>LR990074.1:1207500-1918428 GCA_905147235.1 Erynnis tages | reverse complement strand
GAAGACATTTACTACCTATTTAAGTTGTATTTATATTTCTTTGCAACAATCCGCACACGTGGAACTTGTTTTGGTATGGACCCACCACCCTCCCTTATCTCTCTGAGTAGGTGTATACCATAAAAACTTATTCCAATAGTACACGACACGTGTTTCGCCCCAAAACGGAGCATCATCAGGTGATGTGGACTCTACAACGGTTGGTTGCTGAGTTGTAGAGTCCACGCAAAGTAACGCCTGATACAATATATTACATTTACTACCCATAGCGCAATGATTACAACACCTACAACTACACCTACCTACTGCTGCAAAGTTTGAAGTTTACATGTGCTGTGAACCTACTCGCTACCGACCGTACCCGACGTCGCTTGACTTTTTCACAGCACACAGGGTCGGCTCGCCTCTCACAATGAGAAGGATGTAGAGGCCTTAGTCCACCACGCTCGCCTAATGTAACCCGCATTGGACTTCACGTGCCTTTCAGAAAATTATGGACAACTCTAGGGCATGCAGGTTTCTTTACTATGTTTTTTTTTCAGTGTTGACAATATTTACATAGTCGTAGTCACTTCAATAGTTTTCTTTTACTGGTGAAGAATTGCCAGAATAGCAATTCTTGATGAAAATCGACTATCTTGGACCTTTGGTTGATGCTTACAGTAATGCATCTTAAAACGCTTCGATTAAAAGAAATACATGAAAGAGCAAATTAAAAAACTGTCCCCAACTGCAATGATTTAATGTTGGCGGTTAATTCCCGTTTAAATAGTACCGTGTAGCCAGCCTTATTCACCTGTCAACCGTGGTAAATATTACCTGAAACAAAGAATACTTCACATTAATTTATTGCCCATTCAATAAAAGCAATTAAAACATTATTGCAATACTTAAACGTTATCTGTAATGGCGCTCGATACAAATAACAATAAAGAGTTTATAATGAAAATAAAGTTCTTATTAAGAGCTTTTGTCTTTTTTTATTTTATGGGACGTCGTTTTATATCACGATCGTCTCAGACGTCGTGTCGCAAAGAGATTTTTTTTAATTGTTATTCTTTTACAGTGGGTCACTTATGGGTCACAGACAGAGTGGGTTGAATGCTATTAAAAAAAAGAAAAAGAAATAACGCTTTACACTCGTAGCCCCTAGGACTTTCTGTGTCGTGGGTTCCATGCCAACACAAGACAAGAACACAACACGCCCAGACCAGGAACAGAAATTAAAATTCATCATTTAAATTTCTGCTCTGCTGGAAATCGAATCTAGGACCTTTCGGGCCACTTACGTCGTTGGAAAGTTAACTTCTTACGCGCATGGAAGTCATCAGATCTTAAGTGGTCACTGCAACCCATGGACACCCACGACATCCTATGTTCAAGTTAAAAAAAAAATCCCATTGGAGCTCGTAGGTATGTGCCATGTGGGTGCAAAGCTAATTTCCAACCGAAACACGGACAACCGAAACAAAACAATATCGATCGTACAAATACTATGGGAGCGCTCACACTGCGTGCGAGTTAGTCGTACGGCAACTTAGTCGAGCGCAGTGTGAGCGCGCCCATAGTATTTCAAAGGCTGAATCGAATCGTGTTGAACCGATACGAAATCGCGTCCAAAGTAGAAAGACAGTTTACGATGCAATCAAGGCTCTGCATACTTTCACACGATCATACAAGCGTATTTGCGCACTACAGCGCTCTATGAGGTCAATTCAAGTCAATCAGCCGTGGAGTATCAATCTGCTCGTATCTATATCTTCAATGCTTACATATTAAGTATTATATCAGTAGGCAAATGCAAATAGTTGTCATTGCCGAGTGTACCGAGCCTTCAAAACAGATTGAGGGTACAGTTATAGTACCTACGTCCTACATATCCGAAAATTGTTCTTCTAGATTTCGAAAATAAACTAATTTTGACCGATATTCACGACTTTACCTAAAAGTTATGTGCCTTTTACAAAATGAAATGCAGATGGCTGTAGCGGTGAAGGAAAACATTGTGATGAAACCTAAGAGTTCTTTATAATAGAAAGATATGTGAAGTCCACCAACCTCTAAAATGCAGCGTAGATGGGCCCAGCATGATAGACTAAGGCCTACATCCTTCTCATTGTGAGAGGAGACCCGACCCAGCAGTACTTAACAGAGTAACAGACAGACCTGTGGTCCCGACAAAATACGTTGAAAGGAACAACGTAGGGTTTTAATTTTGGCATAACAAAGAGTAGATACCTATCCATGATTGAATTCCTATCCAAACAATGGCCTGCATTGACCATATAATTTGATATTGTGTTTTATTTAATTTTCTTCGTATAATTTGATACTTTTGTTATTATTTTTATTATCTTTAATTACTATTTATTATTAATTCAAATTTTGTGACATTATCATATTCATTAGTGTAATTGGTCTATCCGTACTAATTAATTAAATTAAATAAATAAATAATTTGATGGCCTACTCAATCCTTACTATTACAAAAAAAAGAAACATTTATTTTATACGATGAGATTATAAACAAAGGACCCAAACGGACACCATCTTGAATTCTTTCATCATACACATGTGGCCGAGCAGGAACAAAGGGCTCGGGTTTGGGGGCATCACACGAGGACCTCTATTTTTATGACATCAACACTGACCCTTGGATGACCCGCTTGTTAAATGTCAGTTGATAATGAAAAGTGGTTATATTTCGAATTGAACGGACAAAGTGCGAAAAATAAACACAGGGTGACAAGGTAATTAAAATGTGAAAGGAAGAAATAAATGTGACATAAGATCTTCCTTAGATTATGAGATATGACCAGATATTAAATTATTTCATTATTCAAAAGACAAATTTTTAGTCATAACGGTATGTACCTATACCTATTTTTGGAATATAAAAGACTGGGCTCAATACACGAAAGTTTTCAGGGTAGCCCGACTAGTTTCGAATTTACCCGAGGTCCGTAATCATGAGCTCCCGTCGCAGCTAGATCGCGGAGACTTAATAAATGTTTTTTCAGCAGCGAACTAATGGATAAAATAAATAAATGATATAATAGCTAATGGACAAAAGTTGTAATGTAAAAGTTAAACACTACGCATTTGTTGGATATACGAGTACATAAATGTAAATATAACCTTAAGATCATATAGGAGTACGAATAGTAGTTATGTTTACTTGACAATAGGGGCTGCGACAAAGTTTAACGACTGCTATCGTATCGATAAACTGGGACCGACGGTTTAACGTGCCCTCGCAAAGCACGGAAGCGCACATTTAATTCCATAAAAGGCCTATTTTTCTTTCATATTTCATAGTTTCAAAAGTAATTGCGTACAAAATTTTCTTTTCCGAAACAACATTCGTCTTATTTTAACTGCAAGCTCATTCAGAGCATAACGGAATTTTTCGTAAAATTTCACACAAAAGTTGGCCTTGGCATGAAGGTTGAATAGTCGAAATGCGCTTCAATGACTTGAGGAGCGAATTTAAAACAAAAGTAGGCAAAGTAATAAAAATATCTTATCATTTTTACTACGAGTATGTACCAGTTTTTTGGAAAGGAACCCGCATTGCGTTTTATCTTTTCGACTTCTGTTTCTATGGTTAGGATGATAACGTGACACCATACACATTATTAATTCTTGGATGTTTCATTCTATGCTTTTTTCGTATATTTTTAAAATAATTATATCGTAGTTAGATGCGTTTTTAATGTCTGAGATCTGTATTATATTCAGATCCAATTACCTACCATCAGGTATACCTGTGAATCAAACCGTACATATCGCAATTGCCTTAAATAGTATGCACCAAACGTATGTATAATATTACATTACACGTAAATTGTTAAATATTTTTGTCGTGTTTCTTTGTGTGTGATTCATAGTTTAAAATATAATTTGTAAATTTCAATTTTTAGTCAAAAACTTTGTAATTTTCAGACACTACAATCATTATAGCCAAATCGGTTTACTATGTAAACTACATAACCTAATAATTATGGAACTTGGCAGACATAGAACTAAGAACGAGTGACGAGTGTTCTGATTCTGTACCCTTAGTCTGAGTTTTAGCGATACCGAAATGAAACGCACACATCCATAGATACGTAAATCATACACAGCTTACTGCACAGGAGTCCACAGTGTATAACAAATAGAGGTAAAAGATTTTTAGAGGACTTAAAAAAATTAAAATCAAATTTTTGTATGGAGTGAAAGATATGAATACTTATCGTTAGACATTATAATACTAACAAATATTTAATACCTACGGGATAATTTATGAGTTCGAAATTTTACAGTGCATTACGGCCAATTCACGGTTATTATGTTTCATTAATATTATTTAACATTGAAGGAGTGTTAATTTTAAAAATAAAGCTATTTTTGTGATGATTTATCTAACGCTTTATTAATTTTTTAACTCTTTTAAAAATCTTTTTCCTCTGTTGGTTATTACACTGTGCATTTACGTCTGGTAAGCTGTGTATGTGTGCGTTTCGTTTCGGAACTGCTAAAACTCAGACTAAGGGTACTGTACTTACAGCTACAAAGCTACTAGCTTTTTATTATAAAAGTAGGTGTCTTTGCTCATAGTTTTGCACAGTACCCTGGCAGTATTGAGTCACATTTGTCGTCATCGGATCCCCTACCGAGGGTCAGGTTGCCTGACTTGTGCCCTTTTCATATTTTGTGTTCCTTTTGTGTCTGTGTCCGTGATATTAAATCCGGTCCGTAAATGACTTTCGATTTCGTTCCCGTGATTTGTTTTGAGGTTACGTTTTTGAATTAGGATTTGTGAAAGGCGCATGTCTGTCTTTTAAATGTCTGTGTATTTATCGGTGTTATTATTTTGGATATCATGCAAAAGCTATCGAAACAATCAGAAAAGAGCTTTTCAAATAAACTTTTTAATTGAATTATTTTTACTTTAATTGATTCGTAGCATGGGGAAAGCATTTGAAGTGTACCAACCCACATTAGGTCAGCGTGGTGGACTAAGGCCTACAACCTTCTCATTTTTGACGATATTGTACGTATTTAGGATACAGAAAATATAAATATTTTCTAAGGGATTTTAAAAAGGAATCCTCTTAAGCTCCATTTCAAAATAAAAGTTTCAACGCCATCTAAAGACAGTCGATAGAATATGTCGATAATCGATCGCATTCCCTACCGTTAATCGAATAATCAATAACCTAGTGATGGGTGGATATCGGATATATCGATATCATCTAGCGATGTATAAAAATGCACGGTTAAACCTAGTAAACCGATCCTTTCATTTCGAGCTAGATTACTAGCATTTATCAAGGGCCTGTGTACCGTCGGCAATAAATTACTGAAATTGGCTACAAAGGCCGCTTCATAAGCTATGGCAAGGTCTGAGGAAGGGGTTGACCGCATAAATATGATAATTATAATTATGAATTGTGGCATTAATAATTTCGAAATAGCTCGCAGTTCTTGAAATTAATTTAGAAGTACGAAGAAAATCAAGCTTATTGTTTACTCAAAAGCCAAGAAGTCAAATGATTTTTATTCATTATAAGGCATTACGTGGGCATTTAATGAAAGTCAATATTCATAATTGAAAACATAGTCCGTAGTTACCACTTTGGACTTTTCTCAATTTTCTCAATTTAAATTTATTTTTTAGTTTGGATTTTATGAAAACGTTTTTTTTTAAACTAATTTTAATTCAATATTCTTTTTAGCTTTTTCACCGTTGGTTTGCCTTCTCCGCTTTACGTCGTGTGGCAATCGCGTCCACAACTCTGTCATTTCGCTAATGCCATGCTGCGGTGCAGTCGTGCTGACAGCGATTTCCCGCCAATTAGGAGCTCATGGCTGAATCTCTGATACAGTGTGGGACCAACAATCAATGTGAACGTTTATTGTCTTTCCAGAAAAAAATGTTGATTAAGCTGAATATTACGTTTTAACAAAAGTGATTTTTCCTTTTACGTTTTATAAATTAATCCGAGCTTTTTATAACTAAGCTTTGTCTTAAGGCGATGATGTTACGATTTAACAATCGAAAATTCCTTACCATCGAAAATTCTAGAACAAATATTACTATGTCTTCTGTGGGGTCTTGGGTTCGATCTAAGTGCAATGAAAGCTCACCGTTACCAATTTGCTCTGACAAAACAGAGCTACGAAAGATCAGAGTAGGTTTTTATCATATAAAATTTAGAATAAAAATACCACAACTATACTAGAATTCAGTTTATTTTGCAATCAAAACGTTACAACTTACAAACATAGACAAAAGAAATATCAATAAAATTGTTACAAAAATAACGAGAAAGTTTTCTTTGTGTCTTTAACACTAAAATACTAAGCTGAATCTATGTATACCTAGGCATCTAAGTAAGGTTACATAATAAAAGTAGGTACCGGTAATAGTCCCCCAGTAATAGGACACAAATTAAGTAAGTAAAATCCGACTTATTAAAAATAAATCTAAAATGAAGATTTTAAACAAGAATATATTCTGATCCGAAATTCTTGTCACACTGATGTAAGTGGATAGCCTCCAGATAATATAAACTTGTCAATTAAATTATGTACAAGTAAGTTTCATAACTTCATTGTAAGACTAATATTAGTTTTTTTTATATTCTTACTTTTTAGTTTGCAACCCTTAGAAGGTAAACTGTATGGAATGATCAAAATGAATCTGTAAAACCGTAAACCAACCCATAGTTTTGGCCCAATGCCGTGGTCATACTATACCACCTACCTAATACTTGTACAACCCAAAACACTTGCTATAATTATCCTCTAAGGTTCTTCGTGGCGGTGATAGCCCAGTGGCTTAGAATTCGACCTCGAATCGAGGGGTCCAGGTTCGAATCCCAGTGGCACGCACCAATGACTTTGTAAAAAAAGTTATGTGCGCTTTATAAAATTAAATATCACCTGCTGTTACGGTGAAGGAAAACATCGTGAGGAAACCTGCATGCCTGAGAGTTCACAAAAAAAATGTTCTCAAAGGTATGTGAAGTCCACCAACCCGCAGTAGGCCAGCATGGTGGACTAAGGCCTACATCCCTTTCATTACGAAAAGGAGACCCGACCCTGTAGTGGGTCATTAATGGGTAATGGCAAGGTTCTTCGTAGCTCGTAGTGAGTTGTGATTTACCGGTGTGTGTGACCAATCGGTTGATTTGAGTGACAGCCGTGGCAACACCACGCACCGGCCGGTTGAGTCCGCAACTCCGCACCTGTTGCACGGCTTTAGATAAACTTATAGAACTAAAACTATGAAGTTTGCTAAGATTGTAAGGATTTTATTGGTATTTGAGGCATTTGCTAAGTTACCTGTGGTTCTAGTTTTAAAAATAGGTTCTAGTTCAAAAGTTGCTCGTTAATCACGCATTAAAAAGTACGTATAAATAGAATTCTTTTCATGCACATAAAAATAATTTATTACGGTGTGATAGAGCCATTGTTGTTCACTGTTCTGTAGTTCAGTAAGTTGATACAATAGTTAAATAATGGGTATGAGTCACATGAGACTCATGGCGGAATGAAGCGATTAAGCATACACAACTGGCCATTTACCAAACGCCACTTTCATTCAGCTTTCATTTTCTTAGAATATTATCTACGAACTTCCGACCTTTAATTTTTTTTGAAAAATAAGCTTAAAAACTATGTAAAACACACCAAAAATATACCAGAATCATGCAATGTTTATATAACAGTCCTGACCTTAAACTTTTATGCAAACTAATTTGTTGTGTCGCTCAAAGTATAAGAACAAAAAAAAACATACAGAGGAATTGAGAACCTCCTCCTTTTTTGAAGTCGGTTAAAAAAGGTGACTTTTTTCGGCCTAGCTATGTTGCACATTTGCCTCTTTACTTTCAATTCGTCAAATATCTAAAGCATAATGACAAACAAAACTACATATTTTAATTAACCTTTGGAACAAATTAAGGGAATAAAATTCAAGTCGTTTCACAATGTTTACATAACATAACAGTGCTGAACCCCTGACCTTAAGCCACCTGCGACTGCCAGTTCGTCGCACTGCCCTTGTATGACACTCGATGTCATAACTCAGCAGCTATCTGTATGAGTAATGTGCATGGGAGCCGCTCCATACACGAACGAGTATCTGTATATGGAGATACGTGAAGTGACCGCGTGAAGAATTTATCTTGGATTGAGGTTTAATTTTATTGCTGTGGTTTTAATAAGAAGTGCGAGTAGAGGTAAAAGTTTTACAGCTTTTTGATTTTTTTTTAAATATTAATTCCCTTAAAAGTGAAGTCCTCCAGAAAGAGAATCATGGAGGCCCGCGGATAATCCCAAATTACTAATTTTTTCAGGCACTAAAGTTTATTACATTAATATTTTCAAATAGCTTGTGAAACCCAGCAAATAAATACAACGGGTAGTTAAAAAATCCAGTTATAACTAAATTGTCTTTTTCAACAACAACAATTGGTACTCTTTATGTAGGTATATCTACACCGTAAATACTGAGACAAGAAAATAATACAACAAGCAAATTATTGGTAGAAAAGGCGAATACATTTGATTCAAATAAAGCATCAAAATACCTAATGAAAGAAAAGAATTAAAAACCGCATACGTTCCTCCAAATTTAATTGATTCGAAAACTTTTAATTCATATAATATAGGATTATAGGCGATCAATATATACTGTAGATACATGAGTACCTACAGTTCCCTATTGAGTGATTAATAATTCAAATTACTCCGGGCATCGAACTGTTTACACAGAGATCTGATTTAGTACATTATCGACGGAGCTGTAAACGCTAATTGAAATAAATTTACAACGTAACTGAGTTATTAAATCTGTGTCTGTTTATTAACAGACACAAGATCTATTGATTATTCAATGATTTGTGGAAGAAAAACCAATAAAATTTTTACGTTTACATTTTTTTATTAATTAAATAAGCAATTATTTTTTCTACTAAATAAGTACTTGGAGTTTCTCCTGCGATACCGGGTGTATGGAGGATCTTATTTCTTACCCCATGTCGCTCGCAAAAGTTCCACGTTCGACATCGTCATTGCGAACATTTGTCGCTATTAGTGTGTGTTAAATTTTGTCGGGTTGGTTGGTCGCTTGGTTGTGTTTGAGGATGGATGAATGGATGTTTACAACTCTTTCAGGCAGGAAATGGATGAAATTTTGTGTACCTACAGGAATGATAGTCTTAATATTTGAACCAAAAACGCAGACGAAATCACGCGCAAGAGCCTATTTAACTGAAAATATATGACTGATTTTCTAACAAAGGCGACTTTAGCTACATTAACCATTATTTTGGAAATATTTATGGCTCCAGTCTCTGTTTAGACGATAACTCGGCCATAAAGCACGATTGTCTTGCAAATTTAGCGTTTGCTTGTTAGAGTCGTGACGTCAATACATGCATAATAGACTCAAGGTCCTCTATTCAACAATACCAACTTAAGTATTATTTTATATCTTAAATCCATACTAAATTACATAATCAAATTTTATATAATGCTAATTTGCGCTTTCACGCTAAAGCAATAAGCCCATTGTGATGAAATTTAACAGATAATCGTAGATTGAACGCTATTACGCTAGATAGACATAATTCATAATACAAAAAATACATTAATTGCAAAAACAGATAAAAAATCAAATCTTCAGCATAGAGTTTTAAGCATTGTTTTTGGCGATGACAGGTTCTAGACCCCAATTTAAGTTAAGAAAGGTCTTGCAACCTTTCCTTTCTTTGCTAATGTACTACATATACATATATAAAAAGTAATTCAGGGCATTAAGATAAATAAGGAATGTATTTATAGAAATAAAACTTTCTGATTTTGTACGTGGGTCATGTACTTACGAAATGAACTCCTTACAATAATGTTAGTACGGTTCCACGGTACCCTGAGCTGGTTAATTGATCGCAAACGCGTACCAATTCCCAGCCTCCATTAAATAAAACGCCTTAATAATTAAATTAGCAAGTATGATTCGGCGCGGCTCAAACCAGTTTAATTAAGGTCCACTGGGCATAAAAATGGCTGGCTACCGGCGGGATAGGTTCTCCTTTTGTAATTTTATGCAAAATTGATCAATTATGCAGATCGGAGTGTCTCTAGGTTTATGGTATTTTTTTCGGGGCGTCAAATTTCTATTGGATGCTACGATCTACAAGTTTTTAACGTGAACCTCAGGAAGTGTTTTTGTGGTATAAAAGTAACAAAAGTCCAGAGAGAGATAACAAGAATAAAGTCATAAACTATGTGTATGCCGAATTTCATCCAAATCTGTTCAGCCGTTTTTGTGTGAAAGAGTAACGGAGTTAGAATTAACTACTTGACAACGTGTGTGGCACCTGGGCGTCACTGTTATCATTCTGAGAAGAAAGACGATATTCTGTGAACGATTAAGGAATGTGCCAGTATAGATTCTCGGTTACAATGTAAGGGCCATATGTTGCTCAATCGAGCGTAATAAGTCCCGGGTAGTGTGCATCAGAAAGTATATCAGCCAAGGACAATATGGAGCTTTATCCGTAAGGCTCTATACCAGGTTTCGTACACAGAAAATATTACCACCGGAATAGGTACAACACTAGCCGCCGCTATCTCAACAGTTCAAGGTAGGACAATATTCAAGGTACACCCCGGAAACAGTTCGATTTGGGATTTCCCAAGACGTTATATTGATGACTGGCTGTAACCCTTATTGGCCCACTATTGAGCACAAGTCTTTCCCCTCAACAGGGAGAGGCCTGGAGCGTATTCCACCACGCTGCTCCAGTGCGGATTGGTGGAGAAACGGGCTAGAGGACAACCCGTGTTTGATGTTTTCGAAACGCCCATTAGGCCTCCGACAAGGTTCACAACTGCTCTCGCATCAATAACAACTGGGACCGACGGCTTAGCGAAGCACGGAGGCGTGTTTAAATCGCCACTAGCGGTCACCCATCCAGGTACTGAACACGCTCGACGTTGCTTAACTTTTTCGCTTGCGAACTACTCAAGCTATGCATTGTACGCGCTTCGTTGTTGGTTTCTCATGGTGATGGTCATTCAGGATTGATGATTAGCATGGTATACACAGACAAATTGACAGAAGAACGCAGGAAAGGCCGCAGGCGGATAGAATATGGAATTATTCAAGCTACTTAGATTCTGACGTAACCCGAAAAGGCTTCATCATATCCAACTTAAAGCCATTATCTAAAGTACAGCATCCTACAGCATCAGCTCAATCATTAATAATGTCGAAGCGTCACATTGTTACTCGATCTCCGACAGTCGAATGACTGATTCCATTATCATAATCATAATGGGCAATACGGACCCGGTAATGAAGATTTTATCAGAATTTATTGCTTCCATTTAATACGTTGTGGAATTTTATTCGGCTTCCCACTGTGCGATGGATTTATTTTAATTTTAAATTTATAGAGATTTTTAATGATTTTCGATGCGATAAAATGCGATATTCAGTTTAACATTCTTCTATTCTTATAAATGCATAAGTCTGTGACGATGGACCGATACTTGTTACTCTTTAACGCTAAAATGGCTGAAATTTGGTACACGGGAAGACAATAACTTGGATAAACAGATACGATACTTTTTATCCCTTTCTGAGTCAAATTTTTAGGTCTACGTGGAGGAACTCGCGGTTCCAAACTAGTTGACAATAAAGTGTATTAGTGTCATGCGGGGTTTATTTTTATTTTTTGGGTGTTTACCACTCCCTTAAACCAAGCGACCTAACTTACGGCTTGCGGCTCTACAACCTTTTGCGGGTTCACCTCAGAAAATACTTATTTTTTCATTCTTTTCCCTGTATCTTCAACCTCTCAGAAACCTTCTAAGAATTTTTTTATCCGATCGCCATTAAATCATCAATGCAGTCACTTCATTTGTAGGTCTTCTTCTGGGTCATTTTTGTTGGGCGGTGTATAAAAATCATAGATTATTCCAGAAATTCTACCTCTAAACTCTACACTATAGAACTTTTTACGTTATGCATAGTCCCTGATTCGCTTCCCAGCGTACTAGTCTATGTCTATCGCATGCTCTAGCGTCAACGACAACTGCTTATAAATTAAGCTGTATTATTAATAAAAAATGTTAATATAATAAGCAAAACCTCTAGAAACCACATTACATTATACTTCAATAAGATTGAAAGGTAACCAAACGCGAGAAGTAATTACTTAAACCAACAAAACGTCGTCCATCGCGGGCTCACCTTGTCGTTGTCGACGTAAAGTGTCGTGTACCCGTCGATGTACACGTCACGTGTCGATCCTGTCGCCATAATGTGCGGTTGGCAGGATGCGCCGGTAATAACAAATTAGCGAAGTGACTAATGCTCGGGTGGCTATGAGTTGCAGATAATGTAGGATTTATTGCGGAAAGGTGATTAGAGTTGATTTTTTAAATATCAGGGACGCAGCTTTAAATGGTGGTAGATACAAAAGGTCTTTCTAGAATTAAATTAACATTTTTTTGAAAATTATATTTTTAATTAAATAAATTGATTTTTTAAATATCAGGGATGCAGTGTTCTCTTTAAAGAGCTTTAAACAAATTTCAGTTTAAAATAAATACAAAGTTTTATTTATGTTATATTAGTCCAAATATCCATCCATACTCATGACACCTTAATTAGTGAAGAGTTATGCTCTGTCACTCAAATAACGGAGATCTACGAATACGCTTTATAGTTAGTTGTGGGACAGAATCTATACCGACCAATGCTACCAACATAATATCAATTAACAGACTGAATAAGATATTTATGATCAACAGCGGGATGCTATTAAAATCTGAAGTTATTTGATCCGACTTTTTTAGCTATGGTCTTTCAGCTTGCCAGGTATTCTACAGTGATAACGAATAACTATAACTCAAAGCATTGTAAATATTAAAGGCAATCGTCAAATAATCTGTACCGAACTAGTACAGATTCGCTACAGGTTTCGTACCAAGATTATTCACACCAAGCAAAGCGTAACATACCGACAACACAGGAAGCGGCTTAAGGCGACACGCACATAACTTAACATAAAACATCTTTAAGCAGTCAACACGAACCAGTCCTATTCACACCTTAATGCGTTGTCACTAACCTAGGCCTACGAACACGCAACTACCTAGAACTTTGCATCTCATTACGACTCACAGGTCAAGCTAAACTGAACCTTATTCTTATAGCAATAAGGTCTACTAAAACAGTCTTAGTGAACTGAAACAACCGTACTGTAAGTAAACAGTTCATGAGATTCCGGTAATACGAGTTGGATTAATAATAATCACATAATTTTTTATTTATATTTTCACCTCGCTTCGTCGGTGGCGCCAGCCATGTTTTTGCTTTTATAGGGTAAGCAAGCACATTAAGGCATTTTTTGCGATTTTGCGATTGACTTGCAAAAAACGGAAGCTCTTTGTTTCGTGTTAATTGTGTAAGGGTTTTTTCAACCATTTTTTACGGGCGCTCTGGAGAATCATGGTGACCACCTGCCTCAGGCCGCTTTAAAAGTGTTTTAAGGTTTTTTGACGACGTATTAATGTAGTTGTGTAGTTTACGAAGCAAGAATACTTCAGGCAGATGACTTCATTTTTTGTGGTTTTCATGAAATTCCACAATTCCGATGATCCCTGATTCGATTTGTAACGGATAAAAACGATAAAAACATTGAAAGGTCGGAATAATGTGATATGTAGGTATTCAAGAATCCATTCCTTAGAATTATAGGCTGTAATATAATTTTGGAGTCCTGAGATCCGACCAACGAAAATTTGATTTCTTACGGATAAAAGCGGTAGGAATTTGGAAAATTGGATAACTAAGTGGATTCAAGAACATACTTAGAAACTGGAGTTTTACATTTTTTTGGAAGAATTCAAGATTCTACGCCTTACAAATATTAGGTTCAGATTCCACAAACGTAGGTAATTTTGATGTCTTGCGGATAAAAGTAATAGGAATTAAAAAGGTTGGAATAATCCATGTACAAAAGAAAGTAAGAAAGGAGAATGTAAGAAATTGGGATTTTGTATAATTTTGGGATAGGGATAGAATATAAACACGTTTCATTGAATATGTTATTGTTATTGTATTGTCAATATACATCTTAACTTTACAGAAGCAAGGTTAAGTAATTACCTCAACTAACATGACCTCATGAGCACGTTTGAGGTCAAGTAGTGGATACAAAAAAATGTAAACAAACAAAAAAATTACACAAGTTAAACTAGTTTTACGTGTTAATCGCGTAGCAAAATGTGGTCGTTATGTAAGCAGCCTTAATTGTCATGTGTCAGTACCCATTAATGACCCACTACAGGGTCGGGTCTCCTCTCACAATGAGAGGGATAGTCTTACTCCATCACGCTGGCCTACTGCGGGTTGGTGGACTTCACATGCCTTTGAGAACATTTTGTTTTTTTGTGAACTCTCAGGCATGCAGGTTTCCTCACGATGTTTTCCTTCACCGTAACAGCAGGTGATATTTAATTTCATAAATCGCACAACTTTTTTACAAAGTCATTGATGTGCGCCACTGGGATTCGTACCCGGATCCATCGATTCAAAGGTCGATTTCTAAGCCACTGGGCTATTGCCGCTTCAACTTTTTCTTACTAAGTAACATGAAAATGGTACCACAGATTACTAAATACACATTGCAAGCCTATTAAAGTCACCTCACACTTGCGTCGGAGACCAGCTCCTTGGCGCCGGGTTGAATTGTAGGTATGTTATTTTGTCGTCTGCCTATTAACATATTAACTAGCTTAAGGCGCCGGATATGCTCATTTCTTCCAACAAATTATACCTTTTAGATCATGCTAGAAACTGGATGGTTGGTTGGTGCATACTAACATACAACAGTTATACTACTTTTAGTATTTCTATTTTCTACAACATTTACAAAAGAAGTAAGTTAGTATCTTACATTAAAGATGTAAAAAATTCAGCAATAAAGCATTAGATTTTCAATCGAAAATAATAAAGCGCACATAACATTTTAAAAGAAAGTCATTGGTACGTGCGATTCGAGCCCGGACCCTTCGAGTAGGAAACCGAATTCTGAGCTATTGGGCTATCACCGCATTTTCTTGAGAGATGCAAAAATTCCAGCCAAATGTTTGCTACGGTCTCATAAATTCTAAATTGAGATAACTATACAAAATAATTGAATTTAAACAAAGGCACACCTACTCTCATAATCTTTATGATTAATATAGGTGCCATTCATAACTGTTTATATATTAACAAAATTAAAATAAACAGTTACGAAATATGCATAAAAAGATATTTAACAGACTTACAATTTATCTATTTAGAAATAAAACTCCGTATTCATGAATATAATTTCTTATTTAAATCTGATCGGTTTTTCTTAGATAATTTTACGAAATGGAATAAAAGAAACAGGTTGCATTAATTTAATAAAAAAATATTTAGGTCAAAAATTTATTTAAAAAAATATAATATTTACTTACGGTTATTAAAAATGAGTTCATACTTTTTAAAATAAATTAAATTGTTTCTTATTGTTCTCGATAATTCAGGAGTTTTAACCTTTTTTTATTATAAGCACACTTACTTTAAAACATTACAATCAACTCTAAACATGCTCAATACCACAGAACAAGCAAAACTTACAAACAAAATGCTTTCAGCAAAAATACCTTAATTATGCAAACCAAAAAAGTTAAATACGCATAGTTACTTAAAAACTTATGTATTTAAAAATAATGTATGCAAAGTAGAAAACATTAAAATGAATTTGTTCACGCCTTGCAACTCTAGAACTTGTTGATTTTATAGTATCAGGAAATGGCAGAGCCGTAATGTAGTGTGCAATATAGTGCGAAATACTGCGAACATATAATATATTATGTTGCCGACATTCTCGTAAACGTCATAGTGATAATTACTTCTGTAATATTTACAATTACATACTAGGTCCTAACTGCGACTTCGTCCGTGTATATTAAGATTTGCATAGCTATACGTAGGACACCAAAGGGTACCTAATATCTTTAAGTTACTTAAAGTCGAACCACTACTCATGAGGAGCAAGATTTTCTCCTCAAAAACATCCCTAATCGAAACAGTTAATCATACGGAAAAAAAGGTTGGTGTAATTTTTTAATTGACCGACTGGAGATATTAACTCTTTTTTACCCATTTTTACCTTAAAAAAGGAAATTATTAATGCGTGTGTTTGTTCTTCGTTCACGGCGAAATAATGCGGCGAATTGTTATGATTTTTGTGTTGAGATACTTGATCGGCTGGAGAATGTCATTAGTTGACTGATGATGAGAATGTTTAACGCGTTTCTTTGTTCCTCTTTTAAACGTGTTCCTTTCTTCAATATTCTTATTTCAGATCTAAACAGTGTAGCGAATTGATATGATATTTTGTGTTGGGCCACTTTATTGGCTAGAGATCGGCATAAACATACGCGTTAAGAAGTAGCTAGTGAACTTTTAACACGTTTGTTTGTTCCACAGAACAGATTAATTGTTCCTCTCTTTAAGTTGTATTAAACTAATTTTATGTGGCAGAGCGTAACCTACCGGTTCAGCTAGTAACAGAATATAAAGTAAAGCAGAAGCGTATGGTCTAGGTACCTGCGATATTTTTATAACAGAGTAAGTCAAGTGAAAAGTGTAGTCTAGCGGAAGGGAGCGTTTCGCACGAGTTGGTAAATAAACAGTGTTTTCCGGAAATGAGGAATTTTCCAGAACGGTAGACATCGTCAGTGCAAATAATGTATCAGTAGGTTTAGTCGTAATAGAAAGATAGTAAGAAAACGTAACGTAACAATATTTCAAGAAAATAAACAGAAACTAAGATGAACACAATAGATGTTGAAACAGAAGAACACACAGAAGAAACAGCTTTAAAGAACAACATAGATAATATTTGCTGAAATATACATATTATATCGTTGAATTTTTTCAGTCTGTCCTTTGTCCTTGTTTTAGGCTGTGTGCTCCCTGTGTTAAAAATTTTTCTTTGGAAAATGGAGCTTAATTTTTTTTCACTTTTATGCTATTTATTACTTTTTATTGAAAACAGTTTAAAATTGCTTTATAAATTACTGGTATAATATAACTGGTAATTTTATTTAAAAAACTGTTTCATCATAAAATGACAATTTGTCTTTAAATCTTAATAATTTCGTGTCTGCATTTTTGTTAAGATTATTTACCAAATCAACTGTAAGAAAAAATTGCACTAAAATAATAATAATTATTATTTATTTCAATCACATCGGATCATATTATAACATTGAAAAATGTAAAAACACTATTAATATAATTATCTCAGTTAACCGTTGCTCGCCTCTAAGACAGCCCTTCCACAGTGATATCATAAAATAAGTCAAGCAAGTGTGCATAAGCATTTCACACTCGCGTCGGCCAAATTACGAAATCTCCTCAAACTTCTGACACTGGCTTATGTAAATATTTACACGAACTGTTAAGCCGTTTGTTTGGGTTGAGTTGACCTCGTTGAAGGCTTAATAAAGAAGCCCGTGATATTGTCGGAATAAACATTTAGGTATTTATTGAACTTTTGGGAATAGGTTTGGAAAGCGTGAGAGGGGTCTTTCTAAACTGGTCACGGGAGAAAGAATTCATTCTTGGATTGAATAAATATTGTGCCTTTATACAGACTCGTTGATATTTCATAGTCAAAACCACATAGGTCAATTAAGTTTGCTTACACGAAAAAGTTTATATTGACAGTGTTTTGTTTGTTTTTAAAAAGTTTGTTTAATTTCTGTTTAAAGATCTTTATTCTTAAAAAAGACACAGAGATGTCACTTCTATGAGAACATATTTAAAAACTTAATAATTACAATGTGATAATTACAAATTCGTTGTTTCATACAGATACACAAGCATTACATACTTAGATTTGTTAGGTTAATTTTTTGAATTATGCTTCGAAAAAACGTGTTGTACCTTCAAAGTTGGTGGATTTCCATACAAACAATTGTCACAGAGATGAATGAACCAAAAAATCGAAATCCTGCTTACAAAACCTATTTTGTTAGATCAACTATAGAGAACTCTCAGGCATGTTTGTAGCTTACGCTGTTTCCCATGGCTGTTGCAGAAAATATTTAATTTTAATTTTTGAATTTTTTCTTTTAAGTTCGGAAGATGTTAGTTTCAATTTGCTCCCATATTATGTTGGTGTTGATCTGATGAAGAGTTTTGGAGATACAGAGTGGAACTCTTTAACGGATAAGAGTTAAGGAACCGGGTTAAAAAAATATTATTATTGGTCACATTACCTTTGCAGGACTATGTAGACATTGATCACCTTCGAGTCTGATGATGGAGTGGAACTCGTTTTTATTTTATATTTCTGACCGCCGTATTCCGTCATTTGGTAACCAATTTGAATTGTTTTTTTTTTGGTTTGGGAGCTGTTACTTTGAATTTGGTCCCATATTAAGTAGGTGATGATCTGATGAAGAGTTTCGAAGATACAGAGTGGAACTCCTCAACGGATAAGAGTTAAGGAACCAAGTTGATAAATTATTATTGTTGGTCACATTACCTTTGCAGAACTATATAAACATTGACCACCTTCGATGCTAATGATGTAGCGGATCTCGTTATAAAATAGGAATAATTAAATCGTGTTTAAAGCAAGTTCATTTTAATAAACTGTACAAATTATATATTTAAACATTAATAATGGTAATCCGTAAGGTTACCATTAAGTAGCCAGTTGCCGCAACCTACGATGAAGCATTAAAACTAAGATACCAGAGTCAGATAATAGAGTGGAAGTGAAACTATGACAACTAAAAAGCATTAAATAAAATAATTTTAAACAAAAATGTGAACCGACTTCAAACTAAAAAGTAAGAAATAACTTTACAAACAGACTTCAATAATAAGGTATTTTTGGAGTCTGTGCCCAAGTTCATCCTCAGTTTAACCTCAAGTAACCTCATTTTTGCAGACGAGTTTTAAGTCATGAAGAAATCATGAAATGTAGGTACCTTAATATATTTTACTAAAAAAGAAGTATGTAGGTAAATATGTACTTAGGTAATATTTTATTCATTTATTACAATTGTACGGGCTAGTATCGACACCATACGATAGTCAAAGAAAAGATGTTGATAAAGTTTATAATATTTATTGTTGTACACTGTAGGTATGATAATGATGTTGCTATGAGTACGCGCGCGATATGTTAGTATCCCAAATGCATACTAAATTGAAAATGTGACCGGCGCGTGCTATACGAAAAACGCGCTGACGGTTGCACCGTACAAAAATGTACAATGGAAAGAGAGATTTAATGTTCTTTAAAAATGCACATAACAAATTTACAAATCATCGTCATAAGTTGTTTAAAAAAAATTAATAATATGTTTAATTTTCACACGTAATTATAAATTAATTAATTTTTAACAAAAATCAGAACTGACTTCAAACTAAAAAGTAAGAAATAACTTTACAAACAGACTTCAATACTTAATAAGATATGTTTGGCATATGTGTAAAAATGAGGTTACTTGAGGTTAAACTGAGGATGAACTTGGGCACAGACTCCAAAAATACCTTATTATTGAAGTCTGTTTGTAAAGTTATTTCTTACTTTTTAGTTTGAAGTCGGTTCACATTTTTGTTTAAAATTATTTTTTTACTTGTATAAGAGAAAATATATTTTACAATAATGACACCACACATCAAAAGTAAAAGAACATAAAATAAATTCAAATATAGTGCATCATAGAAAAAGTATAAGTGGACAGCATCACGACCTTCCAACAAATTATTCCTGATATTGTATCAAGTCATTTTTACACTACCCTACCTCTAAGACACCACAGACTAGCTATATGATACTACACTTCTACTAGCCAAGAGATATGATGTCTTAATACGTAACCGCATATAAAAACATACGTGAAGTTGACCACATGCGGTCTCCCAGTTTAAGTGTGTCACAATGACTCAATCATGACTGCATCGACGACATACATTGATAGTCTCTTTATATCGACAGGACTATTGATTGGGCAAGGACATGTGAACTGCAACTGCGCAGAGTCAGTCAGTAACCCATTAATGACTCACTACAGGGTCGGGTCTCCTCTCACAATGTAGGCCTTAGTCCACCACGCTGGCCTAATGCGGGTTGGTGGCGTGATGCGGTTGGTTTTCGTTCACCGTCACCTTCCTTCACAGCAGGTGATATTTAATTTTATAAAGCGCACATAACTTTTTTTTTTTACAAAGTCATTGGTGCGTGCCACTGGGATTCGAACCCGGACCCCTCGATTAAGAGGTCGAATTCTCACTGCGCTGAGTATAGTATACAAATTATCCAATAAGCTATATACCCTTTAGTGCATAGTACAAATTATCCAAGAGACTATATAGGTATAGACCCGTTAATTCATAGTTGATGAGATAAACCTAACTCCTAACTGTGGAACATAATATTATCAAGTGTTGTCGCTAGGGATTCAAGTGAATGAACGAATGATATAAATCGTTCGAAGGACTCATAACCGATGAGGACGTGAAACAACGGGATACCATTGGATTGGAGGCCCAGGATTGGCAGGAGTAGCGTCAAGGAGAGAAGGCCCATGTCCAGCAATGGACTACGAACTACGAACCACTTAAAGGAAGGAAGAAAGCACTATACCAGATTGAGACAATCTGTCGGAAAGACTATTACTCACTTTACACTCTATTACACACTTTACTAGATCAGTCCAGGGGCTGCAGTGACCAAATGATATCTCGTGCCTTCCTATGTGGTCGCCACTTATCCCTCTCACGCTCAGGACCTTTTTTCCCGCAAAATTATTGTCAGTACTTAAAACCAAGTGACTTTTGTATTAGCTTGTAAGTTTCAGACAAAACAAAATAAATAGACATTGATAGAGACACAGGTGTTCAAATATATGTAATACATAGAAAGGTAAAATAGACCCAAAGAAAATCCAATCTTAACTTGAGAAAACTTTGCGGATTGCTTATTATCTCCACCAAGCGTATACGTTCCCTACAAAAGTAAGATAGGAGCATAAACATTCGCGTTTCTTGTCGAAAAGAAACGCTCTGCTTGTGTTAGCTACCTACTTGGCGTTTTATGAGAAAGTCTCGAGTGAGCATATGGGATAAGTTGGAAGATGATGCGATATGAGTTTACGAAAGTGTAAGAAACTTCTTCACTGACATTTTTCTTTGAGTAGGTATGTTGGTTGAGTATGCTGAGAATATTCTCTCTTTTAGCAGAGAGTCTTACCCAGCATTTGAACAAGAAAAATAAAGAAGAAAATCATATTTTATTTGCACGAATTTGGGTTAGTCTTTTTTGATCAATTCATATTCAATAGTGTCAATTATACAAGATTTACATCTACTCAATATTTGTAACTAAGTATATTAATTAACACACTAAGAAATCATTAAAAATTTAACATTAATTTAGTAACAACTAAATACAATAAGCGAAAGGCACGTTCTTAATCACAATCGTGATAAGGCTTACGATATTGCTTACTTTCTGGAATATTTGCTTACCTGCTAGGTAATGAAATTCATTCTGCATAAATAACAGCACTTAACAATAACACAGTACCATCTACCATGCTATGTAAGTATTATTCCAACAGTGGTAAACAATTAAAAATATCATGTTTACTAATTCAGCTATTCTGACATTATTACATCCGTACGTGTTCAAAGAAGTAACTCAAGCGTCGTGCTGAATAAACAGTTCACTTCGAGAGTGATAAGAATGAGCTAATGCGCTTAGTTTAGCAGTACGAGCCCATAGCCATTCTATATACTTCCTATTTCTATGGTATCCATGATATACAGTGTGACTGGTAATGAAAAATATTCCTTTAGACTTTTACCACCCACCTTAGACTATGTTGATGTGGTTAAAAGCTCGGAATTTTTCGCACTCGTACGTATACCACGAGTCTAATTCGTATAAAATTGTGCGCCAAACAAAGCGCGGCCTGAAGCTAAAGAGCAAGCTTTATCTAAACCGTTCCCAAAATCGCTACCTCATCAAACCGCTCGCGTCTCATAACTCGAGTACACCGTTCAATACTCAGTACAGTGTAACCGTAACATGCGTGAGATTATGCGGCTGTGAACAAACACACAACGTTCTCATTGCGATACCTAACGCGTTGGTGTTGATTAAGATCTGTATGCGTTAACCGGTACGGGTTAGATTAGTTTCATTAGGCTGAGATTTGCTGGGACTACTAGTTTCTTTGTGAAAATGTGGTGCATATTTACAGGACCAAAGAAACCAAAGAGACCAAAGAACAACAAATGAACGTTGAGACGTTTTAGCCGGATGGTGGGTTGTGCCTGAAATAAAGCATCACCGGCAGCCACACATACTCGTATAACGAAACCCAACACATGAAGATCGTGCTACTCTCTCTCATAAAATAAATAGACGGATTTAGATGAAATTGGGTACATAGATAATTAATTTATAGAGTACCATATCATACCTATCACATACCTGTTTATAAGGCTTCCGTACTATCTCTCAGACCAAATTCAGAAGTAGGAACGCAGGCAAACCCAGTTCAAGTCACAAATAAACAAAACTGCTCTCTTCCCCGAAAACTATTAAACAGTACCAACTACTTTTAAGTGGCGTGATCTAATTTTACTCTTACATCTGTCAAGGGTTTATAGCCCTTAGTGCAGATAGTCGTAAACTACTGAAAACTAAACCGTTACTTCAGTTTAAGGACGTTTGTCGTGTAGCGTTTACGAGTTCACTGATGAAATGTTTGGAAATAGACTGTTTTTTTAAGGTTTTTACGTCGATACCACGTGACACACTATTGACTTTGATAACATGTAACGTTGTAGAGTAAGTTTCAGGCTTCGTCTTCTTCTTTCCTTGATTCTTTCCTCAACTATTTAAGATTTCCAGAAACAAAAGTTCTGTACGTCGGTCTCAAAACACGAAGATTTGCATGCGATTTCTGCAACAACGTATCAGAATTTTTATTAGAAGTAGCTGATCCCAAATAATTTCAATGTTTTTAGTTCTGTTTTGTTTTTATTGAGAGTCTTTATTGAGTTGAATTTAGCGGACTCAGTTCTTACCTGATGCGCCCTGCTTCCTCTCTGATTTAGTTTTTGTTCATTTGTAATTACTTATTGAGGCGAATTCGTGATTAATAAGTGGGTGAGATATATCATGATGATTGATCATATAAGTCACTGTAAAAGTTTTCTTTCACGGTCGAAAATTGCATCAAACTCATGCTATGTAGGATATTTACTTAGTTATCATTGTCATTAGGCAATATAAATAGATGCGACATTTATCTATCTTTTAAGTCCCGATTTCAGATTCAAAAGCATTGTTGAAACGTCTTTCGTTCAGCTTTATACCAATCAACACATGTAACACATTATAAGGAATAGATAGGAATACATAGGAATATATAAAACGTTCTTCCATCAACGGAATATGGCCCTAACTGCTTTGTATTACAGGCGTTAGTCGTATGAACGGGAGGTAAAACAGAAAATTTTGAGTTTAGTGTCGAGTCGTAAACTTTACTGTTAATTGAACTTCATGTAACGAAGTTACGAGTGCGATAAAATCGAGTTTGATACGAGATGTCGGGCAAGTGCGTGTTGGGCTCACCCTCGAGTGTTCCGGAAAGTGTTGCCCTACTACCTAAAAGACAAAAGTAAGAAAGACACTTTGATAGACTTTGATTCTGGTTTTTGGCTTAACGTTTTTGTGAAATTAGGTACTTTATTTATAAACAAAATCGAAAACGCTAAAAAATTCATATCATTTTGGTTTCAGTTGTTTGACTATACCTGTTTTTTTAACCCATTAATGACCCACTACAGGGTCGGGTCTCCTCTCACAATGAGAGGGATGTAGGCCTTAGTCCACCACGCTGGCCTACTGCGGGTTGGTGGACTTCACATGCCTTTGAGAACATTTTTTTTTGTGAACTCTCAGGCATGCAGGTTTCCTCACGATGTTTTCCTTCACCGTAACAGCAGGTGATATTTAATTTTATAAATCGCACTTAACTTTTTTTACAGTCATTGGTGCGTGCCACTGGGATTCGAACCCGGACCCCTCGATTCGAGGTCGAATTCTAAGCCACTGGGCTATCACCGCTGACTATACCTACTTTATATAATTGTCAGGATAGTTTGGTGGTTGCGGGAATTTGTTGTGAACAAATATCAACTCGCAAACAAAAGTAACATCACCTTTGATATTTTCCGATCTGTTCTCCCAAATTCATAATTCTAGATGACTTTGTCACAGCTGAAAGAAACTTTGACTGATCGATTCGGTTTTGATGAATAAACAGATCGTCGACAAAGTGACCCTATAGCTAAGGGTTCCTTTCTTTCCTACACTTGAATGGATCCCTAAAATTGACTTCGAGTACCTGTTCCCTTGCTGGCTGATAACGAGGAATTAGTTCGAAGTGATTAAACGCTGATTAGGTCATAAAATCAGGAGCTTCATCTTGAGTATCGCATAAATTTTACACAACGACCTACGTTGTAGGCTTATAGGTAACTATCATACCTGAAGCAGTATGAATAGTTTATCGCTCCCATCAGGAACTTTCAATTCAATTCAATTTCTTTATTTGCAAGATTAAGGTAACAAATTAAACATACACACATAATATTATTAACCAATTTATTCTAATTTTACGGTATGCAAATGTATTTTGTTTGTACACGATTTGATTTTTTTACAAATGCGTAAGTTTGTGGGGATCCATGGATGGATGATGTTTGTAAGTCTTTCACGCAAAAACGGCTGAACAGATTTGCATGAAATTTGGTGCGCAGGTAGATTATAACCTAGATTAACATAGGCTTTTATTATCGCTCTCTGAGACAAATTTTAGGTGTACGTGGTCGAATTCGTGGGCGGAAGAAGAATAAGTAAATAAATACATAAATAGTAAATAAATAAATAAATTACAATTAAAGAAATCCATTCCCACAAACTTTCACACTGCTAACACTATCACGTAACAGGAAATACCAACATTACAGCGTATCGGATACGTGTAACGTTATTTTACATAATTATTCAGATGTCCGTGAGATCAGGAAGACTGGTCGTTGTCTGGCGTCGGGCATCGGGCGTCGGGTGTCGGGTGTAGTGTCGGGTGACGGTAACGCGACGCCCACCGTTAGAGGGAAGTGGTGACGGTGAGTGACCACTCGCTCGCAGGAAGAAAGTTCAGTTTGGCTAGGGACCGTAACGAAAGGTTACATTACGGTGACAGTGTAGGATTCCAATGGTTTTTGAAGGGAAAATTCCTTTGTGTATCACTTTCAATTCACCTTACGCACCACAATTTGTTCGAACTTTCTGTGTCCTTCAGTCCATACAAAGATTTCGGAAAGAGATCTCATGTGATCTCAGATTATGAAGTGTTTGCAAATTGTAAAAATTAAGTAGGTACTTACCTACCTAATTGAAATTTAGGCTCGTTAGAAACCATAGTTTAATATGAGCAGAATTTTGGTCAAAATAAAGAAAAAAATGACATAATTATTTGTAAGTAACGTTAGTGGAATAAAAAATTACGTCTAAAAAAGAATGATTTTCTTTTTCCTTAATTCGTAGTATCTACCAGCAAGGATTTTTACTGCGTGATTAATAGTTCTTTCTTTCCATTCTTACTTGAAGTTAATTTAAAACTTACTTATTTCTGTTTATTTTGTGGTAAAAAAAATAATAAAATTTTATCAAGATCGCAGTAAGTTGCAAAAGGAATTTGCGCCAATGATTTATGCTATAGGCTAGGAGCCTGCAACGATTTAACGATTGGACACGCCTCTAGCTTCTACTAGAGTCTCCCAGACTTGATCGATGTTCCCGCTTGATTGATATTAGTTATAAACGCACCGCATGCATCTATGCATCTAGCTTATTTATGGTATGTTAGGTTTAGGATGATTTAAGCCTATAAAATTGCAGGGCCATAAAGGAAAAGCAATGTAACATCGATAACCTTAAAATTAATAGGCTACAACCATATGTGGCCCACAGTTGCGACACCCATGTATCCTTGTACATTAACCGAAAGTCTACAATATCATCTGTGCTCATGCACGACTCAGTGCGATTACTATAAGAGGCCGAATTCGTAGCCACTGGGTTATCACTATTTATATGAGTCAGGCAAGCTATATTTGAGTACAATAATATATTTGAGAAATATAGTTATATTTGAGGACACTTAAAAGACATTGATACCATAAGGCCCAGCGGTAAATAAAGACCACTTTATTCGCACGCCCACACACCTATCCAACGTTTATTTGTTACCAGTCGAATGAGATTTATTCAGTCCCAAGTTGCGAACTAAAACGGCAATCTCATGGAAACTTTCCCATTGGTGGTTCCGACGCACGATCCTGTCTTTCCCGTGGGAATATTGGTTGGTTTCCCTGAGAACGAGAATTGGAATCAATGTCTCAAACTTGCGTAGTGTATTATTTTACCTCGTTGAGTGGTAAAATTTGTAATATAAAACTTTTAATAAGCAAACTTCGCACTCATAGCCCCACTTAGGATTCCCTGTGCGCGGGAGCCATGGACAATCACAAGCCTAGATCACACACACCCGACCAGGAACAGAAATTCAAATTCATCATTCAAATCTCTGCTCTGCTGGGAATCACCGTGTGTGACACCAGTGACACCGTAACGCGAGGTAACGAAGCGGTTTACCCTCTCATAAGAAGTTATCCCTTCAATAACATATGAATTGAAAATTTAAAAAACCCCTGACGTAATAACTACTGTTTTCATTGAACATATTATTATTTTGTAATTTTCACGTGATGCGCTTTCATTTGAGACCCCACTTGCAGACATTCGGTTATTCTTCCCCAGTTTCACCCCCCACAACTTTTAAACGACTCAACCGATTTTCATCAAACATGTCTAAGAACACTCGTCCGTAACTCACCTTTCATACAAAAAAAACTAAATTGAAATCGCTTAATCCGTTCGCGAGCTACGGTGCCACGACCGAATCACAGACAGACAGACAGACAAACAGACAGACAGACACGTCAAACTTATAAAACCCCTTCTTTTGCGTCGGGGTTTAAAAATAATATCATCTTTATGCTTCGAACGGATGAACGGCTTATGTGAACCACCACTGCATATAAATGTCAAATTGCATAAAGTCAGAAATCAAAAATCGGATCCAATTTTTTTCACGACGGGATATAACCTCTTCATTTACGAAAATTGGAGAGATTTTTTGCCATCGAAAAAGCCCATTTAGAGAGATCGATTTAATCATCACCAGAGAAAAAAAGCCGTCAATGGGACAATAGGGGTGGATCGATCAGGGGTGGTCCATTGTGTCGCTGAGAGGGATGCTGTGCTCAGGAAGACACGTGTTCGTTAATCAATGTTTACAATGTACATATTAGTTACATGTTCTGTCAACTTTGGAAACGGTCGCGAACAGAGGTCATGAATTTGTGATGTGATTTTCTGAATTTTTTATGTTCTGGGTGTGTCAACTATTTTTTTATTTTTCAAATCTAGACTATGTTGTCATGTGTTACAAAGTTTGATAGTGACTGACATTACAAACTATTTCATTTTTTGAAAAACAAAGTGGCGATATCTTTCATCTAAGTTTTTAGAACAAATTAAGGCTCTACTCTGTGAAATTTACCTTCGAACGACTATTTGTAACAGTTCAATTCATTATTTAAATACGCACTTTACTCTATGGCCTAAAGAAGGAAGTAGGAAAGATACTGGAGAGGCCTCCGACAGACTCCTTTGTCGAACCTATGTAGTAGACTGCTAGAAATGAGTTTTGTACATATTAATACTGTGCAATTCTTTAATGAGAACTATTTCGTCTCCATTTCAATAGGTAACAATCATGTACAATCGCAAACAAAAGCTCAAACGGAAACAGGAAAATCCTCATATGGAGCGTGTACACTTATGCACAACGCACTGTTAGACAATACCATTCCCTGGGCGATAAATTTTGTCAT
Source organism: Erynnis tages (assembly GCA_905147235.1). Classification (NCBI taxonomy): domain Eukaryota; kingdom Metazoa; phylum Arthropoda; class Insecta; order Lepidoptera; family Hesperiidae; genus Erynnis; species Erynnis tages. Next base: position 1,890,311 of record LR990074.1, on the reverse strand, counting down.
ACAAAACATTAATTGTACAGTCAGTTACGCTTTGATTGTAGCGTTAGGGAAGGTCAAAGTTATCTAGGGACACAAATTCAATTTCAATTACGCTAACAGGATAACGGTAAAAGTATTTTAAGAGTGTACTGAAAATTTCATAAGGGGCGCAACAAGCGGTCTGGTAATGAAACTTATTTTATTTTATCAGGCAAACAGACAGAGGGGCCACCTGATGGTAAATGACGGTAACCGTCGCCTATTGACACGTGCAACACGTGCAGTGTGTTGCCGACTTTGAAGGAAATCTCTTTTTACGTCCTTTTTGAAGAACGCAATGTCATAGTCCTGCGAAAAAATGGCCCTGCACGCCATTCTATATTATAAATAGGGACTCTGTAAAATACGACGTCTAACCTAAAGAAGTGATAAATCTGCAGGTAATCTATTAATAATACATAAATAATTTGATTGCAATTAAAGTTAAATATAAAATACCCAAACGTAAATTAAATGTCTAAAAATTGACGTTTTTTATATTGGCCACCCTGTTGCCCCACATTTTTATCAACCTGACTGTAACTACTACTTTAATTCAAGCAACTATAATTTCTAATAACAAGCAATAAAGTTGATTGTGGCTTGATTGGTAAACTACTCGTCTTCAATATTTACCAAGAACAAACATTATAATATTATAGCTCGCGTTATCAGCTATTATAATTCCGATGCTGTGCATAGGTCATTGCCTCGGCCGTATGCGGGTTACTAGATAAAAACTTTAATAAATATTCAATAATGCACCGAAAGAGGTTCTCAAAGTTCATAATTTACGATAATGTGTCTACAGTGTGGGAGGGCTGGAGTCAGAATTAATTAAAGGTAGATAATTTCGCAAATAAATTAGTACCTACATTAAATTTTATAGATAAACTCAGGCGCATTTTATCGAGTTCCCGGGATTTAGTAGGCACATACAGTTAAAGCTGTAAATAAATGAAACGAGCGAAAATCTTGCGGACTTACGAGTAACTTGAAATTGAAACTTATTTATGACAGGATTACATGCTGTTGGTACGCGCATAAATATTTTTTTAATCGCCATTTTATAAAATCATTTTTAAGTACAGATTTAGTATCTGTGTAGCGATTTGTATTAGTTATGAACTAAACATAAACAAAAATATCAATGACTACCTGACCCAGCAGGCTTCGCTTTGCCAATGAATTTTTTTATCTTTTTTTTATTTTTATTTAATAGCCTATGTTACTCAGGCTGAATGTAGCTTTCCAATGGTGAAAGAATTTTTGAAATCGGCCCAGTAGTTTTTGAGTTTATTCGTTACAAACATACAAAAATACAGATGTTTCCTCTTTATAATATTAGTATAGATATAGGTATAGATGAGCTAAAATGTTTCGGGGAGCTATTGTCAAACTGTGTTTACAGCAATTGTAGCACCTACGACACAACATTAGGAAGATAGCCTAGTATGCGAAATGTATATTTTTTACAAGAAAAAAAATTTCAGTAGGTTCTATGAAAGTGTTCTAGCGCCTGCTGAAGCGAAACAGACCGTTGAAAAAAGTTAAAAAGACATCGTTTAAACAATGGGTGAAAAAAATACCTTTTCTGAGCCGTCAAGGTGCAGGAGTCTCTTTGTTTTTACAAAAAATAACAAAACACAATTTTTACAAACATTTACAAAAAAAGTGTCTTCCATGTCTATTACAGATTAATTTGCGAGGTTAATTAAAAAATCTTGTTGTTAAAAATTGCATCCAATCACATTAAAAGCTGTCTGTCCGTTTCAAAAGACTTCAGTCGGTATCACAGTCATGTAATCACATAAAATTGTACACGATGACTTTTAAGGTGTCGTATTCCCGCTAAGGACGTGTAGATAGGGTCAAAGGCAAAGTCAAAAGCAAAAGCAATGAATAGATAGGACTTTACTTGACTTAAACGATTGCTTTTGACCTAATCTTTACGGCCTTAACGGGAATTCGACATTTAATACGTCACTTGTATAAATTGTATAAATAACATGAAAATTAAAACATTTGAGAATAACTGCCCTTGTACACAAAAAATGGTGTAAAGTTGAGTAATAAAGATATAGAATGTCACTTAGACAGCCGGGTCTATTTTAAAATGCATCAAGAACCCTGTGATATGGTTTTATTACAAGAGAACGTGTTAAATCACATATCATTATGGTTTGGGGCATGGCCTTTGAGGTCAATAAAAGTTGAGGTTTTATATTGGAGATTGTTCGGGAATACCATTGAAACGAATCAAATGAAAATGTTTGAACAGAAACCATTGAAGATTTACGAGTTTTACGACCAACATGGCAATAGTTATTACGCCGATAATTTGAGGATATTAGATTCAATCTTTCAAATTCAAAGTAATTTTTAAGTAAATTTTTCTGCACCTTGGGTTCCATTACTGGAGTCTTTATAGAGATATCCTTAATATTTTTGAAAATCTTATTTTTTAATTTAAAAATTAAAAGTTTTTTTAACACGCTGGTCCCCTCGAGTAACAGGCCGTTTTCTTATCACCGCTTCCCATTTTTTATTTATATCTAAATATCTACGAGTTGTACTCACTTAAATTGTCGTGACGAGACATCAGCTTGTATATGTATGTCAGTAACCCATTAATGACCCACTACAGGGTCGGGTCTCCTCTCACAATGAGAAGGATGTAGGCCTTAGGCCACCACGCTGGCCTAGTGCGGGTTGGTGGATTTCACATGCCTTTGAGAACTTTTTTTTCTGAACTCTCAGGCATGCAGGTTTAATCACGATGTTTTCCTTCACATAACTTTTTTTACAAAGTCATGGGATTCGAACCCGGACCCCTCGATCCGAGGTCGAATTCTAAGCCACTGGGCTATCACCGCTATGTATATGTTTAAACGTACCAATATTCGCACTTTCCAATATCATTAAACAATGACTTGATCAAGTGAGCTTTTGTTTATAGCCTCGAAGCTCAACAAAGGAAGCTTTTAGCCGACTTTGTCAATAACATGATGGATGTACTCCTAATGAAGCTGTGTTATGAAAGACAATTTAGGTCATAAATCTTCATTTACATATGACATTGATTGGAGAAATATAGGCGGTAGACTATGTAGTAGATAGGCTATAGGTAGGTAGGTAATATAGCAGTGATAGTCTTTGGCTAAAAATCCCGGCCTCTTATTCGAGGATCCGGGTTCAAATCCGGGACTATTGCCTAGTCAAATCCCAGTGGCAATGACTTTGAGGACGTACCAATGACATTATAGAAAGTAATGTGCCCTTTTTAAAATTAAATATCACCTGCTGTTACGGTGAAGGAAAACATCGTCAGGAAACCTGCATGCCTGAGAGTTCACAAAAAAAAAGTTCTCAAAGGCATGTGAAGTCCACCAACCCGCAGTAGGCCAGCGTGGTGGACGGCGGCCTACATCCCTCTCGTTGTGAGAGGAGACCCGACCTTGTAGTGGGTCATTAATGGGTTACTGACATGTTATGATTACTGTACTATAGATAGAATTGTTAATTCAACCCTGTCTTCGCCCGCGGTAGCACTTTGTTCCCGCTATGAGTACCGTTAGTCTCATTTTCCAAATCACCATGGTCCTCCAGGTAGCCTAGCTCGCAGGGTCTGGCAATTTGATGCCCATTTCTGCTTGCCGGAGGGGCAATTTATGTTTGAGGTACAGAAAACTTGAACAACATTTCAGAGAGGTGATGTTAAAGGTTGAACGAGTATATTCAAACAATAGGCACAAGAAACGCATGAAATTCGTCAGTCGCAGTCATCGATTTTATAGCAACAGAGGTTACCAATTTAGGCATGCTTCAAACAATATGGTCGTCATTCGCCCTTTCATCCCCAACGGTTTAACTTCGCAATCTTCAAACTCACACCTGAGTCTTACGAAATTCGAGTAACAGGTATACCTAATGTTACAACTAAGAAATAACCTTTATAGCAAGCAAACCCTGCAGTAACTCTTATGCAAGTTATCAATTGGCACGCTCAAAATGCGGTATTTACTTTAACCAATTTAGAAGGTTTATTTCTAAATGTAGGTGGCAAGATTAATAGCCAGTAAATAAGTCGAGAGAAACAAGGAAGTGTAACATCGATATTTATCTCGATTAAATCGATAGAAACCCGTAGATGGATAGAAGTAACAAAGTAACCGCTCTCAATGTAAGCAAGCTTAGAAAAGAAAGTAAAAAGAACGGCAATAATAACGTCATATTTCAAAGATTTCAAAGGAGAAGAAGAAATAATGGCTTGTTAACTAAATTTGTATGTTTTTCCATTAAAAGATGGCTTATTTGATCTTTTGCACGGAAATAGTAAGGTCGGATGAGCTTCTTTGGAATTTTGAATGCTAGTGGTGAAAGCCAAATTTGGTAAGCCGCTTGAGTGCTATACAAAGGAGGCCTAATAAATTAGTTAAGTCTTTTATTACCTACTATCAGACTTTAGAAAGTCCACATCACGTGTTAGTTAAGTGAAATTAATCTCTTAAGAATAATGCCTAACAGTCAATACTTACTTAACCCGCGTAAGTAGACAAAGAATATCCTAATTTCTAGAGACCTTTTAATTCTATCACTAATTACATTCACGTCGATATAGTCTTTATATATTTCGCAGCAATGTCTATATTAGCTTGCAGTTTGCAATATTAGTGTTTAAGCTAACCTTCTGTTCATGCCAATTCAGTCTCTAAGCCACATAGCAATAATGCCGAAAAAAGCACGCTATCGCAAAAGCCGCTGATTGATTGCCACGCTGATTGAACCTGTATTGTTTCGGTTGTAAGAGTTATATTGGCGTGCAGTTCTTAATATTTACAACCGGTGTCGCCCACGTTTTGTTCTCAATGGAACAACTGTCGCAATCGTGATGCGTGTGATGGTGGGATTTAGATGATTTGATAGTTGATAATAACCGACCGAGATCCTTTCCTTCCCTTTTAGCTTATCGGTCGGTAAATGGTTCGAGGACCTTTCTCTCCTAAGCCATCGGTCTTTCAGTGAAACATCTCAGTTTATAACTAAGTTAATCTAACTTCAAAGGAGAAATCTAATGTCTCCACATCATTACGGCACTTGCGTAAACAATCCAAACACAACATTCAAACATCAATCTAACCCGCCACTTAACCTACAGTCTACAGTTATCTTCCCATCAGTTAATCTGCAATTTGTATTACACAGCAAACGGGTCGAACGTGACGTGACATTGTGCATCGTAAATAACAATTCACTGGACAACATATCTCTATCATTGTCTATGTAGCAAACAACGTGATTTAACGCTTTGCGTCCCTCTTGGATCGATATGGTGCCTAAGAGTAGGCTATAGTGGGATGTAGCTGGATCCCTAAACAGCCAACAGGCTCAATGAGGTTAAAACTCGCATTTTAAAGTAAAAATATCATTGGAATCGGGAAGAATAGTCCCACCGGAGTTTTTGTCACCTTGGCATGTTGTGGAAAAAATATGAAAATATGAATTACTTTTGGTATCACTTTGATACCAATAAAGGTGCTAGTGGAGATGATCAATCAGCCATTCAGCCACAAAATCAATATTCCGTCAACGTCTCACATTCAATTATTCAAAAATCATCAAATATTCAAGTATCAACCCATGTCCATCTGGGTATATCTCCGCGCCAGCTAGTCTAGGGAAGTGGTCGTTGCTTAATACACGCTGAACATGACGCTTGTTGTAATGCCCTCGTAGGTGGCGCCACTTATCGTGGTACCCTAGATACGACAGATTGTAGACCTGATGGGGAACGTATAGTCCGATTCATAAATAAAAATAAATAATAAATAACGCTTCACACTCATACTCGTAGCCCCACTAGGATTCCAAGTGTCGTGGGTGCCATTGACACACACAAGACAAGAACACAACACACCCAGACCAGAAACAGAAATTCAAATTTATCATTCAAATTTCTGCTCTGGTGAGAATCGAACCCAGGACCTTCCGCAAATTTACATAAAGTGATGTCAAAAAATGCGGATTTAATCCTTTAAATACCTACCCTCTTCCTACTCCAGCCGTCTATCCCAGCCCACCTCAACGCACTGTACTAAGGGCTTTAAAACATTAGATCATTATCTGATTATACTTTGCATTTCTTCAATTGCAGAACTACAGTAGGTTAGACCCGCATATTGGATTTGTATTGCAGTTTCAAATGATCCATGGCAATAGACGCAATAGGCCTTCAATGGGGTATAATTATCGCCATCACTCAAGGAATGCTGGTAAGCCCATAAAAGAGACGTAAGTCGTAAAGTGCCTGCAATTCAGAGCCATTTGTTATGTAGGTCTTATTATATTTTTCATTTGAGCAGATATAAAACTGTAGGAATTTGCATATACATACTCGTATGTATAACCTAACTAAGACAGTCAAACAAAGACATCTTTATGCTTGTATAAACCTGGAAAATGCTGTATTAGATAATAATATGTAAGTACTTTTTAACAGTTTAGTGTTGATATAAATATGCATGCTTATTTATTTATTAATATTAATAATATGCTTATTGACTAAATAATCTCTACATATTTATTATCTACATTATTATTATTATTATCTACATTTACATTATTATCTACAAAACTCTCGATATTTAAAACTCTAAACAAGTTCAGCTAAATAGGACATTTTGGGATCCAAAATCTATTCTTGGAATAATTTACTTTTATTTTTAAAAATCTTTGTATAAACCAATGTACATAACACACAAAAACGATGCTTTTATAAACTTTTAAGTCATCAGTGTTAACGTGGTGACGTATTGCTTACATACACGCATACTTATATGAGTTGTATGTAATATCTGTACGTATGTGTAGGAACACATGTTAACACCATGTAGCTACATACTCGTTATATGGAAAACACATGAAAAACATAACCTTCCTTCTGAGACAGAAAAAGTTCTGGTAAAAAAGCGCGTTTATTTTACAAAAATTAGTTTTGAAGGCTAGTTATTGAAAAGGCACGCGAGAGCCGTCCGCGGTCCGCCCTGCAATTGGCTTTCAGAATTTCCACCGTTTTTGGTATTCGACTTTACAACGAAAAGTTTTTATTCCAATGCGCAATGCAGCTTTTATCTAGATTTTTGGTATTTTACATTCGTTTTTGTTTTTTGTTTTTATTTTTGTTTGCTGAATGGATGGATGGGTTTCAGTCAAAGGTCGTATGGTAGGGATTATCTTTTACGTTTTAAAACCTATCACGCCATCCAATTTGGTTGTGGCAGACTGCACGCTCTAAAACACTCTCAGGGTTGACAGTTTCCTCTTGAATTTCACAACGGCATCTGTTTTCATTCGTAAGTACATTTAAACTTAATTTTTCTTCAAAATCACTGATTTGTAGTTGAGTCGGACAAATTTTTTGATTGATATAAGTAAGCGTATACCATAACTTCCCTTTTTGATTTAATCTATGGTGATACTATGTAGTTCCAACACGGGTTATAGGTCCTTCATCGAACCAGTTGCATTTTATGCCATCAATACGTATGCTATCAATACATAATGGTTTTTAGGAACATCATAAAGAACTCGCAGGCATGCAGATCCTCGCGAAATAACAGTTACAGTACAAGTGATGTTTAATTTAGTAAAACGCACATAACTTTAAAGTCCTTGGGTGCAGGCTACTAAGATTCTAACCGGCACCTCTCACGTGACCGACTAAGTTGACGTACGACTATGTAACTCGCACGCAGTGTGAGCGCTCCCATAGCATTTGTAAGGTCGGGATTGTTCGTGCGTGAACGTGTATACGAGTTGGATTCCTACGAAATCGCGTCCTAACCGAGCACGGCTTTAGGCGCTGGACACACAGAAAAGACGTAAGACGCAGACGGGACGCGGACATTTGTCTCTACCGTGTCCCATACATACAAATGTTTACGTCTGCGCCCGGCCCTGATTCTGTATGACCATTCACACTCGTATCGCGGCAATGTCGTGTCTAACCCGTGATAAAAAGTCAAAATAGGCTTAAAAGTCAAATATCGTGACAATCTATTTTGTGCCTTATATAATAGACATTAAGGTTCTTGTCGTGCCGAGTTCATGAAATGACGAACGGTTTGATGCCACACGATATCGGCACGAAATCTTTTGGGTCATACAGAATCAGTCCTGTCCGCGACACGTCCTCGTCCGTCTCTTCTGCCTGGCATGCGCCTAGACTGAAATCGCATTGGGCTATCACTACTCTACAACACAACTTAAACATCGTCAAATAACATAACATGTAACACAATATTTATTCGTCCTACTCTCATTATTCGACACGTCAAATATTTGTTACTAAGTGGGCGATATCTCGAGAACAATATGCCAAAATAATTAGTTGACGGGATGCTGAATTTTTGGGAGTGCTTAGATAAGATATGATGAGATGAGGTTAATGTTTTTGACATTAGTGACAGTCATTGTTAAAATAACTGTATGCGTGTGACATAAATTGAAAACGATGATTTTGATATAACCCACTGTTCCCGTAAGCTGCCGTGAAGCTAAAAATCAAGTCTTAAACCATTAATTACAAATGAGAATTTGGGACATGTACCGTGTATACATAATACACGGTCCGTCCGTAAACCCATTAATGACCCACTACAGGGTCGGGTCTCCTCACACAGTGAGAAGGATGTAGGCCACCGTCCATGCAGGTTTCCTCACGATGTTTTCCTTCACCGTAACAGCAGGTGATATTTAATTTTTATAAAGCGCACATAACTTTTTTTTTACAAAGCCATTGGTGCGTGCCACTGGGATTCGAACCCGGACCCCTCGATTCGAGGTCGAATTCTAAGCCACTGGGCTATCACCGCTAATACACGGTACATGTACCAAAATAACATTTTTTACAATTTTTGTCTGTCTGTCTGTTTCTTCCTGCAAATCTCTGGAACGGCTGGTCCGATTTTGACAGGACTTTCACTAGCAAATAGCTAATTAAGGAGTTATTTAGGCTTTTCATTATTTATTTTAGAATTATATTAATTTTTTTATTAAATCCACGTGGACGAAGTCGCGGACACAGCTAGTAGGTGAATGTGTTTGATATTGAGTCATCGAGTTGAACCAAACCGCTCCAGAAACCCGACCTACACCATATTGTGCACGAATCCCTCGGATTTTAGAAATTCGATCTGCTAGGGAAAGGGTCGCTTTCGTTTTGTGTTACCCTAAATCCTTTCAGTCATATACTACAGATTTTTTTAATTTTTGATCAAGCTTCAATATATTACTCCCAGAATTTAAGTTGTATTTATATTTCTTTGCAACAATCCGCACACGTGGAACTTGTTTTGGTATGGACCCACCACCCTCCCTTATCTCTCTGAGTAGGTGTATACCGTAACAACTTATTCCAATAGTACACGACACGTGTTTCGCCCCAAAACGGAGCATCATCAGGTGATGTGGACTCTACAACGGTTGGTTGCTGACGCTCACTCGCCGTGATACAATATATTACTCCTAGAACTCAACATTCCAAGGCTATCAAAGTTTAGTCATATTCTCCTCTAAGTCGCTGGTGCACACTTCAGAAAACACTCACACATAATCTAGAAACAAAAATTTTCACGTCATTCTTTCTACTCACTGAGACTTGAACCTAAGACCGTCCAGACTTACTTGGTGATGACTATTCTATACATTGTACTATACAACAGATTGCCAACGCCTAGATAATCCCACACGACTCATATTAAGATAAACCGCGCATAACCCATTAATCATCTCGGTTGCGTCAATAATAACGCAATTAGATTATCTCGCTTGAACCCGGGGCATCTCGATAAAAATAATTAATCTAACAACAATAAATCACAGACCATAAATAAGGCATCCCGACAGATCTTTTACGGTTTTTTATCCGTTGGGAACGCCCCTGACCTAACCGATTAAGATTAATTGTGCGTTTGACCCAGTGACGTATCTAAGGCGTATAGTGGCCTATAGTCGTAAGGATACGTCGTCCATATTGTGGTCCGTGAGCCTGCGACCGGTTTTCGTTACCAATTTGTTCTTAGAAAAAAGTTTCAATATCAAAAAATTCAGTAGTATTATACAAAAGTGTTAACTGGATATGACTAAAAAAATATTTTTCTACATGCTTCGGTGGCTTCAACTGCCGCTGCTTAACCCTAGAGCTCTAATATAGCTAGCGAGCTTAGTACTTATATACTAACACTACTAAATCGTCCACATTTCGTTCGTCGGAAAATACGTGACGTCTAGTGGCCTAGTGGATCGTAGACGATTAGATGTCAGCCATCCACGCAATCCACCAACAACCATAAACATTAACCGAACAACGCTGAAGTATTGCTGAGAGGAAGAACTTACAACGATTTTCAAGTTGTTATATCTTAGTCGTAACCCAAACTTACTTACAAAAGCGGTGATAGCCCAGTGGCTTAGAATTCGACCTCGAATCGAGGGGTCCGGGTTCGAATCCCAGTGGCACGCACCAATGACTTTGTAAAAAAGTTATGTGCGCTTTATAAAATTAAATATCACCTGTTGTTACGGTGAAGGAAAACATCGTGAGGAATCCTACATGCCTGAGAGTTCAAAAAAAAATGTTCTCAAAGGCATGTGAAGTCCACCAACCCGCATTAGGCCAGCGTGGTGGACTAAGGCCTACATCCCTCTCATTGTGAGAGGAGACCCGACCCTGTAGTGGGTCATTAATGGGTTACTGATAACCCAAACTTTAGTGTTGATGAGGATTCCTCTTCCTCTTCCTCTTAATGAGGAAGTTACACATTTTTTGGTACTTTCACATCCTCTTCCGTTTCCTCTTAAGTTAAGGGGAATTTATGAGGAATTTGTGTGTCCATGGTGAACACGTCAAAGGGAATCTAGGATTCCCTAGCTACCGTATTTATTTATTTATGTATTTTTTCCTCTTTTTCCCTTACTCAAACCGTTCCTCTTCCTCCATTCATCCTCCTTCCATGAATATATCCTCATCCTTATCCTCGATCCTGTACTTGATACTTCCTCTTCCTCATCAACCCTAATCCTAAAACCTCACCGACGGAAACACAAGACATGAAGAACATGTTGTTTCACGACGGTTATTAAATGCTCGTAGTATCCTGATATACATTGGCCCTGTCAGAGATACAGGATATTTTTATCACTAGAATATTAATAGGTAATTAAGGACATCCTAGCCTACCAACTATGTCTTGACCTAAGGATATTTTCAATTACAACAATTGAAGAAACTCTTGAAAGAAACCTAGATCTGTCAAACTCTTTACCTTTTTGACTTTATGAGCTTCCTTTTACACACTGAGTATTGACACGAAACCAAAACTAGGGTGTAGAAAGCTAAATTTTGGAATATAGGACTTTTTATCCACTTACACAGTGAAAAATTTAACTTTCAGAGAAGGGGATAAGTTAGGTAACGATGTATGAGAGTAAAAGTAACGTAAGGAATATACGTTTATTAATCATTTTATAGGTATGAGTAACACAGGATTTTTGGGAAAATTTTGGTGAAAGTTACAGTTACGAACTTGAGAGTCGTGTACCTTAGAAGCACTTTGTATAGACAGTCTAAGTGGTTATTCCATAAAATGAAATGAAAAAAGAGAAAGCATTATATCGTCTTTCAGTTACGTGAACTTACATGAGCTCCACTTGATTCTAATCTACAGTAGCTACATTCCTTCTTCCTAGAAACAAAACTAAAGCAGGTTTCACACGACACACGACACTCGTGCGTAGGCCGGAGTCACATTCTGCATACGTATTGCATTTGGTTGCGTCGTTTTACGCCGAACGGTTTACATACACGTATTGAATGCTAATCTTATTTCATTACTGACTGCGCCCGCGCCCTCGTCCACGTGGAATTCTAAAATAATAAAAGTAGCTTAAGTTACTCCTTATTATATCAGCTATCTGCCAGCGGAAGACCCGACAAGTCCCTACACCATTCACTAACTTATTGACAACAGATTTTCGTAACCTTGGTTGCTATCTACGCGCATTGGACCCGAGTATGGAGATAAATCAGCGTCTCTATCTCTGTACGACGCGCGACGCAGTTGTGGCGTGATGTTACGGATATAATTAATTAATATCAATCTTACACGTCAATGGCATTTGCATACATAGTATTGCGTATGAGCAAATAGAAATGAGTAGTAAACAATCATAAAATATTTATATTAACACATTTATTTATACTCCATTTTTACACGTGTCCTACTTGGTAAGAAATCTTAGGCAATTAACGCACGCGACTAGACCACCAGGTCAGTCAGTGATCACTCTTCATGCCCGTTTACTACTAATAATATACCTACCTACAATAAAAGTGGCATTCATGCTCTTTTTCTATTTACTGTTACATCCTCTAGCAAGCTGATTGATATACCTACAGATGCTGCATCGGATTACGCAAGAAACGCCCTGAAGTTTTGTTTATAGCGTGTAAATGTGCTGGGAATATTTTAGGACGATGGTCCGCGTGCCCACTGTTTGATTACCTACGATACGTTGTTTTACACCTAGACTATAAAGTTTATAATGTATGTTTTAAGGCGGCACTTACTTGGGCATTTGGTGTTTGCGACTTGTATTAATTGAAATATTTGCATGATATTTGACGGATACACCACTATGCACATATAGCAAATTGGACAAAAACTTCGCTGTATATTTTACTTCGCAGTTTCATACTATGATTTCCCTCGTTAACCAATCAAAGAGATGTTGCATAAACACAACACTGAGAGACGATTCATAGGCAATTGACCGATGCGCAATGAAGGCAATCGTCAATTTATAGTTTTTGCTACAATCTGCTTGCAAAACGTTTTATGGTGGATCCAGACTTGTGCATCGAATGTTGTAACGTGAAGTGTAATGCGAATTCTGTGCTTGAACGCCGTTCTCTATTAAATATAACGTTCGAACCAGTATTATCTGTCACCTTATGGGGTTGGCTAAGTTTTAAAGCCGTGCGAGCCTTAATTGATATTTTTAGATGCAGGATTTCTTGAAGAAATCATTAAATTAAAGTTCCGATAAAAATATATGCTATAGAACGCGAACATAAGGAATAAAGATCCACGTTTGGCTCGGCTCGACTCTGGCATGGCTAGGGGCTACGTGTTATTCTTTTAAAATATAGTGTACCAAACTGTTTGATAGTTTTTTTATTAAACTGGTTATAAGCTTAAACTCTATTTTTATAGGATTTGGTGTTCGAAGCAAAAGCTTTTACTAGTATTTTTCTATAATGGAAGAGGACCGAGTTACACGATACAGTAACGTTAAAGTCTGAACCCACCTTTAAACATTTACGTTTTCAATGATTATGATAGAGATGTAATTGAAATGACTCATTCTAGTATGTGAAGAAATACATTAAGATGCACATTTAATTAGGTTTTTGCTTCGCTTTATAATAACTGCAACACGTTTTACAAACCTATTCAATCTTGAGCCTTAGACTGGTACGTTGCCCGTCACGTAATGAAAGAGATTATAATTGTATGAAATTATCAAGATTAAATTATTTTATCTAACAATTCATTACAATAACAGGATCCGGATGCATAGTAAATGAAAAAAATTGTCTTTCTCTATCATTCTGGGTTTCAATCAGTGTTTTATAACTTTCCGCATGACATTATACATAAATGTGTAATTAAAATTGTTGTCAATAAAAACTTTATGGACGTTAAAAAACTGAGAGAATTCAAAGCCGTTATTTCGATTTATGTAATTATTTCCCAACACCTTGCTAAAGAAAAGTGCTTTATTTCTTGAAATGACATGAATAGAATAAACAAATAAATATTATAAGCTTTAGAAAATATCTTGAAATTCGTCGACCAAAAGTATCGTACGTCAATGGACACGCGTCCTGTGTGTCGCCTGCGCGTGCCGTTCGTTTTACAACTTTTTAATTTATGTCCCTCTGAACGACCGTGCCGAATTTATTATTGGGACCTTAGAGTATGGTGGTCGCTAACAGCATTATGTAGAGTTATGGTAACAGCATTATGTAGAGTTATGGTAACTCGACGCCAAGAGTCAGGAATAAGAGTTATTGGAGAGATTTGGTCGTGTGGAACAGGTCAATAACTACGATTAAGAGTTCTTGAAGAAACGATAGTGGGGAACATAATTATTATAAATAGGAATATGAAATAGTGGATTGTTTTATGTACTTATGCCCTCATATAATTTTGTACTATTGCAATCGTATGTCGTTCCAGATCAGGGAAATAATTTATACAAGTACTTTTAGAACAAAAAACTCAGTAGTAGGCACTTAATTCGGTTACTTTTCTTTCGTACTAAGTCACTTACTTAGTTTATTCCTAATGCATCTACGAGTTATAGATTTGTTTACCTTACCAGATAATTATGTTTCCAGCTTTTCATTTTTCATTTTCAACTGTGTCTAATTTTCAATTCGGTTACCTGTAAGAAAAAAACATTTAAAAAATTACATGTACATTATTTTTTTTTAATTTTTACTATTAGTCTAAGAGCTGGCGATCAAATCGGTCATATGGCTTCAGCTGTATTAAAACTCCGTTATAGTAACCGCCATGAGTCGTGAGCACAGATTATCAGTGGTAGGGATATTGTATACTTTCGGCCAATGTACAGCAGCCGAAAAACGCGCTGGACCAATAGACGACGCACACTGACGAACTGACGACTGTGGAACCAATCGTGTGCACCGCAGCGCAGTCAATGTCAAACCGACCAATGAAAGTTGTGCTCACCACTGGCAGGCCTTGAGCGGTTGGTGCGGGTGCAGTGGGGTGGGGAAAAAATGGAAAAAAAATTAAAGTCGCTGAGCCTACATTTTTTTCCATTTTTTCCCCACCCCACCCACCAGCTGAAGCCACATGACCGATTTGGTCGCCATCTCTCCGTCTATATTTTTGTGGGTGAATAGGTTTCTTTAAAAGATTAGTTAAATGGTATTGTAATCAAATTTTCTCCCTGTATATTGAAAATCTGTACAAAATACATGTTCACCATCCCGTTAAGAAAATCGAAAGTGTCAGTGCCATTATGAGCGTAGTTCCCGCCATTTTTGTCGCGATTTCACCTCACCAGCTAATTATGGCATGGAGAATTTAAATTACATCAGTTTGAATTCCTGATACCATATATTGCCAAATATTTTTTATCTTACCTTTGTATGACATTTTAAACTTTATACTTTGTTGCGCAATACACTGGCTGCGCTTATTGGAACAACAGGCGTAACCATAAAACTAAAGGAATCGTTCATAAAAACAAAACACTTTAAACACAAAAACAAAAGAAAACAACTTCGTGAAAAAGAACAACTTAGTGAACTCATTTTTCAATTGAGTGCAAAAATAACGAACCATGACAAGACTAACTTATATATCAGTTCTCAAGAGTAGTTAATTCAACCAGTAAAAAGGCAGACTAACTACGAAAAGAGATCGTCAAACGGTCGCCCTCAGTCAAAAGAAGTACACGACGCCCTAAGTCCAGGTGGACAAATACCTATTTTGGTTCTATTTGACATTAAATTTTCAAAAATTGCGTAAAGAGAAATGTCCTTCAAAGCCGGCAAGCACTGGCGACACCTCCGGTGTTGGTTTTGTCTGTGGGCGACAGTGATGAAGCTGGCATCAAGCATCAAGTGACCTGCAACATGCCTGCTCTTCTTATTAAAAAAAAAGAATTCATGCCGTGAAGTGAAGAATTAATGTTTGCTACCACCGTACATCAAAATACATGTAACACATATATATGTAAAGAATATATTTCTTTAATTAGTATGTAACCTTATTTTTAATTTGCTTTTAAATCTCTATGAAGTTATAGAGTATTGTTATTTAGTTTGTTTTTTATTTTGTCAAATGGCGAAATGACATTATAATATGAAAATATTTTTGGAATTATTTAATCGACAAATTATAAATTTATAATTTAATGTCGTTTTTCTATTTACAGGTGAGTTTTGAATGTTATTTTAGATAGATTACTTATGATTATAAATAATGTACATACATAATTAACAAAATTAAATTCTATTTACAGAGCAACAACATTGTTTAATAGGCATGATGACTAATTTTCAAAAACTCTTTTATGATATTCAGAAGTTTCTATTATGTCTAAAATATATCATATTTTTGTAGAAAATTAAGGTTTTTGTGCAATAAAAGTACATTTAAATTTCAAGTTTCAAATTCATTCCAAAACGCTCGCCCGTGTCATGGCGTCTGTCATTGCGCCACGGCTCAGTAAAAAATGCCAGATCGCGTATAATATCCTTACGAAAAAAATGACGTTTACTAAGACGTGACGTAAATTGACGTAATTCGATCTGATGGGTGTTTAAGCTATCATGGTGGATTGTTGTATTTTGTAGATTTATTTTAACAAATAAATTATTAATCTCGACATTAATAAGAGAATAAATACATGTTTCAAAATCTTTGAATCCTATTTCATTAGATCAGATAAATATTTTGGCGATACTTGATTACTGTCATCATGCCCATTGTCGATTCTAAATAATCCACATTATCTACAAAATCAACTTTTATATTTTATCGAGCAGTTTCTGTTTCCCAATCTACAATTTGCGCTAGGCTTTAGTGACGCTAAGACCCGTTAAGCCCAACGGCGAGCCTTTGTTCAGCGAGCTGGAATAAACCGAGCTTATGTTCAGCTGAACATTGGCGCTGTCACTGAAAATAGCTGGATAAAAGTTTGTCGGCGTTTTTGTAGGCTCGTTAGAGACTCGCAGGACGAAAAAATATGACTTGATAAATTAAAAAGTTTTTGAAAAAAAACGACACGATCGTCGACGACACTGGCACGGAATTTATATTTTTAAATTAAACACGAATACGCAGGAAATTCATTAAGTTTTTGTATAAAAGATAAAAAGTCTTGTTTCTATAACGCAAGTTTACATTCACAGTAATTCACACCTGTTTTCTATTTTTTTTACAGTAATTGACTAGCAAACAGACCGCATCCAACCTCAAATAATTAAAAAATTCTATTGCGATCTATTTTCCGCCTCTTTCCAAATCGCGGCGCTGCACGTCTAGGAATATGACTTCGTTCAGAGTGGTGTCGGTACGGAAACTCGAACTGAACTCTGTTACAGACAGTCTGAATCAAAATCGAAGCCAGTTGCCTCAGAAAACCTATGAACTCATTGCGTAGAGTAGCCGCAACCTCACACGCTCTCCCTGACCTTGGCATTGAGAATACGAATGTATTGCTCTCGAACTGCGGTAGTCTGCCAACAATGCCGAGTCAAAACGCTACGTCAAGCAATTATCCCCTTTATAGACTAGACTGTGCGAGCGGCGTCGCCCGCGTGGTTTTTAGAACTTGCGGTTATTGTGACTAAAGTATGATAGTTAGATATGTGCTCTCATGGACTTTTTTGTAGATCTTAATAAGACCTACAAACCCGTAGTACATCATTCTGTTCTCTTGTCAATAGTTTTTGCAGTTTTTGCATATTTATGCGTGCGCTGCAAAATGCTATAATTTTTTTGAAAATAAAATATAGCCTATAACCTTCCTCTATAAATGGACTATCCAACACTGAAAGAATTTTTGAAATTGATCCAATAGTACCTGAGATTAGCGCGTTCAAACAAACAAACAAACTCTTCAGCTTTATAATATTATAAAAAGTATAGATACGACACATATGTGTCGAAAAACGTGTGTGCATATGCACTTAAACGTCATTTTTCACGTTTTCATCGAGGGCCTGATTCTGTATGACCATTCACAATCGTATAGCGGCAATGTCGTGTCTTACCCTTAATAAAAAGTAAAAAAAGGCTTAAAAGTCAAATATCGTGACAATCTATTGTGTGCCTTAAAGAATAGATAGACATTTAAGATTCCTTGTGTCGAGTTCATGAAATGAATTACGGTTTGATGTGACACGATAACCGCACGAAATCTTTTGGGACTTAGTGAACCAGGGCCCTGGGTTCGATTCCCACCACTTAATAAAAAGGTAACGAATAAATCTATCCATGTTATCCATGCTGCAAGCGCACGTTCACCGACCTTGCCATTGAGTTTGATACGGATGCAATGCTCTTGAACTGCGGCGATCTGCCAACAATGTCGAACTAATGCACTGCTCTTTCAGCCAATTTGTTTTCCTCACTACGACGTATATGTACCTACTCCAAAGAGTTTTATATGATCAGACGGAGGGATCCTATACTAGAGAAATAGCAAAAATGGGCTCAACTTACTAAATTCTCAAAAATAAGAGGCCACAGAGGATCACCAAGGTTAGATTTAGCTCTACCATTTTATAAAAATATAATTATGCTGGTAGAATTAGATATGTGTCCAAAAAAAGTAATAACATAGGTTACTGAGTTCGAAAGCGCGCATAACTCCGCTGCTTGAGTAGAACGCAAAATGAACGCAAACGATAAAAAATTAGGCGACGTCGAGCGCGGTCAGTACCTGGATGGGTGACCGCTAGTGGCGAAATACATGCGGGTTTCCGTGCTTCAAAGGGCACGTAGCCGTCGCCGTCGGTCCCGGTTGTTATCGATACGACAGCAGTCGCTATGGGCGGTTTGAAGACATCCGACACGGATTGGCCACTAGTCCATTCCTCTTCCAATCCGCATTGAAGCAGCGTGGTGCAGTATGTAGTATGTATATTGCCATTAACCCATTAATGACCCACTACAGGGTCGGGTCTCCTTCTCGTAATGAGAGGGATGTAGGCTGCCGCCCACCACGCTGGCCTACTGCGGGTTGGTGGACTTCACATACCTTTGAGAACATTTTTTTTTTGTGAACTCTCAGGCATGCAGGTTTCCTCACGATGTTTTCCTTCACCGTATGTACAATACAATACAATACAATACTCTTTATTGTGCACATACATACAAAATCAGATTTACAATAAACATGAGAGAGAAAAACACAATTGGCGGTCTTATCGCTACGAGCGATCTCTTCCAGACAACCATCTAGGTAAGGAGTTAAAGCATGAAGAGAGAGCTGTAGGCAGGGTGCACGAAATGACAAAGTATAGAGAATTGAATACAGGAATAGTGTATAGTACAAAATGACGGAATAAGAATAGGGACAGTGAACATCAATGTATGTAGTATGTATGTAGCAGCCACTAATGTAGAAGTAATATCGTAATAGTTAAAACAAAACGAGCCAGCTAGTCTTGGATACGCGGGGCGTATTCAGATTTCAGATCTGGTTCATATCTAGGCTAGCTTGCCTCACTATGTTAGATAACGACGTCCACTTCGATTGGATGTCGCTGACATCGTTCACAATGAATTTAGAAGACCGTTGAATGAATTTGCTTCTAAGTGCGATAAAAATACCTACCTATACCTATAGTTCTTAATGTGCTATTATTATTATGACATTTATTATTTACATTATTTTTGACAGAAATTAAATTATTTATTACGGAAAACAGAACAGAACTAAAATCATTATCAAAATCATTCAAGGAGGGAAACATTTATCTTTGACATAGTTAATTAGTTACGTCATCTATGTCAAGGTTTTTCAAGTTCATTCGAATAAACACACACATGACACACAGTAATGTCAATATTACCTACTGCCAATATTCCCCACATTTCCCTATTATCAATAAAGACAATTCATTCGTAAAATTTCCGCGATATTGTTTAGTGTGCAAAACTCAGGTTAAACACCTTTAGTCTATAATTATAGCCAGTTATCATATTCAACAAATAAAGATATTTCATTTCATTTCATTACACCTGCTTACTTCTAAGGCAGTCTACAGATACCATACTAACAAACGATCACTAGCGCGTATAAAGTAGCGCTCCTCATACTTATGACACGACATGCTGACAGGCCGGTATGGTCGAATGGTAATTAGTAGCGAGTAGCAAACTTAAACATGAACAAGCTATAGAGTTCTATTGCTACTAGATATTCTATAGATAGAATAGATATTATATTATATACAGTTTGGCTTTGAACGAGCGATAATTTAAGAGCATAAAAACGACCAAATTTTATCGACAGACCACCTCCCATATAGGTGACTAGATCCCCTCCTTTTGAAATGGCAGCCATTGGTCAGTACCCATTAATGACCCACTACAGGGTCGGGTCTCCTCTCACAATGAGAAGGATGTAGGCCTTAGTCCACCACGCTGGCCTATTGCGGGTTGGTGGACTTCGCATGCCTTTGAGAACATTTTTTTTTGTGAACTCTCAGGCATGCAGGTTTCCTCACGATGTTTTCCTTCACCGTGACAGCAGGTGATTAATTTCATAAATCGCACATAACTTTTATTACAAAGTCATTGGTGCGTGCCACTGGGATTCGAACCCGGATCCCTCGATTCGAGGTCGAATTCTAAGCCACTGGGCTATCACCGCTGCCATTACCATTTGAATATTGTATCAAAATTTTTTGTGGCTCCACGAGATAATTTTGATATCTCTGGACCTGAATGTCCACAAAGACGAAAAATTTGTTATTTGATAGATACATATAATAATTACCACTGAGACAAAAAAGAAAACTTTATTAATTGTCATATGTAAATAATTGTACTTAAAAGGATTTTTTACTGATTTCAATCAAAAAGTTGATTATTTTTCTCAGCTTTTCTTACATATAACTCAAAAACTAGTTCGTTAAGGCAAATATTTTTGTACAGGTGTTGGAACGCAAGGATGATAGCAACAAAACTTGTCCTATTTTATTTGCCCTCAGCTGCATAACTCATAATATGTTATTGGTTTTTGAAAATGAAATGTTACGCAATGACGTCGTCGGACGACAAATTTATCACGAGCAACCAATTTTGTCGTCGCTATTAGGATAACAGGTTAGACTCACAGCTTGCCGCATTAACCCAACTAAAATAAAGTTATTCGAAGTCAGAAGCATAATACGCTAACTTTATACCTAATTAAGATCTGCATATGAATGAAGGAACAACCTGCGAACATGTTCAACGCAAACGCAATTCAGTAAACATGTTATAAACTCATTGTATCTCGAATGTTTATGAATAAGATTGTGAATTGCTATTGAATAGCAAGTTTTATAGTCGGAATGGACAGTATATTAAAAGATACGTAATGTTCGGTATGCATAGCTTCATAGAATGTTTTGCATATGAATTCTCGTTGCAATGAAGTGGTCTCTGCAGCCTATGGACACCCATATCCAACGTCGAATAGGGAAGAAATCCAGACCCCTCTTTCCTAGTGGGCGCTTTGGGCAAGTGCCCAGGGCCCCGCGATCGATAGGGCCCCCCTCAGATCAAATACAAAGTCCCTAGTTCCTGTCAGTTCACCAATGAGGTCGCCATTATCCTAATATGCCCAGGGCCTCCAATAGGTTAAAGACGGCTCTAAAGAAATCATATATTATCTCAGGTTGATGCGGGTGCTTTGTTACTCATGAGGACTAAGATGTTCGCCTCAAGTAAAGTATCTCCTGCTGGAGAGGTGAGTATGGCTATACCAGCCGATACACAAGACATGAAGAACACGCTGCTTTACGACGGGTTAAGAGGCTGGCAGTAAGGTACTTTCCCGGACGAGCTACTAATGTCTCTACCACCTAAAATACCTACCTGTCTAGACGTTTCTATCTTAATCCTGTATCCTATGATACAGGACTTCATTCCAATAATATGGGTCCCACTTTATTGAAAAGGACCAAAGGACCTGAAAGAGTACGAACAGGCTTCTACTTTGTTCGAGTCTCTAACAATCGTTCATGTGAATACCTTCTCATCCAAAACTCAAGTACCTCGTTTTATGAATAAATTATGAAAGCGGCGGGAGGTATCGCTTTAGACGATCTACATATTTAGTCATATAATGTGTCCCACTACTACTTTGGTTCAGTCATTAACTAAGGTAATTTTAAATCAGATAAAAATGTTATTGTAGAGAGATAAAAACATGTAGACAGACCCTTAAATGAAGCCAAACAAGTCGTGTGAAACTAACGCCTATCTCCGTACAGTTGTACGCAAACGAGTGAACACATCACAAGCATCACGATTATTATAATCACCTTTATTGCCGTGACGTAGAGCATAAAATGACATGGCAACGGCATTTCGAAATAGCGCTTGCCTATTTTCTGACGAATGAAAATAGACTTTATTACGTTGGAGTAAGGATCAAATTTCAACGGTGAGTGCGAGGCACACTCAAGTACAGTCTCATCTTCTTTAGACGTTTGAAAGAAAGGTTTGATGGTTCTCAAGGAGCAAGAAGATCCCTCTTGACTCCGGAAATTCAAATTTGAGATACATTTACGAGATGTCTCAAAATTAAGAATTCTCTACCTATTACATGTAAAGTCCCTATAAGGATTGTGAAAATGAAAGCATGGCGGAGAAGTCAAGAGTTAGGTGTAGCGTAAAGCAGCTTATAAACTCTATGGACTTAGAATAAACTACTTATTACCTACTCAACTCATTAAATTAGGTACACAGAGAAAGAAAAAATGATTCCATTTTTTAACTTATAGCCATGACAAACAAGAACAATAAAAACTTATCGAAAATTAACGAATTACATTTTATCGATCTGAGCCTCTGATGCCGACCATACCTACCTACATTTATGTTCAAATCGTATTTTTAAGAAAATCATTTCCAAATTCGTCCAAAAAAGAACCCACTCGAATACCCACTGGTTAAAGAGCATAAAGCGTAAGCACCCTTAAAGCTTAAACACTTCCAATGAAGCTTTAAGCGATCAATCTGTGCCTAGCTATGCGTACACATACTTAAAGCTTGCCGACCGGAAGGAAACAGACAGACGGGCGGAAATGATAGGCGTCGGACCCACACGAAGGTTCTAATTTCTAAAAGGCCCTCAAAACCACTCTCACTTTCGCAAATGTATTTTCGCAGGACTATAACGTGGGGTTTTTCAAAAAGGGCGTAAAAAGGGCTCTCCTTCGAAGCCGGCGACGCACTGGCGACCCCCCTGGTGTTGCACGTGTCAGACGACAGTGATCACTTACCATCAGGTGGCCCGTCTGTCTGTTTGCCTGCTCCACTTAAAAAAATAATTGATAATTATGAAAGCTAGTACTGCTTTTGCAGTTTCTTTAAGGACATAGCTAACAACTGAGATAAACGGCTTAACGATGTGTAGAATAAAAAGGTTGCAGCTAAAGAAGTACGTCGTATATCGATATCGCTTTCAGTGAGACGCCTCCTTAAAAGGATTTAAGGACAGGACATAATTCCAATTAGCATTTTAACAAAACAACTTTCAAATTGATTACAAGTTTAACAGAAAGTTGCGGAATGCAGGAAACAATTTAATTATTGTTATTGCAATTTATAAGGTTAAGTTTATTTACGAAATGAACTTACGTGTTCGGATTTTTTCCTTGATTCTTGTCTTTAAGACATTTGGTTGATAATTATAATCGGCTTCTTCGATCTTGAGTTTAAATCCTGTAAAGTTTATACTATGTGATAGAGTGAAAAAGTGTGAAAAACAGGGGCAATATTTTAAATTAAATTTCAGTCCAAAAAAAAATTTTAAATTCACGTCTGCTTTAAACTTTTTGTCCAAGTCAAAAGCTTTCAATCTCATGTTTTCTTAGAAATCGTCAGAACCAAAATCTCTTGTGTTTTATTTCGGTGCGCAGGCGCGCCCACGCGCTTTCTTCTGTCAAAATAACGCAAATAGAAAACGTTTTAATAGCATGTCATAACTTTATCATTTACACGACTTTGACGTGTTTTTGTAACATTTTTGTGTAATGATTTGGAACATTTCCCAAAATGTCAAAAGGTTGTCAGTGGCATTGCGATTTGCAACACTTGGAATGTCACACTCGTCAAAGTATAAATACGATAATCGCAGTCATTAGTATGCCTTTTGTCAGTCTGTTGACATCTTCCCATACTAATGGCAGCTCGATACGATTACTAAACGATACTGCATAAGTTCATGGTTCAGGAATTAGTGGAACACACGATTTTTAATATAATAATAGTTAAATAAGATATTTGCTCAGATTAACGTTCTAGCTGCCGTTACACCAAGATTGATTATTATGTTCTCAAGCATAATATAATGAAGTTGTAATTGAAAACAAGGAGTTGCACTGACATAGGAGTAAGCACAGAACATATAAAAAAGGTTATTATTTGTTCTGTGGGAGTAAGTAATTACCCTATTCATACTGGGTTTACTGTAATTATGCTGGATATTGCGTTAAATAATCTTACTAACTAGCTCCCGACTTCGTCCACGTGGATTAAAAACTGGCCAAGAGAAAAATAAAAAGAATTCTATAGATACGTTAATTCAGGTTAAGTATAATCTACATTCACAACAAATTTCATCAAAATCCGTTCAGCCGATTTTGTGCGACAAAATGTCGGTTTATGTCAGTGCACTGTGCTACTTGACAAAGTGTATTTGCAAATATTTCTCCGCTCCACTAATTTCGCACTACCGTTCACAAAAAAGGCGCAAAAAAGTCTCAAAAACGTCTCTCCGTTCCTTTTCTCTTTCTTCGCATTGTAAAAAATCGCAAGTGACGCTTTCGCGACAACACCATGGAAACGGGTCACCGAAGTGTCGTTGTAACAGCCGGCTTTACAATGCAATAGGCAGCGCTTCCCAAACTTTTACGATCGTGACCGGTTTGTTACCGACATAGCTCTCAAGAAATGAAAGCCGATAGGGAAGAAAGGTTCTCGAAAGGCGACCACTCGCCACGTCTCGGCAGACGGAATACGGGCCGGGCCGCCCTTCGATCAGGTGGACTGACCTGAAGAAGACAGCGGGAAACCGATTCAAAGGGCCCAGGACCAAGCGGAGTAGCGTCTATGAGATAACTAAATTTACATATTCCGATAAATGGTACGTAGAACTTGTATTCAATAAGTTAACAGTTAATGAGGCAGATACATTTTCCCCGTGAATTTCGAGATACATACATACAGGGATAGTTATTTCATTCGTTCTGATTTCTTCTGTGTCCGTTACGGTGTTTGTGTGTGCCCTCCGTTTATTGAATTCTTCACCTTAATGTAAATATATTGTTTTTTTGCTTTTTTTCTAGGCGCCCCACAGTATTTAAAATTTGCGATAAGCCTAATATAGATTTTCACACTAGATTTTCATAACTCGCATTTGCAGGGGTAACGCACGTAATTATTACAAAAGCATAACGGTTTCAGGTCAGTTTATCAGTTGCCTTGATTTTTTTTTAATTCAAGTCCTATTTTGGACTACAAAATACAACTCAGGACTCCGGGACAACCCAGGTTGAGAACCAGGACGCTTAGCCACTAACTACCGTTTTAACAGGCGTATCGCGAAATGAACAAATAACTGTAGCGGATAACGGTGTTCAACGCGTAATTAACCAGCATTTCGTGTCCCTACGACGATTTTGTCGTACTGATACAAGACTTCTAATGCCTTGTAAAGGGCTGTGACAAAACGACCCAACGCACCGACGAACCAACACGACAAAATCCAAACACATCTTTTTGTGTAGCTGTCCAACTGACACTAAGTGCAGACACACAACAAATATACGCAATAAAGTTGTTATACGACAAATCAACGAGTACCAATGAATCCACGTAACAATCTTCGATAGGATTTATGTCCTATTTAAGGTTGTTACAGTAGGTAACAACTTAATACCAGTACTCTGAGCTTGAACACTGTCATCTATGTATTCCTATATCTAACGTGTGTTTTCATTCATAAATTATGGTAAAATGATACACTAGTCGGCATAAGTCGTGAGCACCATATTTATTGGTCGGTTTGACATTGACTGCGCTGCGGTTCACGCGATTGGTTCGTCAGGCGTCAGTTCGTCAGTAACTAAACGTGTTCCCTTAGTAACAGTTCACGTGTTTAACCTTTGCTGCAGTCAGTAAAAACGTTTGCATTTATAAGAAGCGCACACCTTGAATACCAATTGCATAATTTATACTGCGAATAAACTTGGCAATGAAATGGAAACCACTCCAAATGCATCATTGTTATGTAACGACGATAATCCGCGTGCACTAATGATACAGGCGCTCTCTAAAGATCAAGTATTAAAACACACAGTGTGTCTGGTCTCGAACGAGCGATAAGTTTACGTCTTTATCAACGAAGAAAATAGACAAAACTTCATTGACATCCCTATAGCCCATCATACATGCATGATACATCTACTCGTATATAGGTGAGTCGGTCAGGTCAGGCAATTTTCGTGAATATACGAGTATTATAATTAAAAAAATATGTACATAACTATACTAGGGAATTCCGAACACACTCTCACGTTGAAACTAGATACATTTTTCAAAAGATGGGTAAAATTACGAGATGAAGGTTTTCTTTTATCGCAAACGGCAATGGTCTTAAGCCTACCTGGCTGTTACAATTTTTATGTCTTACTACACGGATCGCTCAATACATAAGGAGGCCTGAGCATACTATACCAAGCTCCAGTGCGAATTGTGGATAGCTTCGAAATCAAAGGAATCATGTCCACAAGGTCATTGCTTTCAAAAATAAACCATACCTTCTTGCCAAAATGAAGGTAAAAAACGTTGCAATCTGATAAAAATAAAACTCCCGACCTACTCTACTAAATCTTAACTTCAATATCTGATACAGTTAAACCAATCGTAATAAGTCGGTAGTCGGCAATAGGCACAGTCAGGTACAGTTGTTTCATATCACGAAGGCCGATCAGCTTTGCTTGTAGTTGTGAACTTGTGACGATTTACGCGCGTGTGTGCGTAAGTAGCAGTAGGAAGCGTCATATAAGTTTAGGCACAAATAAAATTAATTAGTTAATAGTAGATATAAAATATTTTGTTCGAAAACTTTTATTAATTTTGCATTGACACCTAAAATAAATTAATGTGCAAAATTTCATCTGAATTGGTTAAGGATATCTACTTTACAATTTTGTAGCAAGATTTCACCTGAACATACATACATACATACATATAAACATTGTAAGTGAAATAAAAGACTTTAAAAAGCACTTGCTACTTTAGTAGAAAAAAATATGGCTTCAAATTAGTTTCTGTAGCAATTTCACATTCCCAAACCAACATGAAAACTTCACGGCGGGTTATGAAGCAATACGGTTTATCTCCAATGATTATTATAATATGTATTTCACCTGTCATATACAA
Source organism: Erynnis tages (assembly GCA_905147235.1). Lineage (NCBI taxonomy): Eukaryota > Metazoa > Arthropoda > Insecta > Lepidoptera > Hesperiidae > Erynnis > Erynnis tages. Next base: position 1,863,015 of record LR990074.1, on the reverse strand, counting down.
CTGATAATTTTTGACCGTACCGTACACATAAAGAAATATCTGACTTCGTGAGATGAAACAACAATACAATTCCATCGCCAAATCGCAAACAAAAACCAAAAACAGCTAAGCGCTACTCCGTGAAATTTGCAACTACTCGTTAGTATGTGAGTCATCGACGAAACATCGATTTATTTAACAGCCGATCGTTTTTTATCGGCGTATAATAATCGCGGCAAAAAACTCCCATTCAAACACTCGACTGACGTCTCACCTACATTTCGAACTATGATCCGTTTCGATGGATGGCACTGGAAAAAAGTGGCAAAATATATTAGGGACTGCGCAGACGAAACATTGTAAATTAATTTGCCATTTTTTGTCAGATTCTATCTTGTGCTCTTTGCAAAACGATTCAGACTGGCTGGGTATCATAAAAGATGATGATAGATACTTTATTCCCAGCAGATTTGAAATTATTTTCACTTTTCATTTTTTAATGCAGTTGCAGATCTGACGTCGATTAAAAGATATTCTTCTTATGCTAGTAAAAGTCAAGTCAAAGTCAAAATCTTCTATTCATTACTAGGTGCAATTTGTGCACACTTAATGAACGTCATATTATATTTTATAATATACATATGTACATACAGCCGCTTTGATCGCATCTCAGGTCTCTCATCTCAAAAAGTAGACTGCGAGAAAAAAGCGGGTGGTAAAAACTCCCAGCACTGTTTTTACAGTACAAGTATCTTTTCAAAGTATATAATGTAGGAGTTTTCTATAAAGACGTAATTTTATGTGTTCGTGTTTTATGTCTCGTATGTGTCGAGTCAAGTCTAGACAGACTGTACATAAAGTAGCACTAATAACTACATAAAGTAAAAGTATTTTAGTCGGACGTCTGCGCAGGTCCTTATCTAAGAAGTCAACATTAATGTGATAAATGTAATATGATATAGGATTTATGTGATGGATGAAAAACGTTATTGATTAACTATGGATATTTATTGCCAGTATATAAAATTAACAGCCCATAAATAATCCTTAATCATCAATCTATGAGGATTATCTTTTTTCTAAGATAAGATATAAAAAATCTAAGATAAGAATAAGATAATCATACACTAATGCTATGCCCGTTGCTCGGTCCGTTATAACAGCCACTTAGTGCAAGGCTTAATGAAATTACGTTTCTTTCTTTTTCTGTGTAGCGTAATATAAGTTGTTCTTTATTTTTGGCTTTTAGAGTGACGCCACAGAAACGGCGTTTTTTCTAACCGTACCAGCAATCATTCACAGATATGCCACAGGACCGTTACCATCTAAAAAGGCTGAAGAAAGGCGTAATTACCAGCCGATGTTATATTAATGTCTAATAATGTTATGGTTGGCGGTTCAAAGAGCCGTGGTCGCTTTTATGTTATTCATAACGGAGACCACACATGATGGTCTCTGAAAAAATCATTTTAAGTAGGCACTTGCTTCCGTCAGCGATTTTCAGACTTAAAGACGCTGCCTTAAAAAGTGCAGTGTTTTTGCTCTACTCTCGTTGTTACGCACAATGCAAAGCTAACATAAGCTTATTATAGCTAATGAGGTACCCTTATTATGTGTTATTTTTGAATATTTAAATATTTTTTCCCTTAAACTACGTTTTATAACTAGACGTTAAAAAAGGATAATATATTATTATTATACGTTCGCAAGCGGTGATAGCCCAGTGGCTTAGAATTCGACCTCGAATCGAGGGGTCCGGGTTCGAATCCCACCAACCCGCAGTAGGCCAGCGTGGTGGACTAAGGCCTACATCCCTCTCATTGCGAGAAGGAGACCCGACCCTGTAGTGGATCGTTAATGGGTTACTGACCTGATACGTTCGCTACACATAATGAGAAGTTCAGATAGTTCTTATAAGAACATTTGTATAACTGTCGGATCTTCAAAAAACATTGATAGCGTGATTCAGGTCATCACTAGCGACATCGCTTGAAGAATGGCGAATGCAATACACTGTTGTTAAAATTTTGATTTCAACTTTATTAGACAGTGCCTAATAAATCTGTTATTCGCTGTCATCACCGTTTACCGTCGTGAGAGTGTAATCAAAAGCACCCACAAGCCTTTCTAGTGTTCCCACACTTTGCAGACGGCGGGTCTATTAGGCAGATTGAGATGTTGCATCTCCTGTAACGGTCGCGAGATTACCGTGCTATACCGCCGGCCCGTCGGGGATGAATGACCGATATGTGCGGGAATATACGATATAGTAACCGTCATGAGTCGTGAGCACAGATTATCAGTGGTAGGGGTATTGTACACTTTTGCCCAATGTGCAGCAGCCAGAAAAACGCGCTGGACCAATAGACGACGCACACTGATGAACAGACGTTTGTCGAACCAATCGTGTGCACCGCAGCGCAGTCAATGTCAAACCGTCCAATGAAAGTTCTGCGCACCACTCGTGACGGCAACTATACCAAACGACAAATCTTAACCTAACATTTTGACGACCTGAGTGGCGTAAGTCATGACGTGGTTAAGACAACGGTGCGCTGCACGGAGTCCTGGGTTCGATTGCCAGCAGAGCAGAAATTTGAATGATGAATTTGAATTTGTGTTCTTGTCTTGTGTGTGTCCATAGCACCCACGACACAGGGAATCCTGGTGTGAGGCTGTATTTATTTATTTAATTTATTTCTCGTGTGAAGCGTTATTTATTTATTTAATTTATTTCCCGACGTTGAGAGATTTGACACTCATAGGGCTATGCACGCTTCACATACATACTCTACTTCTTCATAAAACTAGTGTAGATTAAGTTATCTATAGCCTTTAATATACCTATTGAAAGATATCTGCAGACGTATTTAATTACATCCTCGCCTATTGCATTACATAGTTACGTGACTAACGCAGTCATAACAAGACTTAGGTAACGCAAATAAAAATATACAGTTGCTACACATCACAATTCATAGGTATATAATCGTAAAGTTAAGCAAATGACATTCGAACAGAGTGATAAATAAATAACGCTTCGCACTCATAGCCCCTCACTAGGATTCCCTGTGTCGTGGGTGCCATGGACACACACAAGACAAGAACACACACACCCAGAACAGAAACAGAAATTGAAACTCATCTTTCAAATCCCTGCTCTGCTGGGAATCGAAACCAGGACGCGCGGCGCACCGACGTCTTAACCACTGCGCCAGTCAGATCATCGATATAAAACCGTAAACAACACTAACCAATTGACAACACATTATAAAATGAATTGCAACATCGATCCGTATCATGCAATTTCGGGCAATAAACAATGCATTTGCAACGTTAGATCGGAGTTTACGTCCGTTTGTATTCGTATGCAAAGTGACCTATTGTAAAAACTTTATCGCGATACGTCGATCTTGATACGGGCTATTGTGTGGAACCTGAGGTTGCTTATACCACAGTATAATCCAATACTGGTGGCAAAAAAATTTGTACCTACTTGAGAACATTTTTCTCATAGTTATTGAGTAGCAAAAGGGCACGCATACCACCTGATGCCAAGTGGTCACTGCAGCCCATGGACAATCAATCTCAAATAGAGAAAAAAAAACAATCTAAGATTGCACGCGGATGCTTTGCTACTCATGAGGACTGATGTTCGCCTCAAATAAAGTATCCCCGGCAACCATATCGTACCTCCCCAGTAGAAACATAAGACATGAAGAATTTCCCGCTTTATAACGGGTTAAGAGGCTGGCTGGTGCTAATTTTTTTTCGATTGCTTAACTCAAACAAATGACTGATGCAATACAAATATTGAATTAACAATTAACATATGTATACCTAACTAATAGATTGTCTAAACATTTGACCCAATCATAAAAGTTAAGTGGATTCACTGATGTACAGATAACATTATGTCACATTAACAATGCACACTCGAACATTACATCTGTTAACATTATTTCATATTTATTCAGTGCCGTCACTGCCGACTGGTACGCAAATAAAATGTCAAAAGTAACATGTAAGCACGCCTCCGTACAAACTTACAGTAATATTATGACATGGCATAATGTGCGGTGAACATATTTTTGTACAAGAGATTTCAGAGTATACCGCCATAGCAGCACGTCCGTCTGGTACCTTACCGCCCGCCTCTTAAGCCGTCGTAAAGCAGCATGTCAGTTACCCATTAATGACCCACTACAGGGTCGGGTCTCCTCTCACAATGAGAAGGATGTAGGCCTTAGTCCACCACGCTGGCCTACTGCGGGTTGGTGGACTTCACATGCCTTTGAGAACATTTTTTTTGTGAACTCTCAGGCATGCAGGTTTCCTCACGATGTTTTCCTCCACCGTAACAGCAGGTGATATTTAATTTCATAAATCGCACATAAATTTTTTACAAAGTCATTGGTGCGTGCCACTGAGATTCGAACCCGGACCTCTCGATTCGAGGTCGAATTCTAAGCCACTGGGCTATCGTAAAGCAGCATGTTCTTCATTAAATTTGTTTGTCACAACAAGTTTATTTTGTGTTTCGGCTCGGGAGTTGTGGTTGCCGCGGATACTTTATTTCAGGCGACCATTTTAGTCCTCGTAAGAAGCGATACGTTAGTGTTCATGCTGGCGGTACTGAAGTACAAGGGAGTTTGAGACCTATGAACTGCAGCTGACATTACTTAAGTTGAAAAGAAAAGTAGCATAAATGAAAATGAGAGTAACTACTATGGTAGCTTATTGATTACTATTGAGATCTAAAATAAAATTAATCTAGCTCAAGCCGTAAAAAGTACATACAAAAGCAGCAAAAAACAGTAACACTTTTACTTTAATTAAGTGAACGAGTGCTTGACAATCGGCACTAATACGGCATGGCAGTGTTCGAAACAAAAACATCCAATTAAATATCATTATTAAAACATCACAGATTAAAAACAGACTGTCAATCGCACTGTCAACGCTAAAGTAGTACAAAAAGCACTTTCAAATCACGAGGAAAGCGGCACTATTTCTTGTCTTGGAACTAAATATTGCAGTGACGTGTTCCAATTTAATTCTAGCAAAGCCATAATGAATATGAGTAAGTATGGGAACAGTAAAATATAAATATTTTGCTTCCTTCTGCTACAACAATGTTCGCTTTTAAAAATATTTTTAATAAACATCTAAATTAGAAACAATCGCACTTTGACATGAAATTTACTAGTTAACATTAAGAACATCGGAGCAAGAATTATTTAAGTGAAGAAATTCAAAAACCCAAAACGTATACTTAAACCCCTATACTTAAAACCCTAAGAGGAAGGTTGGGGTTACCAAAGGTAAAAAATTCAAATCACGAAAGACTACAATATCATGTCAGGAGTTCACTACTGTTCCTGAAAGACGACAACATCATTTCCGTATTCAAACAAACTCATCCAATTATAATATCATTGTTAAAACCGCCAATCGCACTGTCAACGTTAAAGTGGAACAAAAAGGTACTTTCATCGCACGTGGGAAGCCGGGGCTTGTTCTTGTCTAAATAATTGAGAGCTCGCCAGCGTGCCGCGTGCTTTCTACGCTCCGAACTAAATATTGCACTGACGTAGGTACTTACTCCATTCATGAATAATGCAATGAGCTCGACAGAATTCTATCAAAGACAAAAATGTGATGATGGCAGCCAAGTTTACAGTTACGGTTAAGTATAATTAGACAAAAGATTTTATAATTACGATACAGAATCCTCAAAGCACTTTAGATCACATTTTTCTGCTTCATTCTGCTACATCAATATAATAGGCATGATGACAGTAATCAAGTATCGCCAAAATATTTATCTGATCTAATGAAATAGGATTCAAAGATTTGGAAACATGTATTTATTCTCTTAATAATGTCGAGATTAATAAATTATTTGTTAAAATAAATCTACAAAATACAACACTCCGCCATGATAGCTTAAACACCCATCAGATCGAATCACGCCAATTTACGTCACGTCTCAGTAAATGTCATTTGGTTTCGTTTATGCGATCTCTGCATTTTTACTGAGCCGTAACGCAATGACAGACGCCATGACACCGGCGAGCGTTTTGGAATGAATTTGAAACTTAAAATTTAAATGTACTGTCGCGTCGTCAGGATGATGGGGTTCGTGAAAACACCAGTTGGTTCCGCAAGTACTTTATTGAACGTCCACACAACAAATCACCACTCTTTAAATACAGCAAAACACGTATACACACTTTCACAGAACGCACTTAATTAACTCACTCACTTAGTCGCAGTAGTATCACTTGTTATCGCCTGGATAGTTCGCTCCGATCGCTGATTACAGAATGACTCTCCGAGTGCCCGTCACGCATCTATTTATACCCGACTACAGGTACACTAGAAATTACTGGAGCGATCCCGAACTATATAGACTAGGGTAGAATGTAATAAAGTTGTAAACAACTATAGACTAACCATGCTATTTCGAACCTTAACTTATTAGGCATAGGGTTGAGATTCTATTGCAAGGCATGTCATGTTTATGACTGTCAGCGACGGGCGGTCGTGTGATTTATGGCCGGCTATGTACCTACTTATGTGTTTCCCGATTCTTCCGACTGTCTTATGTAACACTGCCCCCCTCTTAATCATGCTCGTCCCGAGCATTATTCGACCCATGAAAAGGTGCCAATCTGTCGATGTGCACAATCTTCGGTTGCCTTCTGTCTGCTTGCTTAATGCGATAGGTGACATCGTTGATCTTCGTGATCACCTTATATGGGCCTTCCCATCGGGCTTGAAGCTTCGGCGATTTTCCCTTTTTCCTCAGGGGGTTGTGTAGCCAGACATAGTCTCCTTCCTCAAAACCATGTGTCTTTGCGTTGCGGTCATAGCGGGTTTTCATCCTTGCGCTGGACGCCAGGCTGTTCTGTCGCACCAGGTCATGGGTTTCGTCCATCCGCCTTTGCAAATCGGCTACGTACTCAACCGTCGCTTTCGGGGCATCAGGTGGAGTGCCGGTCAACAAATCCACCGGCAGACGTACCTCTCTTCCGAAATTGACCTTGGCGGGGGTAAACCCAGTAGACTCATGTACCGCCGAGCGATAGGACATTAGAAACAGTGGTATGTACCGATCCCAATCTCGTTGATGAGACTCGACGACTTTGGCCAAGTGGTTTTCCAACGTTTGGTTGAATCTCTCGACCATGCCGTCAGATTGCGGGTGCGCTGGGGTGGTACGTGTCTTGTTTATTCCCAGAAGATTACACATTTCTTGGAATAAAGTTGACTCAAAGTTTCTACCCTGGTCGCTGTGCAGTTCTAAAGGCACGCCAAAACGACACACTACTTCCTGAACCAGCTTCTGGGCAACAGTCTTTGCTTCCTGGTTCGGGGTAGCAAACACCTCAGGCCATTTGGTGAAATAATCCTGAACCACAACTATGAATCGGTTCCCGTCCTCGGTTTGGGGAAATGGCCCAGCCACGTCTATGGCTATTCTTTCCCAGGGAGCTCCTACATTGTACAACTGCAGCTTCCCTCTAGATCTTGTTTGAGGTCCTTTTACTGAAGCGCATGCTGTACACTTTCTACACCATTCTTCGATGTCCTCACGGCAGCGTACCCAATAAAAACGTTCTCGTACCTTTACGAGTGTTTTCTTCACGCCCAGATGTCCACCGGATGCACCGTCGTGTACCAGCTTCAGTAGTGAGGCTACCTTGCTCTTCGGAATAACCATCTGCAGAATGTGTTCCTTTCCGTGGGGTGACTCCCATTTTCTATACAGCACGCCATTTTCCACCATGAGGCTGTCCCACTGGGCCCAGTATGCTTTAGTGACAGGGCTCGAAGCCGATACGTCACTCCACTGTGGTTTTTGTCCTCTGGCTTTCCAGTCCATGATCAGGCTAAGGTCCTTGTCTTGCTTCTGATCTTGGCTTATTTGTTCCTTACTCCAGGATTCGTCCAAGTCCTGCGTCCTTATGATCTTTACCACTTCCTTCGATTCATGCTTCAAGCAGTGCTTGCAGTTCTCGGGGCACGGTCGTCGTGACAGAGCATCTGCGTTTGCGTGAGCCTTCCCGCTGCGATGTTCGATAGTGAAGTGGAACTCTTGAAGCTGTTCAATCCATCTCGCAACTTGTCCTTCAGGGTTCTTGAATTGGAGAAGCCACTTAAGAGCTGCATGGTCTGTGCGTATTGTGAATTCTCTGCCCAGCAAGTACTTGTTGAAGTGCTGTAAGGTCTTCACTACAGCAAGCAGCTCACGACGAGTAACGCAGTAATTTCTTTCCGGCTTCGACAAAGACTTGCTGAAGTACGCGATGACCACTTGTCGACCATCTTGCTCTTGTGACAATATCCCTCCGATCCCTGTATTACTTGCGTCGGTATCCACTACAAATCTCCCATCTCTTCTAGGGTATCCCAAAATCGGAGCTGAACAGAGAAGCTTCTTCAGCTGAGTAAACGCACTCTCGCAATTTTGGTCCCAGATAAAATTTCTCTTTTCCTCTGTGAGGCGATGCAATGGCTTGGCTACCTCGGAGAAGTTCTTTACAAATCTCCGGTAATACGCGCACAAGCCTAAGAATGCACGCACATCCGTCTTAGTCTTTGGTGTAGGCCATTCCTGCACCGCCTTGATCTTTTCCGGGTCAGTCTGAACGCCGTGGTCAGAAATGACGTGTCCCAAGAAGGATACTTCTTTCTTGAAAAAGTCGCATTTCTTTGGATTGAGCTTCAGGTTTGATTCGCGGAATCTCTTGAAAACCTTTTCTAAGTTCTTCAGATGTTCCTTGAAATTGCGACCCATTACAATCACGTCATCGAGATATACTAGGCAGGCATCTCCAAGCAGTCCCAGTAGTACTCGTTCCATAAGGCGTTCGAATGTCGCTGGGGCGTTGCACAGTCCAAAAGGCATGACGCAGAACTGCCACAGACCATTTCCAGTTCCAGTCGTGAACGCAGTCTTCTCTTTATCTTCTGGCCGAAGCTCCACCTGCCAGTAGCCACTCTTCAGATCTACAGTCGAGAACCACTTCATGCCTCCTAGCATATCCAGTGTATCGTCAATCCGGGGTAGAGGATAGCTGTCCTTTTTGGTCACATTATTTAACATTCTGTAGTCCACACAGAATCTGGTGCTTCCATCCTTCTTTTTCACCAGTACTACAGGTGAACACCAAGGGCTAGTCGAAGGTTCAATGACCTTACTTCGTCTCATCTCTTGGATCATTTCTGACACCTCTTGTTCCTTCGCGAAGGGTACGCGTCTAGGTCTCTGTTTGATCGGCGAGATGGTACCAGTGTCAATTGAGTGTGTCACCAGACTGGTTCTTCCGAGATTAGTGTCGCCTTCACTGAAAATATCCCTGTAGTCACTTAACAACCTTGCTGCGTCTGCATATTCCTTAGGACTCAAATTCACCTTGATTGTTTCCAGCAGAGAGGCGACGTTGTCGGTTGTTCGACATTGAATGTTAGATTCCTGAGTCCTCCTCAAGTGATTAACGGCATCACATCGACCGATAATCGTGTTCTTTGGTAGATAAATTGGTGAGCTACTGATGTTAATGATCTTCACCTTAGCGTCTTGCTTGGTCATAACCAGTGTTCTGGCCGTAATCCAACTAGGATGATCGCCACAATTTTCCACAATGACGCATCGGTTTGGCGTTATCTTTCCCGGAAACCGAACGCTCACCAACGTTTCCGACCTGGGTGCTAGTTTTACAGCCCTCACACTGTAAACTGTTGACGAAGAGGATCCCTCCAGGAAAACTTCTTGTCTGGGGAAGCTTAACACCCCTCTTGCAACATCGACTACACATTGTTGCGTCCGTAAAAAGTCCAATCCGACGATGCAGTCGTCAGTTATATTAGCCACCAAGACGGACTGCACATAAGTGTCATCTCCGAGTTTGATTCGAACTTCTGTTACTCCCAGGACGGTCACTGGCTGGCCTGTTGCTGTCTGTAGGTTGCACAATGGGCGTGCATCTTTCCACATAATGGTCCGCTTTAACAGTTCCGGTCGCACGATGGATTTCGATGCTCCTGTATCGATTGTGAAGCGACAGGGTTTGCCATTAATCTCTCCTGTGGTAACAAGGCTGTTCCCATCACAAGCCTGTGATACTTGGACTGTTGGGGCTCGACGAAGTCCAGCCAGTGCCCGCCCCGCGGCCCTGGCGCCATTTAGTTTAACGGCTCCTGATCCTGAGTGTCGACCTGGGTAGCCGTCGACACCGACCTTTGCCTTTTCTGAGCCCGGCAGTTGATTCTTATATGACCTCGTTCACCGCACCCATAGCATACGGGTCCATTACGAGGTTGTATTGCAGCAACTACTTCTCGAACTCTATGAGTTCTATAGTCATTGCGAACTGCCTCCACTTCGAGTGCATGCGCAAGAGCGGTCTTCATGGTAGTGTGGTGACCCAAGCGCACCATAGCTCTCACCTCTGGATCCCTTATCCCGTTCGTGAACGCCTCCAGAATTTTCTCTTCAACGGGCGTTGAGCTTGATGCGTAGGCACGGCGTACCAGCACTCCTATCTCCGTAGCCCACTGTTGCAAATTTTCGTTGGGCCTCTGCACTCGGTCTTTTAGTTGCGCCCGGTATACATGCTCCAGGTGCTTGTCTCCGTAACGGGCATCGAGAGCCTCAAATAGCGATTCTAGAGTCCTCTCATTCGCTGGCACGTTTTCTAAAATGCGTGCGGCATCTCCTCGAAGAGCAAGAGTAAGCGCCATGAGGCTCTGCTCTTCTTCCCACCCGTTACCTTTAGCAATCATTGCAAATTGCTCTTTGAAAGCTATCCATGATGTAGAGCCGTCGAAACTGGGGACTTTTAGCCTTGGACCTCCAGCAGTAATTGTAGGTGTAACGGAGGTGCCTACGGTCATGGTCTTCCGCAGCTTCCTCTCCAGTTCCTCGAACTTCTTTTCCTGATCTACGAGGATAACCTTCTGGAGCTTCTCCTCAATTTTTTCAAACTTCCGTTCGTGGGCGCTTAAGGTTGCAGCATGATCTTGCGTTTGCGTCTTTAAAGTCTCGACGTCTTCCTTCACATGCTCCAACAATCCCTGGAAACCTTCAAGCTTCGTGTCGATTGTCTCCTGTAATAGGGTGGTGGCTTGGCGCTGGCTCTCTTGCAACTGGACCGTGGCTTCTTGCAACTGGACCGTGGCTTCACGTTGGCTCTCTTGCAATCTTTCTTGCAATAGAACCGTGGCTTCGCGTTGGCTCTCTTGCAATCTTTCTTGCAATTGAACCGTGGCTTCGCGTTGGCTCTCTTGCAACTGAACCGTGGCTTCGCGTTGACTCACTTGCATGGCCTGTATAGCCCCGAGTAAGGCCTGTATATCGAAGCCGATATCACTCCTCGTACCTGCTGGTACGGGTGCGGTCGCAGCGGCCGGCGCGGTTGAAGGTGCCGCAGTCGACGAGAGCGCGTGTGTAGGTGCCGTGGTCGTCACTGTTGTCAAGCGCTCTCGCTGAGGCGACTCCATCCGCGTTGCATCCAGAGCCGTCTGACGTCGAGTTCGCACTCCTTCTTCACTTTGCGGTACGACTGGCATTCCGCTTCTGTCACCAATTGTCGCGTCGTCAGGATGATGGGGTTCGTGAAAACACCAGTTGGTTCCGCAAGTACTTTATTGAACGTCCACACAACAAATCACCACTCTTTAAATACAGCAAAACACGTATACACACTTTCACAGAACGCACTTAATTAACTCACTCACTTAGTCGCAGTAGTATCACTTGTTATCGCCTGGATAGTTCGCTCCGATCGCTGATTACAGAATGACTCTCCGAGTGCCCGTCACGCATCTATTTATACCCGACTACAGGTACACTAGAAATTACTGGAGCGATCCCGAACTATATAGACTAGGGTAGAATGTAATAAAGTTGTAAACAACTATAGACTAACCATGCTATTTCGAACCTTAACTTATTAGGCATAGGGTTGAGATTCTATTGCAAGGCATGTCATGTTTATGACTGTCAGCGACGGGCGGTCGTGTGATTTATGGCCGGCTATGTACCTACTTATGTGTTTCCCGATTCTTCCGACTGTCTTATGTAACAGTACTTTTATTGCACAAAAACCTTAATTTTCTACAAAAATATGATATATTCTAGACATAATAGAAACTTTTGAATATCATAGAAGAGATTTTGAAAATTAGTCATCATGCCTATTATGGTTTTTAATAACATAGTTTCATAAAAAAACATTTGACTTATAATGCCGCCAATCACACTTTGACATGATATTTATTTTTAATAACATCTTGGACGGAACTAAAATCGTCATTAGAGTGATTTGATAATTTAATACTTTTTGCAGCATTAGATCAAAATAGGTGTAAAATCGTAAAAAATCGCGTCATTAACATACGATTGCTACATCGCCAGTGCCTGAACTGAACTTGGCTGGACACGCTGCGCTGCCGTATGTCTCAATCGAATACATTCGTCAATTTAATAGACCGGAAATATCGAGAGGCTGGCGATCACAGTTAATCTATGTGGTCGAACGATGGATTTCCGATAAAGGCAAATTTGTTGGTGAATAGAAACAGTCCAGAATGTGAGGGGTAAGTGTGTAACCCATTAATGACCCACTGCAGGTTTCTTGTGAACTCTTAGGCATGCAGGTTTCCTCACGATGTTTTCCTTCACCGTAACAGCAGGTGATATTTAATTTCATAAATCGCACATCACTTTTATTACAAAGTCATTGGTGCGTGCCACTGAGATTCGAACCCGGCCCCCCGATTCGAGGTCGAATTCTAAGCCACTGGGCTATCACCGCTGCATTGTCCATTGTAATACGGGTGAAACTTGGGTGAAACATTCAAGCATATCGCGATTTCGCGGCGGAGATGTGCCACGCGCTAAAGGCATTTACAGTATCCTGAAACTGTTGACAACTCACTGCAACTGCATGTTATAACACCGGTCATAAAACCCAAACGTTTCTTGCACAAGCTGACATGGAGGCCACCTGCAGATGTTATGTCATGACTAACATCTAACAGGTATTCGCAACTCGGTCAGTCGGTCACCGGTGCCAAGTTCATCTCAGAACAGTTCACCATAGGAACACGGTGGTGGCACAGTGGCTGAGAATTCGGAATCTTTTTAATTTAATTCTTTACGCTCTTTGCTTAACGATGGTAGTTTAGGAATGAAAGTAATCGGATGTCACCGAAAAAGCAGTAATGATAAAATTTCTCACTAACTCTAACATGAAGGATGAAGGTGAAATTGGCGTCCAAAACGTAGCGTCGAATGGTAGGATTTCAGGGACGAAACGGCGATTTGGGGCCAGGGGCATCAACTTAGAATAGAAATACGAATTTAAATTGATAACTTTGAATTACACAGCAATAGATTTTCGAAAGACTCTAAGGACTTGATAGACGGAGGTGGTTAGTAAAATTAACCCATTTTCGTGATCTAACACATCAAAATTAAAACTCGAATATCGCTTTATGCGCTATCAAAGCAAACATCCAAGGGTTTTTAGAAAAAGTCGCTTTCTGTACACACTAAGTAGACATAGCTAGAATTTCTGATCTGAGTCTTGAAATAGAAAGATAATCGAGGCATGCGGCATCAAAGCCTCGTTGGGTGCATCGGACCTCAGATGTAGATCTAAATAGATCACGTAAATGTTAGTACTTCCCGTGCCAAATTGATAGAAATGTTTGTGCAATGCACACCGATCGTCGCTGTTTCTTTTAGTTCGCACTCCACCATTGTTTTCACTGGACCTCAGATTTTTCATTCCCCGAATCCAATGGTTAACTCGAATAAAATCGACCTGTTTAAAACTCGTCATTACTCTTCATCGAATTATTCATATTATTCGTTGTGGCGCTTTTGATTCGGTTTCGCGTCGAAGTAGGATTCCTATCACTAAGACTTTCTCGCAATAAAAAAGTGGTACACTTGTTCTTACCACTAATGGCCGAACTCGCGTTATCTATTAAGATCTATATCTATGCATCGTACAATCTGCGACGGTTTCTGAGGAGAATGCAGAAAATTTTAATAACGAGCAAAAAGTCATCGATGACACGTTGAACGTTGGGCTTGCGCACTACAAATATGAGGAGCACAGAGTTGCATCAATAAATCATGTGCTTAATGGTTTGGTAAGCTTAGCAAAAGACGAGAAAAAAGTCATTGATGGTTGCTACAATGTAAGACTTGTAAAATTTCGATTATACTTGGGCGGAACAAATTACATTAGAAACATTCAAAAACTTTTATTTATTATAAGGTACACTTTGTGTACACTCACTGAACTTCACACATATATCATTAGTAATGATGTGATAAGTGATGTGTGTAATGATTCATTACATTCGTCCGCTTTAAAGCTAATCTAAGGTACCGAAAAATTTGCTTTCCGCCGGCAAAGGTAAAATTCTAACAATTTTCAAACTGAGAATTTCTCGACAGAAAAAACTTGAGAGTTGTCAAGGGACACCCGGAAGGAACGAAGTTCATGACGTAAATGACAATGTCATTTACGACACTTTTTGCAGTCATGACGTAACTGAAGTTCATGACGTAACTGACGTAGTCATGAACTTCAGTCATTGTCATTTAAGTCATGAAAGCAAAAAGTGTCGTGACAACTTTTCGTAAGAATTTTTTCCGTCTAGCCCCCTTTCACAACGCGCGATAAGGAACTTCGTTCCAATAATAATCGAGGCATTTGGCGTCAAAGTCACGTTTGATGCACCGTACCTTCTGGTTTCCGACAAGAATGCGGGAAATTTTAATAACGAGCAAAAAGAGTGATATGGCGTACACGTTAGGAACTTGCACGACCGCCATCAAGAGACGAAGAACAAAAAAATGAAGCGAGGTTATGTTGCATAAAGTGGAAATAAACACATGGACAGACAAACGATCAGCTGTCACTACGATAGACATCAAACTCCAAAAATTAGCATACATATTAAAATCATAATGGAGATCTTATTAATTGAACCTTAAATTAAAGTTTGCTACTAAAATTGATCGAAAACACTAATATCACAACAGTACCTGGCTTCACGAAAAAGCATAAGGTTGGCACGCATTTAACTTTAACGAAGTAACTACCTAAAATCTCCATAATATAACAAAAACCTGTAATAAAACAACAAGCAGAAATTATATTATCCACAATCTCAAAAGGTGGGAAAAAAGCAGAATGCACTCACAGTGAAATTTGCAAGAAGCGGGAATAAAACAGACAGCCGAAGAAACGTTAATACCAGCAACTAACGCATTACATTGTTCTGGGGTTTTAATTGGAATTCCTGAAGTCTTGGAACAAAGAACCAAGAGAATTCTTTGAGATTCAAGTCAGTCTTGAATGGAAAGACTATTAAGATACGGTGTTCAATGTCTGAAATTGGCTTAGTACTTTTAAAACTGGAGCCAGCAGATTGTTTAAAGATCGCAACAAATAGTGTTGCGATCTCAGAATCGATTGAGATACCTTAAAGTAACTGATGAAAATTAAATCGATAAATCTTCTTAGATTTTGTAAAAAATCACGGTCATCAATGTTTCAAGTCAACTGACTTAATTATTATGTTTTCGGACGCAACAAAATTCATTTTTAAAGATATTAGAAGCTGAGCTGAGTTTTCAGACGTTTCTGAAAACACTATTATGGGCATTAAGATTCGATATTGAAGTACAAATTAAAGTAGGTAATATAACTGGGATATAATATATGGCATGACTTAAGAACTATGGAACACACCGAATGATGATAGCGTTGTAAGACTTCGTCAGTATAGACGATACAATCTGGTACATTTTTTAATCTTTCCTGTGATCCTTTCATTTTTTCAGGATAAGGAAACCTTAAATGCATGTAAAAAGTATCAAATTATGCGAATTTGGGCCACTTACCATAAGGGGCCAGCAGCTGTTCTTTAACAATAAGAAATTTATTATTATTTTACTTTAATTCGTCTCCATCCGAGCAAACTTTTGCATTTTCATCCGATTTGGATAAAATTAGGAACCTGAAGATCAGTTAGAAGTGATTTTGACCAATGTCGTTAGTCAAAGTACTTCTAGACTCAATTTTGAACTCAAAAGTCGTTTTCACTGATTAAGCTTCTGACTGCAAAACATACGCCAAGATTTACAGATACAATACATTTACCTCCCTCTTGAAAAATGACATTGTTGACGAAGACGAAGTCGCGGGTGGAATCTAGTATTATACAGTTATACTAGTAGTATAAGTAGCTTTAGCGCATTAATATAATTATGTTAAAACGTGTTTACGAGGAGACAAGGAACAAATTACAGGCAATCTTTTTATTACCAACTACGACATAAATCTTCAAAATTATTTCCTTAACCATCTTATTCTTAGGTAATTGACGTAATACTTCCATTCCTACTGTTAATACAACGTCAGTTCATCAGTTAACTTCGCGGGTTAGTCTCATCTCGTCAAGTTCAAGTTAAACTAGTTCTACAAGATCGTTCCCGGTAAAAAGTCGACGTCGCTTTCCTACGTATGTACTAACGCATTTGCTTTCTTTTGCTAGTTAAAAGTTATGTTGCAAGTATCTTTTGAAACTATCTTTGTAATGTAACAAACCCTTGATAAACGTAAATTTTACGATAGATAGAATCAATAATCTTAGTTTAAAGCTAAAGCTAAAACACACTATATTTGCCTTCCTGCATCGATAGGTTTAAATGCGTACATCAATAAACTACTTCTCTGTTGCAAATTGGTATAAACGTTACCAATTACTACGGCGGAAGTCTGCAGTGCTGCCACATGTGTGGTCCCCAATCAATAACTTTATCGGGAAATGGTTTCATTTTGTTGGTTTAGCCCTTACGGTTCCCTATTATCATTTTAATGTAAAAACCAAACTATTGAGTGACATTGGTGGCCTTTCTTAGTGCCTCATGGCCGAAACATATGCCACCTGGCTGCTCCACGATTGATTGTGATATCGAGAACTCGAGAAGATTATCCATATTCCATACCATCCGAACGACGGCTCAACCTGCGATCACCTTGCGCCTTGCAATCGCTTGCAGTCAACTCAAACAGCAGCAGGTATCTACTAACTGTGCGCGCTTTGTTTATGTTAAATATGTAATTCAATCATTGGATGATGGCACTAGTGCCTATACCTGCCTATTTATTTGTAATCAACTAAATAATTGGAATATCGGACTGTCCGTCTCCTATTAATGACCTACTGCAGGGTCGGGTCACAATGAGAAAGAAGATCAGACTACCACCTATATTTATGTCACAACGTGTATGGGTATCTCTTCATGGTATGGTTAGATAGACCTATTATATGCTTCAAAGCGAATTGTAGGTACCTACACTACGTAAAAATTTTCGTGCCAAGTCCGCGTTCTCAAGAGTACATTATATTACTTGCAAATTCAGTATTCGTTATAACGCGGTCGATTGTCGATACAAGTGACATGGAGTGCCAGTTGCATGCATAATGTAAGTGCAAGTTGACGAATCGATATCCGATAGTTTGCTGTTATATTGTAGTGGATACTTCCGTAGGAAATAGGCTATGTGGTCGGGGCAGATGTACCTTAATTCTGCTTAACTGGAGGCATATTAGCTCATTCTATCACTCTCTGCGACCTATAGTCGTTCCGTTCCATTTCTCACTTATGTGTGTAATGGAATGAGTTTGGGGGCTGACTGCGGCTAGCTAGCAGCTAGCAAGCAGTGGATTCGGAATAAATAACTACGTTATCACTGCTGTTCTGTTTACTTCCATTTTCAAGGAGATAATGTTGTTATTATGCACATTTAAAATTGTGATAATTATGTAAGAGAAAGACCGTGATCAAAATAAATAAGGTAAGGTAAGAAATATGCTGGTGTTACAAGATAACCTGAAGAAGACAGCGGAACACCGTTGGATTCAGAAGGCTCTTGAATCACAACCAGGCGAAGTAGAGTCGATTTTGTAGCCCAGTCTCCAGTATTGGGCATAGGAAGATGGATGGATGAATTGGATTATACACATAAACTACCGATACGATCCAATCAACGTGTTTGAATGTTCCATACATTTTAATTATATGTCGATAAAAAAATTGACAAATGTCACATTACGTCACTAGTGACATTGACAAGCACTAGTGATGATAGATGAAGAAATTTCCACTAAAGAAAATCTATTTCTATAAATCGACTCGCATTAGTTGATCTGTGTAGGGACCTCGAAATATTTAGATTTAATTCATCATACGTCGCCTAACTACAGGTGTACCCTATTTTTTTATGCCATTTCAATTCAAAATGGTTTTATAAATCCAGATGTCAGTTTGTTATTAAAGGTATGGATAGTTATCGATCTAACGATACAATGGGTGCAAAAGTTCGAATAGAATGTCATTTAGGTTACATAATGCGGACCTGCAGTAAATTTTGAGTGGGTGTTTTAGCGATAGATATTTATGTAACTACCTATACACTAGTTATACCCACGCCACGTCTTTAGCAGAAAGGAATTCAAGACAATATTGTAGTTATATTATTAACATAATAATATATTTTAAGATAAACTGAGTAAAAATCTATAATTACTAAAATATGTTAATGAATAGGTAGTAGATACAAAAATAAGTTTTGAACATTAAGTTTACTGGTTTTTTATTTAATATTCATAAGCAGGCAATTCAACATCAAAATTCAAAACGACACCGTAATAATGGCTTGAATATTTACTATATTTCTTGCTTATTTACTGATTAAATTACGTATTTAATTCGTAATTTAGCACGAAAAAAAGATTAAATCATGGAGATAAATTTACATTCTAATCAAGCAATCGCTTGTAAAAAAAAATTGAGCTTTTATAAGAACTAAAATAATTTATTATCTAACATATTACTTTGTATATAATTATAGGCACGATTATCTACGATGAAATTACTATAGTTAAATAAGTTTGCCCATACCTTTTGGGCTTCCATCGTTTGATGAAGACTCCGAACATGATGACAGTATCCGATATCCGATTATTCACATCACTAGCACACAATAAAAATCACCCAACACACCGTATTCGAAATTGAAATTTGGAACAATTTGAACACTCGTAACAACTCTTCGGAATCGACACTAGCGTTTGTCTATAAACATGTCAGAAAATAAACGTTCCAAATATAAAATCACGCATCGTTTACAAACAGAACGAACGATAAAGAATGCACAGATTACGATGGGACACAGATTAAACAAGCACAGATAAGATTTGGTGAATGGATCGTTATCGATCACTGTTGATTGTTGTTTTTCGACTTTTAACTGATTAAACGTACGCGTAAACGCGATTCGTCGTTGAGCACAACACGCGCACTTCAGACGAGCGTTGCAAGGCGACTGGTTGGCTAAGTAAGTTCGTTGGTTCGTTCGGTTCGTTTCGTTGCATGCGATGCAACTTCATATTAATAAATTTGAGTTGTCAACTCGTTCCTGGACTGAATGGGAGTGTATAGTATTTGTGTTCGGTCCACTGTTTGCTTCTCAATGTACAATTGTATTTTGTATATTCATTCGTAAACAAAGCAGCGAGTACGGATAAACCGGGTTCCAAGAATGCCGGCTCCTGACAAAAAAGGTCTCGCATATTCTGAGTAGGGGTTTGTTTTGCATTTAATATTTTTTTTAAATCCGAATCTAGTCGTAAGGTAGCAAGAGAAAAAAATATGTTATTGGAAATAAATATGACCACATATAAATTTAACACATTAAAATATACCTAATAATAAACATTTAAAAAATTAACAAAATTCAAATATTATTACGTAATTAGAAATTGTCATAATAATTTCATATTTTTTTCTTTTAAATACAATATTAAGACAAAACACAAAAAATTCTAATTTCACCAAGAAACCGTGATGGTAAAAAATATCGTCTTTTTTCTTCCAAACACAATATGTACCTATTCAAATTAGCCGGCAACGGCTTTGAATCGGAAAGCCGTTTACCACGAGTGTGGGAACAATCGATACACGGTAGATAAGCTGTTTGCCCACTTTGGCCCACTTTGCATCACTTTACTATTGCAAACTTGTCTCTTGAGGAATCGATGACATTATAAATCACTCTATGTAATATCCTCTTTGTTTACGCTTGAGTAAATCTGAACCGTCTTTTATTTAATTATTAAATAAAACTTTAAAACTAAAAAAACTTTTAAAAAATGCGTTTTATAGTCACCTTATTATGAATTGCACTCCTTGAATAGCGCAATTACCTCATAGGTATAATTTTATTAGGTTATAAGTTGCAGAAATCTTTCGTGATACTTTCTTTTAATCTAAGTAACCAGTAACTTAATGATTTCTTAATATACTACAAGTCAGGTAACCTAATTATGAATTGGACTCCTATTGAAAAGCGCAATTACCTCAAAGGTATAATTTTATTAGGTTATAAGTTGCAGAAATCTTTCTTGATACTTTCTTTTAATGTAAGTAACCAGTAACTTAATGATTTCTTAATACTAAAGATACTACAAGTCAGGTTCTACCGCCTATAAAACAGTTACAATATCCTTCCCACTTCGCTGGATCGTACAAAAACTGCTATTAATTTTATCCCCGCCATATTAGCGATATCAACGTATCTGAACTTGGATGGAACAGGAAAGCGATAAAAAATATCCACTAGAGCTTGGCTCAAAGTATAGACTATAATCTATAAAAAACCATAATATAATACCTATCTATAGAAAACCATAATATGTAGTGACGAGATCTTTACAGCACATGAGTAGCAAAGTAGCTTTCGTACGAGGTAAATTCGTATGAAAACGCGTTCAAATTGAGCGATAAGAATTCGGCGTCTTAATCGATGGGTCCGCGTTTGAATCCGTTTGAGCACGCACGAATGACTTTCTTAAAAGTTAGGTGCGGTCTACAACATTAGATAAATGTCACCTGCTGTAACGGTGAAGGAAAACATCTTAAGGTAACCTGCATGCTTAAGAGTTCTCAAAAGCTACTCGTTTGTGACCAACCCGCACTAGGCCAACGCGGTGGACTTAACTAAACCTTCTGTGGAAGAGACCCTGCAGTGGGGCATTAATGGGTTAGAAGAAGTAGTAGAAAGGGGAGTACCCATGAACATGATGGTCGATATCATCATGTTCATGGGTATGGTTCATGGCGGGTTAAGATGGTGGTGTAATTTACCTCCACGAAAGAGGCAGTTCTGACTACAGTCGTATTAACATCTCTTTATCTTTATCGAGTATTCCAAAAATGTCTAAAATCAACGAATAGAATTCCAATAGAAAACTTCATTCGCTAACTACTCCTTCGTTGGTTCTTTTAAAGCAAAGTTAACCCCTTCTCTATGTAAAGTGAAAAATAGGTTGCAAAGTGCTTGCTTGAACCTAATTATCTTAGCAAAGTATACCCCATCTAAATGTGTCATCGCGAATGCCTTTGACACAAAGTTATGTGACCTGAAGATAAGTGAAGATTCCAAGCGGAAAATGTAACGATAGGCTTTAAGTGGAAACGTCTATCAGTCTAGAAAAATCTAGAAATCAAGTGAAACAATCTTGTACAAGCACATTTAATACATTAGTAGACTTGCTCGCAACTTCATTTGCCGTGAATTTAAGAACATGGAGAGAGTGATAAAAAGTGCTAATCCAGGTGATACGTTCATACCAAATTTCATCCAAGTCTGTTCAGCCTTATCTGTTTTTGCGTGAAAGAGTAACATACATCCATCCATCCTTACAAACATTCACATTTATAATAGTAGCGAGTACTTTAATTCGATTTTTAAATTTAACTAAATTTAAGTAAAGTAAATTAACTCGGGTGAAATACAAGGCACGTTGTCACTACTGTAACACCCAACTCATCAATGTATTAGCTCATCAATGTATATTCCAATCACGATCTCAAGTCGGTATCGATACAGAAACTAGTTAATTGGGTCACCCCCAGTTGGGGTATATAGTCCCCTCAGCTCCCTCCCTCAGAACACTTGACGGCTGCTATCATGCCTTTATGAACGCAATGTCAACGCAATGGCTACCTTTGAGACCTCAAGATGAACTCATCTGTAACCTAGTCTTTATTCTTCTGCTATATAGGTAGGAGTTATGCAAGCAGCTTAGGCACTTAATATTATGTTACGCTACTGTACTTTGTTTAGTTTGTCTATGCTATATTTTCTCTTCCGGAAGTATAGTCTTCTTATTTATTTATTTAACTGAGTGTAACGACTAAGATATTTTGCCTTAGGTATATCAAGTAAATAAAACACGCCATCAAGGTAAAATTCTAGAGGCAGGTTTTGATCGTGTATGGCTGCCCTAAAAGATCGTATGATTGAGCATGAACAGTTGAACACTAAGGTCAAAGTATCCGTACGGTAAACGTCAGTCATAAGTCTGTCAGTCATGAATCTTCAGATACTAATGGCACACGTTAACTATACGAATACTCTGTCGATAGTGTTCATGCTTGGGGCACTGTTGGAAGGTTTTGATCGTGTATGGCCGCCATACGAGATCTTATCTAAATATAGAACGGATAATGGATGTAGCTAAGAAATTAAAGCGAATTTTATCAGTCAATGTGTTTGATTAATAGGGCCACTATAAAATGATTTAATGACGATAATTTGCCTCCAGATTGTATATATTAGTTAGGTCTAAAAGTGTGATAGAAGGATGATAAAAAAATTGATTTAGCTTTTTTTAGACATTTTGGCACTATACGTAAGCTAAACACTATGATAAATAAGTTCGTAGCTTTTTTCTATTTTAAATGAGGATCTGCTATGTTTATCAATTGCAAGGTCTTGTTATTTGGAGGTCCGACGGCAATATGATGCATATAATATAAATGATATCAGTCTTATGATATGTTCAAGTCATCATGATAATATCAGTCTTAAGATATGTTCAAGTCATTTGTTCAAGAGATGGCGCCACAGGTAACCTGAATCACACTATTAAAGTTTTCTACATTGCTGCCATACACGGTGGTCCAAAAGGTGACGTCCAAAAATTTTTTTTGGATTGCTGACATCTGGGGGTACTCGGATATACCCCATGTATGTTCAGCGATTTTTTGTAGTTTACGAGATATGATTTTTTTTTCATATTTTTAAAAATTTTCGACCTAACTATTAAAAAAAAATTTTTCTTTGTGAATTAAGCCATTTTTTTTATTTTTATTTTTTGTGTCTTAGTCCTTATCAGTTGTACTCTCACAGATAAAATACCTAGCTTCCCACTATTAATAAAAGTTACTAAAATTTAGATCGAAAATAAATAATTTGGGTTTGAACGAGTCGGAGTTTAATTTTGAACTTTTAATAAAAAAATAATAAAAAAGTTTCATGACTTCTAAGTAATTTTAAAAACTTCCTGAGACCCTCAGCTTTGATTATAATACAAAGAAAGTGGTACTTAATAGGCCTATTTTAGCTGTAAACTGCCTTTAAATGTACAGGGGCGTAAAATGTCCTAAATTAATTAATTATTTAAAAAGCACCTATCGTTCATTTCTAAGCTAAATAAGGTTGTTGTTCCACCACAACACTCCGGAGACAAAACAGCAGTCAAAACAGTGGGTTTCTCGGGGTGAATCGGCGCCAAAGAAGGCAAAGGTGGGTTTGTCAGCCAATAAAGTCATGGCGAGCGTTTTTTGGGATGCACGCGGTATAATTCACATTGATTACCTTCAAAAGGGAAAAACAATCAACGGCGAATATTATACCAACTTATTGGGTCGATTCAATAAGGAATTGCAAAAAAAACGACCGCATTTGGCCATGAAAAAAGTTCTTTTCCATCAGGACAATGCAAGGGTGCACATGTGCAGTTTCCATGGCTAAAATCCATGAATTAGGCTACGAATTGCTCCCTCATCCACCCTATTCTCCAGATTTAGCCCCGAGTGACTATTTCTTGTTCCCAAACTTGAAGAAATGGCTCGGTGGAAAGAGATTTGACTCCAACGACTAAATCATCTCACAAACAAATGCCTATTTTGATGACCTCGACAAATCATATTTTTCGGAAGGGATAAAAAAATTGGACGAAAATTGGGAGAAACGTTGGACTAAGTGTATAGAACGCAAAGGAGACTACGTAGAAAAATAAAACAACTTTTAATCTAAAAACCTGTGTTTCATTCAAAAAGTCACGGACTTATTGACCCGCCCTCGTAACTATTTTAATTGTTTTATTTATTATGAATGGTAATTAATATCACACATAACCAACCTAATTTACCTTAGAAATGAACAGTAGGTGCTTTTTAAATAATTAATTAATTTAGGACATTTTACGCCCCTGTACATTTAAAGGCAGTTTACAGCTAAAATAGGCCTATTAAGTACCACTTTCTTTGTA
Organism: Erynnis tages; assembly: GCA_905147235.1. NCBI lineage: Eukaryota > Metazoa > Arthropoda > Insecta > Lepidoptera > Hesperiidae > Erynnis > Erynnis tages. The sequence goes on along the minus strand of LR990074.1, from coordinate 1,838,592 downwards.
TTATAATCAAAGCTGAGGGTCTCAGGAAGTTTTTAAAATTACTTAGAAGTCATGAAACTTTTTTATTATTTTTTTATTATAAGTTCAAAATTAAACTCCGACTCGTTCAAACCCAAATTATTTATTTTCGATCTAAATTTTAGTAACTTTTATTAATAGTGGGAAGCTAGGTATTTTATCTGTGAGAGTACAACTGATAAGGACTAAGACACAAAAAATAAAAATAAAAAAAATGGCTTAATTCACAAAGAAAAAAATTTTTTTAATAGTTAGGTCGAAAATTTTTAAAAATATGAAAAAAAAAATCATATCTCGTAAACTACAAAAAATCGCTGAATATATATGGGGTATATCCGAGTACCCCCAGATGTCAGCAATCCAAAAAAAATTTTTGGACGTCACCCTTTGGACCACCCTGTATATAAATCTCCGATATGACGTAATCGAAGCACGGCCGTACCCCAGTCATATTCACCTTGCCTGAGATATCACATGACATAATCACGTCCGGTGGGAGATCTTCCTTTACCAAAGGCCCGTATGTTTACAGCCTAAATAATTCACCTCAAAACTCTATTGAGATCGTTATGACGTAATGGTCTCTTGACTCAAATATATCACTTCACTTAAATTTAACCGGACCAGTAACGTTTCCGACTGACCTAAATGATGTGGCGGTTATTAGTTATTTTTGAACCCGCGTGCAAAACTGTCAGTGGGTAACCAGGTGAGACTGGTTCTTTATCATTTGTAGTTTATTTATCTTGAACTGGGGGTTACTACAAACTCCTAAAACCGTCATAAAGCAATGATGTTTTGTTTTAAATTAAAACAAGGCAGTCATGTTCATTGCTGTTCATGAAACATGTATTGCCGATGTTGCGTAGACCGTTTAGACCTGGGGGGTTGCTACAAACCCCTAAAACCATTATAAAGCAATTTTGTTTTTATTTTAAATAAATAAAAACAATTCATGTTTAAAATTAAAACAAAACACCATTGCTTTATGATGGTTTTAGGAGGTTGTAGTAACCCCCCTGGAGTGGTATTGAGCATCCTACTAAAATACTTTAGCTACTACTATAGCTACTATTACTATAGCTACTACTACTATAGCTACTATTACTATAGCTACTACTACTATAGCTACTATTAAATTATAAATGCAAAAAATCTCAAAATGTTTTACAAACATATGTTTGTACATACATTTCGAATTTCGATATAACTATTTTGACTTGACTCTCACCCAGGAGGCTCGGGTTCGATTCCCGGTATCGGAAGCTTTCTTTTTATTTTTTAGGACTCCAAAAGAGTGTATTCTTAAATTATTTGTTATATTTTAGTTTGAAGTCGATTGCTTTTAGGTACACATATATAATAATATACATATTGTATAAAATTTTATTCCTCGAGCATTGTGTGAGCTTTAAAAAAAGAAACAAAAAAGTAAAAAAGGTTAGTTTTTAATTTACTTAAACAAAATGATACATACTATATTATTTCGTGGCTTATATCAGAGACCATAAAAAAATAAACTAGCAACGTGCTACGATTATCATAAAAATGGTGTAATTTCATAAAAAAATCTATAACGATTCAGTAAAAATACTTACTAAAAAAAAAATTAAAAATTTTATTTGCATTTGTTATGCATCGGCCGGGAATCGAACCCGGGCCGCCCGCGTGGCAGGCGAGCATTCTACCACTGAACCACCGATGCTTGTGATTAAGTGTCAAATTTAAAGCTTTGGTATTTACTAAGTATAAAATTTATTATAATCGTTATTCAGTAAAACATAACAATGTATTTTTATCAATGGAAAAATTATAAGAAATATCGCAATCATCTATGTACCTAAGTAAATACAATATCAATTATACTTGTATTTTGTTTAGCTGCAATTGTTTATGTTGCAGTGCCCAACAGCACGGGTCTCTCCACAACAGGTGGAGTATGCTCCATACTCCACCACGCTGCTCCAATGCGGGTAGATGGAGAAATGAGCTAGTGGCCAACCCGTCTAGGACGTTTTCAAACAGGCCTCCGACAAAGTTTAACGACTGCCATCTCATTGATAACCGGAAAACGGCCTAACGTGCCCTCCGAAGCACGGAAGCAACTAGCGGTCACCCATCCAGGTACTGATTCTGTATGACCATTCAGATTTCGTGCCGATATCGTGTGACATCAACCCGTACGTCATTTTATGAACTCGGCACGACAAGGAAACTTAATGTCTATTCTATAAGGCACACAATAGATTGTCACGACATTTGACTTTAAAGCTTTTTGGACTTTTTATCACAGATAAGACACGACATTGCCGCGATACGAGTGTGAGTGGTCATACAGAATCAGGGCCCAGGTACTGACCGCGCCCGACGTTGCTTGACTTTTTCGATCGCTTGCGATCTACTCAAGCAGCGAGGCTATGTGCGCTTCATTCATAGTAATTCATAATTTCATACATAGCACCTTTAAACAAGAATTTTGATTCAACGATCAAACTAAACCTGACATTGTATAGCCACCTGTAGCCATCATTATTCGCAATAGCTTTAAGTTCTCGTGACCAGCCGACCGTCGAACCCGGGACCGTCACGCCGTATAACCTCAACGGTGACATAGTCATGGTATTCCCACCCTTATGTCTATATACATAAGTGGTGAAGTTTTGTCGTGATATAAAACAATTACAGTAAACGGCTATGTGGTAATGAACCCGGGTTACATGGTTTTTGAACTGTGCAGAGTTTTACGTTTATAATGTACATAGCGTGCAGGTATTTAAAGCTTGCTTCCTTTTCATGGTCCAATGCTGGGCAAAGATTAGACCCATAATAGGGACGGGGACATGTGAATTGGCTACTAGCTTGATCGAGCTAGCGTGCCCGGGTCGGGTCTCCTCTCACAATGAGAGGGATGTAGGCCGCCGTCCACCACGCTGACCTACTACGAGTTGGTGGACTTCACATACCTTTGAATTTTTTTTTTGTGAACTCTCAGGCATGCAGGTTTCCTCACGATGTTATTCTTCACCGTAACAGACAGAAGGTGATATTTAATTTTATAAAGCGCACATAACTGTTTTACAAAGTCATCGGTGCGTGCCACTGGGATTCGAACCCGGACCCCTCGATTCGAGGTCGAATTCTACTTCTAGCCACTGGGCTATAAACCGCTTCCATTAGCGAATGACAAACCCCCGAGCGTAGTAACAAAGACAGTCTTCCTTCTTATTATTCTCGCAGTTCAAATTAAAACAATCGTGGAACTTTAACCCTAGTTTTCTACCCTCCCTTTCCAACCCCGCGTGTAACCTAGTTTATGTAAGTGGTATTATTTTTCCTACCTAAAGTTTGTATTTACGAAGAGGACTTCGTGCCTACTTTTTAAGGGATACTCTTAAAAGAGTGCTGGGACATTTTTCCGCCTGCCTTTTCCTCCCTGTCTTCGTTTTGCCTGAGGGCCGACCAAAGCGGATGAATGTATAAAATTTATAACGCAATACATATTATTGACGTTCATTAAGTGTGCACAAATTTACCTGATAATGAATAAAACTTTTGAGTTTCAGAGTTAAAGGTAAATTACGTAATTGATAACGTAACCTGCACTGCATGGCCCGAAACGCACTTGGCTTGTTTTTAACCCCCGACGCAAAAGAAGGGGTGTTATAAGTTTGACGTGTCTGTCTGTTTGTCTGTCTGTCTGTGATTCGGTCGTGGCACCGTAGCTCGCGAACGGATGAAGCGATTTCAACTTAGTTTTTTTTTTGTATGAAAGGTGAGTTACGGGCGAGTGTTTTTAGACATGTTTGATGTAAATCGGTTGAGTCGTTTAAAAGTTGTGGGGGGTGAAAGTGGGGAAGAATAACCGAAAATATAATCTGCAAATATAATCGAGTGGGTTCTCGAATGAAAGCGCATCACGTGCACATTACAAAATAATATGTTCAATGATAATTGTCGTTATTGCTTGCTTGTTACCATTAATCTATCAAACATATTACATTAATTATACAGTGTGCAACCCACGTAGTGTTTGAAGTATAGGATCGGCCGTAGTTAATTTTCCGATGATCCTCGAGGGATAACGCGTGACCTAGTTCCGTCAAATTGGATAGTAGGTACCTTCTATGGAATTGGATTATGGAATTGTTTACTTTGTCTCAAACTATCTTTCTATGAGAGTATTTATTATACATATCGGAAACTAACCCATGTTCGTGCAAATAAACGTTTTGTCTTTCGTCTTTGTCTTAATAGGGTATTTCGCACTATGCAAGGAAAAATCCAAAATTATGTAATATTGATAGATTTTGTTAAAAGCAAGTGAAAAATGGTGATTTCTGTTCTAAAAAATGTAGTATACATTTATGTTTCAATTTTAAAATTCAGGTTTTTTAATCTGTTTTTCAAATGGCAAAATCGCTATACGCCATGGAAGCTAAATAAACAATGGAGTATAACTTTCTTCCTTTACTGACATGTATTGTTTACACTGCGAGTGACGTCACAAGCATGGCGGCAGCGCCGAGACGGCCGAGACCGTGTTTTCGCAGGGATTTTTGAAATTTAAATTGAAAAGTCTTTTTTTACATAATATTTGTTTACAAATTTTTTTTTTCCAATTTTTATGGGTTTATATGAATTCGAAAAAGCTTTTCGACATAGGCCGTAATACCCTATTATTACCCGCAACTTCGTCCGCGTTGCTTGTAGAGTTGCTTTAGACTAAGTGAAGATAAGTTTGTTTTATTTATATCCTCTTCTTAAAGATTTGAATAACAAATTTCAACCAAATCCAATCATACGTTTTTTCATAACAGTCACAAATGCATTTTCACAGTTTTTGTTAACTTTAGAAAACTTTGATAGCGTGATTCAGATTCAGGATACTTGTGGTGCCATCTCTTGACAAGTGGCGGAAGTTCTCGAAGTACTTACCTCGACCTTTACGTAAGAAGGAACCAAGGAGTGGCCGCAACGGTATTTATCCTGGAATCTTACCTTTTCACCGTTTTACGTTCACAGCTTTGACGAGCATGCCCTTTGAGATGTCCGAGTTTTTTACTTACCTTTTCAAATGTAGGATCAACCCTAGATGATTTTGCGACGTTTCTCCAGGGACCCCGTGTGACCTACTTCCGCCATGTTGGATAACACTGTGTATTACCAATGTTTGCACTTTGTTTCTAGAATTTATTCTACAGCGAATCGATGAGATAATGTCACAATAATCTTTTAAAGTACATACCTATCTAAAATGTAGAGAAACCTTAAATAAGTTTCGTATAACACAGTAACAGCAGGTGATATTTAATTTTATAAAGCGCACATAACTTTCTTTTTACAAAATCATGGGTGCGTGCCACTGGGATTCGAACCCGGACCCCTCGATTCGAGGTCGAATTCTAAGCCGTTGGGCTATCACCGCCCTACTATTATATTTTTATTAACTTACTATTATATAAACGAAATAAGTGCTAAGCAGCAACCCTACCTAATTTGCCAACGAGTCCCTCAGGACCTCGTCGAGTGACCTACTTCCGCCAACTTGGGTATTCCATGTTCGTCCCGCCTCGGTTTACTTTCTTCCCATTTTTCTTGCGAAGGGACCTTATATCATTCGGACAGAATTTTGGCTAAGTTTGCACACTGGCGTAATTTTTGTACGTCATCATATAGTTTTTAAACTCTGATTTGTTATTTGGCAGCTCACAGACTCTGTCGCCGTTTAGAGGTAAACGTAGAAAATCTGGTTGGAAAAAGAAATTTCTGCTTTCTGAAATCATTCAGAACTCAGTCAGTTAGTATTGTACACATGATTGCCCTTATATAATGATAATAATTGATGAAATAATTCAATATACCTACTTTCTCGAAGGTTGAGGTTGAGGTCAATCATTACGTAAATTTCATCACGAATTATCGTTAGTAATTAAAGTAGGTTAGTTGGTCATATTCGCAATTCTCATATACCATACAGATACAGATGTCGACCATACATACTCTCGGTGGCAGTAATCGTCAAAGTGCAGTGCAACGAACCCTTCAAACATATTCAGGATACATCATTGATAAATTATGAAAATTTACTGTCTTGTTCGTCTCCCTATAAGTAAAATTTCTTATTTATAAGTAAATAAGACTCCATTATGCAGGTCAAGCTAAAAAGCGTATAAAAAGTATATTAAAAAAAGAAAATGCGCAAGTTCTCTTCAGGCAAGAGAAAGTGGCAGATTAGGTCCTATTACGCCTCTCTGGTTGAGTGGATGAGCACTCAGCGAAGGTCGTTCAGAAGCCGTAGAAGCCAGTTGGCTCCAAGGTCGGCTGTTTAGGTTAAGACGGCTTTAGCGAGGCAACCTCTAATGCGATCTCGTTGTTTATGCTTAGTTTTTCTCTTCGAATTGGAGCGGTGCTACCATCAAAACTTATGCAAGTGACCTACCGTGTTACGTGTCGTTAATTCATTAGTGACCCACTGCAGGGTCGGTTTCGTTAGTAACCTACCGTCTTATAGTTGCACTCACGAGTGGTGAGCACAACTTTCATTGGTCGGTTTGACATTACTGCGCTGCGGTGCACACGATTGGTTCGACAAACGTCAGTTCGTCAGTGTGGGTCGTCTATTGGTCCAGCACGTTTTTTCGGCTGCTGTACATTGGCCGATAGTATACAATATCCCCACCACTGATAATCTGTGCTCACGACTCATGACGGTTACTATACTTGTCTTAAACTCATTAGTGATCCATGCTAGGTCGGTTTCGGACTCACAATGAGAAGGATGTGGGCCGCAGTTCACCACGCTCTCCTAATTCATTGATGGACTTCTCATGCTTTTGACACACATAGATATACATCCCGCAAATACCGGGATCCTGAGGGACTGAAAACCTCCAATCCCGTAAATACTGAGGACGGACAATACCAATAACAGAGGAAATATTTACAATATTTTCAATATTTACACTGCTGGATCGGTCTTTTAGTATCTACTCGTCAACATACGACAAACTGGAGTGAGCCCATGTTCATTTTATATTCATACGCCACAGTATTTTTATACCTAAACGGCAAATAGAACAAATGATAGCTACTGAATAAGAAAACAAAAGAAAGCCGCATTATTAGTAGCAACATCTAAATTATTGTCTTCCTAAGCTTCGAGGTTCTGCTACATAATTCTGTCAATGACAAGATACCGCAACGGTATGGATGTTGTAGGGAAACGAGGAAATCGGAGATCACGAGAAATCTCTAAGGATGTCACAAAATCACAAATTAAGTCGAGAGTATTCGACCTGACTCACTGAAAATTCCGACCAAGATAGTCGTCATATCCTATCCAAGACTAAAACTTCACTGGAAAAGGTAGAATCTCATGGAATCCCGTCAATCGTTCACAGTTAGGGATTCACGTACATTTTTGACTTGAATATTCGTACCTTAAAAATGTGGTTCGATCTTCAGCCTGAGATGTTCCCATGACTATGACACGAGGCTATTCATTGAAGAGGCAAAGAGCACTCGTGTCGAGCGACGTTAAAACTTATTTTGTGATTGAGTAGCAAGCAAACATGCAGGTCACCTGATATTAAGTATCCATTCCATGGACACCGACATCCAACCTCAAATAGAGAAGAAATCCTATCTGAGATTTTATGCGGGTGCTTCGCTCCACATGAGGACGATATCACGATATCACCCCAGCCAAAACACAAGACATGAAGGAACGAACATGCCGTATTACCACGAGTTAAGAGGCTGGCACTAAGGTACCTCTACGGGCGAGCTACTATGACTCTACCGCCTAAAACCGATTGCTTCTTCATCTGGTTTTTCTCATTAAAAATCCCTGAAATTCTCATCTTCCTACAACATAGACGCAGATGTCGATTCCGGGATATCTAGATAGACGAATCACGAATCTTCGTCGCAACAAATTCCACCTTTCTCTAATTTATGATTATGAAAATGAAAGTTAATGTAGGAACGGAATGAAATCGCTTTCTACCTCCGAATGGCGAATAATGAGATTCTATGTCTAACAATGAAGGCGGTCTGATAGCAATTCTTGGTATTATCTCTGGTCAGATTTGTACATTCGTTAACTAGTCTATAGTCTAAAGGATATGCGTTGGCGGTTTTGTGGTTTTAATTTAACTTCATCGACATCGTGCTTGTTATGAATCGATTTTTTTATATTAATATGTAAAGCGAAAATTTTGCTTATAAGGAGAAGAATATACAAATTCTATAAAATACATTAGAAATACATGAAATCCATCAAAAAGCACGCTAACTACTGTAAGTTTGGGTACTTTGACATGCATACATAATCAAACTTGACGTGTACGTACATACCGTTACTTGTCAAATTCAAACTTCAATAATTATACTCGAATTTCGATCTCTAGTTCTATCTTAGTTCTATGAATTTACAATGAAGCAATAAACAAGAAAGATCTGGAGTAACTATTGAAGAAATCTATATCTATACTAATATTATAAAGAGGAAACATTTGTATTTTTGTATGTTTGTAACGAATAAACTCAAAAACTACTGGACCGATTTCAAAAATTCTTTCACCATTGGAAAGCTACATTCAGCCTGAGTAACATAGGCTATTAAATAAAAATAAAAATAAAATTATTGGCAGAGCGAAGCCTGCTGGGTCAGCTAGTGTTTTATAAATTTTTTTACTAAATTTAAGAATGAATTTTATATTTTCTGTACTACTGCCCTACTTTCGGTACACTTAATCGAAAGTAAGTATCTACTTAACAAGAATTCTTAGCAGATAGAATTTCGAACAAGAACACTATAGAGAGCGCAATAGGTTCTGTTACTTCTTACGTATAAAGCCTTACTCCCTCTTAGCTTCTGCAAAAGACTTGACCCAATCTTGTGGCCGTCCTTTTCCCTGTCTCCGGGTCCCACTAACTAGATTCTAACACTTAGATTCACTCTACGCTACACTTCGTCACACACGACTCATTGTTAGAGAAATGTGTTCTTTTAAATTTTCTTCCTTTCCTTCCTTTGTCACTCTAATTTGTGTTTCTTGTTCACGTGCTTTGGAAAAAACGTTAACTTATAGAGTTACAAAGTACCTAGGTATTTCTGATTGCATCTACCTTCTTTGCAATTTCTTAAGGAATCAGAAATTCGAGAGCCTTGCTGATATATGGTTTAATGGGTCTTCCGTGAGTTGTCCTTACTTTGTTATTTACATTATTATTATCATCAGCCCGTTGGAGATAGGCCAGTCAAACAATGCCAAATGCCTTCTATGTCAGTTACTTTGTTGCATGCTCTGTGGTTTCATTTAAAGACGGCTAGGAAGCTTTTAAGATGTAAGCAAGGAGCAATGAAAGCTCGAGTGAGATGAGAAGCTGTAATGTCTATACGCGGTCGGGTTTATGAAGATTGCAGGTTCTAGCGGAAATAGTTCTAGCCAGTATAGCTCTTCATTATTATGGGAAACAAGTTGGACTATTACGGCTTCCAAAAGTACCTGGGTGTATGTATGTATGTAATTGTATGTATCAAATCCTAATAACTGTGCTGTATGGCAGAGCAGGTGCGCCGAGACCCGTACGCACCAACCGTGGAAGAAAGTCGGTCAATTAACATTCCTTCATAATTGTATGCGTTTTACACAATTCAGAGTCCGTTCTATGATGGTCGTACACGATCTAGCTACCGGTTTGCATGGCTTGATATAACTCAGTGATGTATATTCGCATTCTTTCTTCTTCTTTTCAGCACTTTGTAGTGCTAGACATAGACTGACAGACAGATTGACTGGCTGACATTCATTTTAAAATTCAAGTTTTCGCTTTGCTACACAGTTTCTGACGCCATTACCATAAGAATACCATGGTGTTTCCATGCGCTGACGTGGACTAACATTTGCTCGCTATTTATGTAGGATGTCGCTGCTTGGAGTCAGGGTTACCACACTCGTGTCTTTGACACTACAATCGTCGGGTTTGGGCAGTTATTTTCATGTTTTTGTCGTGATGCAATCAACTTTTGAAATTCTCATATTATATGCATAGAAATTGCGTAGCAAACGGGACCGATAGCTGTCACGTGTGTTCCTTTATTGGGCCTAGTCATACTGCACCATAGAATAATTCATACTTATTTTTAAAAGAGCGCTGGGAGTTTTTTTCCGCCCGCTTTTTTCTCCTAGTCTACGTTTTGCCTGAGGGGCGATCAAAGCGGATGTTTGTATAATGTTAAATGAATGACGTTCATTAAGTGTGCATAAATTTTACCTAATAATGAATAAAGGCCTTTGAATTTCAATTGAATTTGAATTTGAATGCAGGTCACCTGTGCCGCGAAACTGAACGTGACCACTATCGTTAGAGTATTAGTATAGTAAACATCAGTAATTAGTATGACCCTCCCCGGGCGAGCTACTATGGCTCTACAACCTAAATAAATAAACAAATATGATTTCTATATGAACTTTTGGATGGCGTTGCTTTTAAAATCGAAAGGCATTTGAATAAACTTTGCAAACGAAATTTTGAAGCGTGTAAGCCCTTGCCAAGACCAAATTGCTTTGTTAACTTTGAGTCGGTTTGCTGACACAGGTGGGGCTCGTTAACATATTTCGTTAATTAGTACAGCTAACTCTGGTTACCACGAATTAGCATTAGCAACCAATCCGCAGCGTGGTGACAGGAAAGGCAAAACCTACCTTCAAGAAAGAGGAGGTTATATTTTTTTGTTTGTTACCTGATTTTGGTTTAATAAATAAATGAAGCGCGCATAGCCCCGCTGCAAGTACTCGTAGATTTGAAGAAATCGAAAAATTAACGTCAGACGCGGTCATTACCTGGATGGGTGACCGCTAGTGGCCAATTAAATACGCGCTTCCGTGCTTCGCTCGAAGTGCACGTTAAGCCGTCGGTTCCCGTTGTCATCGATACGATAGTAGTCGTTAAACCTTGTCGGAGGCCCAGGACGGTTTGAAACCATCCGACTCGGGTTGGCAGCTAATTGGGAGATATACAGATGCGAAAATCCATACAGTCGTTAACTATACTAATACTTTGACGATTATGTTTACTAATTTTGGACACACAAAAAAACGAAATTTATATTTCGATATAAATGTTGATATTCTTAGTTAAACAACCGTGAATATTACCTTGAACCCTACAATTTGGAGTTTACCTAACCAATAAGCGTTAGATGGCGTTTATAGACTTCATTATAATTGCAAATGTCAACCAAATCACACATTTCTGGCAAATCGGGTAGGTACAAACATTTAGCAAACACAAATTGTATTCAAATGAGGCGGAATATGTATGTATAGGTTTCGCAAGGTTATCGAACTACTCGTAACTGGTCATAATTTGATTTTACGGAAATCACGAGACTTACTGGTTTTTGGTAAAATTTTGTAAGTTGCATCGTTATATTTCGTTTGCTTTATCTTAACAAATTAATATGTACTAGTCGGACCAGGTTTTCGAAACTTCCAAATCTGTTTTAGTTATCTTCTTCCGATTCGAATTTTAAGCCACTGGGCTATCACAGCTTTTAAGGCATAATTATATGAAAGGCCTTTATTCACAGAGCGGGTCTACTCCGGGTTGGTAGACGCCTCAGAGGACATTGTAGAAAACTCTCAGGCATGCAGAATTTTCTACTACGAGTATGTTTTCATTCGCCGTTTTGTGGTAAGTAAATCAAGATTCAATACCTATAACGACTTTAGGTAACACGTGACAAAAGAAAAACAGATTTGCAGTTCGTACAACTCATAACTGCGTTACTATGACAACAAAGAGGATCAAAGTGCAATAACCTCATCAGTTCAGTCACCGCGAGGGTTGCAAATTGTCTATTTATTAAACTGTTTGAACCTCGCCGATGCAATTTGAGTGCAATCTGCGCTGGACGCCTGCAAGCGTAACATAAAGCATTTAACAAAGAAAGAACTGGTTAAACAGATTTTATACCAATTAACCCACTCTTGTCCTTCGGTCCACCTTACCTAGTCCTAATTAAAATGGTGTCACAAAATTAAATGTAATTTTTTGTGTAAAATTTAATAAAAGTCCATTTTAAACTTGAGAATTTACCATAAGAATTACATTAATTTTTAAATCAATCAATATTAATGTCACAAACGTTATTAAATTAAGCGTATCTATAAAAGTAAAATTTATGTGCTAGTAATATTTTTGATATTACTAGCACATAAATTGAATTTGTTAGCTATTATTGCTTAGGGTTGTTAATTTCTGAGGTCAAAATCATAATTTTGTTCAAACTCCATTTCCTCCACGAAATATACTTGATTTAATAGAACGTAAGCCGAACAATTTATGTTAGTATTTTTCATAAAGCTAGAAACAAAATGTAGACTTTTTGAACGATAAAAAATTAAAATAAGCCTATTGTTAAGTGGTCATCATGCCCAATGGCACATGCCCTGCAGTGATTTTACATCAAGTAGTCTGCATTTTAATTTACTACATATGTTCTAAAAAGTTATAAACCAAAACTAGAGTAGGTACTTTAAAAATCAGAGTCTATAAGTATCCCTTTCTTCCTTTCAGGCCTTCGCAGTCCACTGCTGGATATAGGTCTCCCCTAGTCGACGCCACTGCATCCGATGCTGACCCTTAAGAATCCAACGGTATTCCGCCGTCTTCTTCAGTTCATCTGTCCACCTGGTCACCATTCGAAAATCTTTCTTCCCCATCGGTTGTTGGTCCTTCGAAAGATATGACTACTCCGTTGCCACATTAATTTGCAGACTTTGGGAGCTATTTCGGTTACCTTCGTTCTTTTACAGACTTCGTTTTCTTTCGCCGTACTCCGAAAAAAATAACGATTGATTACTCACGAATTATCCTAGTGCTGGGTAAGCTAGTGTATCATAATCTTCGGTTGAAATTTACTTACGGCTAACCCTTTAATTTTAGCGGTGATAGCCCAGTGGCTTAGAATTCGACCTCGAATCGAGCGGTCCGGGTTCGAATCCCAGTGGCACGCACCAATGACTTTGTAAAAAAAGTTATGTGCGCTTTATAAAATTAAATATCACCTGCTGTTACGGTGAAGGAAAACATCGTGAGGAAACCTGCATGCCTGAGAGTTCAGAAAAAAAAAAGTTCTCAAAGGCATGTGAAGTCCACCAACCCGCACTAGGCCAGCGTGGTGGACTAAGGCCTACATCCTTCTCATTGTGAGAGGAGACCCGACCCTGTAGTGGGTCATTAATGGGTTACTGACAACCCTTTAATACGCTTCGAACTTAAACTTCGTACAGTTTATGCTCATACCTCGTAAGGGAGTCAGCTCCGCCCCGGGCACAAGCAATCATGTTCGCACAGAGTAAAAACAACTTGTATGTGCCTGTACATGCACAGAGTAAAAATGTTTTGTTCCTTTTACGAACTCCAAGTCACGACGTGGTTTACGGTTAGGTTACGTAGAAAAGTTAGTTCAGAATGTAAGTAAGTTGTAAATTTTCTTAACTAGTCGTTTGAGGATTATTTTTATGTAATTTATGTTATTAATTACTTATATTTATTACATTAGGTGATAACAATGATGTGAGACTAAAGCTAGCGAAGGTAATTAGTTGATTATTTTTTTTTACACTGTGCCTGCCTAGTAAGTAGACATAATAGGTAAGTACTGGGTATGAGTCACATTTTAATGACGGGATAACCGTCACGGGACAGTGCACTGGTTAATTATGCTCCTGTTAATGATTAGAGTTACTATTAATTAATAAATCAGGTCACCTTCTACATTTCACACATTCAATTCAATTCTTTTTCATCTAGCTACAATTCAGAATACAGGTGAATAAGTCATGACTATGATAGCAAAACTATGATAGCAAAACTATAGGAATAGAGCATTGTTTAGTCACAGATCGTTCAGCCGTGCCTTGCTAATTATGAAACGAAGTACGTTTTCAAATGCTCACCACACAAGAACATAATTAACTTACATCCAACTAAAGTTAAAGTAACAACATCGCCCTATCGTAAGACAAATAATAATATATAAAAAAATCAGTCCGTACCCTAGGGTGACCACCCAGCGTGAAGACTGTGAACATTACAAATAGAGAGGGCCAATTCCCAATTAAAATCCCAACAGGTGGGCGCCAGAGGGCAGCACTGGGAAATAGATTAGCCGGTCGAAGAGACCGCCGCGTCCGCCTACGGGTTAAGCTTAATGATATCGTCAAATTAGAAATTATTAGTTTTTAAATAACAAGTTATGAAATTCTTGGCTAGATAAAAGGGTTATGCTATAAGATGTCGTTATTTTTATTCGGAATTTTTTTTAAGTTGAAGAGCACTCGTATCGTCCATTTTTTGTCCTTGTCCTATTTGCCAACAATCTTAGCGTGTCTTTTTATTTTAATTTGCGATTTAAAAATAATATGGACACACAATGATTAAAATTAAAAAACAAATCTGTTTTAAATAACGTTGTCAGTACATTCAATGCTGAAACTGATTTTAATTTTTACGGTGCCCAAACAATACAAGGAATAAAAATGGGATGACATCCTACTTGCAATATTTTCAATACAGACAATAGGTCCCTAATTTTTCGCTCTAATATCTCCAGAATCTAAAGAAAGACACTACAGAATCCACCAATAAGTTATCCAGCACGCTACTCCAAAACGCAATTGAAGAAACATTCAAACTTATCACTGTTTAATCCATCAAACATTCATTAATACTGCATTACAATGGATACCATTGCTCTTTCAATTGGCAACAAAGAGAACCTTGGCCGAGGTAGGCCGGGAGCCGGTGATAAAACAGGGTCAGCTGTGAAATGGGTCACCCGATGAGTTATGGGCCACGCGCGTGTCGGGAAGTAATTTGCAATGTACGAGTACGTACAATGAAGGAAATTTTAGTACAATGAACGAAATTTTGCTGTTACCTTTTGACTATTTAATGTGGGCATAATAATAGTTAACCCTTTGGAAGATAAAATATTTTAAATTTACTTAAAATATGTTATTTAACTGACTGCAGCTGGTTAGAACCCTTTAGTTAATTTGAACGATTCCCAATTTTTTAAATTTGATAAACTGTTTTTAGGCTCGATGTAGGCTAGGTACTTAGGTACATCCCACATACTAGGTATTATAACTGGATGAATGGATTGATGGATGTTTATTAGCCTTTCACACAAAAACGGCCGAACAGATTTGGATGAAATTTGGTACGCACATAGATCATAACCAGGTTTAACATATACTTAGGATACACTTTTTCTCTTTTTGGGTCGAATTCTTAGATCAACGTGGAAAAATCGTGGAAGCTAGTATATCATATATGGGCATTGCAAGGTACCTCTCTATTTTAAACGATGGGATCCATTAAGCCCACAAGATGCCCAGCAATGGGCTTTAATAATGTAACGGGTATACGGAGACATACACGTGTTTTACGTGCTATTTATAAACATATTCGTTCATAACGCTGTATCTAATGGCAAAAGATGGCGCCGGAACCCACTTGTTCAAGTGATAAGATATCAACTTATCTTATGTAGTGCTTTCCTGGACTACCTACATGTGTTTAGAACGTGCGAATATAATATCAGATCGACGGACCTAGATACCTATAAAATTTTGCAAAGTGGTGATAACTATTGATAAATATTACCGTTTTTCTCATTTTCAAGGATACATCATACTAGTAATTATTATACACAATCGCGTCGACGAAATAGAAGCTGATTTTTATAGGTGTTGATAAAGATTACCGCTTTTCGCATTTTCCGTCAGAAAGTTAGTTAGTAAACAAGCAGTGGACACTTTCTGCTCAGTTGAAAATCGAACTCCGGACCCTCTACGCAACGCACACGCAAATTAACCACTGCGCCACGCAGACCGTCGATAGGGGAAAGAAGTCGACGCTTGACTCTATTTCAAATGGCGACTTTCATCACATGATTGCTATGATTGCAGACGGTGCGGCGGAATTCCTCTGAACCCGAGGTTAGTCCTTCATTATCCCTTTGTTACGCTGTGAATACGTCACGCAGTACTTTCACATTGCACTAGGGTTGACACTTGTATTTTTTTTTTATTTTTCATCTGTTAATTATGTCATCAAAACCATATTACTATTTATCTTATTATGTTCCTGTCTAAAGGTTCCTAAAAGGTTATATAAGTCTATCTCATCAAACAACGCCGAAAATCTCGTTAAACAACGCCGAATGTATTTATGAGATAAAGTCAGAAACTACTGAAGAAAATTGGATGTAACTTGGTACAGTAATGGTCGAAAACTCAGGGCAAATTATAGGTTATTTTTTATACTATCATCGGGATGAAACTTGGTAGAAATAGTAAAGTAGTTTGAATCAAGACGCGTTTTATGATTTTGATATTCACATTCTAGCGAAGGGCGAGGGCAAGGGTTTGGAATGATTGGAGAATATTTCTATCGCAAGAAAATCTTTAGAATTTTTAACATGGCTTATAAAATCTGTCCTGTGGTAAATATGGTTAATGGGTGAATTTTAAACAATAGAACTTGCGAGTGACAGCCCTAATGGTTGTCAGTAAGGGAATTATGTTTATCCAGCGCTCAACAACACTTGACTGCGTGTCGCAATAACTCAGTGGTTATAGAGGTCGATTTATACCATCAATGTTGGTAACGTAACTCATTATTACATTATGAAGTATGCTTTATATGCTTACCTAGGAAAGAGAAATAAAAACGTTTTGCAGGTTATGATTTTAGAAAAAACCAGTCCACCTGATCACTATCAGATGATAGATGATACCATGATGATAGATGAATCCGATGCCAGTTCAGAACCGCAAAAAAAGTATCTCTGACAACCACACCATCCCTACCGAAACTCAAATGAAGAACATGCTGCTTAGCGACGGATTAAATGTGGCGAATAGAAGGTATTCGAATACCTTCTCGGATGAAATCCAAAGGCCCTAATCTTTACGCTTTTTGACAGTTCGTTAACAATAACTTAATCGAGAATCGATTCGTAGTCAAGTACTCTTTAATGACTTAAGATGATGTTCGTTTTTGTTAAGTCATAAGTATACGCGTTAAGCCCTTGGTCATACTCATATTACATACGAGCAGCGGGTCATAAGGTCAGGCGCGAGGTCAATGAATGAATATTAATGATTACAAAAAACGAGTTTGTATAATAGATGACGTACACAGCCTGTCTTCTGACAGAAATTAAATTGATCACGTCTTCAAATCCTATCTGAGGTAGAAATCCTATCTTATGAAGACTAAGATTGTGATCTCAATTACGTATCTCCAAAAACCACACCTCCAGACCGGTACACCCTAATAAACGTTATATTTTTCACTCAACTATTTCAACTAACATGTGTCTAAACAATCGGTACCTACAGTGAGTTGAAGTGGGTTCATGGGAAATCAATAGCTTTTCATTGTTTGCTCTTTCGCAACGTATTGTGTTGATAAGAATGGCATTTTCCTGTCATTTTACCTGCCGATAATTACGTACCTACACCGGGAGGTCCATCCGCACTGTGGTCTTCGTGAATTATCAATACATAATAGACTGATCTCTACACATAATCTGTTTTTGACCTATGTATTTTCTTAACTCCACCTGTATGAAACGGAATCCTTGAATTTGTTTTTGTATCTGTAAGTTTCACCCACTTTAGGCTATCCGCTATGCTATATAAAATAGGTCAAAGGAATTTCAGGAATTACATAATTATGATTTACTTAGAAATTTATTCGATCTTAAAACTAACTTACTTGTCTGGTGATGAGGACGAAAAGTAACCAAGCCATTATTGATGTTTTCCATACATCTCATATTTCATTTCATTTTTTTAAAGTGAAGGTAATTTTTCTACTTACAATAACATTTTACTGCAATTTTTTTCATTGTATTTGTCATGTAGTGCGCACAAACCCACATGGTAGCGTTGTCTATGTTTGACCTCATTGCGCGGCTAATATTTCGCGCGTCGTGAACCCAGATAGTACGAGTAAATGTAGTGGGTAACATTTTGCTTATCGCGCTTCTAAATGTTACTTCTGTTTATCTTCTATTTAACAATACTAGATTCTTTGTTGAAGAAGTTCATTGAAGAATATCAGTGGGACTTAAGGCATGTTATCCGCAAATGTTACTTTTTATTAAGACCATCAGTCAGAGTAAGATTTAATATTTTTTATTTTACATTTTGTTAAATCATCTTTTTACTTGTGAAAATTATAGTTTAACAAAATATATTGAATTTGTATGTGCGTGTAATATTAGGTATATAATTAGACCCTGTACGTAAACAGACGAACAAAAAAATAAGTGATCCTATAAGGATACATGTTGTTTTCATAAAGAATGCCGCCAACTTTTTGTTCAGACAGTATAATTAAATTATAACCTTTTTGTCAAACGTTAATTTATAGAATTGATTATGTCCATTTAATACACTTAACAACCTATTGCGAATAGGTAATTGAAGTCTATATTAACACACAATATATTCTAACAGGTGTATAGTAATTGTCCCAATGTTAAGACGGAACAGACTAGCGTTACCGAGCACAGCCATTTTTAATAGACTAAGTACATTTTTTGCATTTAAAATGTTTTTTCTTTGACAAATTTGTCAAGATCTATCAGCCAGTCCTACTCGTTATAAAATAAACAACGAGCCCAAACTATACTTTCTTCCCCTACATCTAAAACTTTGTTAATGCAACCCAACACAAATATTCAACTTAAACAAAATACAAATATTAACTTAAGTTGTAGGTATTTATGCTACCTACTCGAAATTTACGAATTCTTGCCTCAAATAATCGCTGACATCTACCCCAAAACAAAAGAAACGAAACATGCTATTTTATGGCGTAAGCAGTGAAGACGTACTAAATTACTCTCAAAATTATTTAGCAGTAAAGACATAAGATAGAGCTTTTAGTATTTGGTAGTCACTAAAAACTCTATCTCATGACTCTATTAACTAAACAACTACTTATTAAGTACAGGCACTCAAGTTCAAGGGGCCTTTTTGTCCCATAATTAGATTAAAGCGATGTAATACAAAATTAAATTAAATCACGTCCAAAGCAAGCAAGTAATGTAACTCTATACGTATGTTTTTATATGTGTATGAGTTGCATTAACTTTTTTTCGAACTCTACACCCGTTCATTAGCTGACTCAGACGCAAAAAGGCGCCAGTACCTACCTACATTACCATTTTAGTTTAGAAATTATTAATATTTTTAAACGAACCCTGTCTTGAACGAAGATGGAAAGGTAATAAATAATAGTAAGTGGTTGTAAAAGTTAATATCATAGATATATCAACTGGTTAAAACTAATAAAACTATTATTTTCTTATTCCAACAAAAAGGAGTCTAGTTTTAACATAACGTTAAGTAGGTACCTACTTGTGATTAAGAATTCGTGTCAACGATTATTACTTACTAATTAATATTAAAACATTGTTGAGTATCAGGCAAAAGCAAATATATTATGTACGAGCCGTTCCATTTCCCCTGAGTGTAATTACAAATTGTAATCAAAAATGGAATTTTAATTAGGGCCATGTCTTGTAATGGATATTTGAATGTACCTAATTTACATAATCAATATACTGCTTAAACATTACCTATCTTATCATTCCATCAATCATAACTAAAATTTAATCTGTGATCAATGTGAAATTCGAAATTTGAATGACAAGTTTTAAAAATTGACCGTGGCAACAGGCACAAGTCAATGACCATGCCGCCTTATCTCCGGTATCATCTTGCTGATAATGAAAACGAAAAGAATACAGACCTTTTTGGTTTCCAGCGCTTCATGAAAACTCCAAACATCGTGGCAAATCCTTAAATATGAAATCTCAAGTAAACACTACTACACACGCGTCAATTTTACACAAACACTTCACAAGTCAACAAATAAACCTACGCACTTTATGTAACAGGCGTAATAGATTACGACAATTTAACTGTGCCATTGACATCTACGCACATTTATTACTACACACTAAAATTGACATGAAATCACTTGAATAATTGCACTTCTGATAAGATAACTGCAGTAGGTCACACCGAAATTACGTTTGACCTAGACACAGAGAGCGTCTCATATTAGAAGCAATATCTTCAAAATCGATAACATCCTACCATCCCCATAGATCGGTTACGTAAGGCCGATGGCCGTGGTACCGAATTTAAAAAAATCTCATCCAATTAAACCACTCGAATCGATCGTATTATAGTTGTCAATCGATTTGTGAGCGCATAAGATGAATGATAAACGCGTACGCCCGTTCGCGAACGCGGGAAGGAACTAAATCGTGTTGTATTTTTATGTAAACCTAGCGGCGTCGACCGATTAGTCGCGCGACTGGTCGAGTGAACTCGTCAAGTGTGGTCGATCAGCTGCTCGTCTAGCGCCATCTTGGTGACTACGCCATCTGACGGTATTCCGAAGCTTTAATAGAACCTGTCCTACACCTGCTACGATGTTTGATGATCTCTATTAATAAATTTAGAGTTTTTATAAATATTTACCCGGTAGCTGTTATAAACTGAATTGATTAAATGCAACGTACGTAGCAGTAATATTTTGTATGTGGCCCACAAATATATGGTTAGCGACATCTCTTGTAACCTCTGAATATGTACTCGGGAAAGAAGGCATCGTGCAAGCAAGCATTTCTGTGTTCGTAAAATACCTTGCGACATTGTAATATCTAGGAAAGTTGTGAATATTTTAAATGAATAATGTATGCGTTATCTCAAAAAGAGAATTGTGTGTGTGTTGATCCAATTTTGGATTTTTTAATTTTTCTTATGATGTGAGGTGACACTTGAAAAGCTTATCAGGTAATGTATCTTCGAGTCTTTTATTTTAGACACGACATAACAAAACACAAAATGTAAATTATAAACTTTATGAAATACTTTCAAAATACTCGTAGGAAACTTTCAGACATAATCATAATGATCGTAAATTATATATCCTGTCTTACAACGAGAATTAATTAATTTGCAATAAAACTACGCAACTTTGAGAACATCTGCGTTTCCGGTCGGGTTTTTTAAAGATCTTTTAATTTAACATTCGGCATTTTAATCCTGTTTTGCTCGAGTAGAATAGTGTCGCAAATGGTAGTGTAAGGAAAATAAAGGTTTATGTTTATTCTTGATTTAATTTTTTTAGCGTTTGCGTTTGAAATCGGCTTAGAAATTAAATATAAAATTAAGAAAGGTTATACATTGTATACTGATTTACCGTCTTATGCAAAATATTAAACTTATATTAAACAATTTCATTTAAAAATTAAATTAAACCTAGAGTTACGTATTAAGTGATTGACCAAATTAAATTATATATAATTTTCAAGAAATCCTAAATATTTTAGGATCAATTTCAAAGTTATTAAATTTTAGGAATCGTTATCGAATGGCTTATTCTTTTAATAACTTAAAGGTTCAAAATATTGAATATTTTTTTAAAGTAATGCCAAAACAATGACATTCACTCATTTCTTTCTTTCAATAAAAAAAGTCATGTTTCAAAGTGAATGAACTCCGGGCGTGTTCTAAATTCCAATTTGCATCTGTGCCAACAAGAATTTGAATCTATTGTTTCGTGTAAAAATATTTTAAATTTCTTTTTACCTGCCAGAATTGTTTGGTGTTTTTATTGAAATCATTTGTTTGAACATGTTTCGTTTAAAATTTGTTTGGCTAAGGCTTTGACATATTTTCAAAGTAAAAACATGTGTATTCTGGACATGTGAGAGCAAATAATCGTGTAGCCCATCTGATTAAATGATCAACCTACCCCTAGGTAGGTTATAGTTCCTAAACTATGATACATAGATATTCGTTTAAAAAAATGATAACGTTGTTTGTTTTTTTTTACATCTGGCTAACGTTAACTACACCTCTGCCACCGAAACATAAGACGTGAAGACTGTAATCCATTACGAACCTGCTGGACTTAGTCCACCAATCCGCAGTAGGCTGGCGTGGTGAATTAAGGCCTACGAGTAAATCCCTCTCATTGTGAGAGGAGACCCGACCCTGTAGTGGGTCATTAATGGGTTAATGACAAGCGCACTTAACCATAGGAAATCTTTGTGAGCTACTGGGATTTGAACCCGAACCACGAGCAATTGGCGGTCTTAACCACTGCCAGTGGGCTTCATCACATTGGTGTTGCTCAAATGCTCAACTAAGGTAAAAATATAATTAAAAAGAAAGAAATAAAATGTCCTACAATCTAATAAAATAAAAGATGAGTATCCAAAACTAGACGCTATCTAAAGCGATTTATAGAAAACGCATCCACGCGCGTATATGTAGACGCATTTTCCGTGAGTTGGACTGTGCGTATTTTCTTTCGTAAATACTTACATACAACGCTAGATCACGCATTCCCGCGCTAAGCTGCAGGGCAGTGTGGTAATTGCCAAGATGGGACCATAATAAAATTTATCTTTTTGAAACACAATCTTAGTCGTAGCATATAGAAATTAAATCATAATAAATAACTGTTCATTACTTTGAAGAGTTCCGTCACAGCATCGGTGGTTCAGTGGTAGAATGCTCGCCTGCCACGCGGGCGGCCCGGGTTCGATTCCCGGCCGATGCAAAGATTCTTATCGGTTATTTTTTCTTAAGGTAATGAAAATATAGTTTTAAAGTTTTGTAGTCTAACAAAAATTTTCCCCCAAAATGTTGTAAATTTTTTATTAAAAATTTTACAACGTTGCTTCCCAAAGCTGAAACACGTGAATAAAAATATAGGCTGTTCGTCTGCGGTGTTCAATGACTTCGTATTAAGTATAAGTTTTACATTTATTTACTCAGTTTTTGAATATTTTATTAGTTTTATTAGGTTTACGTTGTGCAACTGATAATAGTGATTTAAATTATAAATAATGTCCAGTGACAAAGCCTAAAAATATCTTCGAATGTTTAGTTGTTAGTTCAGTTAGTAGTGTAAGTTCATGTTATGTAATTCCTGTTTCTTTTTAATCGACTTCAAAAAAGGAGGTCTTACTGCTACTAAGTACTATGTACTACTTTAAGCTTATAATATTTTAGTTTTCCCAATTTTTAGTTTTAAGTATTTATATTAGGTAAGTATGTATAACGCGAAAACTACTGAACCGATTTTTATGAATCTTTTACCATTGCCTACCTAAGTTGAAAATAAATGCAAACAAACAAAAAAGAACGACCACGATATAATACATACACCTATGAAATTTGGTATACTTTTTTAGAAGTCGTCATAGACCATTCACAGACCAAATCACGCAGTTCCGATAATATTACACACACACCTACACGTCGAAGTGATAACCTCCATTTTTGAAGTCGGTTAATAACGGTAACAACGTGAACGCAACAGGCTGATTTAATCTACCCTTAATAATAGGGTGCTTATTTTGGGGGACCCCGTCATGACATTACAGACAGATGCCCTCGGAATAATGTTATGTCGTAGGTGGTAGAGTTTATTTTGTTGTGGAGAAAAATAGGTCGTCTAAGTCTTAAATAACGGTGATAGCCCAGTGGCTTAGAATTCGACCTGGAATCGAGGGATCTGGGTTCGAAACCCAGTGAGAATCGCACGCCATATCACCTGCTGTTGCGGTGAAGGAAAACATCTTGAGGAAACCTGCATGCCTGAGAGTTCAGAAAAATGTTCTCAAAGGTATCTCAAACCTGCAGGAACCCGCAATCCCGCATTTATATAGGATATACGTATATATAATTATTTTACGTTGCCTATGTTTCCGATTATAAATAAAGTAAGAGGCAGGTAAGTAAGTAAATAGGCGTGCAAAAATGACTATTTTTAATTGCTGATAGACTAAATTTGATACTAGGTGATGATAGAATGAAAACTTGAAAAGAATACTTGTTTACGCACTATTTCGAAATAATATCACGTTCGGGTGTAGTCAGCTAAACATAGTGAAATAATATCACAGATTTAAAACTGTCCAGCCTAAATTATATTATTCTAATTGCAAAGTTATTTGCTATAAACGATTGTAGTTCTCCATTTATTAGATTTGGGCGAATTTAGTATGTACATCCTTCCTACTTATCTCTGGACTAAATCTGAAATCCACGCGGGTGTAGTCGCGGGCAAAAGCTAGTAGATTATAAATTGTATTAACACATAGGTTTCTTTAAATTTGTCTCTGGAGTCTGGACCACAACAAACGACCACTCGCAGTCGCGGGCAGAAAGTAGGTAGGTACCATCTCTTAAATTTGCCAAACCAAACTTTAATTGCCTAGCCGAAATGAATTGCATCTATACAGCTGTCATCTAGTTAGATTAAAATCGATATATCGATAAGAGCTATCGATAAAATCTGAGATAGCCATCGATTCCGAGGTAATTGACATGATAATAGCGGCCGGGGAGTCAGAATATGTTTGTGTGACTATCGTAGATAAATCTATCCGAGCTCGTTATAAAGAGTTATAGGTAATGTTTGTTTGTTTTTTTCCAAATACAATCTGATATGGTAGGTATTTCCGATTAAGAAGTCAGTAGGTATAGGTACTAGGTACTAGGTAGTATCCTGTCTAATTGTACTATCCTCGGACAAAGAGTCTAATGGCGGTAAAGTACCCCGGGTGAACGACTATGACTCTACCAGTTATAAAATTACATTCAAAGATGAATCTAATGTAAAATTTTATTTAATCATTGATTTTTATTTCTCATTATGATAACTTCGTCAGCCTCTCCCGAAGAAAGGTTTTTATTGGTGGTGGACACTACTGTTGTGGTTATCTTTTCTGTAACGACAGGAGGCTCAGTTGTTGTGGCAGCTGGTGTAGTGGCCGTTGTAGTCGGTTTAGTCGAAGGCCTTGGTATATCTTCGTCGTTAATTGTTGTTGTTTTAGACGAGGTAACTATAGGAGTTGTTATCTCTGTTGTTTTGGTTTCTGTTGTAGGCTCAGTTGACGTTGTTGTCACAAATGTAGTCGTCGGTTCTGCTTGCGTATTGACAGTTAATGGTTGTGTTGTTGTTGGTTCTTCGTGTGTTGTTGGTTCTTGTGTAGTGATGTGATTTGTTGTTTGTTTGACTTTTTGAGCTGTCTTTTGGTTTGTTGTTGGAACTTTTTTAGGTGTGCTTTCAACACCTACTGTTGTAGTCTTAAATGTCACGCTTTCATTTGTGCTTAGATTTGTTAATTCTTGATAATCTGTTGTATTAGTTGCAGTTGTTTGAGGGGTTGTAGTGTTAATTAATTTTTTGATATCATCAAGGATATTCTGAAGAATAAGCTTCTCTTTCGCGGGTAATGTATCGATTTCGTCTTCGAAATTCATTTCATAGTCTGAAATTTCAATGAAATGTGAATTAGTTTAAGCTGAGAAAATCACAAGTGTGTATAGTTCTTTTGAAAATGATTGTGTTAATTTTGATAAGAAAAGAATAAGTAAACAGGCAGCAATCACACCTGATGGTATACATTCAAACCGTAAGGCATGTTTTACAGTTTTTCGAACTACATAGGTATAAACAAAGAAATATTTCCTTACTATCTTCGACGAACAAATTCTCATCCGGCGTAATATATTTATAGATTTTGTTTTCACTGGAGTCTCTGTATTTATAGATGCAGGTGCTGATGCACTGGTACTGGTTGTCGAATTTGTTGTAAGTGGGACATCCTCGCCAGGTGTCGAGTTCGCATCGGGAGCCAGGCTTGTAGTAGAAGAAGACGGGAGATGGCTTGGCTCTACAGTCGCTCGTGTTTAGCTGGTGCAGGCAGTATTCTGGAGGTACTGGAAAATGTTATACCTAGTGGTAAATCTATAAGTGGTGATAGGCCAGTAACTTAGAATTCGACCTCGAATTGAGGGGTCCGGGTTCGAATCTCAGTGGCACGCACCAATGATTTTGTAAAAAAAGTTATACTGTGCGCTTTATAAAATTAAATATCTAAATCTCTAAAAAAAATATAAAAAAGCAAACCAGTACTCACCAGCATATCCTATTCTTAAATTTAACGTGAGAAGAAATGTGCTAGAAATGACTAAGTAGAAGAAATCAAGAAACTTCATATCAGTTCCGGTAATTAAATAGTAAGGCGGGTTTACTGGAAATCATTGTTCAAGCTTGAATTAATAAGGTAATTAGAGGTTTACTATTCAATTAATGAGATAAGGACTTATTGATTTTTTTCTTTTTATCGTTTAGGAGTGGCAAACGAGTAGCCCTTAGGCTGGAAACAGTGCTCGACCGACGGTCAGCGCTGACAATCGTTCGGCGTAGCTATATCAATGCAAGTCTATGAATGCGCACACAGCTACGGATCAAGGCCATACGATCCGAATGCGGATCGATACAACAGTACAAACTAAGTGTCGGATCGACGATCCAAACATTGAGGTTTTCACAAGCCCATAAAAGTTGCATCCCTACTTTAAGACGAGTTAAAAAGATGGCAGTAAAGCAAAAAGTAGCTTACCGGGCGCGCTACTGTGTACTATCTACCAAAATGTTTGCCTCAAATCCCAACTGAAAAAAGGACCGAGTGAAGTGAGTTGCATCGGCCGGGAATCGAACCCGGGCCGCCCGCGTGGCAGGCGAGCATTCTACCACTGAACCACCGATGCTTATGGCAAAGTGTGAAATTTATGACACAATTATATTACGAATTCATAAACGGAACGACTTAAAAAATTCTTTTTATTTCTTTGTTCTATATTACTGATTGTCACATTATCAATTTATTATGTTTAAAAATTCAGACATAATCAATCATTAATTTTTATTTCAGTGTTCTTAAATTAAGAAAATAATCTTTGTTCAGAGCCCTCTAGCAGAAATATATGGAACCAAGTAATACGAGAGTTGTTATAACATCTTACTGTTGCATCTGTTACATCATAGATGGCGTTATTATAGAATATATTAAGTATCACAAACTAATGTTTATAACTTAAAATAACTTAAAAAACTAAGACAGATTTGTAACTTCATTTATTTTCACTTTTATATATGTATAAGTAAATAATATAACTATTTACCTAAAATAATATTTTTAATTTTTTTGTACATTGGCTCGTCTCACAATTTTATAGACGTAACATTAAGGATTTGAGATCAATACATTTTGAGAACAATTTTTAACAATGGTATGAATAAAATAGTTAGTTGTGGCTATTGATAAATAATATAGTTACTGTTGTTCTTTGTGCTGAGAGATCTTTAAAAACTTGAAACAGCGCCATCTATTAACGCATTGATTGCAACGTATACTGTTCACATTTTTGCCTTTGAATTTTCCAATTCTTGTAAGACGTCATTCTGCTTTTCCTGTTTTCGTGTTATTAAAATACCGAGGATTGCCAGTGATATCTGAAAAACATAATATTATCATCATAGGTAATTTTAATTGGGTGTATTTCACCAAAAACAAAACTGATTATTTAAATATTGTACGTATAAGGCCCATTGTATTGGGTGTTGCTATAACCATGGGCGTAGTGTTACTGGCAAAATAAAGTTTTCGAAATTCCCATTTCACAATTTTGGCAGTGGGGTTAAAAAGGGTAGGTACCTGTGGTAGGTACATAGAATCATCGACTCTAGAACCTACCTCTAGTAGAATAAGCACGATCGTCACACTGAGTACCAGGGCAGCAGTATTCCGGAAGAGCTCAACCACTGGTCCTCTACACCCCTCTCCATAGAACTCCCGTCTCGCTTTACAGCTCTCTCTCTCTCGCTCTTGCAGCAGTTCGGATCTATCGGACACGTAACCAGGGCAGCAGGAGATGGGCACGTCTGGTGGAAAGTACACCGGCACGCTAGGACTTCGATAGTCGTCTGAACTGTAGATGCCACAGCAGGTCAGCTGAAATGAAGAAAAATACGACTACTAAATACTACTAGCTAAGTAATTTGGGCCGAAAAAAGCTGGAAAGATTTCTGTGAGTTTTGAAAATTGGTATCATTAAGATTTTGTTACGCTCATTCCGAATTTAAACATTGCCTTTAACTTTACAATCGAACTGTCCAGTTAGATAGATGTTCTGTCCAATTTGAGGTAAGAATTCTGATTATATCCCTTGCTATCCCAAGTATTTTTAAAGTATTTAAAGCCAGTCTTGATGATTTCAGGTTCTGTTTTCAGATCGTGAATTCCCTTTTTCAAAGTCAAAGTCAACAGCTTTTATTCATTATTAGGTTGTGTTAATTTGTGCACACTTAATGAACGTCATACATATAAATTATACATTCTACATTCATCCGCTTTGATCGCCCGTCAGGCAAAACGTAGACTGGGAGAAAAAAGCGGGCGGAAAAAAACTCCCAGCACTCTTTTAACACTTTTTAACCGTTATCATACTTTTAAATTTTGAAACTAATTGTATGAGATCCCAAGTTTGTGTCCTTCATTCAAGCTGGTAGTATGACTATTGTAGTCGACTTACATCGCTTTGCGTCACGGACCAAAGCTTGACGTGTCGCGGGTTCTCTTCTTTTGCCATCCTGAAGGACTCCAGAAGGGCTTTGACCAGCGAGGCCTCGTCACCAGCTGTGAGGTTCACCGACACCGCACAGATTATCGTCTGGATTATCGCTAGGATTATTAGGACGACTACCGCCTGGAAAGAAAAAGAAGCGTTTAGAACTACAGTGCATATAAGTGGGATAGAGCCATGGGTAGAGCCATTGGGAGCCATCTTTAAATTACATCACATGATTTTTAGGACTTTTAACCTCTCCCCCTGTCCTTGTCACAGGTTGTCACATTTTCAGAACCCCTTCCCCCCTGATGTGACACACATTTTTTAAATTTAAGCATGTATTAAAATCAGTTATTTTTTTTTATAATCTCATAGCGAGAGTGCTTAATTATTCATAAATACCTATAGATCAAGTTTGTAAATTTTTAAAGTTTTTTATTCATATATGAATTTGGCGTTATGGATTTCAAATTTTAAAATGTGACGTCACAAAGCTTTTGACCCCCCTTGATCTTATGAACAGAAAGACAGTAAAAAGTCTAAAAACTCAGTTTTTGGATTCGTTTATCAGTAACCACTCTTCATTAAAATTATCCCCTGTAAATATTTTAATTCTTTTGACAGATTTTTCGTGCAATAATCCAACATTGCTAAGGTAAACGTACCTTGAACATGAACCACGCTGAGTAGATGTGGAGTTAAGGGTCCGATCATGCAACCAGCTATCTGGATGGAAACCAAGGTTGTTGCCACTCAAACGTGACCTTGGTGGAAATGTATTCAAGTTCAAATGGGGTGAAAAGCATGGCATATCACGCGAGGTTCTGATATAGGGGCTAATAAAAAAATTAACTCGAGGCGTTAATAAGTTTAGGACAGCGATTTGGCTTTACGTAATTCTTTGGAATGGAGCTCTGATACTTGATTGGCAGTAACCCATTAATGACCTACTACAGGGTCGGGTCTCCTCTCACAATGAGAGGGATCCACCACGCTGGCCTACTGCGGGTTGGTGGACTTCACATGCCTTTGAGAACATTTTTTTTTGTGAACTCTCAGGCATGCAGGTTTCCTCACGATCTTTTCCTTCACCGTAACAGCAGGTGATATTTAATTTTTTAAATCGCACATAACTTTTATACAAAGTTATTGGTGCGTGCCACTGGGATTCGAACTCGGACCCCTCGATTCGAGGTCGAATTCTAAGCCACTAGGCTATCACCGATGTGATACTTGATTAAAAGTAGAAAATTGGCAATGTTTTTAGTTAGCATGTTAGGTTTTGTTATGTACTGTCAACCGGTTGCTGGCTACTTGGTCGCCAAAAGACCAAAATTTAAGCGAAGTCGCTCGACGGGTTACGGTGTTAAATGCAACCGCAGTAGTCTGCACGAGTCGTGAGCACAATCTTTACTGGTCGATTTGACGTTGGCTGCGATGTTGAATCGCGCGATTGGTTCGTCAATCAGTATGCGTCCTCTATTGGCGCAGCACGGGGTCTTGCTATACGGCTGGCTATATTGGCTGAAAGTGTACAATATCCTTACCCCTATTCATCAGACCATTAACCCATTAATGACCCACTACAGGGTCGGGTCTCCTCTCACAATGAAAGGGACGTAGGCCTTAGTCCACCACGCTGGCCTAATGCGGGTTGGTGGACTTCACAAGCCTATGAGAAAATTTTTATTGAACTCTCAGGCATGCAGGTTCCTCACGATGTTTTCCTTCACCGTAACAGCAGGTGATATTTAATTTTGTAAAGCGCACATAACAAAGTCACTGGGATTCGAACCCGGACCCCTCGATTCAAGGTCGAATTCTAAGCCGCTGGGCTATCACCGCTGTAGTGGTAACTGGTTACCACTACAGCTTACCGTCAATTAATTTGTCTAGTGGAGCTTTAAAACTCTTTTTGTCCTGTCTGTTTGTCGTTGAGCTACAGCCGTAATAGCTTTTAAAGATTATTAATTTTCTACAAACCTACGTTCTAATCTAGTGGTCGTTCCGAACCGTTTTATGTGGTATTGTGGGGTAGTTTTATAGCTTCATATAATTATATGTTGCCTCAAATAACGATTACGTTTTAATTCAACCATTAAAATACGTCTTGACTCTACATAATATTATGTGACGCACAGTTTGGTATTCGGGTAATTTTATTTATTCACCGTAACTTGTATAAGTTAATTTTTGACATTTGGTTCGGGAGGATTGATTGATGCCGTTAAAACAATAGGCATAGTAGCTCGTCCACGGTATTTTACCGCCAGCTCACGCCTCTAACCCATCGTAAAGCAGCATGTTCTTCATGTCTTGCGTTTCGGCTGGAGGTATGGTTGTCTGGGATACCTTATTTAAAATGAAGTGAAAGAATAAAAATCCTCTTAATGAGGAAGTTACACATTTTCTGATACTTTAACATCCTCTTCCTCTTAGGAAAAGTTGAAAAATTCCTCATCCTCTTCCGCTTCCTCTTAAATTAAGAGGAATTTATGAGGAATTTTGTGTGTCCATGGTTCACACGTCAAAGGGAATCACTAGGATTCCTATTTATTTATTTATATAGTTTTTACTCTTTCTCTCTTACTCAAACCGTTCCTTTTCCTCATCCTCTTCCTCATGAATATATCCTCATCCTCATCCTCTTACTTTGTGCTTGATACTTCCCCTTTCTCATCCTCATCCTCATAACTTCTTCCTCATCAACCCTGATAAGGACTAATCCTTATGAGTAGCAAAGCACCCGCATACAACTTCAGATCGGCCTTTTTCTTCTATTTGAGGTTGGATGCGGGCGTCCATTGGCTACAGTGACCACTTAACATCAGGTGGCCTGCATGCCCTTAACCCTTTTGCTACTCAATTACCTACCATAAAAAAAAAACCAAAACACCGAAAATACCATATAAATTCCCAATCTTACCGCATGCAACGGCTTCATCTGCTTCCTGAACACCGCCATGACGGCGTATATGACCATCGACAGCGTGACGGCTGCTGTCACCGCCAGAATGATCATGGCCACCAGCCGCCCGGACTGCTGGATGCTGAAGGTCTTGGTGGCTATCGCAGTGGACACTGATACAGCGATCACTGCTATGCATTTGAACTGGGGAAGAGAAGGAGATATTATAAGAGGTCAGGTAAAAAGAGAAGTGGATAGATATCATTGGTAGCCAGGTATATTCGCTATTATGGGTGATCTGCGCTAAAAAGTGTTATGGAAATAGATTGAAGCCTTGAAAAAAGGGATAATTTGTGGAATAAATCCTAAGCATAAGAAGACTGCGGACTTACAAACGCGAAATGTACGGTAGTTAGTGAGGTCAGTACTACGCTCTACGGGAAAGAGGACTGACTGAAATTGTACTGATAAAAAAATAAAAAACTTAAGAAACTTGATGGGGTTTCTTTAAAATATCTCGGCAATGACTCTACAACAGAGTTTAAATTATATTTTCAACAGCAGTGCTAGTGCCGATCTCATCTTCCATTACCACCTATCCTTAACAAGATATTTAATGACCTTCTACGATGCAGATGCGATGAAATTTCTATGGAATTTACTAGAAGCTGTAACCTTTTCCGAGCTACAAATCTCTTTCAAACCGCCAAAATGTACTTTGAAAAAGAGATCCACGAAAGAGTAGCTATTCAACAATTCAAAGGTCCACTTACAATGGTTAAGGTGCTGACAACTGTATAGATGATTTTCATGAAGTCAAAGTGTGTTTTCTTCACGGGGTGCAAGGTCGCCACGTACAGCTTGTCCAGATTCCCCTCTTGCGTGGCCTGCACATCTTCAGCCGGCGTTGGTTCCTGTGTTGCTGAAGAATTGTAATTATTAATACGCGAAGCACAACTTTTGGAAACAATTTACAGCTCAGTACGCGAACTGAGCAGTTTGAAGTAGGTAAGCAAACGCTGTTAACCCTTCTTCTTTTCGGTCCTTCCATTGCTGGACTAACTTCCCCTAATCGACGCAACTCCACCCAGTGCTAGGCTCTCTGAATGCAACAGTTTCTAACTATTTTCTCCAGGTCGTCAGTTCACCTAACCGGAGTGTGGCCTGTGCAAGACGTACAGACCAATCTCCGATTCTTTCGATTGCCAAGACTTCTTCAAGGAGCTTTCTTCGGCAGCGAGAGTGGGTCCTGTCATCCACCACACGTCTACGGGCTGGTGTACTTCACATGACTTTAAGGACATTTACACTATGAAGAACTCAAGACGATCAGGTTTCTTGGCGATGTTTTCCTTTACAATTGCAACAGGTCATATTTCATTATTTGTCCACCTAGGTATTCAAAAGCAGTAATCTTACCCGGAGCACCCGCCTTGTTGCCCATGTCTCCCGTCTCAGCCGCCGGAGCCCTATCCCAAATGATCGGGACATCCGCCAAGCCTGTATATAAGAGCACCGCACAATGAGACACGGCCCATCGGACCAACGCTCTGATAACAATACATAAAGGCATGAATTCAGCGGTTTATGGGCTGTTGCGGTATGCGGCTATGGTTAGATTTGTAGCTAACGATTGCCTGTGGCTTCGTCCGAAGTAAGTAAAAGGGTATGAAGTAGGTATATGTATAGGGAGATATAAACTATTCTGTCTCGTTATCCCATAGTGACCAACTATAGTGTCGGGTAAATTAAATACCTGCTGTTACGGTGAAGGAAAACGTCGTGAGGAAACCTGCATACTTAAGATGTCTCCATAATATTCTTGGGAATATTCTTAAATCACGGGAAGTCCACAAACCCGCACTAGGCCACCATGGTTATTTTATTTTATAAAGCGCAAGGAGTTTTTAATTAAGTCATCGTAATCGTCGCCTATTCACATGAAAAACAACTGAGTACAGAATGCCGAATTCACTGTTACAGCAAGTCATATTTAAATTTATAAATCGCACATAACTTTTTAAAGAAGTATAATAATTGCTGCTTGCCACTGGGATTTGAACCCGCACCCCCAGTATAAGAGTTCGAATTCTTAACCACTAGGGCTCACTAGGCTATCACCGCTTTACGAGTACCTTACAATCAAAACAAGTGCTTTCGATTATTTCCAAAACAGAATTTACAAAATTGTTCCACGAAGAAATTACTTTCTATTTAAAAGGCGAAGGTCGATCCTTATTCAGGCGGCAATTAATATTTAATGATGCCAGGCAATGATTAATGATTTACGTTCATTATTCGTCGAACTGTACATTTTGTAGATACGAACTAGTACGTATTTACTATTTTACACGGAAGCTATTTACTGATATACAAACGCAGTACAATAAGTAAGGTTAGGTTAGCGGTGATAGCCCAGTGGTAGAATTCGACTTCGAATCGAGGGGTCCGGGTTCGAATCCCAGTGTCACTGACTTTGTAAAAAAGAAGGAGACACGACCCTGTGGTCGTGGGTCATTAATGGGTTACTGGCAAGGTTAGGTTAGAGATATCGAATCCAGCAGCTACGAATTGGGAACAATGGCCATCATTTGAACGCTATAATTAGTTAAATGAAAAAAAAACGTATTTTTGTTAAAATTGAGCTCTATCCTTAAATTTGCCGTAAGTATATAATATAATTATTTTCGAGAATTCGTTCCTTATTAGTGGCAGTATCGAATGATTGTAATAATAAAGGCTGTGTTTTTTTTTTTCAAAATCTACGGGTCCGATACCTGGCTAGGCACATTGATTTTTCAAAAAAGCAATATGCAGCTTTAGATTTTATCAAAATCGAGTCCCAGACTCCTTTCAGCATTTTTCGTTATTTCTCATAGATAAGTAGTTATGGATTTCCCCATCCACGCGCACTTGAAAAATTCATCCTGTATAGCTATTTTTACGTTACGACTACTTATTTTAAACCAATAAATGACCTCTTTCGAGTCCTGCTGAAGCGGTTTTTTCGCTCCAAGGCCACTTTGATATAAAAACACTTACCTGGATAATAATACGCGAATGACTTATGATTTTCTCTTATCGTTTTAACCCGAAAGTAAGTATAAGCTACTGTCATCGCTTAACAAAGTTCATTTGTTTTAAAAATTTAAACCGTTACTAACTACACCAATTCCAAATACAAAATTACGTAATTATTGCACAACTTTTCAAGCACTGAAAATGATTTGAGCACGATTTAAAAACTATTAATTCATTAGCTGGATTTCTGATTTGATTCAATATTCAACTGTTTCATTTTTTTTAATTTTCTATTAAGTATCTTTTAAAATAAGAACTCCTTTTCCGAATGTATATTTTTTTAAATATTTTCACTCACTTGATGATTGTGTCGCACTGAATCAAAGGCGGTACATTGTTTTGAATAACTATTAGCACATTGAGTTTGTTTGTTTTAGTATTACGTGGAAGGTTGCTAATTTATTCATATTTAGATGGCAATACTACGATAGTCATTGACTATGTTTCGATTCTATTTGCAAATTTGACTTCCTCAGAACAATCCTTCCTTCCTTTAAGCCTTTCGTAGTCCACGGCTTCCCCTAATCGACGCCACTGCGCCCGGTCCTTTACCCTCAGAAACCAACGGTTTCTCGCTGTCTTCTTCAGGTCATCACCTGAAGAAGACAGCGGGATTATTCAGTCCACCCGGTCGGAGAGCGGCGCGTGCTCCTTTTGCCTTGACGTGGTTGCCATTCGAGGACCTTTCTTCTCCATCGGTTGTCAGTCATACGAACATTGCCACTTCATTGCTACTGAGAAAAAAAAGTAAACGCAGTACCTACTGTTACCCTGAAGATGTGAATGGTCACTGCATCCCATAGATAACGCTTATCGTTGACCATTGACATTTGTAAGGAGGAAAATTGTATGGGAATTATTCTCCAGACTTCCCCTATTTGAGGCATTTACAGTACGAATAGTCCACCAACCCGCATTAGGTCAATGTGGACTTTCTGATTGTAAAAGGAGACCCGACCCTGCTATGAGTCAAGGGTTACAGACAAAACAGTACGAAGACATGAAAACGATTTCAGCGAATTCCATTGAAAACATAACAATCAGAAAAGTTTCTTCAAAAACAAATAAACATCGTTAACAAGACAGGAAAATCACCAGATAATAACATGTTTCGGCCCTATGTTTACCAAACAGTGCATTAATTCGTTCACCTCGGCTATCGCACCCTCATCTACTAGGTATCTACGAGTATCATTTGCTTTTAACAATACAAGTACAGTTTTCAAGAAATTTTCCATGACCAGTGGGGTTACTCTTGAAATCAATTCCGATCGATCGTCATTGGAATTGTTGCACACTAGCGCCTTATTTTCCAATATTGAACGGATATTGCAGAACTAAATTAAGTTGTGTATTTATGTTGCAATCTTCTTAATGCCAAAGAGAAGTAACTCTCGACGAAGTTATTGACAGATTGCGTTCAAGAGTACCAAATCATGTGACAGTTCAGATTGGATCGGAATCGGAATTGAAATTGAGATTGTTTTCAAGAGTAAGGCCACAGATTTAGTAGGTACATCTTTTATAACGTGCTGAATATTTCATGACAATAACAAGGCAAGAAAACTACAACTTACGAGTTGGTGAATATAATGGATAACATTTAGACATACAACAAGGCATTTACTGAAGGTAGTGTGATAATTACAAAAATGCCACTTTGATTGTAAATGAGCCCAATTTCTACGTCATATTTCAAATATGACGTGAACGTTACGGTGAAGGAAAACATCGTGAGGAAACCTGAATGCCTGAGAGTTCACAAAAAAAAGTTCTCAAAGGCACGTGAAGTCCACCAACCCGCAGTAGTGGTGCGTGGTAGACTAAGGCCTACATCCCTCTCATTGTGAGAGGAGACCCGACCCTGTAGTGGGTCATTAATGGGTACTGACATGACATGACATGACATTTCAAATATGTCTGAGGTCGTATGTGATCCCGTATGACGCGTGAGGACTAATATACAAAATTAAATGATGATCAAATAAACCAACCACACCTCTCCAGCCGACACACAAGATAAGAAGAACATACTGCTCTACGACGCGTTATGAGGATGTCCGTAAGGTACCCCGGTCCATAGACCGGGGTACCTTACGGACATCCTCATAACTCTACCACCTAAAACATAACTTCACAACGGGCTGTAAGTTTAATCAAAAGGTTTTTCCAATTACGAGGACATGACATTGCTTGCCAGTAACTCATTAATGACCCACTACAGGGTCGGGTCTCCTTCTCGTAATGAGAGGGATGTAGGCCTTAGTCCACCACGCTGGCCTACTGCGGGTTGGTGGACTTCACATACCTTTGAGAACATTTTTTTGTGAACTCTCAGGCATGCAGGTTTCCTCACGATGTTTTCCTTCACCGTAACAGCAGGTGATATTTAATTTTATAAAGCGCACATAACTTTTTTACAAAGTCATTGGTACGTGCCACTGGGATTCGAACCCGGACCCCTCGATTCGAGGTCGAATTCTAATCCATTGGGCTATCACCGCTATGACATTGCTTACTAGCAAATAATAAATCTGCTTTGACCTATCTCCACGACTGTACCACGTAGCTGGTTTCAGCACCTACTCAATCTAGTTACCATGGCAACAGAACCACAAACACGGCGCACAATAACCATCGCCCTCCAAGGCCGAGGAATTTGCAAGTTCTTTGTGGCACCCCATTGTGTACGCCACCTTCGTACTTAAGGGTCAAATGGAAATTTTGAGGTTATTCTAGGAAGTGGCTTTCCTTGTCGCGGAAGAATACGAAAGTGTACCCGTGGCCCCGACTTTTGGCGGGAGACTGGAACACCGTGGGGTTTTAGTCGGTAGGAATCCGGCATAACCCTGTGTCGGCCAACCCAGGACACGACACAGAGTATCCATGATGGATTTCCCCACGTAAAAAAAAAAGGAAATGGCTTTCCTAGATTCTTAATGAATCTGTAGGTATCTTGCTTGCTTACTTTCTACGGCGCTACAACCCTTTGTGGGTTTCTCCTCCTCAACGATTTTCTTCCATTTCACGCTATCCTTAACCTCTTTCTTCCAACGTCATTTCTTCCCCATTGCTCTCAGATTCTTCTTGGAGAATGCCAACCGAGGGAGGCGATGGAAGGACTCCTCAACGCAGGACTGCGTTTTCTAGGTCTTCTACGAGGTCTTTTGCTAGGGTGTCCATTTGTACAGCGTTTTTACCGCCTTGGAATCATTATCTTTTTGCGTAAAAGAGTAGCAACCATCCATCCATCCTCACAAACTTTAATAATAATAACGTTTCACACTCATAACCCCACACTAGGATTCCCTGTTTCGTGGGCGCCATGGACACACAAGATAAGAACACAACACATCCAGACCAGAAACAGATATTCAAATTCGTCATTAAAATCTCTGCTCTACTGAGAATCTTAGCCTGGACCCTCCGCGCAGCGCAACGGTGTCTTAACCACTGCGTCACATTGGTCTTAATAATAGTAGAAGGTACAAGACGTGGCCGTCGTAAAACGTTTTTGGGCAGTTAACGAAGATAATTATAAGCTCTCCATAAAACACGTATACGTAAAGTTCTTATCGGGTCAAAATAACCGTGTCAATGGCTAGTGTGCCCGTTGCTGCAAACTTCGGGTAATTTCAGGCAGGAAGCTGAAAACACTTTCAGTTATCTTTTTCGTGATCAGGCAACGTAGGAGATTGCGCTACTTTGAGGTTATTTGCAGTTGTTGGAATGCTGGAGGTGTTAAGCTTTTTTGACTGTATGTAGGTACACCAGTGGTACAATTTTGCATACAACGAAATTGTCACTCACGAGAACTAAGATTTTCACATTTTTCACCTCCTTATGAAAATGCTCCAAGTGAAACACAAGACATGAAATCTCTGACACGTATGGGGCGAGCTTTTATGGCGCTTTTTGGAAGCTTTAGCGCGTATAAAGTCGACGGCATAATTGAATCTATGAAATGATTAGTTTTTATACTCTTTCCATATTTGGTAAACAATCTTAGCATGTCTTTTTATTTTAATTTGAGATTTAAAAATAACGCATACATAGAGATTTAAAAAGAAATTGTTATTAAATGCTTAATCAAATGTCCAGTAACTAAACTTTATTTTTTTAAATCAATTTCCATCAACAAAGGCTACTGTACTTTTCGGTTTTAGCTACATGGTTTACATGTCACTATAAAACAATCAACAACATTCGTGTCAGGTTCAATACCTAGAAGTCAAACCGTAATCATGTAATGAAAGACCTAGGAACGATAAACTTGACATTACTTTTTGAACACCACTTAATTATTATTCGTACACTGATTTATTCAACACATGACTATAATAATGGGGTACCAACAAAAATTTTATGAATTCATTAAGTCAGTTATTATTTTTCAAAATAGACGTATTTATAAGAGTCTAAGACTAAGTCTTCTCTACAGAATACTGTGTCTCTATTTTCTGCCCCTATCTTAGACCTACGATGGATAATATTAACCTGAATATCTTTGGTACTTTTCAATAAAAAAAAAAAACATTCCAAACGTCTTAAAATTCAGGTTTTGTTGAATTTTATGGCTACGGAACCATCAAACCATAGTACATTTCGGGCGAATGCAAGTCATCGAACCCCAATACAATTAATATGGAAACCAAGGTATGTTGACCTCATAGGGTTGAACACCTTCAGTGGTTAAATTTCGGTTGCCATGGCAATTTGTCGTATTGTAGAGCAAGTACCTTCTTATCGGTAGCAAGAAAGTAGTTAACGCGGAGACTAAAATAGACTTTCTTAAGAGCTTAAATTGCCTTGCT
The DNA here is from genome assembly GCA_905147235.1 of Erynnis tages. NCBI lineage: Eukaryota > Metazoa > Arthropoda > Insecta > Lepidoptera > Hesperiidae > Erynnis > Erynnis tages. The sequence continues at coordinate 1,799,218 of LR990074.1, read as the reverse complement.
AAAGGCAAGGGTTTGAAAAAAATAACAATAAAGAAAACAATTAATTCGAAATTCGATAAATAAGGATAAGGATAAATTATTTACTTTTCTTTTTTTTCCAAAAACTATTTACTACTTCCAAAAACTTGTAATTAGTTAATTTTATCTGAATTTCAGACAAAATATTGTTGAAAGGCACTCAAGTAAACGCAAATCTGGATGGAAAAGACTTTAGGAGTCTTTTCATTTTTGAAGTAAAATAAACAGACAGACCTGCTGTCTGCGAAATCCTATAAAAATAAAAGTGACCTAAAAATAAAAGTTCCCTAATTTTACAATGTGGTCTTCAAAGGTCATATTCCAGGAATAACAATGCTCTGTTACAAAACCAATAGTCGGTAAGCGCTTTAGCCCTCTAATCCACTTTGAGTTGAACGCGGAGGTGGACAGCTCTATGGCTGTAATGACCCTAAACGACCTGAGTGGCGCAGTGGTTATGACACCGGAGCGCTGCACGGAGGGTCCTGGGTTCGATTCCCAGCGGAACAGAAATTTGATTGACGAGTTTAAATTTCTGTTTCTAGTCTGGGTGTGTGTGTGTTGTCGTTGTCGTGTGTGGCGTTTATTTATTTATTATTCAAACTTCAACCTTTCCAGATGATAAATGCCTAAGCTAGATAAATAATTTATGTTATAAATATTGCTTTCATTTACGATAACGATTACGCACGTTATCCACGGAGACTAATAACCGATCACTCCTTACCGTCCAATTAACATTGATTCCTATCTCGAAGTCGCGAGCCTTAGCAAGGAGGTCAAAGTAATTTGGGGGTTGTGCGTGATTCCAGCCCTTACACGCCATTTCTATGAAGTATAAGTACTAAATTGTTCACGACGCATTGAAACATTCAGCCGGCGTCGGTTGAAAAAGCCATAAGTTCACGAGCCAGTACACGGGACGAACGTGTCCACTTCGCGCGAAAAAAATAAACCGGATTGTTTTTGGTCTGTCAACTTTTTAAATTGGTGCGTGCTTTTTGAATTCGCCGAAATGGAGGGCTGCGGCATGAACTGCATAAAATATCTCCTCGTTGTTTTCAATGGAATGTTTATGGTGAGTTTTAATTGTTTTGTTATTATTATATAGAAATGAAAAAATGGCCGTATCATGATGTGTGTGATAATTTAATTAATTTAAAATTACATTAGTGAGTTATTTTATTTGTTTACTAAACAGTGATAGTAAATAAGTCAATTATCCATTGTCTACTTTAAAAAGAATATTATTTTATTTACTCGTAATTTATACATTTTTAAAACAATACTTCAATTTTTACTGATACAATAAAATTTGTTTTTTTTTTTTGGATAATTGAAGAGTGTCATCGTTTATTTTCGTAGCCGGCCAGTGTTGATACTCGTAAGTAGGCAGTTATTTTTGTCTTTCCGTCGCGTACAACTGCGGCGTTTGCCGCGTAAATTCGTATTTGGAACATCGTTGTTTTTAATGACCGAGATATTAATGGGTGGTGCTGATGTTACAACAGCTGGTTTATTACTAGGAAACATTGCGAAAGTGACTAAAGTGTGCGTATTAAGTAAGGTTATGTTATTTAATAGAAATTGGTCCTTACAATAGGTATATTGTCAACAAATAGAAAGAAAAAAGAAATATTGTTTATTCGCAACATACTTATTATTAAGCAAACAACAAAACAAACACAACCGAATAAAAATATTAAATAATAAATAAAATAAAAAACATCACATTTGTGACAAAAAAGATTTTTATAACAAATAAGTATTTTATGAATTTAACTAAAAATATTGTTGTAACAACATAACATGCGTATAAATTGACACCGAACCATAAAACGAATAATAATTCCAAAATATTATTGCATTACCATTTAAAACGATGGCGTGAAATTGAAAATTGATGGTGGAAATTGAAAAATTTTGGAGATTTTTTTTCCATACACTTTTATGTAAACACAATAGAATGTTTTAAATTTTAATGTCAAAATGGAAACTCCAAGTTTAGTTTCATTTTAGCGGGAACTGACGTTATATCATATTATGTTTTAATGATACTTTCTTTTTCCCTCCGCTTGGCCTTATGTTGATTTTTAAAACGTTGACCCCACTGTTCTTTTCTAGTATAACATTCCGTCGTGTCATATAAAAGTCTTTGGTAAGCTGCACAAAACATAAAATGTCTGTCCACGATTCCGTCCATGGCCCACAATGAAACCATTGCAGTGGCATTGATCTCCACCATTGACCGAGACTGGCTATGGAATGAATGAATGAACTGGTTTTTGTGATTCTCCAAATAAGTACACTTGTGTAATGTGCTGCATTATTTGATCTGAACAGCCGGTTTCTTGGAGTTTATTTTTTTTAATTTTTTGGGACATCAATACTTTTAAAGTATCTTGGTACTGTAGGTACCTTTCAAAAATAACAAAACCTTTTAACCGACTTCACAGCAGGAGGTTATCAATTCAACTTTTAATTATTATGTTGGTCTATTACGGCTTCCAAACAAGATACCAAATTTTATGGGTGTACTCGTATGTAATTATCGTATGTTTGTCCTCGCATATCTCCGAAACTAATTGACGGATCGTTTTGGTTCTTTTTTAGTTTGTTTGCATTTTGTTCAACCTAGGGAATGGTAAAAGTTTCATCAAAATTGGTCCAGTAGGTTCCATGATATGGACTAAAAAATAAAAATTATAATAAAAATATTGGCGCCAACCTCAAAAAACAGTGGCCAAAAGTATGTAACAAATTTTATTTCATAAATAGTTTTTTGATATTGGTTTAATTTTTTTAGTAGTTTTGTCGCAAAAAAAAAGTCTTGGAAGTAGAGTTAGCAGATATAGTCAAAATTAAGAGTTACAAGTAGGAAATTGATGCGTAGCTTCTTCTGAAAACTTATTAGGTTGCCTAAATTTTATTTTTCCTGTTACGATGGAAAGACAGGACAAGAGAGGAGATGTAGGCCGCCGTCGACCACGCTGGCCTACTGCGGGTTGGTGGACTTCACATGGCTTTGAGAACATTTTTTTTGTGAACTCTCGGGCATGCAGGTTTCCTCAAGATGTTTTCCTTCACCGTAATAGCAGGTGATATTTAATTTTATAAGCGCACATAACTTTTTTACAAAGTCATTGGTGCGTGCCACTGGGATTCGAACCCGGACCCCTCGATTCGAGGTCGAATCCTAAGCCACTGGGCTATCACCGCTATATAATAGCGCATAATACATGAATAATTGATGAATCATCAGTCATCGTTATGACGTCATCGCCTTTATGACGCCACGAAGATGACCCTTCGTGGTTCGTAAACTTGATGGCATCACAGACCTCGTGGAATCAACAGTGGTGTGTTACTTTAGACACTTACTATATAAAAGCACGTTTATTTTTTGATGCGTCATACATAACGCTTACATTATTGTTTTAATTGAACTAGTGTATTATAATTATGAAGCTTCCGTGAATTATATTTCATAATTTTAGAGAAACATCTATTCCCAGCAATAGGAGATAAAAGCGCTAGAAAAATTTCTTTTTTTTATGTTCTATTGCTGGTGTGTGAATCGATTGACGGAAAAAAATATTTTAGAGTACTTACTGCTTTTTAGATACATGATACGAGTATTTTTTGTCCTTAATATAGACTGTAATTTAAATTTAAACACTATATTTTTTCGATACTTTACAATAAAATTACACAATTCATCTTAATTCACTCAACAGAATTCTTATTTAATATCCGATATGATTCTGTGAATAAATAAATAGATACTCTATGAATTCTCTAATCCTACGCTTGGTAAAAATTTGTGCTTAACAACCAATATAATTTATATCTTTAAACAATTCACACAACACACAGACACAGAACAACATAATTATGTTTCAACAAACTCACAACTGAGACATCTTGAATGTAACAACAATAAAATTCGTCGCCCCAAAATTTCCTTATTGTTGTAACTAGTAATACCTACTTACGTTACAATTTTTAAAGTCACGGGTTTTTCCGTATTATTCACGTAACTGGTAACACCAGGTGGAAATTATTATCAATTGAGATTTGAGACAGATGACCAAACAACAGTCAGCGGTTTATTAGCCACCGATCCACCACACGATGACATCTCTTTTCTAGGAATTATAAGCCCAGTTGGCTGCAACCATTTTACGGCTGCCCACTGTTGGACACGAGTCTCCCACAACATGGCGGAGGCCTGGAGCTACCACGCTGCTCCGATGCGGATTGGTGAAGAAACTGGCTAGCTCACTGGGTCTCCGACAAGGTTTAACGACTGCTGTCTTATCGGTAACAACCGGGACCGACAGCGTAACATGCCCTCCGAAGCACGGAAACGCGCATTTACTTCGCCTCTAGCGATCACCCATCCAAGAACTGACCGCGCCCGACTTTGCTTAACTGCGCTTGCGATCTACTCAAGCACGGGGCTAAGCCCAGAAGCAAGTATAATAATATATTGATTATTTATTTAAAAATATATTATTATTATTATATTCTTTATTGTGCACACATTGTAGACATATAAATGTAAAATTATAGGACAACACAAACGGCGGTCTTATCGCTAAAAGCGATTTCTTCCAGACAACCATCTCAGTGGGAGTCAAGCAGATAGAGAAGAATACGGTAGAGTGCACGACTACAAAAAATAGAAAAACAGAAATGAATAAAGTGATGAAGGAATTATAGGGAGAGATAGGGAAAAATTAGGATTAAAGTGTGACAGAAGGAGACACATAGGTATAGTAGGTCAGAGGACAAGGAAGTAATCCTTAACTAAGTATTTAAAGGAATCCAAAGACTTAGCTTCCTGGATGGATTTGGGTAAGGAGTTCCATAAGCGGATGGCAGCAGTAAGGTACTTTTCATAGAAGGAAGTGGAATGAGGAGGGGTATAGAGGATACGATTTTTAGACGAGCAGAGGGATCGGTCATGCGTCATGTGAAGGAATTGGAAACGTTCTTTAAGGTACGGGTAATATACGAGTAAAATAATTAGGTATAATAATAAACTCACCAATAACGTCTCGAAAACTCAATTTTCTGATATGCTCGTAATTCACTGACGCACTTGCAACGGCTGAGAAACTGGAATACCTTCGCTCTGTGCCGCCATTTTGTATTCTGTAATGTATCGCGTGGTTTACCTTTGCCATCACTTATTGAGAAAATGTATCTATTAGTATGGTTTTTTCATACGATTTCTGTATATAGAAAGGTGCGATATTTTGAACTAAATCAAGCTACTTATTTCAACTCAGCGATTCGTTACTAAATTAAAATCTTACTTACATTACAAAAGGGGCCTAAATCTGTGAATAATATTTCAAGCAAAAAGGGGTTAAGAGATGATGAGATTTACATAATTATGTATAATGTTACTTCTTGGTTTCTAATTAATTTCTTTTCATTACTTGTAAATTCTAAATCATGATATCGTGGCTAAAACTAAACAGTGTGACTCTACTCTAACATTCAATGTTTCCAAAAAAACGCTCTTCGAAATATGAAATCTTTCTGCCACCTTATTATGTGTATCATGCAAAACCGAAGACATTGACCGTTCAATGAAATTGTGGCGATTGACTTCATAGTTGTTAGACAACCATTTTGTCGGGAAAAAAATAGGTATGAGATATATGTATACATTTGTGCTGTCAACAGGTGGCTAATTGCATTCGCTGAGCTCACTTCCGATAGCTGCAACAATGCAGCGGTCAGCATAGAATATTGACGTAATCCCTGAATCATACGCCTACCTAATACCTATTCATAATTTGCCACTATAATAAACGGAAAATAATTATGGTTCATTGCACGTCCGGTTTCTCTGTTTATAGGAGTTTCATGCAATTTAGGAGCCATACCACGCCGAAATACAGCGGTGATAGCCCAGTCGCTTAGAATATGCCATGTAGGGTAGCCATACTCTGTTTGAATCTACGCAAAGTTTAAGCCAGATTTTTAGAAAACTCTGATTCAGGGCACGCGTGGCGCCATCTGTGACGGTAGTCACATCATGCCTTCTCGGTCAGAAATTGAAAAAAATTGAGTTCTAGGCAGTTGATTTTAACTCAAGACTTAACAGGTACCTACATAATAAAATAAATAAATAAATAAAATAAAATAATTGTATATCGTTTCTTTAAATTTTCGCAATCAGCAAATCATTACTTACAATAAATAGAGCGTGTAAAAATTCAAATTTTGATTGTATAAAGGTGTAAAAACTGATGTATTCCATGAAAGTAAATCTAAATATTCCGAATGTCATCAACACACGCATGCTGTTAACTCGATTAATTTCGCACAACGACCGCATCCTTTAACATGACATTAATTAATAGTAAAAGTCATGCGAGCTCGCACAATACGAGTACAGAGGACGTGAAGACGTGTACAATAATTGTTACTTTCATGTTAAGTAGGATGTGTAATATTGTGTAATTCATATGGTTTATTACGTCTAACTAACCTAACCTAGTCCATCTTGATAATTCTTATGTTATGTTTGAGCAAAAGTTAGTTTCAGTGCATCAACACTATCAACAAAGTATTCGTACAACGCCTCGAGCATTCAATGCTCGCAGTTTCGTATAGTATCGTATCGATTAGTATGCATGTCATTAGTAAGGATGCCATGAGTATGGGAAGATGTCGAGACAGGCGGACATTTGGTAATGACTAAAGTTTACTATACGAATACTTTGAGAATATTGTTTATGCTCACGGCACAGTAAATGTCAATCATTAGTATGTTATATGTATGTCTTGACATCTTTCCATACTAATGGCAGTTTTGGCCAAACTGATTCAGTTGCATTGATGTAGCAGCACTTGTTTAAAGTGCATTTTCACGATGACCGCTCTTAGGTAAATACCATACTATAATATGTTACACCTACTCGTATCTGTGTACAAACACACTTAGGCTAAGGCTAGAATTCAGAATTCCAACCTACAGAGATCCATTATCTATCTTTCGTCACTAGGAACGGATACTATTGTCATCGCTTTCTATTCCGTAATACATGTATTTTACAAATAAAAGTCTAAGTCTAAAAATCTCTCAAAGAATCAAATTTCAGTACTAGTCCCCTTAGGCAGATGCGTGAGATATAAGTACCTATGAGAGGGAAAATTGCATATTTTCTTGTAATCCTTAACAGATTAGTATTATGCGAATAATTTGCGATTCCGATAACATTAACATTCATGCGTGTCGAGTTCATTGCCTTTTTTGATAAACCAATGACCCAATAAAATCGTTTTTGATATACAAATGCCATCAAAAAGATAACTTGTAAAAAACCCAAGTCTCGCAACTCAGTTCTTGCACCGTAAAAAGTTGTGAGATCCATGTATGTATCCATAGATAGATTGACTTGACCATTAATATTATTAAAAATCGCGTTTCGTTCTATGACTTATCTGCTTGTAATGCTCACGCGTAGCATGCGGTATGCTAATTCAATTAATTTTGCGTAATGGCCAAACCCTTGTCATTAGAACATTAGTAGAATAGGCGAGTAAAAAGTCACGCAAAGTTGCGTTCAAAACTAAAGTTTTGTATTCTCTATTGTTAGTGTAATAACGTAGGAAAGAAGACTAATAATTAATTAGAATGCTAATGTTTTGTTGCTATGAATGTCTTATATCACCGAATCTGACAGGGAATTTCGGAAATTTCGTATGAATTTAACTCGTGCGAATTTACAAGTAGGCACCTAAAGTTCCGTAAAATCAATACATACAAAACCTCTTGACGTGCCGCCTTATCATAATCGTTAGATATCTTTATATATATGGTTGTAAAAATGTAAACCCAAATCTCGTAATACAGAAAAACAAATACAACGTGTGGTAATTAACCATAATTAAATCATCGAGATAAAACAAACTATTATTATTACTCTAAACCACTATAAATTACGTAGGTCCTGTATTACATCTTTCCTGTTACCTACGCCACACTCCATTCCTCCCAAAGAATTAAGTTTCAGGTTTTTTAATAGGAATGTGTAGCAAACAGGCAAACATGCCACGACCACGATAAGTGGTCACTGCAACCGATGAAGTCCCAAGTTATTAGCGCGCGAGATTGTCAGTAACCCATTAATGACCCACTACAGGGTCGGGTCTCCACGTTGTAGGGTTGTAGACCTTAGTCCACCACGCTGGCTTACTGCCGGTTGGTGGGCTTCACATACCTTTGAGAACTTTTGTTTTAGAACTCTCAGGCATGCAGGTTTCTTCACGATGTTTTCCTTCACCGTAAAAGCAGGTGATATTTAATTTTATAAGAAAATCACTACTTATCGTTAGTATAGGTAAAACAAAAGTATGACTATGACGTAGACATTTACGTATGCCTAGCTAAATCTACAGTGCCTCCAATGCAAGCCTCTGGTCATAACTGGAATGGTACCATTGCCAATATAAAAAAGTAGTACCTACAATACCAACATAACCAGCAAAATGAAATCAACAAATCTCAATTACTATGTACAGATTATAATCAAGCGAAAAAGTAGGTACCTACTCACGTTTGAAAAACGAACGCCACCAATTTTTTTCCGTCAAAAAGTCAATAATCTGAGTAGGTGCGACACATCACGCAATAACACCATCAATGCAGGGAAGTTTTCATTTCACACTTCAACTACACCCTACGACTGTAATGTCACTCACTACAATAAATAAAATATTTACGCACGGAGATTTATAACTAATGATAAGGTGATAACGGTCCCTGAGCCGGGTGCGAGATTCGTCCACCCGCCGTATGTCATGTCAGTACCCATTAATGACCCACTACAGGGTCGGGTCTCCTATCACAATGAGAGGGATGTAGGCCGCCGTCCACCACGCTGGCCTACTGCGGGTTGGTGGACTTCGCATGCCTCTGAGAACATTTTTTTTTTGTGAACTCTCAGGCATGCAGGTTTCCTCACGATGTTTTCCTTCACCGTAACAGCAGGTGATATTTAATTTCATAAATCGCACATAACTTTTATTACAGTCATTGGTGCGTGCCACTGGGATTCGAACCCGGATCCCTCGATTCGAGGTCGAATTCTAAGCCACTGGGCTATCACCGCTGCATACCGCCGTATACCTATATCTAACTCTTAGAATGCAGAAGTGAGAAGTATCATCGTTGTCAGTATTGACTCCATAGATGGATTGAGCAGCGGCAACTACCTAAGCATGTAGAAAAAATATTCTACTAAAACTCAGCTGACTTTTTTAATTTATTTACTTACTGAACATATAAACTATCATCTGACAAATTCACCCATGGAGAAGCAGCTTTCGATCACCAGGTTTCTTAGATCTACCCAAGGGATGCGGGTTCGAATTTCAGTGGCACACACTGTGACTTTTCGTAGCTGTTTGGATTTTACAGGACACGTGAAGTCCACTTTAGGCATGATGGCACCTACATCCTTTTCACTTTGAGAAGATCCGACCCTTCAGTGGGTCATTAATGGGTTACAGACAAGCGTTCTGCAAATTGTTGGCCGGGAGCAAATTGGTCACGAAAACCTGTCGCTGGATTACGTACCATAAGACTCATAAGAGTCAGTTTGTATAAAGAAGGCGTGTCACCGTAATCTTCCGCGTTTTGTTGGCTAATAATTTCTCCATGAGACCGTATAAGCTATTTTAAATCTTATTCCGAGAGCAATAAGAATGATTTGTTGAGTATGATTGAGTTTATTTTATTTGATCAGAGATGCATCGCGCTGTGACGTCATGCACGATATTGTGATGTTGGTATAGTTCATAGTTGGTCACGAAGTTTGTGATGACACGTTTAACATGACATGTATAATATTGAATAGTCATAGGTGTCATGGTTATAATACAAAATCAATGACGACTTCACTTTTAGTGGTTAAAAGCAGGTGACCTGACTTAGCAGTAATTTGTCATAACAATTCAAAAAACAAAAAAATAACTTAAAAACTCAGTGTCCTAAGGAAATTGTAGCGTAATATTTGTATCGTAGCCTGGTCAAAAAGACACCTTTGCATAAATCCAAAGAAGCTGTTAATTTGCATTAGGGATATAATCGTAATAATGAATTTTTGAAAAGTCCCCATCGAAAAGTGTGAAAAAAATTGAAGGTCAGAGTTCCAAAAAATGGGTTTTTTGGGATTTTTACATTTTTACACCTGTAGCCTGTCATTAGTTACCTGTACTCAATCGTACGAAAAAATAAAGGTGAACGGAAGGATCGAATAAAGTTTTAACGTTTATTACGTCTTTTTTGAAATACTTATAAAACATTATAATGCAAGACGGCGGTAACCCAGTAATGTGACATGACATGTTGATAGGAAACACATAAATGACAATTTAATTAACATGTTTTTCTATTATACAAAATACAATGCAGCGAGAGAAGCCACGCATGAAGGTTGTTCGTTCAGAATACTGATGATAATGTATGCATGTAATTGTAGGTATTTCATGCGTTGCTTAGTACCAGTCCTAAAGAGAGTGCTAATTGATTTTTCAACACATATTTAGGTACATCTCTAATAGGAGCTAGAAGCGAGTATAGCGCATACAATAAATAATAAGGAAGCAAAATCAAAATAAAACATATTTTACAATCAACAATCAATTGTTTCGTGGGATGTTTAAGTTCATTATGTATTCCAATCGGTGTTTTAGAAGAGGCCAAGAATTTTAATGGCTGAATGCTTTTTAAATATCCGCTGTTGGAATTTATAATTATTGTGTACATAGTGATGTACCTACTAGTTATATATGTAATTATGTACGTGACTTATCAGGCGCAGTCTATAATAAAGTTGGGATATGGAAACAATTATAGCGATGATAGCTCAGTCAGTGAGTGGCTAAGAATCCAGCCTCTTCCTCGAGAGGAGTGGGTTCGAATCCCAGTAGCACTACTTAATTAAAAGTTATGTGCGCTTTACAAAAATATCAACTGCTTTAACGGTGAAGGAAATGCGGAAATGAGGACCCTGTATACATGCATTCCTGAATGTTCAAAAAAAGTTCTCAAAGCCATGCGTGTTTTTTTGTGAACATTTTTTTTGTGAACTCTCAAGCATGCAGGTTTCCTCACGATGTTTCCTTCACCGTAACAGCAGGTGATATTTAACTATATAAAGCGCACATAACTTTTTTTACAAGGTGCGTGCCACTGGGATTCGAACCCGGACCCCTCGAGGTCGAATTCTGGACTGTACTATCACCGCTCGGATCGTGACGTGACACACTTCCGACAATGAAGCTTGCCCATTATATTTCAGTTACATTAATAAATAAATAGTTAAACGACGAGTCGATGGTAGAATAGTTTCGTGGAATAAGATATGAACTAGGTCTTTAAGTTGTAAGCTTGTGTTTTGGTCGAGAATATTTCAGTGTTATTTTTGTTTTTGTTCATTGCATTATCAGCAGCTATAAATTAGAGGTTAAAGAGATCACTATAAATAAAGAACCTAATATCCTTGCTCAACAGTAAGATTCCCTGTTTTACCGTATTTAGAGACATAGACTACCTACACTGACAGAAGATTCAGGTCACAGACTCAAAGACTAGAAAAAAACTAAACTCATTTCATGAAAAACATTTCTTATACAAGACGTCATATTAGCGGGTCAACGCTTCACTTGCGAACATCCCATGTAACATCGTGAACTTGATATTATGCCTACAATATATTTTTGAGCAGTCTATTACCTACTTCTCAAATGTGCTGAATGTGCCTTGGTAGTTGGTAGCGTTCCGGGACAACACTGACCTGAAATGTAAAGTACCAAAGGACGTTTGTAACAAAACAACCTGTAAGGATCAATTTGGTTCCAATGGGGTCAGTCGGCCACGTGTCACATGCCAGCTAACGATCAATAGTTTAGTCAAATCGGTGGCAGCGGTAAACATTATTGTGTACATTCTATATATTATTCAAATACATAATTTAGAAGAAAAACAATAAAGTTGATTAATTAGTTGGAAGCAAACTTATACGAATAAATAAACTTACTTAGGTACTAACATACATATTTACAAATAAGCGAAAATTTGCCTGCCTGCATTCAAATTTTACTATTTAATTGCTCGTCTAAATTCCACAAATTGTATGTTATTGATAATCACAATTTAAGAACTGTAATAAAAGAAAGGAAAATCGCGATAACAATTCAAAGTTATAATTGGAAACTATTAAAAAACGCTAAGAATTTTACTGTGTTCTTGTAAGTCTAGAAAATCGCGAGCTTAGCAGCCATTAAGGCTATTATTGTAGTTGTATTGTAGAAATAAAACACTTAATCTTGATCGCTAGGTTACGTTTGCTTTCTAGTTATGGATGACCTTTCAAGTGTGCTACGCTGCTTGTTATATTATAATAATAAATATGGTGTATGTAGGTACTAGGTGTGTATGAATACTCGCATGCATAGCCGAAGTGAATGCCTTTTTCTTCTTTTCAGCCCTTAGCCCACTACTGAACAGAACAGTGACCTTCCATAATAATCATCGTCATTCCGCCCGGACCTAGTTCCTTTAAATCCAACTGTTTCTCGCTGTTTTCCTAAATAGGTGAAACCCCTCTTTCCCACTCCATAGTCAACCTATTAGCATGGAAAAACAAGGTAAGTACAGTTAGACTATCTAAATCTCCACGATGCAGCATTGAATCAGCGTGGTTTTGGTTTGCTGTCTTTACCTATCTTGATTGGGAAACACATGCCCAGAGTCAGGGTAATAAAGAGATTTTATGTAGGTACATGGTGTCGTAAATTGTAGGGTTTTGGACCCAAGAAATGGAATGAACAAGTACCTATGTAACGCATTAAAATAATTATTAAACACTGTTGTCAATAAGTATTCTATTCCAACTTTTGTGGGACAAAGTTAATTGAAACAAAATAAAATAAGCCAACTTTTCGACGTAACCAATACCTATGCCAATAAAACCAGCGGCGGTAAATCTTTCGCCAAGGTCCCGTCTTCCCGTAAATTGCTTAATTGGTGCAATTTATATCTAAAGTGGCAATGATTGTATCACATGACTAACTGACTAACTAAGATTTAAGATCTCGGAACTGATGGATATGATGTTCTTTCTGTAGGTAACATTCTGTATTCTGTTACATGATTCATGACATAAATAAAATTTAAAATGCCATTAGACCAGCCTTGAAAATTGGCTAAAGGGACATCTATACACATGTATGTTATTTCTATGTTAAAAATAAAAAGAACCGTAGAAATAGGAAATAAATAGAATGGTTATGTGAATGCACTCAAAATTGAACAGATATTAAGCCCATTCTACAATGTCCTCGCAACTAAGAATGGGAGCGATAGAATTAGTGTGGGGCGTGAATGCCGCTAGCTGAACTAGCTACAATGCATTCGGAATAAATATATTAGTAGCTGCAACTCTTTCTGTGCTGTGTTGGGGACAAATCTCTCATCATAACAGGAGGAGGCCTGTAGGCTACTCCACCACGCAGACCACGCTGCTCCAATGCGAATTGGTCGAGAAACGGGCTTGCGGCCAACCCGTGTCAGACGCTTTCAAACCGCCCATAGGTTACGACAAAGTTTAACGACTGCTATCTTATCTATAACAGCCGGTGCCGATAGCTTAACGTGTCCTCCGAAGCACGGAAGCGCGCATTTGATTTCGCTACTATCGATCATCAATCCTCACCGCACCCGACGTTGATAAACTTTTTCGATCCCTTGCGATCTACTCAAGTATCGGGGCTACGCGCATTTGTTCATTAATATGTTGTTATTGCCAGTTATTTTCTATGAAAATAACTCGGCTGTAATTTACGTGAAACAATCAAACTGTATTTTATTTAAGTACAGGATATGGCGGTGATTCAGAGTGGTCGCGCAAGGTCGCCCATGGCTACGATAACGCTTGATTTACATAAGCTTTATTACCACTAGGCAGGTTATAGGTAGCAAAACTCTAGATTAGATATTTTTGTAGTATAGCCTGTAACCCATTAATGACCCATGGCAAGTTCGGGTCTCCTCTCACAATGAGAAGGATGTAGGCCATACATGACGCTGGCTTAGTGCGCGTTGGGGGACTTCAAAGGCATGTCCTTTGAGAATGTCCTGTGAAGTCCACCAACGCGGCATGAAGATCAATATTCTTTAATATAAGTTTCCGCATGATTTGTCCATGTCGCAGGAAATCGAACTTGGACCTCTCGAGAAAGCTATATATACCTGTCTACCACCGCTTTACCAACCGATAACGCCATTATTGATATAAGCTTTATGGCAAATAGCCAGGTTTATAGAAAAATCTAGATAATAACAGACTGAAGCCTACATTGCAATTTTTACTATCGCAAACGATCATACGATGGATAGCTAGCTAAGTTTATTATATTTTTAGCTCTTTTAAATGTATAGTTAGAAAGATATTTAATTCTAAGAAGTGGGATTAAATAAATGCTAAGTTAACAGTAATTTAATACCACGACCACGCACCTTACTTATGCAAGATTCGATCCCACAATGGAACCTATCATTGTTTGAAATGCGTAGGAGGAGTTCGGATACCATGGGTTGATTATGTTGCATCATGAACAAAAGAACATGCAACTCGTAAATTGTTAATAATATTTTTATTACAATATTTTAAGTACCTACTAGCCATAATTCGTAGCAAGGATTCTATTTTAAAATTTCGTAAATTTATTTTATCATTTATTGGCTGAATTCGGAATGATAGCAGCGTGCAGCGCGCCATTTCAGAAAAAGTAAAATAAAAAAAAAGTTTTTTTCTTCGGTTGTGGCGACGGCGTTAAAAATAGTTAAAAAGCGTGCGTATTACGCGCTAAAAACAAAAAGTCAGTGCGAAATGTGATTTCGCGCGCTTCCAATGTTTTCCCAGTTTTTTTACAGTTTGTAAATTCGTATTTTCTTTTTGTTTTCTACCAACCTCGAGTTAAAACGTCAATTTAGAGAAATTTTCATGGTTCCAATACCTTTTAACTAAGATCTATCAGTGTTATCACATTCTTAGTTTTCCCAGAACACTGAGGAATTTCAGCGAAATAACTATCCCATGAAATAACACCATGCATGGCGTGGCCTGAATGTGGTGACATCAATTTCGGAATGAGACGCGGGCTTTACGACCCATTTCCTTGGAATCTGTAGGGTGACCACACTGCAAGAGATCGCTAATTGAGTGTTATGCTTAAAATTGTTACTTTAATCTTTGTATTCGTTGGTTGTGTATCGTTTAAAAACTATTGTTAACAACCTATGTCCCACTTTCAGTATGACTGTATGCCCTATTTATAATTTTTATGTCCCATCTTTTGTTTGTGTCTTATTTAAGTAAAAAAATATCGAAACTTTAATGTCGTCATAATGGAGTCATGTATATCTATGTGATAGTTTGATTTTAGTGGAAAAGGCGTCTTCTTAAAGTTATAAATGGTAAAGTATCAATTGGTAGTAGACGCATTAGTACGATAGGAGTACGATATACCTATCGTAGGAGTACGGGATACCTCCCGTACGTAGGATTTTAGATACTTTTTTGTAGGTTTTTAGTTTTGTTGTGCAAAATAAACCTGTCCGGAATAACTCAGTGTTGATTGGTATACGAGTACCTTAAACTTCTTTCGTACAGTGACCCAAATTTTATATTGACTGACGGGTAAACAAAGATGATCAAACATACCTCGTCTTTCATTTAGTTAGACAGCAATGACGGGATTGTTTTCTATACAAATACTTTGAATAAATAAAAAGATAGCATTAGGGCATAATACATTTCATCATCTCTGGCTGATTTCAGATTTTTTCAATAGCCGCTGCCGCCACCCTCACCGTGTTATTTGTATTTCATAATTTCTGTAAGGGAGTTGTGTATAAGTGACTTACTGCTAGGTCTCCTCCCACAATAAGAAGGACGTAGGCCTTAGTCCACCACTGTGGTTTAGGGTGGGTTGGTGGACGTCACATGCCTTTGAAAATATTATGAAGAGCTCTCAGGCAGGCATTCGGTCGCCGAATTCGCCGCTCCGGCCGAGATCGTAGGCGAATTCATGTCTTCGTGTCATGGGTTTCGGCTGGGGAAGCATATAGTTGCCGCATATTTGAGGTGAACATCTTAGACCTCATGATTAGAAGCCGCATACAACCTTAATCCACCAACCCGCAGTAGGCCAGCGTGGTGGACTAAGGCCTACATCCTTCTCATTCTGAGAGGAGACCCGACCCTGTAGTGGGTCATGAGTGGGTTACTGACAATGAACGTCATACATTTAACATTATACAAACATCCGCTTTGATCGCCCCTCAGGCAAAACGTAGACTAGGAGAAAAAAGCGGGCGGAAAACAACTCCCAGCACTCTTTAAAAATAAGTATGAATTGTGAGAGGAGACCCGACCCTGTAGTGGGCCATTAATGGGTTAAGGACCACAACCTCATATAGGACTTTTTTCTCAATTTAGTTTGGATGCGGCGTCCAACATGGATGGACAACAGCGACTTAGCATCAGATACGCCACCTGATGCTAACTGGAATGCCCTTTTGCTACTCATGTCAGTACCCATTAATGACCCACTACAGGGTCGGGTCTCCTCTCACAATGAGAAGGATGTAGGCATTAGTCCACCACGCTGGCCTACTGCGGGTTGGTGGACTTCGCATGCCTTTGAGAACATTTTTTTTTTGTGAACTCTCAGGCATGCAGGTTTCCTCACGATGTTTTCCTTCACCGTAACAGCAGGTGATATTTAATTTCATAAATCCCACATAACTTTTATTACAAAGTCATTGGTGCGTGCCACTGGGATTCGAACCCGGATCCCTCAATTCGAGGTCGAATTCTAAGCCACTGGGTTATCACCGCTGCATTTTGCTACTCAATTACTATGAAATAAACAAAAAAAAACACTAGTCGTGGCTTCTGTATGACCGTTCGCTAAAACATTATTCATTTGCCCACAGATCTTCGGCATAGTGATCATAGCAGCAGCATGCGTGGATATGGGCATGATAGTGGGGTTCGCGGGCATGGAGAACACCGGCGGCCACGAGACTGACGCCGCGCTGATTGCCATCGGCGTTCTAATCATCGTCGTGGCTGCTTTCGGCTGCTTCGGCGCCTGGAAGGAGAGCCCGAAGCTGCTGTATATCGTAAGTTTCCAATGGCGTCAACGAAACGAACATAGCCAATAGGCGCCTCATGCTATACTTGGGCCATTACAAACGTGCGAACTGAGTCATAAATCATTTTAATCAGACCTCTCGCTCACACTTATAGGCATATCGGATCTCTCGCTCACACTTCTAGTGTTATGTGTAACAATAAACAGGAATTTGTCGATAGTTAATAGCAGGTAATAAGGGAAAGGTTAAGTACAATAATTTTAACAAAGTTAAGTTATCGAATAATGCTTCCATGGTTCGCGTAGGAAGGTCTAATGATAACTAACACTATTTTTACATACACCTACAACCTACAATTTGCATGTATCAGTACTTATCAACGACCACGTCATCTGACTACCTGAAGCCGAGCGGCATCCCTTTATCGATAACGAGTTGCCCAGCATTGTCACATTCCTTTGACGTAACGTTTTATGACTAAGTTCGCACGTTTGTAATGGCCCAAGTATAGGCGAACATTTTCAGCAAGTCTCATCCACAGGACAACGAGCGCGAAATCTATCGTATGCTTGTACCGACCGCTTTCTTGACCCGTGTACCTACATCTCTATCGGAACTAATTCATATGTCATACCGCCACTCCGTAGGACAGTTTTTGGCGCAATCTCCCATTTGCAGAATCACCAAACAGTACCCTTAGTCTGAGTTTTAGCGATACAGAAACGAAACGTTTGTGCGATTCGTTTCGGATAGATACATAATTCATACACAGCTTACTACACAGGAGTCCATAGTGTAATAACAAATAGAGGTATAAGATTTTTAGAGGAGTTAAAAATTTTTAAATCAAATTTTTGTATGGAGTGAAAGATATGAATACTTATCGTTAGACATTATAACACTAACAAATATTTAATACCTACGGGATAATATTAGTTCGAAATTTTACAGTGCATTACGGCCAATTCACGGTTATTATGTTTCATTAATATTATTAAACATTGAAAGAGTGTTAATTAAAAATAAAGCAATTTTTGTGATGATTTATCTAATGCTTTATTAATTTTTTAACTCTTCTAAAAATCTTTTTCCTCTGTTGGATATTACACTGTGCATTTTCGTCTGGTAAGCTGTGTATGTGTGCGTTTCGTTTCGAATCTGCTAAAACTCAGACTAAGGGTACTGTACAATAAACTAAGCGGATCTACAGGCATGGATATTGATATAAATGCCATGTCATTATATAAATTTAAGTCCACAGCGAAAAAGATGTGTCATTAATTGTAAGCACCTATTGTTCTTGGATTTGTTATTATTCATTATAAAATAGATGTAAAGTATAGTATTTGTCGACCATTACACATAATTTTGTTAGCCTGCACGTTGTATTTGAAAGTTATGTTTACCTTAATTGATTATGCATTAATTGTAATTTTTTTTAAGTTGTATCTTCATTGTAATTTTAATAATGACATAATTGTTGGTAAACTTAAATCTAATATATAAAATTCTCGTGTCACAGTTTTCGTTGCCATACTCCTCCAAAACGGCTTGACCGATTTTGATGAAATTTTTTGTGCTTATCCGGTATCTATGAGAATCGGCCAACATCTATTTTTCATCCCCCTAAATGTTAGGGGTAGTCCACCCCAAAATTTTTATTTTTTTATTTTTTTGACAATTATTTTTATTTTTCAATAATGTGGCATCAAAAAATACATACAACCCTAAATTTTCACCCTTCTATCAACAACACTTATTTTTAATAGTCGATTTTTAACGCTCGATAACTTATATCGCAAAACAACGTTTGCGGGGTCAGCTAGTAAATAAATAAATGTAAGTAGGAACATGGTTGTTATCAAATTTGTTTAGAGCTCATCTTACGCGATCAGTATGTTATCGACAACAACCGGGACGGCTTAACATGCCGTACGAAGCACGGAAGCACGCATTTAACTTTTTTAATAAAAAAAATTATATAAAATATAGGCTTTGAAGAAGAGCTCTTTTTACGCCCTTTTTGAAGTACCCCATGTCATAGTTCTGCGAAAATGTATCAAACAGAAAACCTTGCCAAAGTTTGCACGCGGGTAATATTAAAAATTTTTGTACATTTCAACATGGTGAAATGTCCATGCTAGGTTTTGTCTGAATTTATTGGTGCATTCTACTTCAAAATCATATTACTGGCCTTATTACAGTGTCTTCAATATAATAACATACAATTTTTAGTATATATAACCATGCAGTTTCTAAACTGGCGCGTTTTTGCTATTGAAGCTATTTTTTTTCTATGGAGCAATCTTTGTCCTCGAACGTTCATACGTTACAGAGGGGTGGTTATTTTTGTTAATTATACATATTTCTTTAATTCAAGCTTAGGATTAGTTTCAGTATAATTATGACTCTTCAATCTTGGATTAATATTAAGATAAATTAAGAAAGCAATAAATTACGTTAAGGTAAATACGCGTCCATAAATTGTTTCATATTTGTTATTCTATTTTGTAACGACAAAAATTGGTGGATTTCGCAATAATTAACTGGCAATACTACGTTTTTATGAACAGCCAATCAGGCAGTATCAAGAGTGACAGTCGGTCATTTTGTGCGGCGTGAGTTTTTTGAGTTGCTGTGGCTTCAATGTGTGGTGCATTTTTTCAACTTTTTAATATTCCATTTGTTGGCTGGATTATTACTTACACGGTAAGTTGTTTTTGAACCATATGGCTATTTTATTATTGTATATTTATTTCTTAAACTAAAGTGTAAACGACATTTGGAAGCAAGAAGCTTTTTTAGTGTACTTTACATGTTTAGGTTATTTCAACACGTCGTTTATTTTCTTTTTTGTGACGATTTGTCACATTTTTTTGTAATGTTACAAAAAATGAGGTTACAAAAAAGAAGTAAGGGTGCTGTCATAGTACGATGACAAGTTCAGTCGCATTTGAATGGCTATTTTTAAGGGTTATGTGCCAAGAAGGTAAAAACGGGACCCTATTACTGAGAATCCGCTGTCAGTCTGTCCGTCTGTCACCACTTCCACTCCCTTTCTATTCATATCATCCTTCACACAATCCATTCATCTTTTCCTAGGTCTTCCTCTTCCCTTCCATCCATCAACATTCATATTCATCGCTCTTTTGGTAAGTAATGTGGGTATCTTCTCTCCTCAGATTTTTTAGATATGTACCTACGCAATAATGCGTTGTCAAATGTTTCATAAAATATATTTTGTTTTAGACAAAATACTGCTGACACCCGCTGAAAGACAGCGCAGGTACAGAGAAAAGGCTTAAAGAAAATAACCCAGAGTAATACGAAGAAATCCGAAAACATATCTAGAAAGAATAAAGAGAAAATATGTAAAAAAATCAAAATTATCGGAAAGCGAAAAAAATAAAGAAGAAGAGATTGGAGAAGGCTAATAAAATATCAAAAACAGGAAAACAAAGAAAACGAAACTAAAACTCGATCAAAAAAAGACTATTTACGTCAGTACTATAAATTAAAAAAGATTAATAAAACACAAAGAGAAACTAGAAATTCAATTAAATTAAATAAAAAATTAAGTAACTATACTGTTTTGTTTGTTTACTTGTGTGAAATAATCCTAATAAGTCCTTTTTGTTTCCTTTTTGTAACACTTGTCCTTTTTGTGGTGGACTTTATTTTTGTTTCCTTTTGGTAACTGTACAAAAATTTTTAACTTTACCCACGCACAAAATTGCGATGACTGATTGCGACTTTATTATCGTAATGTCATCGCTTTAGAATTTCGGTGGTCCTCCCTTTGTCAGTAACCCATTAATGACCCACTACAGGGTCGGGTCTCCTCTCACATTGAGAAGGATGTAGGCCTTAGTCCACCACGCTGGCCTAGTGCTGGTTGGTGGACTTCACATGCCTTTGAGAACTTTTTATTTTTTTCTGAACTCTCAGGCAGCTTTCCTCACGATGTTTTCCTTCACCGTAACAGCAGGTGATATTTAATTTTTTATAAAGCGCACATAACTTTTTTACAAAGTCCAATGACTTTGCGTGCCACTGGGATTCGAACCCGGACCATTCGATTCGAGGTCGAATTCTAAGCCACTGGGCTATCACCGCTATGGTCCTCCCTTACTACACTATTTGTTTTGGCCATAACTCTACTCAATCTCCTTTAACCAATCGTCGTTATGAATGTTATTATGATTAACGTATCTCTTATTTAAACCCGCTAATTAAAACACGCAGTAAAATCCCTACAAAAAACACGCGCCGGTCCTTTCTTTGCCTTCTTCATTAATTATATCTAACAGCTAGTTGACATAGAACACATTAACACGACAACGTCGCGTTAATCACTGTTTAGACACGTGAAACGCTCGTCCATCTTGCTAGCAGTCGATAACGATGACCCAGATACGAGGGGTGCAGCTTGCGCTAGTTTAGGAAGGATTTAAAAATGTATGTAAATACAAAGGAATGCCACCTGAATGAGCCACCCTCAAAAAGCGAACAAGTTTTGGTCTAATTTCATTTCATTTTACATTTCATTAGAGGAGTTAATCTTAATTCTGAAAAGTACCAACGCATGCATCACGAAACCTTAAACAGAACTTGGGGTAAGAAAGCTATCGCTTGTTAATGGCAGTGTGCATCGTTGCATCTTTACAACATCTTACAAACGCTTACCCTAATCTACATTTCTCTTATAAACATTTTGAATGCAATTGATAATACTCGTAGGTGGGTCATGTATCTTACGAATGCTTACCCTAATGTTCATTTCTCTGATAAACATTTTGAATGCAATTGTTAGTTTGCCAGTAACCCATTAATGACCCACTACAGGGTCGGGTCTCCTTCTCGTAATAAGAGGGATGTAGGCCTTAGTCCACCACACTGGCCTACTGCGGGTTGGTAGACTTCACGTACCTTTGAGAACATTTTTTTTTGTGAACTCTCGGCATGCAGGTTTCCTCACGATGTTTTCCTTCACCGTAACAGCAGGTGATATTTAATTTTATAAAGCGCACATAACTTTTTACAAAGTCATTGGTGAGTGCCACTGGGATTCGAACCCGGACCCCTCGATTCGAAGTCGAATTCTAAGCCACTGGGCTATCACCGCTGGGCTATCACAATTGTTAGTTTACTAGGTGGGAAAGCCATGTAGGTATTGAGTTTGAGGTATCGCGCGAAGACGCAAATTTTAAGCGACTATCAAGCAATCCTTGAGAATCAAATTCCTCGTTTCTCCTCCTTCCCCCAATTCCAAAGCGTACGTTGAGTTCCTCCTGTTCTTCATATATTTCGGTGTG
Organism: Erynnis tages; assembly: GCA_905147235.1. NCBI lineage: Eukaryota > Metazoa > Arthropoda > Insecta > Lepidoptera > Hesperiidae > Erynnis > Erynnis tages. The sequence continues at coordinate 1,776,691 of LR990074.1, read as the reverse complement.
GTTGTCGTGAGTGTCAATACGGTAGCCTGCTATTCATTTGCTACTTAACAACAACTGAAATAACCTCCATCATTTTGACTATGAACAATGTCTAAGGTCTGACCGTCCTTTAAAGACATCTCAAATAAATAATAATAAATAAATAAATATTGTGGGACAACTCACACATGGCTTTCTGATCCCAAAGTAAGCTGTGAGCTTGTGTTATGGTGATCAGATAGCTGATAAACCTACATATAATAATATATTTTTAAATACATAGTGATATAGATAATTTACAGCCAGACACAGAACAAATACTCATGCTCATCACACAAATATTTGTCCTGGGTGGGAATCGAACCCACGACCTCCGCCGTAGTAGTTAGGGTCGCTAACCACTAGGCTAACCAACAGGCCAGTCAAGTCAGTCAAATGCTTCTATTACATAATCTTCTTGTTCCAGTTCGCCGGTTGCCTTATCGTGATCATCTTGCTGGAGCTCTCCATGGGCATAGCGGCTGCGGCCCTCCGCCCTCAGATCGAGGGCTCCATGAAGACCCAGCTCCGCGCCTCCTTCATCAAGAACAAGTCCACCAGGGAGGAGGACACCGTCTACAGGGAGTTCTGGGACCGCATTCAGAGCTCTGTGAGTGCTTTTGCTTCACTGATAATAATAATAATAATAATTAAATAAAACTGAGGTTGGTTATTAAATAAAACTGAGGTTGGTTATAAGTTGACTCACGATCGAACGCATTACACATTGTCACATCTGTTATATATGGATGATATTAAATTATATGCCACAAGTAAGGAAGAACTTTACAACCTTGCTGATTTAACTGAAAAATTCTCAGATGATATAGGAATGCAGTTTGGCATAGACAAATGCAAAGTATTTTCCATCCAACGCGGCAAAACTATTAATACAAATTTCATATTACAGAACGGTGAAATAATAGACTCTCTAAACGAAGAGGCTGGATATAAATATTTAGGTTTTCATCAGTCGAAACAAATTCATCATAAACAAATAAAACACTCTATAACTAAAAAATTCAAACACAGACTTAACCAGATCCTTAAAACAGAACTTAATTCTCGTAACATTTTTAAAGCTATCAATACATTTGCAATTCCAGTAGTCACTTATTCATTCGGAGTTATTAAGTGGTCACAAACGGATTTGATAAAACTCCAACGAATTATCAACACCACCCTTACTAAACATCGTAAGCACCACCCAAAGTCTTGCATACAAAGACTTACTTTACCACGTTATGAAGGAGGACGAGGCCTAATAGATTTAACAAATTTATATAATAAACAAATTGACACCCTTAGAAAATATTTCCACGATAAAGCGGATTCCTCACCATTACATAAATATGTTTCAGCCATTGACAATCAATACACCCCACTCAACCTTCACGACTCAAATCGAAATAATGTAAAAATTATCAGCTCACAAGAAAAAAACAAAACTTGGGCGAGTAAATCCCTTCATGGCAGGCATCATGCAGATCTCACACAACCACATGTCGACAAAGATGCGTCGAACGAATGGTTGAGATATGGTGAATTGTTTCCTGAAACTGAAGCCTTTATGCTCGCAATACAAGACCAGGTTATTAGCACTGCCAACTACCGGAAACATATAACTAAGGAATTGCAAACAAATGACCTATGCCGGCAGTGCAAATGCGCGCCAGAAACAATTCAACACGTCACTGGAGCCTGTAAAATTCTTGTACAAACTGATTATAGACACAGACACGACCAAATTGCCTCTATTATTCATCAAAACCTTGCATACACATGTAAATTTATAGACAATAAACAGCCCTATTACAAATACAAACCAGTAACATCTTTAGAAAATAAGACATATAAATTATATTGGGACAGAACACTTTTATCAGACAGAACAATTCATTACAACAGACCAGACATCACACTCCATAACAAGCTAAGTAACACTGCCTACCTTATTGACATCGCAGTCCCAAATTCTCACAACCTACAATCTACAATAAATGAAAAAATGTCTAAGTATATAGATCTTGCCATAGAAATTAAAAAGAATTGGCAAGTGCAGAGAGTTCATATTGTCCCAATTGTTATATCATCTACTGGTATTATTCCCAAAACACTATTCAATAGTTTAAAAACATTAAATATTAACTCTAAAACTTCAATTACCCTTCAAAAAGCCGCAATTCTTAATACATGCAGGATAGTAAGAAAATTTCTAAATATAGAATAATTAAATATATTGCAAACATATCTGTTGCGCTTGGCCACGGCCCGTGTGATAGATACAGCACCTCTTCGGAGAGAATATCAAAAGGATAAAAACAAATAATAATAAAGCCTTTTATTTCCTTAATAAATATAAATCTTACAGTGACAAATGGTAATAAATTATGCATGCAATTATTGTATTCAAATTAAAATTAAATTAAATTAAATTGGAAATTAAAAATTAAGATATTATTAGATAAATTTATAGTTAATTAATTATTTTTCATTCATATTATCTTTTATTTATTATATGTTATTTCTTTATTTATTAAGGAAGGACCTCTCTATAGAGCTTTACTGATATTGGGTTAAATTTTACTTGTCAAGAGCGACGGCTTTTCCTAATATGATCCTGTGTTTGTGTCGCAGTTTGTTTATATCTTAGAGGTATTCATGAATGATGCAGAACCAGCCCCGCTAGATAAGTTGCAAATCTAATTGAGATGTATGATCGATAACGTCATAGAAAAATACGAAAAAGTATGGGAATGATATTGCGTTTCTAAATGACTGGTAAATGTACTGCCGATGCAATAATTTAGTCCTTCTTAATATTGAATGTCATCACAGGCTTAGAAACTCGTTTGTCTCCGATGAACATTTCACTTCACCTCTCTCCGTTTCAGTTGGAATGCTGCGGCGTGACTGGCCCCGACAACTACGCCTCTGAACCCCGTCTGAGCCCCTCCTACTCTTGCTGCCCTCCCGACGGTACTGACCGCGCTCCGGAGATCAAGCGCTCCGACTGCATCACCAGCGCCAGATACTACCAGGAGGGCTGTGAAGATAAGGTCTTGAGCACCGTCCACAGCGCTGGGCTGACGGTCATCGTCTGTGTGATTCTGTTCTGCTTTTTGGAGGTTAGTTTCTTCTATGCCACCTGTTGTATACTCAATTTTCCTTAGCCTCTTTTCTGTAACCTTTATTCAATACTTTTTTTCTTTACACGGCGGGCGGGTAAACACGTAGACGATCCACCTGATTTCATGTATCGTAGTCACCGCCGCTCATGGATATCCAGAACTATCTGGCTAAACCCTAGGTCCTAGGGTTAGTAAGAAGCGGTTTATCGTCACCTAGGGCCTAGGTGACAGCTCACTGCTCCTGCCATATTTACTATTACTATACAGACTCGCAAATATTTTTGTCTTTTATATTAAAAAATGTGTGTTTGTATATTTCAGGTTGCCGGCATAATCCTTGCACTCTGGCTCTCACACGCGATAAAAACTGAAGGGAAAAGTCGGGAGACAGCATAAAGTATAAAATATAATATATTTAAGTAAAGTATATTCACCCCTTTTATCATGAGCTGCACTTATTTTGTGTGACTGAATTATTTTCTGCGTTCGAAACCTTATACCTCAAGGTATAAACAAAAATTATTTTCGAAACGTGAATTCACAATCACGCAACACAAATAAAAATGGTTTTCGTATTACAATACGATTATACTATCACGCAACAATTTATTATACGTATTCGCAATACCTAAAACTTCATGAGACAAACGTATATTAAGTCTTAAAAATATATTTTAAGTGATAAAAATTAAATATGCTCTTTCAAGTTTTCCAGTGCACTATAGTTTTAAATAGTCCTTAATGTAGGTATGGCACATTTGTGTTTGTGTAGGTTTAAAATTGATTCATATAATAATTCTCATGTTTTTAGTGTCTTAACATTGTTTTATGGAGATTTTTTCAGGCATTAGCATCTGTGCGTATGCATACATAGCGTATGCTATTATTATACATAGCTTATGCACCACTTATATAAAACTATGAATGTAGACTTCTATACTACTATTGTAGTACTAAGACCCTAAAACAGTTGACGGAAAATGGTCTCTGTACACCACCGAAAACTTTGTGATTATTTTAAAATAAAATATTATTAAACATAATACAATGAGACAGTCTTACCGTAACATTAATAATAATTTTTAATCGCTAATTATACAAATTTATTGGTAAAATCTGTATTGTGGATTAAAAAATAGATAATGAACGTAATATCATCATAAAGCACTAATTATACAAAATATACAGTATACACGTAAAATCTGTATTGTAGATTTAACAATAGATACTCATGTGCACTGAATATTATTGGTGCTCTTTCCCCCCCCACTTTAATATCGTAAGTAAACTAATGTAATTTATTTTTATGTACAAATTGTTAAACACAATTTCATGATCCACAAAATATTACTTCATATTGAATCGATTTTAAACGATCTTCCTTTTGAAGTAGACTCAATTTAAAGATAGAATATACAATATATTCTTAAAGATCAATAATTTAATCGCTCTTAAAAAAGTGGTATTAAATTTTAATTGTAAAAGTTTCAACACGTAGTTACATTGTTTAACTATTTAATGCTTGCACTTTTTAAGTAATTCGTGTAACAAATTTCGTTTGGGTAATGCTTTAAATCGCATTTATTGTAAATTACTTACTTAAATTTAATGAAAAATTATACTATTCAGAGAAGTTTTTTTTAATATAGTGGAATCGAATAAATTATTTATATTTTATTATAGTTTATGTAGTAAGATGCCCAAATTCTATTTTAATCGAATACTTGTAGGAGAAAGACATTTGTTTATTGTTGATCTTTCACTTAAGGATAGGCAAACGCTAGTCAATAAATTAACCAAATAGTGTGACTAATTATTTTAAGATATAACATTGTATTATTTAACACTTATGTATTTAAACACCAATTAATTTTTAATTCATCTTTAACTATGTGTATTTTGCTGATTAGAATGAAAATTGATAAAATCTGTAATTAATCGTGCATATCCATAAAAATAAAGTTTAAAAACTGTTGAAGAAACTCGAAATACTGAAAGGGCGAAATAAAATCAAAAACATACCTTAAAATTGAATAAATATTTGGAAAGGTTCTGATTCTTTTAGTTTTTGAAAAAATAAAAAGAAATTAAATTCCGTATAGGTACTTACACAAATTGCTAGTGTAAGGTAGCTAACGGTTCAAATAAAAGAACAATAAAGAACAAAAAACTCACTTACCTAAATAAGTATTTATAAGACGTTAATCATTCCTTCTTACTAAGGATAGTACTAAATTTATATATTATGCTATCCTAGTGTTATTAAATCATTGCAGTTTTTTTGTATTAAAGTTTATTGGTGTTGTAGGTAATTTATCCTAAGTAAATAAATGTCTGTGTTTATTATTCGTGTTTTTTTTTCCCCTCCATGTATATTTGTTATAATAGTCTGGTCTGAGAGCCTTTAGGTCAACTAGGTATAAGTATTTTGCCGAAACAATTTCTATCGCGCTGCTTTAATAAAGATTATTGCATCTAATTGGCTGGCTGGTGCTGTGCCTACCTGCAAATACGGCAAATGCCATTTGCAAATAGGCACAGCAGATTAGGAGAATAGTTACATTTTATTCTATTCCATTCACAACAGTCCGAATTCTGTTAGGCCGCAAGCAGAGCCCATGTTTGAATGTAACACGCTTGATGTGAAAAATATACTTACTACATTAAATAAAAATGTAGGCAAATACTTAAAAATAAGTCATTAAGCTCCCTTTATTTACGTATTTTAATTAAAAAAAATCCAAAATTGGAATTATACGCTTACTCAAAATTCCATTATACATCATCGCAATCCTGACATACATGATGACAAACATTTCAAATGTTTCAAAATATAAAAAAAATATTTTGGAAGACATTTGAAATGTTTTTAATTTTAAATTTTTACGAAGTTGTAATATATTTCCATAAATATGAGTACAAATTTTTATAAATTTCCATAGTAGGTATACTTTTATAGGTAGGTATACTTTTTAGGTAACATACTAATTTATATTTAACCAACCACCGACTTCTGCCAAATTAAAAATAAAACAACAATTTAGTGAAACGTTTATTTAATAATTAAGTGATCTTGATGATCGTACTAGTGATTAGCTTTAAAATCTTAGAACACAGAACCGTGGGTGGTTTTATACATTAATTAACAAATGTAGGGATAAACACACCGAATCAACACACATTTAATTTTGAATTTGTACTTACCTACAGCACGAATGGCTATTTGCATACTAAAACAAAAAACAGTGTGAAGTGAACGGTGAAAAGTTCTGAAATATCAATAAGTATTCCTATTTTTAACACATAACAAAACCGTTATACAAGAATTTAAAAATGTATATTTTATCATTTATTTAAAAAATACCAATTTAAAAAATACAATTTACCAATATAAAAAAATACAATAAAGCATAAAATGCGGTTAACAGTGTTTAAATATTCGATTTACACATAACCTTTTTTTTTCTACCCCAATCTTTTGGAAGTTGTAGTGAAATAAAAGAGTTAGTTAGAGGTCTAGTAATTTAATGCTCTTGGTGTACAAATTGATTTTAAAAAAAAGATACATGTAAAGTAAAAAAGAAGCTAAGTAAAGTGAGAGAGGTTGCCTGTCGAGTCCAGTTGAGATGTGAGATGTAGTCGAGAGTTTTTTTAGAGGTCTGTTCGTCCAAGTCAGGTCGCTCGTAGCGTTGCGGCAGTCCCTCCAACAGACCCGCCGCGGAGACACCGGAGAAGTTGCCCGGATCAGAAGTCACGGCACGGAACCACACCACTTGACACCACACCAGGAGCAGAATGATCTTCGGAGATGCAGCTTGTCTCACGACCAGGACTGGAATTCTTCTATAGATGTTTGTTTGAGAACCCAGAGTAGAATTCTCACAGAGAGATGTTAGTTGCTTCAAGACCTCGAACCGAATCTTCTTAAGAGAGATGTTGATCGTTCAAAGACCCCGAACAGAATTTTCTTAAGAGAGATGTTGATAGTTAGAAGACCCCGAACAGAATCCCTTTCCAAGTTTCCACAGCACTCTCGACTTCCATCTCGCAGAATGTCAAACTATTTCAAATTTAAAATATTAAATTATTTTTCGGACTTTAGAAGGAATTATCCTGAACCAGTATTAATTTACACAGAATTACAATATTTAAAACTAAATTAAAAAAGACAATGTTTGAGTACTCTATGGAAATTTAAAAGAAAACTAATAATGTCATTATACAAGTCAAAACATTGATTATGTCAATGAATAAATTTACAACACAGATTTACTAAGTAAATAATAACATGTTTTCAATAGAAAAAGGTAATTTAGAATAAAGAAAAGGTAATACTCATAGCTAGACCCAATTTATAAACTTTTAAGTAGCCATACTAACATCGAAATAACAATATTTAATTTCAGTGAAGATTCAACCAATACAATAAATTTGTGGAATAAAATGGAAAGTAAACAACACCAAGTATATAAGAAAGAATATAGAAAAAGCACAAAGTAAATAAAAGAAGAATAAGCAATGATATAGATGTTATGATGATACGAGTATAATAAATGAAATGAAAAGAATGTTAGTACAATATATATTTACAATGCTATAAAGTATTACCTGAAAGTTACCGGGAGTTTTGAAAATCGGAATTTTTCCGAGTAATACACGTGCTATGGATACGAGGCGGCAAAGTTGAAACTCGGATAGAACATATCCAAATCTATCAAATCTTTTTTCAAATCAAAAATTAAGGTACAAATTTTCAACACGCCCCAAAAACATTCTAGATAAACCCCTTTTTTTGAACTAAATGGCTAGGTTATTCCTTTAGCCAAGTACACTTTCATTTTATCATTATTGTTGAATAGTTTTCCTTGGTTTTTTTAAATATACCTATATATAAACTTACAAATGCTTAGCTGGTGTGAGGTAAAGGTAATTATTACGAAGCACTTATTTTAACTTTAATACATAACATTTACAACACATATTTATTACAAATACGTACTTAAAGTTTAGGATTAAGTAATTAAGTATCATCATGAACATTTTCCGTTGGTATAGAAACTACGGTTTATCACAGGGTTCAGCTATTGACGATTTTTTGGACTTATTATTTATTACACATTAGTGGACTTATTATTTATTTTGTTTGTGCAATTACTTATAGGAATGTTTCATAATGGCTATATTAATAAACATAGGGCAATAAGGAAAAATTAAACAAATAATATATTAATAGCATAAAACTGTAAATTTTATAATCATAAAATGTAATTAAGATACACGTTGTTATACATATTATTATGTTATACAATCACGTACTATGAAAAACACATTGCCACAACATTATGAAATTTTGAGACTTTTTTTATATCTATTAGAAACGCTTAATGCGGTGGTCAGACCTGCCGTTGTAAGTAGATTTTTAATATTTTTAGTGTTATCTTTGATTTTTGTTCTTTCAAAGAACTGAATATTTTTTATATGTTTTGTTATGTCGGATTAATTTATGTCATTCACTCTTCTTTATTGCGCGTTTTCTATACATATATACCAATTATTTTTCTCGTCAGCAAGGTTTTTGCGGCAGCTAAATTAGATATTGTTTTTGGCAAAAGGACATCGCAGTGAATTCGCAAAATATAAATATGTAGCTGTAGCAGTAGTTTAAAAGCTGTGTCAAAGTACAAAAGGGTAAGAACGAATCAAATTTCATAATGGATATGCGAGAATTACACTGTAATTATAAATAAGCTAAAACTTATATTGTACACTTATATTTCTAGATTTGTGATTTTTGAACACACATGTCTTAAATTTATTGCTACCTTAATCTTATTTGCACAATTTATATTAATTTGTACACAAGCTACGATTATCAATATTAATTATGACAATGGCGTGATAATGACATAAATTATTACATTTTACCAAAAGTTCAAGACAGGAATTTTAACTGAAACATTTTTAACAAAAACAGTCTAGCCAATGGCTTGTTGTGAAGAAAAAAAATTAAGTTTTAACTTATCGTTGGTTTGATACTCATGCTCAATATTGCTGAAAAAAAAATTTTTGGGAGTGAAATATAAAAAAAATTATAAACAACTAAATATGCTATCTCAACTTATTGTCTTGCTGTCCATTTTATTTGTAGTATGTTATACATGAAAAACTCCTTACATTCCTGCGCGTAATAAAAAAAATATTAATTTGAAATTATAATAACTCCTACTACATAAGCTAAATAATTAACACAGCCACTTTGGTTTTATATTTTGATCTTAAGTGTGATATTTTTTAGTAATTGTTAAAACCGTTAAGAAATGTGGAAATTCAAAGAATTTATATACAAAATGCCTGTTAACACTAATGTGAAGTTTCACCACAAGTGCCGTATACTAACAACTGGCAAAGAATGTACACCGTCGCATTTGCCAGAATAGATGCTAAAGTTATTGGTCCCAAATTTGATATTTCCTTGCTTAACAAGGTCTGATGGTGCAATTTTTGTGCATTATTGCATAAGACACACGTGCGTAATAACCAACATTATCGCCGTATAAATAATTCTGATGTTTGTCTGTTACGTAATGATGTACATAACAAAACCTGTAAAAGGAATAACCTTTTTTTATTTAAAAAGAACAACCAGGCAAACGTCTCACCTGATGGCAAGCAGTCTCCACACTGAAAACACACTATGCAAGCGTAAGTAATAATAATATCAATAATTTCAGTTGATAAATTTTTTCACATTACGAATGCTAGTGATTTTTGTCCGCTTTTTCTCCCTGTCAGCGACAATCGAGAGGTCTAGGTGAGCATTTATATCTATGTACACACCTAATGTGTAATAAGTATTTGTAATACACCTAGTAATATTAGAATTTTTGTGAAAAATTGTGAAAGTGAGCTGTGTTTACATACTAACTTAAGATCACTTTGTAATCTTTTTAAAATCCAAATACTATATTTTTGTTATAATAAGTAAATTTACATAATACTTAGACAACCAGAGGTTAGATTAAATTAAATCAACAATTAAAGCAATTGACAAATAAGACAAAGATTTTCCTTTTTCAGTAAACGTTCAAAGTAAAGTTAAACTTTTTATAAATTGACCACATTAAAACCTTAACATAAACTTACCAAATCAGACCATTCATATTGCATTTAATTCTAAAATATGCCGAGAGTAGGCAATTTTCACCAGCAAAGAGGCAAAATTATAGATTCTACTAATTTAAATTTTTACAAGTTTATTAATATACCCTTATCACTAAGAGAATACTTAGAATTCAAAATGAGCAGTGTATTTTCTTAAATTCTCAAATGTTACTTAAAGGATAGATCATTCTAGTGAAGCATAACGTTAAAACGTTGCCTGTTTAGGTGATTAAGGGTGCCTGTTGAGGGTTTAATGATTTAAAATGCTACTTTCACCATATACACAACCATACGTCCTATTGAAGACCGGTGAAAATTTATAGTGGTATCTTCTTTACAGAAAATTTTAAAATTATTCATTTTAAATTTTATTCACAAGATAAAGACCAAGTTCCAAACGTAAGTAATTAAGTTTCAAAATGCGCTTGAAGATCTTCTTGAAGCTTGCGACGTTCTATCAATATAGTTCTGGCCATCCACACAGCAAGGATGATGCACTTAATCTGAAATAAAGATAGGTATGTTTGTAAAAAGTATGAAATCTGACAACGCTCCTATATACGAGGGCTTTGAACGCTCCTTCACTCGCATCATTGTTGAGGTATCCTGCCTAGGAGCCTGGGAGAATTGACTCCAACAATTATTATGTAGCGAACATCGATGAATATAATGTCTAAGATTGTAAGAAAATGCCACTAGATGCGACCAATTTTACTGCTTATTATAATATGTAGTCAATTAAATGAAAAACCCCTCGCATTTCAATGACAAACTTTCAGGTGAATAAATCACCATATCAAAAAAGATAAACCCACCTCCAAAAGTGTGAAAATGATGCCGGCGGAGATAAAAATGCTTCCTTTCAAGGACTTCTTCCTTCGGATAACCTCCTCGCACCCGCGCATGTAGTACGACCGCTCGGCCAGGCAGGTGGCGTGCAAGTGACGTCGGGCGCCGCCCTCCCGGAGGGGATGTGCGCGCTCGCAGCAAGACGGGGGGATGTCGCGGTGGAGGATTTCGTAGTCTTGTGGGCCGTCGACGCCACAGCATTGGTTCTGATAAGATTACGTGAGAAAATGTTAATAGGTATAAATAACAAAATCGCAGAACATGAAAATAAGTGGATCCGCCCTTGAATTATTTAGTAAATAATGTATTTTTACATAAATAATGTGTGGGTTTTACAAACACAAGAAAAATTTTGTGTCATCTGCTGCTGAAGGAAAACAATGTAAAACTAAACCTGCAATTTTTACGTAATTTTAATATCATATGTACATAGGTAAATATGTATTTTATATATAATCACGTTGCCGATTTTGTTCAAATTATTTTCATTAAATTATAGGTAGTTAATTTTAATTTTACAAAATCAAATTAAATTCTCATTTGAAACCATAAACTAGTTACTTTAATCGAACTCAGCTCACCTCAGACTGCAAGCTGTCCCAAAGCACGATAGAGTTGTTAGACGCCTGGTCGTCGGTGGTTGAGTTCCTGTAGAAATGCACCCTCAGCTCGCTCCCCCCTCCCACCCACGCGCTGAGCACCGCACCCCCTACCCCAACCACCAGCTCCACAGACACCAGGAATATGAAGAAACTGGCATGCTGGAAATAACATCTGTTTATTCTATTTGTTCACTTAAATTTCGTTTCGAATTCATTGAAATATCTTTCACGACCAAGAAGAACAGTTTGAACGCATATTTATCTACGAGTATTGGACCCATGGTGTAAATTATAAAAACATCCACAGTTTATTGAATCTGGAGGCACGGCAGTTCTTCTCCAACATTCCATTTGGAATTCGAATATCGATAGTCAATTTCATTAAAAGACTTAAGAACTAAGAAAGGCCAATTTCCACAAATGCATTATGCATTTTTTCATTACGTCCAGCAAGATTTCTTGTTTTTACGAATTCAAAAAAAATTCTGATCGCAAGTCTGTACACGCATTTCTTGGGAAAATATGAATTCAATGTGAATAATGACACTTAATTTCATCACTTATAAATAAGTTTCCGTGGTGTAGCGGTTATCACATCTGCCTAACACGCAGAAGGCCCCCGGTTCGATCCCGGGCGGAAACATTGAACTTTTGTTTTATATTTACTTCTTTTTGCTTTTCTTCATCTTTATTTTTACTTCTGATTCGAAAAAAATATTTTAAGTATTTACAAGTGAACTGCAGTGAACTGCTAATTTTTATTAATAAATTTTTCACAATCTATTTTATTTCAGTTGATTGATTGCGCAGTTAGAATTTGCAGGCGTTGCAGGGTTCATAAAATGATAAAATTATAATTCGAATCTTTAAGTTTCAACATCACTTTAACTACCATTATACTCTTTTTAAATCACACTTAGCCTTCATTATAAATAACCATTAATATACTGTACTAGACTTTGCCCAAGACTTCGTTCGCGTGGAACTTGGTCAAGAGATGGATTAAAATTACCCTATATTATGTTAATCCGGCCTATATACAATAATATACATACTACGTACATACCAAATTTCATCCAAATCTATCCGCCGTTTTTGCATAAACGAATAACAAACAAACATCCATCCTCACAAACTGTCACTTTAATAATAGTAATATTTACCACCTAACCTCACAACTTTCGCATTTATAACAGTAGGCCTTACCACATAAAGTATCTTGACATGCTCTCTCAAGGCCCCGACGCAGCCCGTCAGCGCGGTGACGACGAGACCTAGGCCTAACGTCAGGAAGAAAGATAGCACGCCCCGGGACACAGCCGACTGTGGCTGAGGCCTGATGTTGAGGTCCCGCATGTTGACCACACATGCCGCCATCAGTGTCAAACCGAAGAGCTGAAGATAAAAATGAATGAAACGGAAAACAGAAAAAATGAAGCATAAAATACACCAGATTTTCGTGGAAATTTGTTGGCTGAATGGCTGAACAATCATGGACGTGTAATGTTTTGAAATAAAAAAAAAGAATAATGTTTTTAAAAATCGAATATCAGTATTAAAATTTTTAGCTGATTGACTTTATTTTTTTTATGATGTTACCTTTACAAATTGGCGCACGATTATTTTATTTGATTGCATAATACCTCAATGTTTGTTTGATTATAAATATTTCCGTACAACGAAATCGTAAATGGCGTTCATAACAAGTGTTAAAATTCAACTTGTATATAAATAGTTTTTATTCAAAAGTATTTGAAACCCAACCTTTTGTTAAAATTATTTACAATGACCTACAGTATCACTAAAAAATGAAGTTTGTGTGAAGATTTTATTTCAAAAAGGTAAGTGTTTCAAAAAAAATATCACTCAACATCACGTAAAAACCATCCTTTAGTTGTATCTACTGATTAAGTTTTAAAACTTCAGTAGGTAACCAACGAAAGAAACTCCTATTAAAATATTAAAATTTTAATTAAAATCCTATTGAGTTTCTAAATCTATAAAGTATACACCTAGAGTACCTATCAAAGACACTACCAGGTCCCTCATCCAATCAATAAACCTTCGTGCCGTATTAATTTATAATTAAAGAGCGGTGCACTACCATTTATTATTCAGCGGTCCTTGGAAAGGTAAAGCTAGCAATCAATAGCTATATTTATAACGGTCTATCGATTTCACTGAAGGTGAAATGGGAACCTATAGCTTTAACATTTTGATTTTGATTTTAAACGTGTTTAAAATCTTAATTTATAGATTGTTTTTACAAATAGGCACGCAGGATAGCTGATGGTACGTGGTTACTGTAGCCCATAAACACCCACGTTTAACCTCAAACCTCAAATAGGATAAAAATCCTATCTACCATATGTTTATCCCAAATATAGCATCTCTGGCAACCGTTTCAGATGTATTTTAATCTTTAATTTTAAGAATAAGACAAATATAGCCTTTTTTTTCTTCTTTCTTTCTCTTATTCTTCTATATCATAAAACTTCTGCATACCTTGTCTGATGGTAATTCATCACTATCACATTGATCTTAATATAAATCCCATTAAAACTTCGTAGATACTTATTAAACAATCCTTTAAAATTCACACTGAACAAAGAACACTTACACGCACAATTAATATTGAAAAAATTCAGGCGCTCCATACTAATATCGAAAAATACAAAACGCTATTGATATTACAAAGTTTCAGGCGCTAGACATGAAAAAATACTTACCATGCATATTATGTTGAACAGCGTGAGGAAGAATTTCATACATCTGATCCTCCGAGGCTTCATCGTAGAACAGGGAGGTCCCTACGTTCCGGTGTGTCCGATAACTGTGACGCGAACACATTAAATGACGCCTGAATATATATCGATCATTGCATATGACGAACTGTTGGTCAGTGTTCGTCGCGGTGACAGTGATAGACGGAGCGGATTAAGTATCGAAGCGATTTCTGTTACGTAATGCAAATTGACACACGCACAGCAACAGGTAGGTTTTAGTTGAGCATGCAACATCTGCAAGCTAAGCAAGTGGTCATGGTAGTTAGTGAATAACGTATCTCAGTAATACCGACAATAACCAACCCCAATAATTATGACCGAACTTCACTCTATGTGGATAGATAGAAATATACATACTTTTTCGCATAGTAGGTACATAACACTCTAACTGAGTGTCAGTTCAAATACAAAGTAAACTTAAAACTTGACAAATTTGTAAACATAACAATTAAACGGCCATTGGTAGCTAATTTTGTGTCTAGAGTCTGGTCTACTGGACAAAATTAGGTACTAAATTTAAAATACCTACAAAAGTAGGTATTTTAAATTTCGCTCTATTTAGGATTTCCTTGTCAGTATACCAAGTAGATTCTACAACTAAACCATGACTTTTTCAAGGACATCATTATGAAACATGCAACACGATAAAGGGCGTCATAGCAATGTGTTGCTTCTAAATACATTATTATTTATTGTAATCCTTCTAAGATTTTTTTGATCTTCAAACATTGACTATTCATTAAGGATTAAGCCTCTTAAGCTCTTTTAAATAGTATCAATAGAACATAAATAGGTTCCATGCTCTGGAGGATTGGTAGTCGAAAACTAACACTCGCTTTCCGCTTTTCTTATCACAATAAGTTTTGAAATCGTGGCAATTCAGGTGTCTTTTTCCCTACGTAGAACTGTCTTCCCTTTGTCCAGAAACAAATATACTTTTGCCGTAATATTGAACCTTATGTCAACAGCATAAGTACTATTGTTGTTTGTTGCGAGTTGGTGGACAAACGGTGTGACCACTGTCCACTGGTGCACAAATTTTGTAACATTTGTCAATTGCAATATCATCATAAAATAAATAAATAAATAGTTCTTGGGAACTGACAGCTGCGACCCGTGTAGAAATATCTAGAACATGTGAACTGGCATATGACGGCAATCGATAAAATAACATTTCAAACTGCAATATCGTAACTACTACGTTGATGTTTCATACTACTGAAAGGAAGGAAGGAAGATGTTAAAAATTCATAAACTAATACGTAACGTCGATCGATAGATCCTTTTTCTAGGTGGAACTAGGTCTTTGTAGACCTACATTGGCTAGCGTGAACCATGGCACCCATGGGCTCCTTGCAACTATGGATCGCTTCCAACCATATAAATTGGAAATAGATAGAACGGCTATTGCTAAAAACAGCTATGGAAGCTATGGCAACGCTTCGAAATAGAAAGTAGATAGAACGACTATGTGGACCGTCCAAGCGTACCCGTAGGCTGCGTTGAATGAAGCAATTCTATTGGTCCTTCAAAAACGCATCCCTCGCTACGCATCCTCGCACAACTCTGGTGGAAAAGCAGCCTTAGATCTTGCTTAACCTAGCACATAATGAGCACTAACTAAGTATCACGCTCAGTAAATAAGAGACACTATGAGTTTGGCGTGAATGCCGCTAGATGAGCTAGCTACATTGTTGTTCTATTTCTATCCTATATTATGGTTCTAACTAACTTTCTCAAGAACTGCACTACGGAAGTAATGGTTTAAACTGTGCGCGGCCTTTTGGTGAAAAGGAAGCTTAGGAAAAGAAACAAGGAATAAATAATTAAAACATCGGCTAAAATTATAAATATAGCTTTTATTTAAAAAGATTAAATGTATAAACGACAATAAAATACTTACTTTAACATCAAAAAAATATGCCAACACATAGTTGATATATAACAATAAAATAATCGAAATTAAAAACTTTTAAGTAGGTATACATTATTGAAAAAATATTACTTAGTTGTTTTGTAACAATTCATTCGTAAAACATTAAAAACTGATTGATACTATAAATTGATGCTGCAAACTAAACTTACCCCTACTTATAATAAGAATTGAATAAAAGAGATACAAATATTAAGTAGCTGCACAAGGGCTCACATTTTTTAAACCTCATTCAAATTCCGTACTAGTTTATTTTTAGGGACCCTTTTCGATCAGTTTTAATTCAATTATTTTACAAATTAAATGTTGCCACAATTAACATAACCAAAAACATCCAAGATGAGAAGACAGCAGAAGGCGCCGAGTTACCACAAGAAACGTCGGATTCCCTGAAAATAAAAACAAACCTATTACCTACAGGGCTACTAAGCAATTGAGAAAATTACTTAATTTACGTGTTAATCTTCCTATCCTATCCTACTACTTCCTACTATACCTTCTATTATAAAAGAGAATAAATGAGAACATTTTGTGAGGATGGATGTGTGTATACACGTTTGTTACTCTTTAACGCAAAACAATATTGGTGTACCTACAGGTTAACCTACCTGTAGTCTGGAGCCTATATAGTAATATACATATACTTAGGCTCTTTTTATAGTTTATATCTCTCTTTATACTCTCTTTTTATATCTCTCTTTGGACCGAATGTTAAACTCTTCGTGGATGAAAAGGCTTTTCCATACAAAGTAATCGAGTAGCATTTATGAAATTAAATATCACCTGCTGTTACGGTGAAGGAAAACATCGTGAGGAAACCTGCATGCCTGAGAGTTCACAAAAAAAATGTTCTCAAAGGCATGCGAAGTCCACCAACCCGCAGTAGGCCAGCGTGGTGGACTAAGGCCTACATCCTTCTCATTGTGAGAGGAGACCCGACCCTGTAGTGGGTCATTAATGGGTACTGACATGACAATCGAGTAGCAAAAGGGAATACAGGCCACTTACTCGTAAGTGGTCACTGCAGCCCGTGGACGCTCGCCTCCTATCTGAAGGTGTATCCAGAACAGATGCTTTGCTTCTCTTGAAGACTAAGATATTGGATTGGAATTTCCTAGTGAGCTTTCAAGTAGCTCTTTTCTTCTTTTTGTAATAAAAAGAAGTGCTAAGATTGTTAATCAAATTAGACAGGAGTAAAAAAACTGACAACCATCAAGTGGGCCTGGTTCGTCTGCCTGTTTACCTCCTCTTTTAATAAAAGGAAACATAAAACAAATAAATATATCAGGTGATATATTTTCTCCCGGATATAATTATGTATGTATACAATATGTACAATGTAAGGAGTTGTTTGGGTAGACGTAATGATTGAGATGAGTACTTTATGATGCCCGATTTATTGGTTGACCTCTGCATTATCGAAACTCGAACTCATTATCAGCTTGAACTAGAGTCAACACGTGAAAGTTAGTAGATAATTATTATTTCAAGCTCATTATCAAAAGAAAGGTAAGTACTATATAAGTCAATAATATGAACGACTCGAGATGATTTTCAAATTGGTACCTACATTATTTTTAGGCCAAGACTTTTGTTGATCTATTATTAAATTTGTAGATAGATAGTTGATCTACTTCTGCCACATCTAACCGCTTACAGAATCTGAATCTCTTTAAATTTTGTATTTTGTATGTACCATTGTACCTACAAGTGTTACGAATAAATGTTTTTTCTGATTTTTCTCTTTTATCGTTTTTGGTAAGTTGTGTCTGGAGAGCGTATCATTAAAGAGTCCTGAAAATTCTTGATTCTGGGCTCAAGCTCAACCCTCCCGTAGGTACTCTTCAAGAAATTGAATGATGCTAGGTACTAAGAAAATGTATTGTTATCGATAGCTGTCACTCGGCTCGAAGATGAAGACACTATGCTATAGGCAGTTTGTAAACATCTTACGTTGATCTTACGAGTTTGTATCGGTTGGCCACAAGGCCGTGTCATACTTAGTTTAAACATGCAACACAGGAGCGTATAATGTGTATATTATATAGTATATTATAATCCTCCCTTGAGTGAAAAGACCCTTGCTCAATGGTAGGACTAAAAAAAAAGGTTGCTGTCATCACGTGCATGAGCTGAGAGCATACTGAGAGTACATACTGAATGTATGTAATCAATAACACTACATATACTAACTCCATAATTACTAACTAGCCATTAATAAGACAATTTTATTCTAGTCAATACCAACTATTGTTTGCGTCGTCAATGTTATTATGCTTAATCGTCGTTTTTATCTCGTATGTGATTTGTATACATTGTTTTGTAGTAAAATAGTTGCGAGGTTTATTTATGTATATTTTTCTGTAAAAATACTAAGTACTTAGTACATGTAAAACCCCTAATGTGTTACACTTGGTACTAATAAGCCGAAAATTGGGATTTCGAACGACGCGCACTTGCGACACGAAGCTAGACGACATTAGGTTCCTACATCGATGAAATCGACATTTGTTATAATTTAGGCCTGTACCTATAAGATTGAAATTGTATAGCAGTAGACTATAGTGGATACTAAAAACTAGGTACATTAAAAGCTAATAATCCGACAGCCACCGACTGTTTTTTCTTTCAGTGATTAATAACAGGCTGAATCTTCGTGAGTTCGTTCGGTTCAACGAGACGGTTTACACGACCGAACAAAAAAGGGAAATTTTCAGAAGATTCGATAAAGATGTGAATCATTGAAAAGCTAGCGACATTAGGACAATGAATGACACATAATTCATATTAGGCGTTATATATTTTATTAGGTATTGTATAAAAACTTACATCTATTATAATATCAATCACGTACGAAAATTCTTTCATCATAGCAAATTTATTCGTGAACAAATAAAAAAAATATGTATGAAGGTCAGGTGTAAATATGGCACATTTAATATGACTCAATGGTCACTTTTAGAAGTTCAAGACTTTAAAAGTCAGAATATCATCTTTAGGAATAGGAAGACTATATTAGTATTTCTTTTTAACTTTGTTGAATTGGTTTCACTGGTTCATATTTTGACTACTCATTACAATACCAAAAGAATGCGGTTCCACTAATTATCATTTCTATTTTTTAAGAGGACACCTGCAGCCCTTTATGTTCATCCTACCTCAATCAGAAAAGAATTCCTATTCGACAAAAGATCTCCATTTGTCGATAATATCACCACGAATAAATTTGCTATCACAAAAGAATAGGATATCAAAATGCCTACAGGGTCCCGATGACGCCACAAGCGACGCGCCCACCAGCGTTGCCAGTGGTCTTGGAGTCAGGATGAGCAGAGCGACCGAAGTCATCATCCTTCTCATGCAGCACCACAGCCCTGCCGATGATGCAGTGAGGGCCTCGGAGGGAGATCATGCCGTCCACAAAGTCCAGGTGGCTCCATTGGTCTTCATCGAAGATGACGTTGCCCAAGTCTCCGACGTGACGGTTCTCGTCGTTGGGGTGGCCATGGTCTTTCTGAAAGATTAAGAGATGTGATTGAAATAGTAGTAGTAGTAGTCACTTGTCCTTTTTCAGCGGCACTTCATTGAAATTGAATGAAGACTGACTGAAAACCAACCTGTGCATTTTACTCTTGATGAATAGGCGGTCATCGTTAAAAAACTATGTAAAGGGATGGCTAAATATCCAGCTTTCTTCCATCCAACAGCCTTTACAACATCTATTCCACATTTAAAAAGGTTCAGTATTTTTAAACTGTATTACTCCTTAAAGTTATCAAGTATACTTACGTGTTCAGGGTTGTAATGGGAGCCAGTGGAAAGACATCCTCCAGTGAGGTCGCCCTTCTCGTGGACATGGAATCCATACTGTCCTGGGGGCAGGCCGTAGAGCGTGCCTCGGACATGAACCTTCCCGCCGGCGTCTTCAGAGAAAGTGATGTTGCCCGTCACATCCTTGCCTTGGGGGTTTGTTATGTAGGCTACCGCGCGGTATTGCGCGGGCTGGAAAGAAAAGATTTCATAATTTAAATTAAATTTTCAAATAATAATAAAAAGATCGACATAGCCAATAAAAATCATAATCTTTATTGAGTTCATAACAGCATAAGGCGTTACATGGAGCGCGAACCACGCCAGGGCTTCGAAAATAGAAAATATCATGCCCGCTCCTATTTTTTTTCCAGGTTCGACGCTGTTTACAAAGTCAAGATAAGTTTCGACAAGCTATGTAGCATATTGGAAAGGTATTGTATGTTGACATTTCAAGTAGTGAAAATAAATGTCACCCTTCTTATATCCAAATTAAAATGTTTGTAACTAATTTCAAAAATAATTTTATATACATATAGCTGCATAGGAACACTCTTAACAAAACATTCGTAATGTTTCGAATTAACTTACCCTTTCATGATGTGCAGCGACGACAACAGCCGCCGTTACCACTAAAAACAATCGACTTAACATGCTGAGTGATTAACCTGTAACAAAATACATAAAAATTGATAATAATCCAGGAATAATAAGGTCACCGGATCCCAAAAACATTATGTATTAACAATACTATACATATAGTGGTGCGACTCACGACACAACACAAATATTCGCAAACGCGTTAAAACGACCCTGATTGTCGCTGCGACTCATAATTAATCTTCGTAGTCGCAGGACATCCCGCCTCACGACTATCGCATTGCCGCTAACATGGAAGTCCGCTTTAAATGAATAGGTGCAACAATACTGGGTTCTCAGAAACACGTCATGTTGTTTTGATCTGAAGGACAATGGGGCTCAGCTACTTCGTACATTATTCGTTTATATTCTTTCCACGAGAGTCATCTTTTGTCTACTCAATTTACTACGGCAAAAATCCACCATTTTCGTCAAACAAATTATTTCCAGACATTCAAGTCGGATGTTTGTCACTTTAAATATTTTCTCAACAACTGATTCACGTTACAAACACATAGGCTTCCTACTTTAGGAGATACTTTATTTAAGGTGAACTTCTCTTCATCTTAGTCCTCATGAGTAGCAAAGCACCCGCATGAAACCTCAGGATGGAATTCTCATCAATTTGAGGTTGGATCAGGGTATCCGTGGGGTGCAGTGGCCACTAAACATCAAGCGGCTTAGATACTTGCCCTTTTGCTACACATATCCTTTAAAAAACAGTTACCTATTAGAGTTTATCGTGGATCAACATCGTCATACTACAGATATTTTATACGTAACTATTAAGAAATATGAGTACAGGTACAGGTACTCAAACCGCCTTGAACTTTTTGAAATTAATTTACCTCAAGACCATTCGTACGTGTCACGATTAATCTCAAAGGTAGTGCCTTACCCATAACTAGTTTTTCGCTTATTAGTTTATTTTTCAAAGCACGTTAACCCCTTTTAAACAGGCTTCGTAGCTTACTGCAAGTACTTTACAGAGTGCTGACATTACACGGTAAGTGTTGTTTTTAATTTAACGACATTTTTGTAGTAAGTAGGTACCTAATTTTATCGTTCTCGTTATGAGAGAAGATCCAAGCCTGCAGTGGGACAGCAAGACTTAACTAACCTATTAACTAACTTCATTAACTTAACTTAAAAATAAAATACAAAAAAACATTTTGGAATTAAATAGAATATAACGTTTCACACATACATAATAATTAGCCCCACACTAGGATCGTTGTGTTTGTCGGGGGTACCATGGACACACACAAGACAGCCACACAAACCCACAGTCTAGATACAGTAATTTAATTTGCTCAGCTTGGATTCGAACCCAAGACCCTTAACGCGGTCGTTTTTGTGAGGTAATTTATTCGGTGAATTTTTAGGTGTTTTAGATTTTAGATTTGTCGCCTAGCATTTATTCCATCACGTATTGACTACTTATTTTAAATCTAAACCACACCGATTTTTTTGAAAATTATGGCTGAGAATGATCTCGAAAAAATCGCAACGAAATCGGACCACTCTATAATGCCACATTTAAAGCACCAACACAGTATAAAGTATAAACTCGTGATAATGACAAAAAAGATTTAATATTGAAACTGACCTCGGGTAATAACTTGAATTTTATTATCGTCTCGGTTTATTTAGAAATTCGATTTTACACGATAAAAACTAATAAAACAATAATTAAATTTTTAAGTTAAGTTTAAATGCGGTTAAGTAAAGTTAACTTCTATACTTACTAAACAAAACTTAACACAATGCACTTAAACGCACTAAACTTTTGAAAGGGAAAGGAAACACAAATGTATCCCAAACACGAACGAAGTCACTTAAATTCTAATAACACAAAAGAAATTCTAGAATAATATAACCATGAATAGATTATTTTCTCATCTTAAGTTTGATCCGTCACATTTATCTGAAAAAAGATAAGATAAACACGACTTACCTCTGCGGCAACTAGATGCGAATGTATGCATCATTGGTACGCTTGTCCACTTGATATGGCGTGTAACTGAACAATATAACTTGAGCCCCCATTGTGACAAACCGATTCTTAAATCAACCATATAAAACCCAAATAAAGGTTATGGGCAGCTCAAGATACGATGGTACCGAGACCGGTTTAACTACTTAAACTGCTGTAATCAAAATAACCGGTGGCCGCGCAAATATTGCTCTATTTGTTACACAAACAAAGTTAACTAATAAAATTGAAAGATAATACGTTACGTTACGCCTTATCACTGACGAAAATAAACAAAAACGCATCTAATAGACCTATTTGATCACAATAAAAATTGAGATGAAAAGAAATGTAACTTTTAATGCTTAAATATTTCACAACTCTGATAAAGGGTGGTGCAATCAGGTATCTGACCTTTAGAAGAAATTCTTACACTGTTTTGTTTCTTTGTGCAGCAGAATGATTGCACTTGAAACGAACGAATGATAATTGCAGAAACCAATAATAAAGATTACAGAAAATCAGTATTTACTCGATCAGTGTTTAATTGCACTTTCATAATAATAGGCAGGGTAAGTCAAATTGGGTGACTTTAATCTATAAATAGATATAATCTATAAATCATAGCTAAGTAAATGAATTAAAATAAGTTGAAAACATGATTGTTAAAGTAATAAAAGTAAACAAAATGATGTTTCAGTGTAAACAACGTTTAATGGTAGTTGAAAATTTCCAAAAAATGGTCAATGTTACCCTATACTTGCACATTCAATCTGGACACAATATAAACAAACCATGAAAATATATATTTTACAAGTTTATAGAATAATAGTAATAGAAGTATGGATTAAGTGAAAAGCAAACTGCAACTAAATAATGTCCAGATCGAATTTGCGCCAAGTAGGTATAGTTGACCCTCTGTATGAAATTTTTTTCACTATCGTCAAAATATTCGTTTATTATGTATTTTGCGTGTGCGATTAGTACGGGAAGATACTATACTTGATATGACATACTAGTGGCTAATATTTACCGTACGAATACTATTACGATAGTGTTCAGCTCACACTGTTCGTATTAATACTAAAAAAACTTTCTTATTTTCAAACGGATGCAATTCACTAATACCCACCGAACACTCGGTAGACGGTCAACGATTTACCACTTTACATCCACTTAGAGTGGGATGGAAAAGTCATAACAGCATCATCAGTTCGTCGGAACACTCGGAACTACGAAGGTTGGAATATAAATAGTGATATATTTTTATAAATTAAATGAATCCAACTAAAGCCGTGGTGTGATCAAAGCGTAAGAATTCGACCTTTTACTCGAGGGGTATAGTAATATTGGACACTTTCGCCCAATCAGTACAGCCGTCGAAAAAACGCACTGGACCAATAGACGACGCTCACTGACAAACTGACGACTGACGAGCCAATCGCGTGACCCGCAGCGCAGTCAATGTCAAACCAACCAATTAAGATTGTGCTCCCGATTTGTGCCGACTATTATACGGGTTCGCACCTGGAGTGTCACGCACTAATAACTTTCTTAAATAAGTTACCTATGTGCGCTTTATAAAATTAAATATCACTTGCTGTAACGGTGAAGGAAAACATCGTGAGGAAATCTGCACACCCGAAAGTCACAAAAAAATGTTCTCAAGGCAAGTGAAGTCCATCAACCCGCATTAACCCAACGTGGTGGACTAAGGCCTTCATCCTACCCATTGTGAGAGGAGACCAATGGTCACTCACATCCAACACCAGATAGGATACATAATGAATAATTTCTATAAGAATATCAATCACTTGTATATCTAAGTAACGTATGTAACGCAATCGCTAACTAGCTGTATGCCTTGATCTATTTCTTTGAGCTGATGTAGCTTTCAAAGTTCAACATTTGCAATACATGGTACCTATACGTCATTATGTGTGTGTACTTGTAGACACTGTAGACATCCGAATAAGGACAACTATAGCTCCAAGCGATATTGTAATGAAGGTTTTAAAAGTATAGATAGTTAATCAGTTATTTGATTATCGTAGCCTATGTAGGTACCACCCATAGAAAACAGAATTCTGTTCTTTATTGTACCACCAAAAGCGTTATCCTAATTGACTGACAAGGATAACCCACGGAATAGATAAAACCGACCGACCAACTAACACATCAAAATTTAAACACAGACTGCATGGAGCTGTCCTACTCGAAATATGCACTGACATCCGACAAAATGTAAGCGATGATGTAGTAAGAGCAACTTTTGTGTGCGACATGGTGATTAATTAGAAATACTTACATGAAATTCATGAGATGAAGACAATATAAAAATATAGGTATAGACAAACATGAAAAGTATACATTCCGTTATAATACCTATGTCAAATTTAAATTTCAGTAAATTACAGGTATATAGTCGAATTTCGACTACTTGGCGAACTTTAGTTAAAATAATTAAGTTTTTGTAACTATAGCCCTACTGAAGATACAAGCGTGACGTATCTACATAATTATGTATCTTGATCTGTATAAATAACATACTTTACCATATTTTTGCCACGTACAGACAAAGGAAATAACATAATGAAGAATCGTGGAGATGAATTGCCTACATATCTGCATAATTATGTAAATTACATAACAATAATGTAAGTCATCTTCGGGACTGAGATGATTATTGTATCAGCAAAATGTATCACATCTTACAAAGTAGGTACAGACAGCTCTTACATGAAGACAACCCGATAAAGATTTTAAAAGTCAATAAAATAAATAGAACGTCTAACCACAATACATAAGATTGTCTAACTTACTGAAATTAATAATAATAAATTTAAAATGACTGAAGAAAATAAAAATAAGAGAAATCTCACGGCAGCAGACAAGATATGTGAATAATTTTACTGACTACTAAGATTGACACTCCAAATGAAACTATCCTTGCTTCTTAACCAAACGACCAAGATACAAGTATAAATAAACTATTTAAGGAAAAAATAAAGTTTGCATTTTGGGAAGAACCAAGTCCTTAACATCATATTAGATCAACTTCTCAAAATAAACTTTTAGTTAAGTACTTACCCGATCAGCTTGACAACACGGAAAACGAGTATTCCTTAACAAAACAAAATAAACCACAGAAATTTAATAAAACACAAAACTGATACAATCACAACCAGCGGAGGCCTGTGTAATCTCAAGCAGGTAAGACTTGACTGATAAGAAGTAGGTACCTACAGTGTAGAGATCTGTAGAATCTGGACTAAATAATTGTTGACAGCCTTGTGAGAGCACGCATTATGAATAAGTATTTCACTAGTACCTAGCACAATGCCAAGGTGAGCGATAACTATGCTATGAGGTATTTTAATTGATTTCGAAACTAAGACGAATAGCTACTCGTAGCTAAAAATGGCAACAGTCCACAACTCCACAGTCTGGTTTTCACGTTCATTTTTGCCCTACGCTTGCAAAATTCCATTCCTCCGCCCAAAGTGTTTTTACGGGACTATGACACAAAGTTCTTCAAGGAAGACGTAAAAATAGCACTTCTTCTAAGCCTGGCAACGCACTGGCGACCCTCCTGGTGTTACCAGGGTCCATTCAGTCAGGCAACGGTGACCACTATGTACCATGAGGTGGCCTGTAAGCTGTTAGTCTGTTTTTTTACCGACTTCAAAAAAGGAGGTTAATTTACTTCCTAAGTAAACTACGTTTTATTTCAATAGTTTCTTTAAAATTAAAAATATTTAACTAATGATCTTAAGAGTGACAGATTGCTACCTTAAAAAATCGCGGTGTACAATATACATCGATACTCGTAAATATACTCGTAAGTCTTATGTCGGTTGAACATGGGCACATTTTATACTCAGTTAGCACAGGATTTCCGACACAGACAACTAATTCCTGGTTCTCAAGAATAGCAATGCAGATACAATTTCAATGTCGCACTTATTAAAATCATGGAGGCACAATAAGAACGATTTTCTTAGACCTCAGAATCAATTTACGGTCTCAGACAGCACTTCCGTTTTGTGTGAGAGAGGAGATTACTTCTTATATGAATATTTTACTGCCACTCATCTGCCGTGTAGTATGTTCTTCATTATCTTCATGACTTGTGTGGATTGGACTGCCTAAGATGTAATTTGAAATATCTAAAAATGTCCTCTGAAGTAGTGCCACTTGTAACAACTTCACACGTCTTCTTGATATAAGTAGTTTTCCATAGGCAGCCCATTAGACGCATTCTAGGCAAAAAAAGGACAGTTTGACGGTATAAGACGGTCTGAGGAAGACAGAGGGAAAAGTTTGGATTCCAAGGGCCCAGAGCCGGGCGGAGTGGCATCGATTAGGAGAAGCCCATGTCTAGCAGCGCACTATTAAAGGCTTAATAAGGAAGGAAGGTCATATAACTTTTCTTTTGGATGCAAGTGTAAGTCTTTATTAGTCAGAGAAAAATATAAACATCGGTGAGCAAGTAATGCTTACTTAGGTCAAGCGAGATTATTGAATGGACCTTGGCCGTTTCCTCTGACATAACATATGGGAAACGTGACTCGTAACAGAACGTAACATCCTTAACAGACAAACATGGGTATCTTCGCAGACATTATTGTGTGTTGATCGACTCTACCTAGCAGTTATTTAACTCTCATGATCGTAAATTGCATTAGAATTGACCATTTCTGGATTGCGCGCCATCTATTCGATGAGTTAAGAAGTATTTACGTTCGTGAGGTGAATGAAGTGTGATTGTTCTTTCAAAATAGTATTGTTTAAGAAGTAGTTCAACATATACTCAATAGATGGAGCTGATTAGATCTTATATTTTAGTACTTTTATAAATTTTGAATTTTGTAAGAGTTTACATTAAACTAATGTTTTAATCGGATTTAAGGGTTGGTGAACGTTTTAAGAATTGATATGACGATACGACAAACATTGTACTTACTCTCTCTTTATGTACTTACTCTATCTCTATAAGTACCTACTTAGTACTACTTAGCAAATAGGGTATTACGGCCTATGTCAAAAAGTTTTTTATATGAATTCGTAAGTCATAAAAACCCATAAAAAATTGTAAAATTTATTTTGCAGAATTTTAAAATTGAAATAATAAATGTATACTACATTTTTCAGAACAGAAATCACCATTTTTCACTTGCTTTGAACAAAATCTGTCAATATTACATAATTTTGGATTTTTCCTTGCATGGGGCGAAATACCCTATTTTTAAGTTCACGACGATAAAGCCGCGGCTCAAAGTTATTACGCTTGTTACTTGGTTAAATACAATGTTTTAACGTTGAAGAATTTCTATAAATAATGCCATATTTATATTTGAAAACAATTGCACATTGTTCGGTTACTGACTCAACGACCTTCTAATAAAATAAATCAGCACTTTGTGTATTAAATTAATTAATGAATACACCATTACAATCCGTCATGGATCGTCACGACTTGAGAGCCATCAAACACGAAACAAGGTTTATATCGTCATAATTACAATATATAAATCTTTACACCCACTTAAGAATTCTACAAAAAATGTCCGTAAAGCGTGAGTCTTGCTTTTTGTTATGACTGCTAGGTGAACAGACGAAGTTTGGAAGTCAATAAAGATATTAATTCAGATCATCCAAAAACCACTGTCAAGTTTTTTAATAGAAAGACAATAAAATAGGTACTCTTAGTGATTTTTATCAATCAACTCACCTTATTGTCCTTTGGGAGCGAATCTCTTATTAAAACCTTACAAGACATTCAGATTCTTAAAGACTAAGAGCTTTTGAAAAGATTTTAGAGCTGCTGGAAATACCTAGACAAATTATCTTCTAGCGGTCTACATAATTATGTAAATACTTAGCTTCTTATGGAAATGACCCACGATTTTACGTAGATCTACGTTTAATACCGTTCTAATGCTTTTTAATTAATAATCAGTATTAATTATGCAGGAAAAAGGCATAAAATAGAAAATAAAACCCAACAAAATAATGTTGTCGGTTTATTGAACACTGGACAAGTTATTATGAAAAGCGTTATAACAGGAAAATCATTTCCTTCCTTCTGTTTCAATCTTACAGTTCTGCAGAATTGCTCAAAGGTTGATGATTATCCAATCGCCTATCTTACAATGAAATAGTTCACAAGTTTCGACCTCCCCTTATTCGTTTTGCAGACCTCTTCGTCCAGTCCTAAACGTGGTTCAACAGCCTCGGCCTGGGCCAGTGGCGGTGCTGGTTCTCCTTGCAACTGGGATAGCGCGCATTTGACGGCAGATATCATTTCTGGTGTGGACTTTCTGCTGCCGGGAGCGTGAGGGCGGTGCGGACGAGGTACCCGCTCGAGTGTGGCGGTTGCTTCTGGAAAAGATTACATGGAGAGGAAAAGCAACCAATCTCTATGTCGTTCAGTAGTAACGCGGATAGTTAGCTATAACTATTCTTCAAGCTATGAAGTTGCTTTTCTCCTTCTAAAGGATCTTTAATGACGTTGACGAAACAATAGCAGTAGATAGCAACTTCAAGCATTCAACACGACTAAAGTCCTGTCTGATAGCCTGACGCTATAAGTAAACAACCTGATGTGGCCTGTTAATGGAGTTTTATTCCATTAAACAGGCCACATAAGGTTGGAATTTCAAGCTTCGTGGTTGAACGGTTGAATGGTTGAAGATGGTTAGAACAACCGCAATTAACGGTGTTAGATCACTGGCTAACAATAAAGCTCCATACCCAAAAGGTTTTGAGTTTTATCCCACCAACGATTGTTTTTATTTTACGCTTGAAAGCGTTTAAACATTTTTGAATACTAAGATAAATACAAGCTGCTTTTACGGTAAAAAAAACACCGCAAAAAAACCTCCATGCTTGAGTCTTTTCCAAAATCCACCAAACCGCAATTTGACCAACATCTTTCCCACTATGAGGGAAGGCACAGCCGCAGTTTTTCATTAATAGTTAGCAGACTTGCAGACTACGAGTATCATATACTAACGATGGACCCTAGGCCGGTCGTGGTCCTCGTCGGTCTTCTGACAGCAGCTGCAGAAGCATCGTACGCACAGCGCGCCTCTCAGCCAGCCTCCAGCTCGCGACCAACCTGACTGCCTGTCCCGTCCCCGCGGTCCATGTCGCCAGCTCATGCCGCCCTACATTGCGACGGTCGCTTGGACGATGCCAAGATATTCAGCGCTGGTTTTTGGGATTTAAAACAAATTTTGGTATTGTTTGGTGGTTTGGTGGATGTTGACAGTTTTGATGTTTAACAGTAACAGACTTCATGGATGGATTGTCTGTCTGCCATTTTGACGTTGGACGTTTTGACACTCGTTGGATTTTTGTAAACGAGTTGGTTGGTTCGCAGATTTGAATGCCACACGATTCTTGCAATATGCACTATAAAATAAATAAAATGAGTTTTGAAGTTGCTGCTACATTGCGACTTGACTAAATCAAAAGATCGAAAGAGTTAAACAAAAATAGGAGCATTCAATACTTGATTCGAGTCTATTGCCGATGGCAAATTTACTTCCGCAGTTCAGTGACTTGATAAGACTACTCGTATCTTTCTGGGTTGTAACGTTTCTCCATAATGGGTGCCGAATAGCAGTCTCTTAATCTTGAGTCAGTCTCAAGATTAACAGACTACTACATTTAGTTTTAAAGCATTTACGTAACAAGGATTACCACCGGCCTACAGGCCTACAGTGTATGCTCCAATCATATCTGGAGCACCATGAAAAAGTATCTATGCTCTATTGGTAGAAGAGACCCGTATCCAGAAATCCCATTCGTAAAGAGCCAAAAGATAATCAGAATATTTAGCGATAGAGATTATTCTTAACTATCTACCTACTTATATCTATAATCCAAAGATTTCAATCGGACATTTTTGCCTAAGGAAATCAAAACTAAACATGCACATGGGTTTATGATTTAGAATGCAAATTCAAAATTTGATACGCATGTTAGAGCGGATTATATCAAGCCAGATACAATGCCATGTCGAAAGTTAATTTTTAAGGCCATGAATAAATGTAAAATAAAAAATTGTCGGTACTATACCATGTTGTTTTTTAATCATTTATTAAATACTGTATGGAAACATTTTGTTTTTTTTTTTAGTTTTTTTCAGTATCGAAGTCTGATAGGCCAAAGCAAACCGGTCGAGGTTTTGAACATTTGAACGTTTTATTTTTGGAATTTAAATAATTTAATTTACGAAACAGAAATTGGTGGTCAAAACTATGAACAAAACTATGAATAATCTACTCGGACAACTCGATTTCAAGAATGCTTACCGTTAGATTCAACCAACTTTTCAGCTTAAAATTCCCTAATACACGATGGGATTTATATTTTGGAAGAACAGTCTCAATAAGTCTTTCGAGCCATCCGAGTGGTAAGGTATCATTACGCAGGTTACGTCACGCCTCTCAATCGCGAAGCCTTGAGGATGGCGGTTAATGACAACCCGCGTCTCACGTATTCATTACTCAAGTAAAAAACACTTACGAACGATGTTCCTATACAAAACCACTGATAGCCTACCATTTGGACCGCCAACACGTTTGACGAAATCCGTATCCAACTGACGTTTGAAATTCGAAACGTTTGCGCGCGCTTTTGACTTTTTAAAAACTGACGAACGTGAATTTGGACATTCGTCCAATATTTTTTTATTCAAAATGAATCTTCGTTTACACATATTTATTGGCCAGTTACTTTGGCTGTTAGCAGTACTAAACGGTAAAAACTTGCAAGGAATTCCGGGTTACGGTAGGAATTTAATAGTTAAAACTCTGCCTGCGTTAGAGGATTACCAAAGTAACGTCTATGAAGTGTTTATGGAACCTTATTTATATGTGAGTATAAAACAATGTTATTCACACAATTTAAAGTTAAACTATTTATCAACTCTTTGACCAAAATGTGAACAAAAACATTGAAAGAAGTGTTATTTTATCACTTGATCAAATATTTATTGTGTTCTCTTAACACACAATCTTATCGTCTGATATCATAACATAATGATGTTGCAGATAAATTATTTAAATTTTTGTTTCATGAATTTTCTAATTCTTCAAAAATATGATGTATATATTTTGTTAAATGAATGAGTGTGTAATATTTTACATGATTTTTTTCAAAAAATAAGAAAATTAAATATCCTGTTTTTTTTACTGCAGTCACTGTGAGCGGTTTTATTTGCCGATAAAAATAACAGACAGGTATTGTTTTAAACCCACCGTGTTATTTGTCATCGTTAGGCTAACTTTTTGCACATCTTATCTAGTTCCTTGAACTTGGTCAGTCGCCGCGTCCGTCATTAGGTACGAGATAATCTTCCTGATTGACTTTTTTCTGATACTATAAGCTTTCATAGCTTATTATAGGTAAATCAAGTTTAAAGCCCTTGTTTTGGCGTTTTGTCTCGTTTCCGGTGAATATATTATTTATTCCCGTTCGTGTTACCGTACCTATCCTTTGAATAAATAAGTATACCTACATACTTACAAACTGTCTTCTTTTTTATAGTAATTTAGTAGCAAACGAGCATGCATGTCAGCTAATGTTAGGTAAAAATTAGAGATGTTTTAGTTGTTGGTAGCTAATGTTAGTAGGTTTTAGTCACTACAGCCCACGGACAACCAACCTCAAATAGAGAAGAAATCTTAATTATCTTAGCTTGTATGAGGGTGTTATAATACTCATAAGGAAAATCATACCCCCCCAGCCGAAAAAATTGAATTGCTTTACCGACGGGTTAGGAGGTTATCGGTAACGTACCCCTGGCGAGTAGCTGTGGCCACATAAAAAGTAGGTAGGTATATTTTTCAATATCATTATAATTTTTTTAATTGCTCTTTTTTTCAGGACAGGCTTCAAGCACAACCACAGCCGGTGGCCGGTGAACGCTCACAGAAACAAATCGATTTAGGGGTCGTAAGTATTACTTACCCAACTTACACAAATTCTCAATTTGTAATTTGCTACTCTTGTCCTAATATTATAAACGCCAATGTTGATTTGATGGGTAAATTTTTGTGCGAACGTTTTTTTATTTTTTTAGGTAAGTGCCTCGGTTAGGTACCGTATACGTATAAAAAAACTATTTTAAATTTCTTTATCGTTAACACTGAAGATCCTCAATAGCTTTCAAATTACAAACAAAATAAACAAAATTATTTTATGCTCTTTTTTTTCTATGAAAATTTGATGAGACATCTGTCAGACCGCTGTCGTGAATTCGTGATGTCCTTGAGTGCTGATGAGGTGGGTGGCGACGGTGGTACGTTCCCATGAAGTGTGACGACAGGAAACACCAATAATGCATGACTTGTACCTATACAAAACTTCCTATAGAGACATTATAGTAACCGACATGAGTCGTGAGCACAGATAATAATTAGTGGTGGGGATATTTTACGATTAAGCCAACGTACAATAGCTGATAAAATGCGCTAGACTAATAGGCAACGTGCATTGACGAACCGAGGACTGACGAACGAATCGCGTGAATCAACGACGCTGTAAATGTCAAACCGACCAATAAAACTTGTGCTCATGACTCATGCCGACCTACATCTTTGACCCTGAATCTAAACTGATTTCAGTCCACTCGGTGAGAGACTGGACTCTGGGAATTCCTTGTACAAGACAGGGTCTCGCGTGGTCACCATTCAAGGATCTTTTCTCTCCAACGGTTAATGATATGATATGGTTAGCCCATTGCTATAACTTTGAGAGATATTGTGGACGTCGATAAATAACGACGAACGAAATCGTCACTTGAAATTATAAATTTCCTGTTATGAGCTGCCCACAGTAACCCTAACTGTAATAGGTACTTAAATCTTTGGCATTATTGCATATACGTACCTACTCGTATGTACACAGAAAATAAAAGTTTTCTAGATACAGAGATATAAAAATATAATTCTTTGCTCATAATTATTGTCAAACAATGGTTAATTGCTTTGCTTAATTATCTGTATAGTTCGTATAGGTAATTGCAATATCCGCAGTAGATATAAACCGTAAATTAAAATTATCCACAGGATATAAATAATTGTCATCATTTATATCTTAAGGTGATCTTCTGACGAGATCCTTAATTACAATACTTAACTGCAAATATCTTGATCAGTACCTACTTAATAGAAATGCAGGGAGCATGGGCAGCCGCTCGTTGGTTCTCTCACAAGGCTCTAACAATTTTGCCCATAGATGTATTGACCCGCCTCTATCTTGGGGAGACATCAAAACAATTCTAATTTACTGCATAGGGACCGTGCACAAACGATAAAACGCCACCTAGCGGATTAAAACGAAACAAACTGCCACAAAGTGCAATATTGTCCCTTTGTTTTTCATATGTTTTCATAATGTCGCTTAACGAGGAATAACTCAGCATTTCACTATAAATTACGGATTAAATTACGTAAAATGTATAAAATGCGATTTTAGTGATATCAAGAATAGTGTGTGTCGTGCGAACGTTGATATTTTTCAAATTCTAAAAGTATTTGGTCCAAGTGTTTTTCAATAGAAAATTTGTTGGTATATTAAAAGGGTGTAGAGGATTTTCAGATAACATTGTTTAAAAAAAGTAGCAACGCATAAAGCAGTATCTATTTTAAGATGAATGCCAGGTATTTTGATATTGTGTGATAAATAAAAATGTTTAAATAGAACAAATTTCTCCTTTTCATTGAAAATAAAAATAACTTTAATTTTTAATTAATCTCAATACAAATTATATATTAGTTTCATTTAAAAAACCTAGATAGTTCTTTTTAACCGTTTGAATTCATGTCACGTGTATTTTTAACTGCATTTATCCAACTTTTCGTATAGTTTTTAGCCAGAGCATGTTGGTACTATCAGTGGAAAATTACGAGAATTTACACTAATATACTTATATATTTTATTCTTGGAAGTATTGGAGCATCCATCAATACAAGAATACACTTTTAATGAGCCTTTTAATATACAAAATTATTTGTGATACACTTTTCAAAAAGTTAACATACGATAGTAATCCTACCCATAAAGCAATATGGCAGTTCCGATAAATGACACTAGATGGCATAGGTGTCGCCGTGCACGGTCCCTATACTAACGGCATCTAGTGATTAAAACATGTACTAGGATAGTTGTATACCATAGCTAAGTATAAGCAATAAACTTGTCTATTCTCAAACGGCAACTCATTCGTTTTATTAGTAACAGGCTCAGCTGTCATACAAACAAGAAACAATTGCCCCTAAGTTGTTTCAACGCTCAGCTGTTGTATAGTTGCCGTCAAGAGTGGTGAGCAGAACTTTCATTGGTCGGTTTGACATTGACTGCGTTGCGGTGCACACGATTGGTTCGACAGTTCGTCAGTGTGCGTCGTCTATTGGTCCAGCACGTTTATTCGGCTGCTGTACATTGGCGGAAAGTATACAATATCCCTACCACTGATCATCTGTGCTCACAACTCATGACGGTATAACGACGTAATAGTCTGTAATAGCATCAAAACCATTCATAACCCTTTGCAGGGCCCTTACGTAGTCCCCGTCATCCAAGCGGCTGTGTACCTGAATGACGACGACGAGTCCGGTGTGGGAGGCACGCTGGTGTTCACGCAAATCATCCCCAACGGCCCGGTCACCATCGAGGGCAACGTCACGGGCCTGCCCGAAGGCCTACACGGCGTCCACGTACACCAAGTGGGGGCTATCAATGATAATTGCAAGAATCTTGGGCCCCATTTCATTGCGTATTATGTGAGTATCCGCGTATGAAGAACCATAGCCCCGCTCGCCCCCGCTGCTTGAGTAGAAAAATTTAAGCTACTGACGGATTCTGGATGGGTGGACCGTTAGTGGTGAATTAAATGCGCGCTTCCATGCTCCGCCCAGGGCACGTTCAGCCGTCGTTCCCGGTTGTTATCGGTACGATAGCAGTCGTTACACCTTTCCGGAAGCCCTATGGGCACTTTGAAAATGTGCAACACTTGTTGGCCACTAGCTCGGTTCTCAAGCAATCCACATTGAAGCAGCGTGGTGAAGTATGCTTTTTTTGAGGCATTAGATGTAAGAGTATGTTTCTACTCATGAGGACTAAGATATTCGCCTCAAACAAAGTACCTATTTCCAGTAACTATAGATACATATTTATATACAAGACTAGACAAGAACATGCTGCTTTACGGCGAGGTAGTCAAGTTTCCGGGCGAGCTACTAGATTCTCTGCCCCCAAAAATCTCACCCAAAAGGGTCTTAATATGCTCCTAACAGTTCCATACCGTAAATGATAGTAAAAATATTATAACGTTTCAGGGTCGTCACGGCGGTCCACGCGACCACATCCGTCACGTAGGCGACCTCGGTAACATAAAGGCTCCCGAAAATCAAGAAACACTCCAAGTAAAGATCGTCGACCACCTGATTTCGCTCGCAGGTCCAAGGTCCGTTGTGGGCCGTTCGCTGGCCATAACTAAAGGCGAAGATGACTACGGCCGCGCTCAGACCGAAGAAAGCGCGCTCTTCGGATCGTCAGGTCCGGCCCTAGCATGCGGGGTCATTGGATACTTAAATTAATTTAACTGTTTCATATCTACATCATTTCTTTACTAAGTTTTATAATAAAATTCTACTGCAAAGGTGTTTTACTTTTTAAAAGCACATATTGGCTACTGAGCAAACTTGACTAGATAATTTGGTGGAGACGTTATGACGAAGATGATCAGTGTGCTGAGTGCGAGTTTTGACAAAACATTTTCGCTTGAACGTATCGAGCGCGAATACGTCGATTTCTATGGGATTGAAGCAGCGCCATCTTGTGGCTAAGATGACAAACGGAATTGGCGCTTAGCGTATAGTCGATTAACGCGACGGTGAAGTTACTCGAACAATTTTGTGCAACTCGCACTACGCACACTGAATAAGATATTTGAGTATTTTATTTATGAATAAGATTAAATAGATAGAACTCGTATTACTGCGCGTAAAAAAATAACCTTTTCAATGCCTCCTGTTTAAGGTAACTAACGCCATCTATTAGCATTCATGAGAAACAAGCACCAGCTTAACATTTTGCCATCACCCCTGATTAATAAGGCTTAGGACGGAGTACGTCTTATAACTCTAACGTCTTTTCTAATCTAAATCTCTCTCTTCTCTATTAAACAGATGTAATGTAACGCGAACGGTCAATTTGTATTATCGAAATGGCAAAAATTTAATGTAACACACACATACGTAGAAAAATTATCCACACAAAAAAAATTACTGCCACATGATGAAATCAATAAAAACTCATTTAATATAATATCCAGCTAATTTATTCATACAGAATAAAAAAGTAACAAAATATACCAAGATACAAAATAAATACAGCACCAAAAGTTTGTGTCGTTTGATTATAATTATTATCTTTGTGATGTTACTGGCAGGTCCTAAACAGACAATAAAAAATAACTCCCAAAATACATCCCAGTTAGAACCTAAATGCGCCTATACCATAAAATAAATACCTCGGACGGTTTTTTGGGTTCCAGCGTCTTATTTGTAAACAATATCTCTTTTTAATAACAAGACAATAAAATAATTTTAGTCTGAATACAAAAATGCACTTAAAATACAGGAAGAACGTTGGATGAGTATATCTCATATCATATACAAACATATGTTAATTATTATAGAATTGTAAATTGCTTTTGAAGACACTTCAAACCCTACACAACGTCCAAATTGTAAATAAGCTCCAACAAAACAGTATTCAACTTCGTATATCAAAGACAAAAATCTTAAATATAATTAATCTTAAAAATAAATTTTGTTTATTTTTAATTGAGTACAATTTTATTGATTTATCTAATATCATTTTTATATCAAACCATATCCATCATAATTTGCGTTATCGTCATCAGTAGGAAGGCCAGTGATCAATAGGAAAAAAATGACTTAATAGTTTATACTGTTATGCTGGAAGTACCTATGTTCAAATTATACGAATTTCAAACAATCTTTAGCTTCCTTATTGTTACTGAGGTAAATATAGCTTAGTTCAAAAAAAAATCTTTGTCATGCATGACGTCATTACCTAAATTGGTAAGAAAACCCCTTGTTATTTAACTATCAAATGCATGCATCAATAATAAATGCCACTTATGCCACACTTTAAGTGTTAGCGCTAAATAGAGGTTTGTGCGTAAATAGAAGTATTATGCGTCATTTCAATCAGGGATTTATAGGACCTGACATTCCCTCTTGACATCTGTCAACATTGTGCGGCTATATTCAGTGTAGTAAATGAGGAGTAATATTTGGAATCCGTTATTTGAACCGACGTGCTAGCTTATAATTACTGCAGTCCGATGGAAGCGACCAGGCTTTCGACCTTGGCAATGTATGCCTTCTGGGCGTCCTCCTTCGAAGTACCAGCCTTCTTTGCCCACGCGTCGAACTTAGCCTTGCCTTTCAGGTCGAACATGCCGGGCCTGTCTGAGAAAAAGAAAAAAAAATTTACAATACAAAAAAAATATATACTTTATTGCCCGCTACAATTTAAAAATTAACATATCAACTACAATAATTGTAAATTTTTTATTATTTCAATTCTTAATTATTTTTTAAATTAATAAAAAAATAATATAATTATCAAAGTATAAATGCCCAAAAGGCGGTCTTGTCGCTCAGCTTTCTTCCAACATTTAGGTAGAATACAAAAATTAGAAATAAGTTGGGGTAAAGGTACATAGACAACTATACCTATTCAAATACACCAATGTTCTATTCAATTATTTGTTTATAATATTTTGAAATCAAAGCACTGATAGCCAACATAGTGTTATAAAATTTGTTTGTTTAAACAAAGAAACAAAAAAAACTTAATCTTGATTTAAAAAATCTTAAAATTCTAGAAGCTTCCATTTTAAAAATCTGAATTTTTAAGAAGTCAGTAAGAAATATCATTGTAAATATATGCCTCGAAAGAATTTTAATCATTTAAGAATTTTTACAATTTTGTCATTTTTCAAACAATCTCAGTATAACAAAAACGCAGAAGTTTGAGCTATGACCTACTATGAGGTCAAATTATGACTAATACACACGTAAAGACACATAAATCAATACTCCCAAGGTTTACGTGTATACTAGAATAAAATAAAAATCCATGTTTAAATTTTAAATCATACGGCTTCTTTCCATGGAGTTGCAAACTACCATAGGTCAGCTCAAGGTGAGATTACATAGGAGGATAAACTTATACCGAGGCTTGAATAAAATATACGTTTATGGCGTGACTACAGATAATTTCAACTGTCGTCACCGTTGAACACGAAAGCAACTGTTTATTTGTACGTTACGTGCAATAATTTTCCCGTTAGGTATACGTAAGTTCCCGTGAAAATATGTATACTTAACTAAGAAACATGTTTCATTAAAGATTACTGTTAATGTATTTTTAAAGCTAGCTTTTTTGTTGGCAACTGGCATGAAGACCTGTGGGTCACTGCAGTCCATAGAGCATTACCATGCACACTATTGGACACCCACGTCCAATCTCAAATAAGAGGGGGGATTCATATCCGAGGTTGTATGTGGGGACGTTGCTACGCATGAGGTCTAAGACACCCGCTTCAGAGTAACTTACCTCCCGCATCCACACCTCTCCAACCCAAACACACATGAATAAGACGCTGCTTTATTGCGAGTTAAGAGGGTGGCGGTAAGATATCTCCCCAATCGAGCTGCGATGGCTTTACCACCGATTTATTAAGCCTTTAATGCCAATGTAAATTATAAGGTACCACACGATCATACATAAACATCATACGTCCGCAGGGAAGATTAGTCCCAGTAAAGCAGCAAATCATTCGCAACAACATCAAATAAAACTTCTATGTTTTTAAAAGGTTAGCCAAAAGACGCCACTAGGACTCTATAACATAGTTATTTTTCTTTCAAGGTATCACTAGAACTAGGGCATAAATAATAACATATTATTAAATGAATGTGGAGAGCACCAAGTAGGTACGTGACTCATAAAATATATAAATTGTTCCCTCTTCAGTAGTCCTCTTGACCTCTACAGCATTACATACAATGATAAAAGAATAAAAGCTTGCATAATTATGTATGTATATTGATACAATGCGTTTGTTACAAAACTTGACTTTGACACTATCATTAAATTGAGTACTTACTATTTATGGTACATTCACAATAGGATGTAATTTTTAGATAAATAAATAAACTTATGTTATCATCACAACATTAACATCACAAATGCATGAGTAAAGCATCAATGACAAGACATAATTACAACTTATTTTTAAATATTGTCGGTATGCTTGAAGTTTTGTGAGCGAGAAGTATGATTGTGATGTCCTTTAATTAATGTAATTGGTTTGTACCGTATTAATTAAAGTAAAATAAATAAATAAATAAATTTCTAGGCGAAAAGACTAGTAATTATTCCCAAGTAGAATGATGAAGCAAAATCTCTAATTGGGCCAGGGATTAACTAATTAGCGTATAAAATTGTTTTAATTATTCAAGGTTCGTTGTTAAAGGTGTGAGACTGGTAATTATTATCATGATTACCATAATTACTATTTAGGGGCACACGACACGTCATAGGTCCTGTACATAATGACATAATAAATAGATAAATGTAACGTTTTATTATTTCTTGACGTTACTAATAAAAAACTAATAAAATTCATTAAAAATATTTAAATGTTAGCTAACACCTAACAGATGATTAAAAATGACGAAATTCATCTAATAGCTAGCATAGATTTTTTAAGTAGGTATTTTATTTTTTCATGATTTAATAAGAAACATTCACAAAACCTTCGATATAAGTATTAATTTTTAACCATGAATTTTAAAATATTGAATATTCTCACTTTTTTTTATACAAAAAATATAAAACTGCACTCATTGCTCATCCTAATCTAATCTTATCCTATCTCATCCTTACAAATAGCTCCTGCTTACAAATAGCTGAAACCCTAAACCTACACTGAACCCTATTGATGTATTGCAAATTTTATCTAGTTTTTTCAGTTACCAAGTACCCTTATCTACTTTGGGTGATTAACCACTTAATCTGATTTAATTGTATTTTATAATCTTGTAATTATAGATAAATAATAAGATGCTTAAATAATGAAAATTATTTATAAATTCTAGGTGGTGATAACTAAAAAGTTAGCCTCTTTTCCTTGGTTTTATTCTCAGTGGCACACACCAATTACTTTAATAAAATTAAATATCACCTGCTATTGTGGTGAAGGAAAATATCGTGAAGAAACAAGCATGCCTGAGTTCTCCGTACTGTTCTCAAAGACACGTAACATTCATCAACCTGCGTCAGGTCAGCGTGGTGGACTAAGGCCTACATCCTTCTCATTGTCAGAGGAGACCTGACTTTGCAGTGAGGCATTAATGGGTGACAAACAATGAAGTAGAACCATTGGAGTTCGCTTTGAATGAATGAAACAATGACTCAAGTTTGGCCAATAGGTTAGAACTTCTAAAACTTTATTGTGAAATTGACTTCCTCTGTGTTTCAATGCTCAGAAAAATTAAAACTACAAGATATTTTGTCA
This sequence comes from Erynnis tages, assembly GCA_905147235.1. Classification (NCBI taxonomy): domain Eukaryota; kingdom Metazoa; phylum Arthropoda; class Insecta; order Lepidoptera; family Hesperiidae; genus Erynnis; species Erynnis tages. The sequence goes on along the minus strand of LR990074.1, from coordinate 1,735,147 downwards.
TCAAACTGTTACCTGCACATTGTTGGAAAACTATAGCTATTAAAGTAGATAGTAGGTTTGCAATTTTATTGTATGCACATAATTGGTACAAGGTAACAGTAATTAATATCTGTTGATTCAGTGTTCACTGACGTCATGAGGAATCTGTGTGAAACCAACGTAATATGTAAACAGGAAATATAAGACACATTCTGCATGTATTCCCAGTAGCCCGAGAGATGACAGACATTCTTCAAGAAGTGTTTGAAGCATGTTAAAATCATGTTGAATCATGATTTGTAATATCCAAACACCAAAAATGTGTACCTGGCAGGCAGTTAATGAAATCTAGCCTCTTGAGAGTGTAGCCTAGTATTTAATGCTTTAGATTTGAACATTTTTCTCGTATCTGAGAGCATGTGTGTGTGTCACTACTCATGAGGACTGAGAGTGTCAAAAGTATAACTGGCAACCCCAAAACCGAAACACAAGATAATAATACGATTAAGATATTGCTTCACCTATTAAAAGGATGTCAGTAAGGTACCTTCCCAGACTACTATGGCTACATTTAGACACACATACCTTAATATACACTTTGTATCAAAATAAATTATTGTCTCATTAAAAGAAATCCTGAGTATTATTATAAACTATTACTATAACACTGTCTCCATCATACACCTCAGTGATCAGTGGATCTTCATGATGAAGGACCTCAGTCAGATCCGAAACTATTCAGGCTATCCAGAAAAACGGATAGCCTGAATAGTTTCGGGAGTAAGACAGTGTTATAGTATTAATGTAATATAAATTATCTTACTTGCGGGATCAGCATCACCCACGGTGGCCTGCTTGAAGTAGGCATACAGTTCCAAGAGATCTGCATCACTTGGCAGGCTCTTAAGGTTCCTCACATCAGCGGCAGCTTTGTCGAATTGCTGAAGATAGTAGAAAGAGACGATGTTTTACAAATAGTAGAAACATAAATATTATAATGTCTTAGTTAGGTAGCCCTACACTAATTAATACTTTGAAAAAGCTGGTAGTAATATAAGTTTTAGTAATATTAAAATGCCACCGAAAATACAGTAAGCAATTATAAGCATTAGCGCAAAGTGGCATAAGAACACATGATTTCAAATGAGAATACAGACATAATTTAACGAGACATAATTTAACGCAATGTTCATTAACAAACAAATAAAATCGTCTTTATACGTATTGACATAAGAGTCATCTTTATTTTCATAATGAACCATTAACGTTAATGAATGACTCTGAGTATGGTGGTAAGACTGTGATTTTTAAGTAGTGAGTAAGAACTTGACACTTCAACTTCGAGTGGTTTATACAAAAAATATCATTTTGATGTCAGCAATGAGTCATTCATAGTATCAAAGTCCAGCTTTGTGTTGGTACCTACAATAGAATACTAAAATTATTTGTGTTTGTTTAACTAAATGTTTTACATGTTCCTGTCAAATATTGCTCTAGACTAGTGCTATTTTCTGGAATGGAACAACCCAAGAGAAATAACTATACAGAAATTACACAGAATAAGTACAGAATTATGCACCAGTCTACCACTGTAACTGATTTCTTCAAATTTATTATACACTTTCATTATCAAAGAACCTGATAAGCTCCTCGGTTCTATCCAAGACCAGTGAAACATAAAATATTTATCTGATAGAAGTTCTTAATATTCCTATGGTAAATTGTAAATTGAATCAGCTTAGTCATAGTGCTTAGCACTAAATGAATTTGAACATTTTTCTTTTTTCGACTGTTCCAAATTATTCCGAACTTTGCACTGAAACGTCAATAGAAGAATGACGTTCACTTGTTTAATTACAATTTATCTCCTATTTAATTCTCGTAACGTTAGAATAAAAACACTCACCTCTTGGAGAGACATATTGCGTTATGGATCTTGATTAGGATTACCTAAAACAAAACAATTTCATCAAAAATATTCTACAATCGAGCGAGACCCGCGAAACTAATGACGTGCCGAGCCGACAGCCCGACAGACACCGACTCCTTCCTCCGGTTATAAAACGGGGTGTTATAACCTGCTTGACACTTACGATCAGTTCTAATTAAGAATTATTAAACTATATACAATTTGTGATACGTAGATCTTGAATAAAATAGGTCAAAATACTAAATCAGTATAAATTACTCGATACACTTACTTTAAATGTTACAACACAACCACTCACGACTAGTAGTGCTTTGCTCCGGAGCCGAAATCACCGGAGAAAAACCGGAGATTGGCAAAACCGGTGAATTCCGGTTTTTATTAAAATCACCGGAGAAAAAATTGCAGTATTTTTCCGAATAGTACCTACCGAAAATTTAATCATTTTATTGAAAACTTAAGAGTACATTAAATAGTCCAGTTACGTCATGTCTCATGCACGTTTTCTATGCAAAATGGCAACATTTTACATTATATTGCCTGTGGTATTGCTAGGGACGTCAGACCGTTAGTTACTTATTATTACATTACGAAATATCAATACAGCAGTATATCGTGTATCAATATTTAATACGATATTTTATTGATTATAATTTATAGGATACGCTTCAATACAAAATATTAACATAAAAATATCGCATTAATGTATAGTATCAAACTTTATCAACATTTTTTATATAATTTCCAAATTTATATTACATGCAACATAACAAATTTGTTATTAACATTGAATTTATTGCTGTTGGTGATGAGAGATATCACTGCGCTTTGGAGCTCTGGACTTTGCGTTGCCGTCAAATATGATTAACGTTAGTTACGATACGATATATTATGTTGATACAAGAAGAAGAGTTAAATTATCGCAAATCGAGTCTCGATTCAAACGTACTCGATACCGTTACGATGCGATATATGGATACATAGTTACATTAGTTACCTATTGTAACTTATTATCTTTTATTAAACATTTTTAATAACAACAATCAATTGATTTTTATTGAAATTAAATTAGGTGGTAAAATCTCCGGAGAATCTCCGGTTATTTGTCAAAACCGGTGAAAAAGTACCGGAGGCAATATTTTTCTCCGGTGCAAACCACTAACGACTAGCGACCGCGATGAACTGAACTGAAGAATTTTTTTTTTCTTGATACGCTTTGAGTGAATACTGAATGCAACGCAGCGAATAACAATCACCCAAAACCACAATTCGCACTCAACTCACGTATTTGCTTGCTTTTCATAAGCTATTAACTCATTAACGGGATACCAATAATTAAAAACAAAAAGAATGCATGGTGACATGGTCCGTCCGTGCCGTGCCGCCGTGCGCACGTCAATTCAATCAATTTAAAATCTAAAATTCCCGCCAAAGCCCAAAATCAAATCAATCGGTCGGTCTACAACTTCTAGTAGACGTACAATAATTTCTCTATTATTATGTCTATGGTCTCACATAAACAGTAAACCAGTAAACTTACCCATATATTTTTCTGTCTTGCCCCAAATATTTATTATTTTAAGAAGACGGAAATTTGGTTTAAAAATCGGATTATTTAAATCCCATTTTTACACATTATATTACACATATATTATTATGTCTATATATATAAAAATGTGTGTACATAGCGGTAAATAATTTTTACCTATTGATTTTAATTATAGGGCAATGTAAAAGAAATTTTAAAATACATAATTAAAATGCTTAGTATAAATACAGTTTCTTTTTCTCATTACTTGAGACAGTGTGCAATAAATTGTGTAGGTATCTAAACTAAAATCACTTCGGTTTTTCTTTAATAAATAATTGATTTTAATGTCCTTTGTAATTTTAAGTTTTTTTTTGTCCTTTATTCTCAAGCTATACCTTGCAATTTTACTTCACAATCGACAACCGTTCCGCTTTTTTAACGCGATCATGAAATTTGTATGGCCACAGGTGCATACTGCTTTGACTTTAATAATAGTAAAATATCATTTTTAATAACTTATAATAATAAGTTATTAAATCATAGCTTATTTAAAAACACTCAATCAATTAAAGTAAATAAAACAATTATTAATTAAGACCAGTATTTTTATTTACATGGTTAAACGAAGATTCATGGTAAAAGCCTCGTCAGAGGAACATAGAGAGTAGGTATGTACGAGTAAATTTTGAACCGAAAACACTGAGAACCGTTTATAAAGAAAAATATCGCCTAAAAGTATTTTAATACAAATAATGCCTTAAAATTATCTTAAGTAAATAACTTATGCGTATTTAGAATGCAGTTGCTGGGCCAAGTCGATGTATTGCTTCTTGGCGTCATCCTGGGAGATACCTTTACGGTTCGTCCACGCCTTGAATTTCGCGTTTTCTACAAGGCCGCTGGGTTCAGCTGAAAAAAGATAATAATAAGTTAATTTCAACAGGACAAAGTACATTAGATCTACTTTTTGTAGACTTGATATTGCATTCCTTCGTACAATCACGTTATTGAAAAGAAAAAAATTGATCGCGAGTGACGTCGAATTTAATGAGTCGGTATACCGGATATGAATAAAATTGTTTCTCCTAAGTATTTTCGTTGCATGGATAGTGCATTACCAATGTTAACATCTCCGATGGTTGCCTGTTTGTACAGGGAGTAAAGAGCCAAGTTCTCGCTGTCAGCGGGCTTGGTCTTCCAGTTCCTGACGGAATCGGCGACAGTTTTGAATTGCTGGAAAAGTAACAATAAATGTTAGTTAAAAATAAATGTGTTTTAGCTAACTTTGTTAATACACTTACACACACACACTTACACACGTACACTGATACACAATTGGTTCAATATGCTTTATTTGTTATGAGCTTATTGTGTAATTTTAACTTGTGGCTGATCGTGAGTTCCTACTACAGGATTAGGCTTAAGGATCTCTTGCCACTTGCTAATGTTTATAATTTCTTGTTAACGAACATAAACATTTATGCAATGTACACCTAGTCAGTAACCCATTAATGACCCACTACAGGGTCGGGTCTCCTCTCACAATGAGAGGGATGTAGGCCGCCGTCCACCACGCTGGCATAATGCGGGTTGGTGGACTTCACATGCCTTTGCGAACATTTTTTTTGAACTCTCAGGCAATGCAGGTTTCCTCACGATGTTTTCCTTCACCGTAACAGCAGGTGATATTTAATTTTATAAAGCGCACATAACTTTTTTACAAAGTCATTGCTGCGTGCCACTGGGATTCGAACCCGGGCCCCTCGATTAAGAGGTCGCATTCTCAACCACTGGGCTACCACCGCAATGTACACCTAACACAGACGAATTATGAAGGCGATGTACAATCGTAACATTTTACACTTTATTTTTGGCGATGAAGTAAGTAAGCTTCAGCAACTCTTATTGTTTATTTTAATTTCTGCTTGAGAGACGGGAAGATGTAAGCGAATTTTCTGAGTTAATTCGATAATTTAATTAATAAAGTTCTCATTTGATAAATAAGGATATAAATAATAAATTAAATTTCCTACTCAAGTAAAGTCAAGTAAGAAATTTAAGTCAACGGTGACTGACGATGTTATACATTACTAGCTGACCCCGCAAACGTTATTTTGCGACATAAGTTATCGAGCGTTAAAAATCGACTATTAAAAATAGGGATTGGTGATAGCAGGGTGAAAATTTTGGGTTGTATGTATTTTGTGATACCACATTATTGAAAAATAAAAATATTTTTTTTTCCGAAAAATAAAATAAAAATGTTAGGTGTGGACAACCCTTATCACTTAGGGGTATGAAAAATAGACAGTAGCCGATTCTCAGACCTACTGAATATGCATATAAAATTTCATAAAAATCGATCAAGCCGTTTTGGAGGAGTATGGTACTTAACTAAAACTGTGACATGAGAATTTTATTTATAAGAAAGAATGTAAGTGATGTCGTCAATTATTTCGCAAAACAGGTAAATAACCACAATTATTAACTTTTAATTGTACTTATTTCTACATTTAGGAAATATCTAAGTATTAATTATAATTTATAAATCAGTCGCTTTAAATAAATAAATAGAATCGATAAATAAATTAATAAAGCTTATAAATAAACGTAATACATATATACTTATTTTAATGTACTAAATAAACTGAGGTACTAGCCACAATGATACAACATACATACCTACTAATATCATGCGCACTTTAGCTACCTACACGTATAGTGGTTATAGTTTGTAAAAAAATCCTTTTATTAAACCTGTCAATAACAGTCAATTTTGGTAATGCCTATTGCCTGATTGATGCAATGATACTGTACTTTAGTACTGACTGGACTTAACGAAAAAGCAATTTTATTGAATCATAATTATTATGTACTTACTTCGTCAAGAGACATGTTGAACGTAAGCTGCTGAGATCTGAAAAAAGGACATAGGGAATTACATATTATTTAGTTTTCAATTTTACATTCTAAATTACTTTAAAATATTGTTTACGATGCCGATGGTTTAACCGACGGTTATAATCTAGGTATACATATACCTATAGGTATACATATACCTAGATTATAAAATAAGTGGAATACATACAGCGTTATAACTATATAATGCTATTTAGCTGCTTTCGATATATCAGTGCAAAAAATATTTAAGTAGTAGATTATAAACTCAAGAAAGTGGAAAGTGGAAAGAATGTTTTCTTTACAAATTCTTACTTTTGATCACATCTAACGCTACTACTTCCTGTATAAAGTACACTAGGTACAATTTTTCTAGAAAATATGGTAAGTACATTTGACAAGTGTGGACTCAGCACAAAGTATCTGTACAATTTACTTTTTAGGGCATTGTGTGTGTAAATAATAAAGATATTATCATAAAAAACCGACAATTGATATTTTTTTATTTTAATTTAATAGAAAATATTGTCTTGCATGTAAAATGTAAAGTACTTTTATGTGGAGTAAAGTAAAAGCACACGAGTTCTCACTCATATGGTAAAAGTACGGATACCGCAAGTGGACATTCTTAAAAGTTCAACGACCGGAATGGCGGTAAAGTAACGCGATCAGCCATAACCAAGTGCTGCAATGATTGTATAAAATAGGCCAATTTTAACCTTATTCCATTAAATATAAAGTACCTTCACAAAATTCTTTGGCCGTTTTCGAGAAAAACTTTAGTTATTCTCCATTTATAGCACCGAAATAAAAAGCATAACGAACTTTAATATAAGTAGGTAGGTACTCCGTTAATGTACCTATGCGACGAACAAGCTACCTACAACACAGGCGGGTTACGATTACGAAGGTGGCGAATTCAACCTTGACAAACTTCAATAAACTTCAATTGTTTGAATAGAAACTATTTACCTAAGTAGTTTCTTTTGAAGTTTTGTTTTAACCGTTAAAGACTATTTCGTATGTCAGTGTTTGATAATAACAATAATAAATGTATTTATAGACATAAACACGGCATTTGTTATCATCACTTTATCATTACTCCTAAGCACCTACCTAATTAATCTAATATTTATCAATTCATTATCAGTTCTATCACATTATCCTTAGATACTTACGACTAGGTGCTTTTACCTAATAGGGAAATTATCTATTTCTTAAATACACATTCACATTTATTTACAAATAAATAAAATAATTTTAAACAAAAATGTGAACCGACTTCAAACTAAAAAGTAAGAAATAACTTTACAAACAGACTTCAATAATAAGGTATTTTTGGAGTCTGTGCCCAAGTTCATCCTCAGTTTATTTTATTTTTAAAACACTGAAAGGAGCTAAATTATTATATTTTTATTATTTTTAAATTAGATATTAATTCTTCTATTTATGGTCGACTTGAGACTCGTTAGGAGAGAGAAAAAATAGTAAATACCACATTTACCTTGAATGTCGTAATTGACTATGAAATGGAAAATAAAACTGTTTAAATAACACCCTCAAGAAGTACCTAAGAATAATTTAAACACATTAAAACTAAAATTCAGAAAGCAAAAATATTAATGGAAATTCAACATTAATTTATTAATTTAATAATTTTGTTTACAATTAACAAAATTTTTCAAAGCAACAATATGTCATAGACTTTCAAGGTGGTCATAGGCACTCCTTCCTTCCTTGTAGGCCTTCGTAAACCAATGTTGCACAATGCATATGGACCTCCCCTAATCGAAGCCCCTACGCGGCGGTCCTGTGCCCTTTGAATCCATCGGTTTCCCGCTGTCTTCTTCAGGTCATCGGTCATAAGCATTGCGTTATTCTTATTTCATTACAGCTAGATTTAAAAACAGTGTATGTTGGATATGGTATGAGGTACTTACCAAGGGGTAGAGCTAATGCAAAACCTTACAGGGAACTGGAAAATTTCGGAGCGGCTCTCTCGTTAAATTTTCCCCGCCGGTCCCTTTATCAGTTTCGCGGATTAACGTAGGGTTGTCAAAAGTATTTACTAAAAAATTTCTTAAGCGTCAAAAGTCTTACTTGGGTCTTGTTCATTTTATTTGTTTAAAATTCTTAACGTGATCCTAGTTAATGTTTAATTGTCAAAGGAACCTTAACATGCAGAAACACAAAAGCACACTCTTATTTCAGCTAATTACCTGTAATTTTTTTACAATTTATATTTAGGTACCAGTATACCTAACTGTTTAGGGTAATATTTAAACACTTACATACAATACAAACCAATTGCTTTTTTGCTAAATTGAATGAATAGCTTCGGATTACCTGCATCTACCTACATCAGTACTTAAGGAGGTGCCATGTTGACAACCCTATAGCGCACCCAACTTCACCCAAGTCGTAAACCAAAGCGGCTATCGTCCAATAAAGACTATCTATAAACTTATAAACCACTAGATAAAGCATATCGTCGTTAGATATAGCTAATTTATCGCTTTGCACAACAGTAACTAAAGTAACATAATGCATTTTGGATATTTTTATTTTCCCACTCACATTATTTTGATGCGATCTCGTTCCCTTGCAATAGCATTGCATGGGTATTAGGTACAAATTACCCAGATGTCAGGCTACGTCTCAGTTCTGTCTTAAGGTACCATTTACTAGATGAGAGAGCCATAGTCACTCGTCTGGGGAGGCGTATCTTACCTTACTAAGCAGCATGTTCTTTAATTCTTTATGTCTTGTGTTTCGGTTAGGGTCATAGAAAACAGAATAGTAATAGAACGGCTATGTGGGCGGGGCACGCGTACCTCAACATGAGCACACAGTTCTTCTATAAGGCAGAACGCGTGATCAACCGCTCCAGTCGCTTTCGAGCCTTCGCGCCGTAATTGTGGCTGAAAAAAAGGCTAAAATATGCCGACTTGTGCAGTTATTACGTGCTGGGCAAGGAGCAATAAATGAAATGTCTCTAATGAATGAATTTTCTATCACCAGTTAGTGTATTTTCAAGTGTTTTACACTTCATAAATACATAAATTTCATAGAAAATTAATCAACTCATCGCGACATGTTACGATACGATCACCAGTGTTGCCGCTCTGCACAATTTAAAATTCCTCGATAATCTGAAAATTTCGCAAGGTAAATATGGGAAAAAATTTTTGCTTTTCAAGTTCGAATGCCGGGTAGGGCTATTTACTGCAATAAGTGGAGGCCTCAATTCTTTATATTAACGCTTATACAAGAGCGGTCTTGTAGTTCATTTGCGCAAAATCATATACTAAGATATGAATTAGATATGGAAATGTTTAAGTTATTATTTTTACTAAAGTACTTTAGAATAAACTATTAATCTATTTTAGTAAAGAACTATATTAGTAAGTTGTTAAAATTGTCAATTCTTGAATAATAAAAAGATCACGAATCATAAATTAACTAGGGGCCTTAAACAACGTTTTGAGAAAAACATCTACAATACGGTTCAAAATTCTCCAAAAATTGTAAAATATTTTTATTCGCGAAAACTGAAGTTTTTCCCGCGAATTAACTAGTGAAGTCGCTAAAGCGGCAACATTGACAAACATCGACCATGGCATAGTACGACTAGGGATGTACGACCTAGGGCATCGAAAATAATTTAATATGATTTAATTTATAAAGATTATTTTAAGTGAATTTAAATGAAATATAATAAAATAAATTATGTGATAAAATATTTTGTTAAAGCTAATGTTATGTTAAATGAAATGAGAAATAAAAGGCTTATTTATTTATTTATTTATTAGAGTAAATGTTCTCAGAAAAATAGTTGTGATTATATAATGGCGGTGGTGGGTCCATACCAAACGACCGCACTCAGAGACGTCATTTAACGTAATGTTCATTAACAAACAAATAAAATCGTCTTTATTAGTATTGACATTAGTGTCATCGTTATTTTCATAATGAACCATTAAAGTTAATGAATGTCTCTGAGTGCGGTGGAAAATGTGGAAATGTGGAACATCCACATATGCGGATTGTTGCAAAGAAATATAAGAACAAATAAAATATAAGACATCTTGCAATTACGATAAAAATCTAAAATATCGATATCGATATACAAGTTCGGAACTCTCTAGTTCAACAGAATGATTTTCGAGCGGGTGAGGGGGGGCGAGGTTGGGGCGTGTCGCCGCTAGCCGAAAGGGCTACAGTGGACTCGGAGCAAATACGTTATTATTTCCTTTCTATTACTTATTCTGTTTTCTATGGTTAGGGTGGTGCGGTTATATACCTACTACTGGAGATACTTAAATTGAGGCGGTAGGTGATCGAAGACCTATTTGCTACACTTTTTTTTCTGTCTATAATTGCTGTCCACAGACTCTAGGTCCGTGCCTTTTTTTGCATCACATTGCTTGTCTGCTTTTCTTATAATATATGTGCTCCAGAAAAAGTTCTTTGTCAATTTTGGCCCGGTGTCTCCTAGGATCGTCCCGGGCGTTCCTTCAGGGTGACTGCTATGATGACTGTCTCGTTTTTTTGCTACACTTAAGACATACATATTACGGGGCCTTTCTACCTACGTTATAATTTTTGTTGTATTGAATATCAAAATGCATTATACTTTTATTATAATCCGTATCCAAGGTTGATTATCCAATTATACACGCATTTATCAGCTACGACCTTTGGTGCACGGCTGAAGACCTCCGCTGAGAGCAATTAATGTTATCTGGTTGATTATAAACTTTCAGAGTAGATACCTACTACCTAATGTAGGTAAATATGTAGTGTAAGATGGAGTTTGGAGCTCGTAAGCGGTTGAGATATGGGTGGTGCTTTGTCGAAGAAATTTGGTATATTTTATCCCCTTAAATTATCGCTAGTTCGAGATTCGAGACCAAACATGTGTACACGTAATAAAACTAACTAAAAAACTTTTTGCAAGTATGTCTATCTGTTCTCAAGATAGTCGAAGGTGTGGCGGAGGTGTAACCTGTAAACCGTTAGATAACATTGTACATTGTATGTACACACTCCAGGTACTCGAGATGACCTATTTCTAATGATAAATTTTATTATCGTTATTTGTACGGTTCCGTATCGATAACATGGATCCCTCGTAAGAAAATTATTTAATTAATAAATAAAGTTTTATTTGAACTAAAATATAACAACTAAACATAAGTTTTTTTGCTAAACAATACAGCGTAACAGTTATGCCAGTTACCCATTAATGACCCACTACAGGGTCGGGTCTCCTTCTCGTAATGAGAGGGATGTAGGCCTTAGTCCACCACGCTGGCCTTTTTGATTTATTTTTTATTTTTTACACAGTCATTGGTGCGTGCCCCGGAGCCCTCGATTCGAGGTCGAATCCTAAGCCACTGGGCTATCACCGCTATCATCCCGTAACAGTTATATAAACGCTCATTAAAACAGCTCAAGATCATACTACCCATAAGCCTATCATTATCAAGAATAGTAAATGCACCTACTCGTATAGTTGCCGTCACGAGTGGTGAGCACAACTTTCATTGGTCGGTTTGACATTGACTGCGCTGCGGTGCACACGATTTATTCGACAGTCGTCAGTGTGCGTCGTCTATTGGTCCAGCGCATTTTTTCGGCTGCTGTACATCGGGCGAAAGTATACAATATCCCTACCACTGATAATCTGTGCTCACGACTCATGACGGTTACTATACCTACCTACTAGCATAACAACGTTGTCGATTTTCCTCTGTATCTATAAGAGTGATTAAGTAAACACGCTTATCTTAGGCACCTTGTAATATAGGTCCCCATGCGATAGCTCAAGAACATTGCCGTTACACCAAATAATAAGTGCACTTAGCAATACATTTTGTAAATTTTCCCCTGTATCAATATGATCGATCGAGCGCGTTTATCGGGTCCGTTAAACCACCGATATCGGTCAAGATATCGACGACAACAGTGCGACGTGTACCTACTTTATCTTTATGGCTCATTAATCCACTAAATAATAGTTCCTTATTTACCTACAATAGTGTTGGCGACAAATAATTTTTATAATTTGGAACTAGCCGTAGCCGGTGTAAGCAAATTCATGGCAAGAGGACTTGTAGCGAAACAAATATCACAAAACCTAAAATTATTACTATTTAGGAACACACCTCTGCAGGATAGGATTCCCTGTGGGTGGGTGCCATGGACACACACAAGACAAGAACGCAACACACCAGACCAGAAATTCATCATTCAAATATCTGCTCTGCTGGGAATCGAACCCAGGACCCTCCACGTAGCGCACCGGTGTCTTAACCACTGCGCCACTCGGGTGCATGAGAAGGATGTATAGGTCTCATTTCATCAAGCTGGTCTATTGCGGGTCGGTGAATTTCACAGCTTTTGAGAACTGAAGAACTCTCAAACTTATGACCGGTCTCCTTGGACCGGGGGCCTGTGGCATCGTGCCACCTCTGCCACCTTACGAGTATAGTTACGCCACTGCTTGCTAGCTTATCCATATTATCATCGTTGCAATTGGAAAATACCGTTGGAACCCCTGCCTTAAAGCCATTACGACATGTGATTTTAAAGGTCAAATTAATACTTTCAATGTTATAGCCGTGACTTTGGACTCGCTATCGGTTGCTACATGTATAGTGCATACTAAATATCAAACAAAACATAAAATATTATCTTTATTGACGGGTATCACACATCTTTATGTCTTATTCGATAATTTTTTCGCGTATGAATACGATTTTCTATATTTACAGACACATTACGACAGGTCACATAACCTAGTATTCAATATCCAACTATTATATACCTACCTACATTTTGGTTGTAAAAATATTCTTATTCATTACTTTGAAACAGACGTTTCCTAGTAACCAAACCAAAGTATGGTTATCCTTAGTCAGAAGCCTAAGTCTGTTCTTCTGATTGTGAGTAGACCCTATCCTGCAGTAGGTAAGGTGTATCACAAAGCTATCAGTCATTAACCCATTAGGGTTACTGATACCTCTCGCTATATTGCAAAACATTCTTTATTACTAATTATGTACTAAAATGGGAATGGGAAGATGACATTAAAGCAATAGCTGGTCTAAACTGGAAACAAGTAAAGACAGAACTAAATGGGCATCACTGGAGGAGGCCTTCACCCATTCTGGGGTTCCGGTAGATTAAATAAAAACAAAGTAACTATAAAATTAAATACTATGATTAAAATACATAAGATACACATAAAAATTTAAACTAAGTTTGAGAACAATAAATAACATAGAAATAAACAAATTAAACAAACTAACATATACATAGACTTAAAGAAATGTAAGGATTACTGGAAATAATAAAGGCTTTTTTATATTTTATTTATTTATGTACTAAAATACAGTTACAAATTAAAATTTCTTTATTTCTTATGAACCACTTAAATTTCGTTTCAATATCATTACTATTATATTATATAGAAGCCTTACTATGGTTTGATTGCTAAGATATTCTTATTAATGAAAGCAATAGATGTTTCCTCGTATCCAACTTACAGTACGGCTATCTATACCAAATAGTATGTTATTGAAAATGGCCATAAGTAACTTATTCATTTCAAATGATTGGATATCACTCGTTTTGGGTGAAATCTGCCGTGGGTTGTATTTTATCGTAGGGCACCATCATAGGGTCGGTCGGGGGCATTTGGACCGTCGCAGCGAGCACGGGGTTGATTCTACCCTCTTTAAGTAACAAAACCTTCACTAACGACCGCTCCCCGGCTTGCCCTGTCACTGAACGGAAAAATATATCCGGGTTCACGTTGTCTTCGAATACTTCCTCGATTTTCGATGGGAACTTCTGTTTAACCCCTGGGGGGAGAAGGGGTACCTAGTAACAATAAAAACACTATTTAGTAAATGTATACCAAAACTTTATCAACCCCCAAAGTCGTTGACACGAGGCTGAAGACCGCAACATGATGTGAAATTGCAAAAACTTTACGAAAACTTTACCCTTTACATACGTGACGACCTGAGCGGCGCAGTGGTTAAGACACCGGTGCGCCGCGCGGAGGGTCCTGCGTTCGATTCCCATCAGAGCAGAATGAATGGTGAATTTGAATTTCTGTTTCTGGTCTGGGTGTGTTGTGTTCTTGTCGTGTGTGTCTTGATGAACTCGGCACGACAAGGAACCTTAATGTCTATTCTATAAGGCACACAATAGATTGTCACGATATTTGACTTTTAAGACTTCTTTGACGTTTTATCACGGGTAAGACACGACATTGCCGCGATACGAGTGTGACAGGGGCCCGATTCTGTATGACCATTCACACTCGTATCGCGGCAATGTCGTGTCTTACCCGTGATAAAAAGTCAAAAAAGATTTAAAAGTCAAATATCGTGACAATCTATTGTGTGCCTTATAGAAAAGACATTAAGGTTCCTTGTCGTGCCGAGTTCATGTAATGACATACGGTTGGATGACACACGATATCGGCACGAAATCTGAATGGTCATACAGAATCATCCCCCTGGTCATACAGAATCAGGGCCCAGGGCTTAACCACTGCCACTCGGCTCATCAAAAGGATGTGATTTACCTTTATGTATGGCTTGGCGACTTTATAATTGGACGTGTGCACGTGGAACAGTATAGAGAGGCCAACGACCGCCTTGTCGTTGGATGTGTTCTCCACTATGAGCGTCACCCTGAACACCGGGCCGAGGCCTTCTACCTGTGAACAGATTACTTTCATAATATCTAAGCAAATGAGTTACAGCTTCTGTAATATGAGTAAGATTTTCGAGATTTTTTTTACTGTCGGTACAATGAAGCCATCTATAGTCCATTTTTATTCTCTTGTCATATTTGGTAAACAATCTTAGTATGTCTTTTATTTTAGCAATTAAAAAATAATGCAGACACAAAATTGTAAAAATTAAAAAAAAAAAAAAAAAGTCATTAATACACAAACAGATTTCTAGAAAGTATAATATATTTTTTTAAAGCAATTTTAGACTTTTTTTCTACAAAAAGTAGTGCGAAGATTGTTTACCAAATAAGACAAGAGAATAAAAATGAACTGTAACATTAAATGGTCATGGCATATTTACACCGCTTAACCTGAAAGCAAGACATTCCTTCCGCACTAGATCTAATTAATCTCAGTTCATATACTGCTGTAAGCATTTATTTCAACGATACGGTTGCCGAGTTACAGAACTGGCAACGCCGCGCGGTGTGTATTATTGAAGTTTTGTATTATATTTTTGTATTATACATATTGAAGTTTTCTTTCTTTGAAGTATACGCCGATGTCCTCAGTAATAGAAACTAGTTAATAAATGATTACCTCAGCCGTCAATCGTATGGGCTCCAACGTGCCCACTCCCACCGAGTTGTCTGACTTGGTGTGAGCTTCAAGTAGGGTTTTAGCCGCCATCAGTCGCAGTCTGTTCAGATCGTATTGAAACGACTCGTGCATCACTGAAAACAATGTAAAAGTCAATAAGTGAGTAATTACGATTTTGTAGAATAGTAAAGATTCCTCAGATTCCTCCACATAAATAATGAAAATGGGAAGTCGTCTATTGGTTAATTCAGAATCTGCACCAGACAAGGTGAAATCAGCAAAATAACTATTAACTATCTTAGTACGACATTTATTGAGTTTTGTGGATTTAACTACTAATGTCAGTGTAGAGAAGCCACACTAAGCTATCACTCATTCAATCGTAGATACAGGAATGGTCGGTGGAAGACGTAGCCTTTGAGCAATATACCCGCCAGAAAATAGAAGTGTCTGAATCTAGAACCAAACTAAATCTGGAAAGTAAGTTGGTAGTTTTTGAAATTGGCAGCTTTTTCTGCAATCTTTTCATCAGACAAACTAAAGCGACAAAAGTCTGTGGTATGAACCTACTTGTAGCGTTTTCCCTCTCTCGTATAGACTGTTCCAAGAACAGTTTGGACTTCTTGGGTATCAGCCAGGGCTTGGTGGCAGCCAGTCCGGGCGCGGTGTCCACACCGGCCGAATGTGCGTTGAAGTCGGCTGTTCGCTTCAGTATCTTCAGCATTAGGTGGCCGCCTGGAAAATTGAAACACATCAGAACAATAATAGGGTATTTCGCACTATGCAAGGAAAAATCCAAAATAATGTAATATTGATAGATTTTGTTAAAAGCAAGTGAAAAATGGTGATTTCTGTTCTAAAAAATGTAGTATACATTTATTATTTCAATTTTAAAATTCAGGTTTGTTAATCTGTTTTTCAAATGTCAAAAACGCTATACGCCATGAAAGCTATCGGCGTGACGTCATTAGCAGTGTAAATAAACAATGGACTTTCTTCCTTTACTGAGATGTATTGTTTACACTGCGAGTGACGTCACAAGCATGGCGGCAGCGCCGTGTTTTCGCGGGGATTTTTGAATTTTAAATTGAAATGTCTTTTTTTACATAATATTTGTTTGCAAAAATTTTTGTCCAATTTTTTATGGGTTTTTATGACTTACGAATTCATATAAAAAGCTTTTTGACATAGGCCGTAATACCCTATTGCCAGGAACAAGTTGTCAACATTTGACTACACTTTTATGGCCCACTGTTGAGCACGCGTCTCTCTCCCGCAGCAGGGGAGGCCTGGAGTATACTTCACCATGCTGCTCCAATGTGGATTGGTGGAGAAATGGGCTAATGGTTAACCGGTGTTGGAAGTTTTTAAACCCCCCATAGGCTTTCGACAAAGTTTAGCGACTGCTATCGTATCGATAACAAGTCCCAGATGTACATACTCGTAATATGTATGTATATCAGACGCGGATTGACTTGGTGGCACATACAAATAACATTCTTAAAAAATTGCTGTGGATCAGAGTAACAGATTACTCTGCTCGAGAGTACTCTAGATTATTTATTTATTGGACCATACAAGTAGATATAGGAGCAAAGATGTCATTGAATAAATTAATTAATGTTCTTTAAAACAATTTAACTAAAAGATAAACTTACTTGTAGTAATAATAGTAAAGACATGTTCTTCTTGTCCAAGTTGCCCAAATTTCATAACAGAGACCACATCTGGAAAATAAATTAGAAGCATGACTGAATATATAAAATAAATACATAAAAACCGACATCAAAAAAGTTTAGTATGAAATAATATTTGTTACATACTTTACGCTTACTATTTTTTGAGGTTGGTGTCTTTAGTATCAAGTATTTTGTTTCTATTGTTAAATTTTGGCCGATGCCAGAGCGATGTAAGAGCGTCTGCTACCAGCCACTGGTTTATGCTCCATGTTGAGAGACCACTGCTTTTTGAACATAGTACTGTGATACTCGTCTCATCTTTCCTTAGACTCATTAGGCTAAGATAGTCACTTTAATTTTAGTCCTCGTTAGTCTCGGGATCACTTAAATTGTTTACATTGAGGTTTTCATTTACAATTATCATAAGCTTTTATCGCTTGTGAGACAGTTTCCTGCCTTTTTTAAGGTCCAACGTCACAACACTGGAACTATGAGTGTGATGCATATCTTCACCAGTCTAAAATTCGATTCCCTTTTCATTTGTTATAACTGTTTGTAATGAAGTACCTCTAATAAATATGGTGTCCCGCCTCGCCTGTCCGTCATACAAGTGCAGGTGTCCGGACGTAAGAGCGACTGCCACCAGCGTCACGCCCAGCTGCAGCACCGGCACCAGGCCTAGAGCCACTGGTCTATGTTCCATGCCGAGAGACCACTGCTTCTTACCCTGGAATGAGTAGTATTGTCATGGACTAATAGTAATACTGTGGCAGCGCACCTACACTACGACGCGTCGCCGCCACCTACCTATCTGAAGCTGGGGCCCGATTCTGTATGACCATTCACACTCGTATCGCGGCAATGCCGTGTCTTGCTCGGGATAAAAAGTCAAAAAAGGCTTAAAAGTCAAATATCGTGACAGTCTATTGTGTGCCTTATAGAAAAGACATTAAGGTTCCTTGTCTTGCCGAGTTCATGAAATGACATACGGTTGGATGATACACGATATCGGCACGAAATCCGAATGGTCATACAGAATAAGCCCCCTGTAAGAGTCGTATCACGCACGCACGCAAGAACGCTTGCACACCGTGGCTACCACAATGCTACTTTTCAGTAAATTGTAGATGTTCAATTAAATCGTTGAATAATAATCATTTTCAAAATTTCGATCACTATTAAAACTATTGTAAAAATGTTGTGATACCTTGTTAGAGGCCAGCGCTATAAGTCTTTTGTGAACATCCAACAAGCTTGTTTCTTGTAGCCAATCCAATGTGGATGTCTCTTCCAACTTCAAGGTGAAGCCTGAAGGAGACCAGTTCCCAAAACAAAATAAGGTGCAGGTACCATTATTTAGGTACCACTTATTTTAATCTTATTTTGTTGCGTATTTTTTACCTTTTTGCTATAGCAGGCAAGTGTGTTGTCTGTACATATGACCATTATGCTGTTGTCTGTCGTCATCACTTCTATTGCTATGATGTTCTCATCTGTGGAGAACAGTAGGCGGCCCTCCTTCCAGCCTCTCTTCAGCAGACAGACAGATTTCTCTCTGAAATATTAGAGAGAAAACCATTTAAAATATTGATAAATAGTATAAAATGTATAACTGAGAATCGAAAGATGTGTCTAGAATTAAAAGCAAGCTACAGTAGCACACACTTTCAAGGCATTATAACGGATGGATAAGTTATAGGTGATCACGATTTTAGCTCCAGCATAGCTGTCAAATTTAGTTTTAAGTGCACCAACTTGCATCAGGCCAGCGTGGTGGACTAAGTTCTACATCCTTCTCACTGTGAGATGAAACCCTACAGTGGGTCATTAATGGGTTACAGATTGTAGGGTCTTTCTCTACACATAATAGGCATTAAATGCTGGTAATCTCAGTTTCACACACATAAGATCTAGTTAGGTGCTACACTTAATTTTTTAAAGCATTTGTTACAACTAATCAATTAAAGAAAGAACTATGGTGAAAGAACAATATTGTTTAAAGGTGCTTTGTGCTGGTAAATGACAATTTCACACCTTGTGGCCACAGTAATTCTGAAGTCGACAGAATATAGACCTGTTGTCACCATCTGGTACGGTGTTCTCTTCATTGTACATAACTGGGCCTGTTCAAACAGTTTTATCACATAAAAATTTTGTGATATAAATTTCGCATATTGTAGTGCGGCTCATTTTACTAAAAATTTCAATAAAATCTTGCAAAGATTTTCTTTTTCATGATTTATTCTATATTTTGGCACTTGGCAGTCTCTTATTACCAGAAGCCCTCATTATGGAGGAAAGGCTATGTAATCAAATCATACAACCCCAGGCATGCAGGTTTCCTCAAGGCAGATGTTTTCTTCATCATTACAGCAATTCATAATATTATTATTATAACTCACACATAGCCCTAGAAAAGATCTTGGTATGTATGTGCTGGCCACTTGGATATTGCATTTAATTTAGTGTATACATTTAAATTGTACAATAACCTGAGGTAGTTTTAGGACTATTACATGGGGTTCTTCAAGAAGGGCATAAAAA
Organism: Erynnis tages; assembly: GCA_905147235.1. NCBI lineage: Eukaryota > Metazoa > Arthropoda > Insecta > Lepidoptera > Hesperiidae > Erynnis > Erynnis tages. The sequence goes on along the minus strand of LR990074.1, from coordinate 1,715,231 downwards.
AAGCTCTCCTTCACAGCCGGCAACGCACTGGCGACCCCCCTGGTGTTGCACGTGTCAGTAAGCGACGGTGACCACTTACCATCAGGTGGCCCGTCTGTTTGCTTGCTCTACTTATTAAAAAAAAAGTTAAATGATGGAAATTTAAGGGATACATACCACAAGAACTGGAGTAAAATTCTCTGGGTCCAGCACAATAACTTCTCCATCCTCAGTGCCAACGACCAGGGAACTGACAGCATACTTGTCCACAGAACTGATTTTCATAGTAGCAATACACGCAATCTCCGTTTCAAGCCTCTTTGGCATGTCTGATGTACTCTCCAGGTACTCGAGCTGCTGGTCCGGAGTTAAGGAGAGAAAGTCCTTGGACTGATTGCTCAATACCTTGTCGGGAATTGATTTTAGATTGGTTGTGAGGTTAGTTAATGTTTCTTCGTTCTGGTTCGATGGGTCGGTTAACTGGAAGGAATTATCTATTTCAATGATGTAGTGTAGTCCATAGTGCCTGTGATGGAGCAACACTTGGTGGATTGCCTAGGAGTGCTAATTGCAGTTTCAGCTACCTGCCAGGGGTATCACATAGGCTAGGTAATTGGTAGTGTCAGTAATTAATACTTAAAAACCCTAAAAGGCACTGAACATGTTAACTTACAAGTACCAAAAACAATTTGAATCTATAATATTATATTAACAACCAAGCCTAAAGAGTAAGTGAAGATACACTAAATTTATTTTTCTCAAGTACTGACATTAGGTATATCAAGATTTTGACACAAAAATGAAAGAGACAACTGATCTGTATTCTACAATTATAAAAAGTCCCTGCCGACCTGCCTCCAAATCTCCATCTCACATGTACTCAGTTCAACCGTAGGCAAGTAGTATTTATAGAACAACTTCATGTTCCTGTACACATAGATGCAGGAACTGAAGGCCACTGCTACAACAGGGATGGAGCGAGGAACAGTCTCTGCTGTGTAGCAGCTGACCACCCCCAGCGGGAGGTCAGGAAGCGCCATATCCGATATCTGCATTGCACCCTTGAAAACCTGGAATGGGGCATGTAAGACTCAACAATAGGATGTCAACTTAAAACACAGAAATTTTAAATTTAACAGTTTGATGTATTTTTCTGAAGGCTGCAGTGGGTGATTTTAAATTAGACTGCCCACTTGTTTTTTACTTCTGTTATATCAAAGAATTGAGTTCATGTTTCTATTTTTTTTTTATATAAAGAGCCGGCAAACAGGTCGACGAGTCACCTAATGATAAGTACTGTCCCCACACGAGAACACCAGGGGAGCCAGTGCATTGCTGGCTATTATCTAAAGTTCTTGTTACTAGAGAAATAAATACTCTTTTACCTTCAGTTTAGGCCCTTCTTCTCCCTTACCGAAGTCGCCGACGACGAGTTTGAATTCGTTGTCATTGTTGAGATCGGCGAGCGCTATGTTGGGCGGTAAGGTGTTCAGATCTATGTCGTCGGTTCCGACTTCTACGTCCAACCAACGGCTGATGTTTACCATCTTTTGAAACGAAACTTAAATCTTTATTTATTTCTGAGACTACTTTTTCCCGTTTTTTAGTCCTCAACGTCCTCATGGCAACGAATTTTATAAACAAAACAAGTACCTATAAGTTATAGTAAACGCAACGGACAGAGAATCAGAGAAGCATGAGAGAACCGACCGAATTTCTTTCATTTTTTGACAAGTTTGAAATGCTGAAAAGCTGATTAAGATTTGACAGGTTTGATAAATAGGTAAATTGGAAAAATATTATAAATTATGGACTGTAATAAATAAATTTGATATTATGAGAAATGGAATATCAAGAAGTAAATATGTAAACGTCTTTTTTGTAAATATGAGACGTGCTAAGAAATTATATTTTAATAAAAAAAGAGGATTTAAAAAAAAAACTTAATGGTGTAAACTGCGTGAAACGGAACTTCAAACGGAAAGTGTCAAATTTTATGTCAATCAAAGTGACATTAAGGTGACAGTGACATGACATTCAGCAGCTTTGTGTTTGGATATGAAATTTTGAATAATTTGAATCATGCATTGCATTGAATGTTTTGAATGTTGTTTATGGAGGGCTGTTTATCTCTAAAAAGCTACCTTGTATTTTTTGGTGATTTTTATTTATTGTGTTGAATATAGAATTTAAAATGAAGCTTATGAATGTGCGTAAACATAGTGAGTGAGAACCAAGTGAAAACAAAATGTTCATTGTTTTAAAAGTTTTGGGTAAGTTGGTTTAGTTTTATTAAGTTTTAATTTCTTTGTTTGTTCTTGCTAACTCTTACACTAACAAATGTAACACATATATTTCAGATCTAAATGTACCTACTGAGAAGAGCAAATCTCAATATGAACACATGAAGATAATAGTATTGTCTCATAGTACGTATTTAATTAGTTACCAAAAAACCAAATAAATTATGTGTTTACAAATCAGTGATTTCTTTATCTCTAAAAATCAATAAAACATTTTTGTAGCCTAAATATATTTGTTAAACCTTCTCAAATAAACTTTTATGAAAATTGTCAATAATTAACATTTTTTATGTACAAAGCAGGTACATGGGCTACCTGATGGAAAGTGGTCACTATTACCTATACCTATGAATACAGGGGTTGCCAGTGTATCACTAGCTTTGAAGGCAGGCTTGAATGATCTTTTTTCACCTGTTTTTAAAGAAACTAAGAACAGCACAATGTTATAACTATTTACTAACAAAGTAACTAAATTGTTTTACAACCCATTTGTCTTATCATAAGTGGAAACCTACCCACTATTGGGTGAGGTCTCCATATGTGAATATAGTGGAGGCTTCTGAGGCATTCAGATGTTTTCACTTGTATACCTTCACCATATAACAGGTGATATTAAATTTTCATTGGTGCCCATCACTAGGATTTAAACCTCTGGTTTAAAAGACTCAGCTAAGGCTCAGTTCCTTACTTAGTCATTAGGCTGTTGCCAGCGGTGTATTTTTAAATTCAGCATCCCGGAGCCGCCATCACCATATTGCAATTCAGTGCCTCGGGCCTGTGAGATTTGTAGCCCTTTTTTCCAGTTGATATTGATAAAAAAATGAAGCATATGGTGCACCCATATAGGTGACGAGACACCCGATTTTGACCTCTTACCATGTTATAAAAAATTTACTGGTAGTATGTGTATGTATCACCACCTTTTTTATATTACAATGATAACATACTCTCAGGTACACAGTACACTTTCTTCACGATAATATTATAATCCTCTAATAATACTTTACCACAAAAGCTGGTGGCTGGACGCTGGTCGCTGTTGGTTAATTTCGTTAAGCGCACATTACAAGGAAATGATTTTATATGTTTCACTGGGATTCTAGTCTGGATGTTTTGACTAAGCGACCATATTCTTAGCCACTGGAGTAGCATCGCTTGACCAGCCTTTCTTATTCGCTCAAAACATGCCCAAAACCAACACATCTATCTACGTCCTAAGTTGCGTATAAACAACTTTACCGCCACTCTAGTCACGGTTCATTGTATGACGAATTATTGATATCTAATAATCTCTTCTACTTAAAAATAGAACAGAACAGATTATAAATTCCAATACAATGTTCGTGCTTTCTAGGTGAGTCACTGGACGATCGGAAAATAAAGCGGTTTGGTCTATTCGTTTTGTTTTATTTTGCCGGCAGACCACGTAGATGACACGGCGTATCTAGGCCTGAATCACTAACCTGTTTGAATACAAATACTTCTATACGGTATGCGAAACCAATGTTGTTTTTCTGCAAGTAACAAGCAAATGGATAACGCATGCGATCAGCAAGAACTAGGTTTTTTTAGATTTTTAGCTTGCATGCGTCAATAGAGAAAGCTAAGAAGCAAACTCGTTAAAAAGGAGAAACCCAAGTAACCAAACACGGGATGATATTCGAACATTTTAAATTATGTTTCCTTCACATCAAAGAAGCATGTTGACGTAAAACTGCTAGGCCAGAAGCGACCTTAGAAGTTTTAACACTAAAATTTAAATCTGGTAAAAACGCTAGTTGATTGCAATTCTTAAATTTCCAACAGTAATGTAAAGGCATTACCCCTGCAGTAATTCGATAACAACTTATTTTCGTGCATTCTGAATCACTTTACCGGTATTGGTAATCCATCCCAGTACTACGCCTGACGTCATTTAATTTCTCGTATATCAAGTTGCTGTTAGTATGGGAATATGTCAGAAAGACTGATAAATGACATGCTAGTGGCACACGTTAACTTCATACTCGCGGCATAGTTAGTAGGAAGCACTGGAGTAATATCCTACCTACAATGATTTTTTAAACTATAGATTAGTTACGTTCATAGTAATTTACGTTTTAAACTGTTCCAAGCAATCCAAAAAAATACGTCCATAGCACACATTGACAAGTTTTACTGATAAGAATAGATAATAAAAGATATGAAATAACAAGAAATTGAAAGAGATAGCTATAATTTTAATGGTTGCACTTCAAATGTTTCAGACGTCCCATTTGGGACGTATTTGAATCTTCACAGCGCGCGCGCTTATAACATATCTGCTTTTGTTTTATACAATATCATTGCCTACCTATTTATTTTTCGATTCAATGAGTTCTCATAGCATGACTGGGGTGATGGGAAAACGTCCTCGGCCACTTTCTGACTTAATGACCTTGTACGCTACGTGCTTTTAGAACTATTCTCATCGGTTATATCGATCAAGGTTTTCCCTATTTGGGCAGTACGTTTAGGTAATCTCAAAGTTAGCTTAAGTTAATCCTCAAAGGATTTGAGGTTGGATGTAGGTGTCCATGGACTTTTTTTACGTGGGGAATCCATTATGGATACCTGCTGTAGGGATGGACCCGACAGTGGTGATGCCGGACTCCTACCGGCTAAAACCCGGGTACACTTCCGTAATCTTCCGCAGCCCCGGCAGAGTTGGCCTACTGTTGGACCTCATCTCCTTGCTGGAATGGAGCTGGAGTTCCTCCCTCCCGCCTTCTTGGGTATCTATGGACTGCAGTGACCACTTAACATCAGGTGGCCTGCATGCCCTAAACCCTTGCTACTCAATAACCATACGTAAAAAAACTTTGTTTATTATGTATGAAAAGAGTGTGCTCTATCGCATCTATTTTCATTTGTTTCTATTTAATGAAGATTTGATTTGCAATCAATGCCATTACAAGTAATTACCATATTAAATGATGTGATAACATGATAATTAATTATAGGGCATTGTCACGTCACTTATGAATTATAGGTTCAATTACTTAGCGCCACACACAGTTGATGTCGTAAACAATTTGTTAAAGCGTTCAGATTTTATGTTTTACTTGTAGGCAAAAGATAAAGAATCTGTCTGCCTATATTTAATTTTGACTGAAGAAAATCATGGACTGTTGCGCTTAGTTCGAGATTAACTAGGATCCCTCAAGGGATTTAAAATAAAAGATCTGATTGGTGTATTTAATAAGTGTATAAATAATCGAAAATATTCTTAACAATATTTTTATAAACGTGTACTGCCAAAATCGCGGATCCTTAGAGCTCAGAGCTTTTTACAAACTTTTCCTTTCCAATGTCTATTATAGTGCAAAGATTTTCTCGTCGACAAGACCAAATCTAAAGGTTGCCAGTGCGATTATCGGTGTAACATGAAGTGTGACTGTTGCGAATGTTGAGGAACGCAGTGTGACTGTGACCGAGGTGTGCTAGGAGATTATCACTCGAAGAACGAAAATTTTAATCTGTGACCATGATTCGCTCAGTTTCTGATTTTTGTATAAAAATATTCTAATTTTCTGCTGAAATATGTTTTAAAATAATAAAAATGTTTCTCTTTTTGGTGCTAAGGGCTTCCGATATTTCACGAACGAATAAAGTGGTTTCCCATTTCGGCGCTGAGGGCTTCCGTGATGTGTATCGATGCGCTAATAACACTCAAGTTACGTAAATATTGCCATAAGCGGTGCTCAGGGCTCAGGACGAGAATAACGTGATCGGCGTGAAGCTCGATAAGGACTTGAGAGCGTTTCCGCACTTGTTACATCAAAGTTACGTTACCGATCTGTTTTGTTTTCGAGTGATGCCAGTGGTTGATTGTTGGTAGCTCAGATAACGTTCCACGGCTGCTGGATACTCTTCTGTGATTAGTATCGAAATTAGTCAAACGTGAATCGTACTCATTTATATTAGACCCTGTAGCAAGGTCTGGATTTGAAATCTGGACACTACTGACATCTGACATCTGGCTACCATTATCACCTGTCAAATTTTTGACGTGCCTGACTGCTCTATATTTTCGAGTATAATGTGGGGCTATGTGCGCTTCCCTACTAGTTACAGTAATAGTGGTACGCTCGTATTTCATATTAGGAGCATTCCACATTATCAAATGCACAATAGCGTGAGTAAGATATCCTTGGCCCGGTTAATCGTTGTTTGATTAATTTCCGATCACTTATCATGTTACTTCCTCAAGTAGATGAGTATCGATTTAATTTATAACTTCTCTCAGATACCAGACTTTAATTTTAATTGGAAATTTCGTAATTAATTTTGAACTATGTACTTTGTTTTAATTGCACCGGATTTCAATTTACTAATTGTGTTAAATTTTCGTTTCATACAAAACAAACGAAACACTATATTAAGCGAAGCTTTGATAAATCGACAAATATTAGAGACGACCATGATCGTCTTCAGAAGTAGAAATGTTAGATATCTATAACCATAATTATGTAAAACTCTATTTGAGGTGGTCGTGGCTGTCTCTGAGCTGTTATCTTAAAGTAACAGGAAGAAGTGGAATAATTTAAATATTTTTCTTAGCGACGCCACTCCGCCTTGTTCCAACGTCCTTTGTATCCAACGGTTTCCCACTGTCTTCTTCAGGTCATAATAGTCACTACAAACTACAATGGTTCTTTTAGCTATCCTCTGTCGTGGAGATCCTGTGTTATAGAGAAATGGGTCTCTTGACACGAGTCAATAAAGAAGGTGCTTCTTTAGTGAACTGTCGATGCATATTATGTCTTATGTCTCCTATTACTCTGCAGTCTGTCATATTGTACTTTGCCGTTTACTGTAACCCCGTGTCCCTGTTGCTATGTCGCAAGCAAAAGTTGCTTGGACGCCATTTCATACATTTTGTTGCATATTCAATTAGGACAGCTAAATACAAAGCCCTGTGTTCATTTTGTCGTGTTGTTTGCTCGGCCGGTTATGTCAGCCAATTAGGACAGAGCCTGATAGTGTACATCTCGTTGTTTAACCGAACCCTAAGGGCCCTAAGGGTTTCAAGTTGATAGCAAGCATGGGACATGGAGCGGTTGCCAACTTTCACTTGCGACGAATTGTCACGACTTAATTTAAATAGCCATTCGACACATAAACGGTGGACGATTATGACAATTTACATTTTCACGCCGTGTCTAATTAAATTAATTTAGTACTAATTGTCGGTTTTTAAAAAAGGTACTTCGCCTTTTAGCGGTTGGAAATTAGGAAATCATGCTTTAGAAATCAGAAGCATGTTTTTAATATGTTTAAATACATTTCTTTTAATGATCATTTCTCTAATGATAGTCAGAAAAATGTTCACATTGTGAAGTTGGAAATTACAAATTTGAATGATGAAATGCATTTGCTTTATATACATCCTGTATATCCTTCATTCTTTTTCCACCTGGTCTCTGAAAACGATAAAGTGAATTTTTAAGGTGGCGTAAAGGTTTAAAGTTGTCAATAACGTCAATTTTATATTTCATAATCAATCATTCCTTTTCACTTTTCTACCACGGAAGGTTATCAACTTATCTCATTCTCAGTAACTTTTCCCACTCCCAATTATGTCATGTGGTATGATTGTACTTTGATTGTTTCTGTTGATTGTGATTAATGATGATCAAGCGATCATTTTTACGATTTCCGCTACTCCTTTCCTTCATCATTAAGGGCATCTACACTGTATTTAGTAGTCTTATCTTGTTAGCAAGTTGCAAAAACTTACTCCCCTATCTATTGCAGCCACGTGCCATCACGCAGTGTATATCTGGAAGCTGACCCCCATCTCCTTGTGTGGAGAACGCCGTTAATTATGCCCTGAGAATGTGGAAAGCATGGGTAGTTTGAATTCCTCCCATTGCTTGGGTTTTGTGCTGTTGTTGTACAAATTTGGATAGTGAAATCTCTGCTTGATGTTCTTTAATTTTAAACGTATTTAATGGATATGATTTTTCTACACGATTGGTTAACCACTTTTATACAGAAGAACTTAGCTGGACCTTGAATCGTGAGGTTTATATTTTTAGATTTCTTTTATGACTAAGTGGTCACAAACTCATCATATTCACGCGTAAACTAGACTTCGAGATATTCACGCGTAAACTAGACTTCGAGATAGTCAGAGGATTTGAGTGAATTTGCTATTCCCGAAGGCTTTCTGCCAGCACACGCCCCGATCTGAAACATAGAAACTTGCTTTACAAGAGGGCGGCGGGGGTATCGTTACGGGGAAATTATAACGGCACAATTAAACACCTGAAATATCAAGTTGATGTTCCATATAAAGAAAAATACTGACTAGGCACTGTGATCTGTTATTCATTATTCATACAAATGTTACTACTTAGTCTTGTACCAATTTCTCTAACGCATCCTCAAGTAACATCAAAGTGATCATCGTCGGCAATGGAGCGACAAATTGCCCGCGTCGCCGGATGAACGTTCCTGAATGTGAAGATTGAAATAAAGATAAGAGACCTGTCAGTGGGACGCTTCGATAGATATGCTTACCAAACATATTAAAGTCAACTAGAAATGAACTGCATTATTTACAAGTTTTATGCACTTATACAATAAGGGAAGTAAAATATGGGGAGTTGTTCATTCATAGGCTCATTATTTATAAATGGCGTAAATAGGTTCCTTCCTGACTAATAGACAACGTGTTATGTTCTGTGACTATTTACATAGATTTTTAATCACATATTATAACGCCTGGGAAGCGGACATACCAAACAAATTGCACAAAGGAAACCGTAAGACGAACTCAACCCAATATACTCGAAGAACTACTTACATCCTCTGAGAACTCATTTCTGGCATCATTAATCAAAAGATCACATTAAAAATGTTTTGCCGCAACAAAGTGTAATTATAAGGCGGTTATTTCCGTCATTCTCTGCAGCCAAACAAAGAGTTGTCGCGTCTGCAGTTAATGAAGTGAATTAGTTTCTGCTGGGCACATCGTACGAACTGCATTGTATAGTACTACCTACTTCTTTTTTCTACACAATTCTACACGAGTCGTGAGCACAATCTTTATTGGTCGATTTCACATGATTTCGCTGCTGGTTCACGCGATTGGCTCGCGTCGTCTATTGGTCTAGTAAGAGTTCTTCGATTGCTATCCATTGGTCGAAAGGTGTACAATATATCTACCACGAATCATCTATGCTCACAACTCGTGACGGTTACTATACTACGTTTTGTTTACATGCTCGTGTAAAGTTCGAAGGCTTTCGATGTAGATGTTCAGATATAGAAAAATCATAGATTGGCGCGAACCGGACCTGATTTGTGTTTTTTTTTCATAAAGAAATCTAAGAAAAGTAACCGGAAAACTGTATAAGCTATTAGGACCCGTATGTATTATCATTTGTGTCAGTGCCTATCACACACACAAAGTGTTTTGTGATAACAAAGTGTAATTATTAGGCGGTGGTTATTTCCGTCATTCCCTGCAGCCAACAAAGAGTTGACGCGTCTGCTTTATATGTAGTCTGTGCAGTATATGTTCTCTGTCTCTCGCCAGCGCAGGGTTAATGACTCGGTGCAGTGACTGCAGTGCCTATGCGTGTTTCGTTGTGATGATTGGTGATTTTACATGAGAATTCACCATGCTGCAACCATTCCAATTCAATCCTAATTATATTATGTCAAACGGTCAAAATTCAAACGTGATGGCCTTTATTTGTGGGTATACCAATAAAACTATCGAAAAATCCTAACCATACCATTCTCTAATGCTAACGGTTACCAAAACTGTCAAATATATATTAAGCAGTCAACATGAATATATTATGATACGAATATCATTCAATTATAATAGCTGATGCAGCTCTCCGCACGGGTGTCGTGTACTATGCCACAGATTGGCAGCAGGAATTTGAGAGATCAGACTAAAAATTCAGTCTGGATATAATTATACTTTGTTCCAACAAAAATATTGTAAATACATATAAAATTACCCTTAAGGTACTGCCGCTAAAGTAATCAGGGTCGTTTGTACACTACGACAGACTCAATAGTCTTGTCTGAAATGCAGATTTGTATATCTCCTCCACACACAGGTGTCGGGACTTAGCATCAGAAAACATTACCATGAGTCCATTAATACAGTCTGTCCTGACTTAGCTCGGGCTACTAGTCTTTTCTCTCAAATAATCACCCTAACGGTACAAGGTTTTACGATGTTTACTTCCAAAGTTGTATAAGGCTACCCATTCGATGTGTGACTAATCAGTCGCAATTACGTGTGTTACTCAATTTATATGAGATTTGATGTCTCTTCTCTTTTGATATTACATCAAATTCTTTGGTATTAAAACTATATAAAATGAAGTCTAAACCTAATTTGAAGGGTTTATCAACGCATTTTGGAAATAAAGAATTTCCAACTGTTTTCCGCTTCTTGAACAATCGAAAGCAGTTAAATTGACAAATTTAAAGACAGACACCTTTGTCAATTCAAAAATATGAGAGATTTATGGCCATCATGTTGTCTCTTAGAATTAAAATAATTTTACAAGCTCAAGTAAGTGTCGATTAGTCGCAGTCGGCCATAAATCGTGCGCTAGTGGGAGGCCATATAGGCTCTTATTGAGGCCTTTCATATATGGTCACCAGCATTTGTGTTAGGCGAGACGTGCTCGCGAAATACATTATAAGGTTAACCACCCTAGGGTTTGTTGACACTTTTTGATTTTAGCCTTTAGGTAATCTTACTTTTGATTTTTAACATCGATGTAATGTATCTATGTTTCTAGTTTTGTTCTCAATATTTTTTTATTAATTAAAGGAGGTATTTTTTATTATTTATCATTGATAGGTTCAACAGGCATACATTTAACTCGTTAACATATAACATATTATAACAAATTAAGGATAGAATTATGAATTATATTGTAGATATTGTTTTTTTTTTAATATTAATTCGATTCTAAAAATTCAAAACGTTCCTCAATTTTATGGTCCTAACAAACATCTAATTTGCAAGCTTATCGAACACCTAACACCGACTCATTTCTCAACATCAAATTGACATCATAACGGCTGTCACATAGAAAAAAGAAGTAAGTAGAACGGCCATAACATATTTGTTCCAAATGCATTGTGGCTACGAGTAGCTCAACAGTATTCACTCCCCAAAGTGTACCAAACTCATTCTACCATTCTCACTTGCAGTCGCAATGAAACTGACAGAAGGAGGTAATTAATATGCGCTCAGTAAAGCAGAATCTAGGGAAACGCCTGTCCCACCCACAGAGCCGTTCTGTCTACTTCTTATTTCTATGGGCTGTCAAGTTAAGTGTGTTCCTGTTAAGTTATTCACTGTACACCACGTTACGGCCGCCATCTTGCAAAATAATCCTAATCATTTGCTTTCCAGGGACGCGCACGGCGCAAGGACATTACATGGACATTACAGTTCATTTGTCATTCCTACGACGTCTCCTAGTTGGTACGTGGTCAATGTTGTGTTGTTACTGGGTAATTATCGCCTTTCGAGCTACTATTAGAGACGAAAGAGTTGCGCTGTTTACTTTCGTTTTTTCGCTCGCACTAGTTCATTCTTCATCTATGCTGCTTTAAGATTCTTCCTGCTTCACGGTTACTTTTTGTAATGAAATGAAATGAAAATCATTGATTTGCACAAATATGGGTTAGTTATTGGTTTTACAGGGCATTTTGATCAATCCATATTCACCTTCTCAGGTATGCAAATTAAGATTAATTTTGTGTACTTTGGTTGTGGTTTTTTCAGTCATTTGTTCTACATCCAATCCGTAAGTTTTTGTTTTAAACCCTGGGATAATTAATCTCCAAAAATAGATACTTCAAAAATAACTTCTTTATTCCAATTAGCCACTGCCAGCCACGCGTGTTCGACAAGACATCGACAAATAGTACATTCATTCCTTGATACGCAATGGTAAGGAAAAAATAGACTGCCTCCTTAAACAATTACATCGCATCACCTGGCAAACATTTTATAAAATCTTACATTGGAAAACTGACTGGTAGGTATACAAATATTACCTTTAACTTTACCCCGCACTCAAAAGTTGATCGTAAAACAACGTCATTGCATACATTTTGTCGTACGTCAATGTCTATTTTGATTTGGACAGCCCTGTGGTTAAATTTTGTCGAGTTGCTGGCTCGGTCAGCTAAATCAATGAACCCTGTGTTTAAATTATGTCGCGCCGGACGGCTATATCAGTCAATTAGGAGAAGGCCTAAAAACCTTTTGTCTTGTTTTATCGACATTAGTACAAGGCCTTAGAATCCCACGTGTCATGTTTTATCGCCAATCATAATATTCATAATACACGAAAATGTTATTGTACTTACAGCTCCGTTGTTATAATTATAGAGAAGTAAGAGGCGTAAGGGTAGGGACAGTGAAAGCAGTTATGCAATTGTTATTAGTATAATGAGTAATCCTCGATAAGTTTGTTTAAAAATATTTGCTAATGAATCAAATTCTGCTAATGAAAACATTTATGACATCGCACTTTCACTGAACGTCTTGTACGTTCTGGTAATAGAGAACGTTTTGGTAATAGAGAATGTTAATAAATTAAAAGAAACTGTCTCTTAAAGATGGTAGCCTTAATTTAACAAGACAGTTTTTGTCTTTTGGATATTTCCCGTGAAAAGGCAAAATGGTGTACATTGGGTATTGGTGTCGCTAGTTATCAGTATTCAAGATCGCAGAACACACAGTGAAGTCACTCGTGAATCCTATTTGCCTTGAGTTTCGACGCTAATAGCCGTGCAAAATATTTGCTTCTAACGGCATCAGCCCAAAATGGATTCACGAGCATTTTTCAACTTGCATTTGCTTTTGATGAAAAATGCAGCAATGATTCAAACCAGAACTTGATGGATGATCAGATTTATTTCCTATTTCTGGTTAAAAATTACCACCAACAAGAATACTGCGGCAACTCATCCAGTGACATATTAATTTTTGGATCATGCTCTAATGGGCATCCCTGATCAATCATTTCAGTTTGGTACATGCATACTCACGTTGGTGAGCTTTTACTTAATATAAGTATTGTTGTTTCTAGTAGGTACTGCTACCACAGGAGCCAATAAAGTTCTTGATATCTCAAAACGTGTCTTGAACATTCATCGCGTGGTAGAGACGCCGCCTCATCCTTCGTGGGAAAGAGGCTAGTCGGCCTTCGCCGGAGACGGCAAACAGTCCTCAATTTTGTGAATGTATTTGACTTGAGCACTCATCTTCAGATAACGTTAGTCTCATCATTATACAGCTTATTACTAAATAAGCTACTAAGCTCGATCGTTGATCAACTAGTTTTCGGTGATATTGCTAAATTTGAGAGGTATTTGACACCGAATTACTCAGAATTATTAGTAGCATATTTTGCTGATTATCCAGTTAATGAAAAACCCAAATGACACCCAATGAAACAATGTGTATATGCGTATATGCTACTCAGAAAAAATAAGAAGTTCGATACAAATGTGTCTCTTCTGATCTTACCTACTGAAGAATTTACTTTACGCAGACTGTATTACTTTCGTCTCCCCTGGTATTGCAAGTGTCAACAGACGACATTAAACTTTGAAAAATGAAACATGAATTTCCATAACACGAAAATACGTTTTACCTAATTTCAAATCAATGTTCTTAATTCTTTAGCTCGAATAGTTAAACACAAAGTCTTGATTTTAAACTTAGGTATAACATAAATCTTTCCATAATGAGTTCACAGTGACGTGTGGCAATAAAGCCATCAGAAATCAAAACATAATGAATTTATCATTGGCCATTTTCCTTGACTCCATGTGTCATATATATATCCATACATCGACATACGGTTTCCTTATTGTTCATCTTATAATGTCGATGGCATTTCGGTAAGTGGTCATGCAGCTTCATAACAACACATGATTCGATGTCTCTTCAGGATGTTTATCAACGAAAGTAGGTTTAGGTTCTTCGCTTAATTTGTAGTAAGCAGCTATCATTTTCGTTGAATTTGTTGTTCTGTAATTGACAATGATTTTGTTAATGTCACATATGAACAGGAGTCCATGATTCACATATCATTTTAGTCCTCAAGCCTATCCAAATAAAACGTTTGATACAACTTGTATCTAATTTGAAGTAAAATATTCATGGGTTGCTGTGACCCATTTAATTTTAACATCAAGTGGCCTGTTTGTTCTCTTGCTTAGTTTCCTTTTATTTATAGTGCATCCATTTGCATTTCATTAAGCTTAGATAGACACAAGAGGAAGTGACCTGAAAACAATAATTGACCCATAGTAACCTGCCTAATTCCCATTATTGATCTACCATATAACTCAATGGTACTAATAAATAATTTGGCTAATAAATAGATCAATTGATGTTTCCGATTAAGTATAGATACTATCTTATGTCCGTTATGAAGGCTTGGGAAGTCCACCAACCAGCAATAGGTCAGAGTAGTGAACTAAATACTTTTTTTCGTAGAAGAGACCAACCTTCCATTGGGTCACTAATTGATGCAGATAGACGATGTCATTTTCGTCAGCAATTACCAGAAAACAATTATTATCAAAAGTCATCAGGTAAAACTTACATAAACAAAGGTTCTTCTGTAAAAAAGCTTTCTAATGATATGGGAGTAATTAAAAACAGTGTAATTTCAAGTTTCTTCAGTACATACAATGCTCCAATGAATTTTGAGAATGGAACTCATAGATTTGATGTGTCATTATTATCTACGTTTAAACCTTCCCTACCTAACAACCCAATTGAAAAACCTTTCTTCGATTTGCCACAGTCTGGCATACAACAACTATACATACATATCTCACCTATAATTACTTTCCTATAATTTAGTAGTTAGATTTTTTACCGTATCACCTATTGCCACGTCAATTGCTTTATTCTCAGTTCCCAGAACTATTACGGGTGTATTGCGTCACTTTATTACACTTGCTTTCATTGTTTTGCCCGTATTTGCCGAAATTAGATAACTTTTCATTTTGTCGCGACCGCCTGGGAACATCTGTTCACTTTCCATCACAAGAATACAACGTAATATCTATTGTACTGTCGTTTTGTATGCTGCATCATCGAGTGGCTGGTGGTTGGTGAGAGTTGCTACATATAATTTCGTACGGCCCTGAACCCTGCTCGTAAGAATAGATACTTTCGAGTGAATGACAAATGACAATTTAACCCCGTGATTGCTATATCGATCGCAAAAGTTGCACGTACGACATCGTCATTTTGTACATATTATAGCATGTCAGTGCGTACCTACTTCAATAAGAACAGCTCCATACAGAGCCTTGTGTTTAAATTTTTCATGTTGGTTGGTTACTGTTATGCCAGTCAATTAGGACAAAGCCTAGACATGGAATTGATTTCTGAATGCATGCATTAAATATGGTGCATTTAATATGCTGCATGACCATCATTAGCGTAAACAAACTAGCCACTTTTACCTTTGCAATCGTAATTCTACTAGACCTCATCCGCGAAAGTTTCTATGTAGTTATAAATGTCAGGTAAGTTTATAAAATTCAATTAACAGTTCGCAAATAATCGCGCAAATATATTGAAAAATTTATCTATAAAATTAATTTAAATTACGGTCCAGACAACCCGCTCATAAAAATGACTCTTCTCAAATATGTTTATTTTCAAATGCTTTAAGCGTTATGCGAATGCGTCTTTCATGTATGAAGCTTCCCTTGTGATCGTCATTCATCTGAATCTCTCTTGTCATTTAAAACCGGTACTACTCTTTCACTTAACTGTTTTAATTTCTTTCTGACCCAAAAAAGGAGCTTCACCGCAACAGAAGGTGATCTTTAATTTTATAAAGCGCACTTTTTACAGTCATTCTTGCGAGCCACTGGGATGCGAACCCGGTTCTCTCGATTAAGAGGTCGAATTCTAAACCACTGGGCTATCACCACTTTAATCACTATCATTGACGCTAGCATTACCTAATCCAAATGCCCATAGAATGGTAATCTTCACACTTGTATAATGTATGTCTTGGCAACATCGCGTGTTCAAGGCAGGCTCCCCATTGATATTCAGTTTAGGACCCATTGTGCAAATGACAGTTTGTTTTTATTGCATACAGGACTTTCTCTTTAAGGTATTTGTTTTATAGATAAAACAGCAGCAGAGTTAAAGAGTTGAGAACCTAACTTTGAATTAAATGGGATCAGTTGTTGACATCATAGACAAATAAAAAGATACTGTTTTCGCCAGGTTAAGTGAACTACTTCAACCACTACATTCAATATCTAGAGTCCTAGAATGCTCCAGGGTCTCCAGGGCTCCAGGACGTTTCTACCATGCTCTACAAAAATCAAAGTCAAAACTTTTTATTCATTGTCAGCTACAATTTGTGCACACTTAATGAATGTCACAAATTTAAAAAAAAATCATCATTTAATAGATCATACATTCATCGGCTTTGACCGTTCCTCGGGTAAAACGTAGGGTGGGAGAAAAAAGCGGGCGAAAAAAACTACAAATCTCATATCTCTAAACGCTGTCAAACCGTCAAAAAATCCCCCAAAGCATTATAATTATCGAATCAACAACTGATTACGCAAATCTGACACCAAGAGCCTCCCGCAGAAGCCTGCGACAGTCGACAGTTTGCCTCGGACTGTGCGCGCGCGCACCCGCGCTGTGACGTCATCAGTGTAGCAGTGTTGTGATTTGTGCACTATCTGCCCTTTATTGAACCGATAGAGGGACAGATGGATTAGTTTTATGTCGGATATCCTCCTGTTTTTCGTCACGGTACGTCCTCTTTTTACTGTAGACATTAACCAAATTTCTGAAAGTCTGGAGACTTGAAAGGACCTTAAAATGAGACTAAAAATAAAAGATTGAAGCCAACGCGGCGATTGGTCTGGTGTTGCTAGTATCCTTAAACTATAGTCACCACTTAGCATCGGGTGCCTCTTACTAAATAAAATATTTAGTAGGCCTACTCCAAAAGTTTTTAACACAATCACTCAATTTGCTTCTCTCCTAGCTATATCATTCTTATAAAAAAACAACCTTTCAACTTATAATGTATAGGCTGATTCTAATTCCAGCCTCAAAAAGGATAGATATTATTTATAAAATACTACCAATATATCCTTCGTAATGGTAAATTCATTCATATCATTAGAGAAATGACTTCAACTCTACACGTGTTAACGTATCATGTTGTTGGGTATTACTGTTTCTTATCTGTCTGTAAGTGCTAAATACCACAGCTGCAAATGTTTAAGTGATTTACAAATTGGTATTAATTAACATTTTTTACCTATCGTCGCGAGACCGTTTCATATTTGGCAATAATGCTTTTTCATTCACTTTAATTTGGGAATAGATTTGATGCTTAAATCCTCTATTAACAACGAACTCTCTATTAACAACAACTTGATCAGCGAATTAAATTAAAGCGATGCCTTTCTGCGAAGAACCAAATTATTAATTTGGTTTCCTTCCTGCTAAAATTTTTATTGTTACTTACACTTTGTACTAAATTAAAAACAAATACATCACGTTATAATATACAAGTAATGAACATCTTTATCTAAAGTCCTTGAAATCGTTCGTGGCATAGGGATTTAGATTATATTCTTTTCATCGATTACTTACGGATACATAACTACTAAAATGCATACTTTCCTTACATTCATATCATATAAAAGATTTTTCAAGTGGACAAAAAAATTATCCAAAGATAAACAAATTAGTATCCTAAGTAAGATGAATGGCATTTATAGTATTATTTGATTTATTACTATCAAAATTTTCACTTTTAACTCTAGGTTCTTTTTATCATGTCTAGAAACTCTACAGTTCATTAAAGTTTTATACTATACGCATGATATGATTGTAAAATATCTCACTTATGTTAAAAACTAAAATCGAAATAAAAATCTGAAGTTATTACAAAATTACTATTAGTATGTTTGAACATTCTTTTGTTTTGTCATTTCTTGATCCTCCGATAAATTTTTATACGATAAGACACATAAAAGTAACAGCCTGCCTGAAACATAATCTAAATAAAATTGAGTTGTAGTAGAAACATCCCTTAACTTCCTAACTCTATCGTAGTGTTATGCTACACGTGACCAGAATAAGAAAAGATTGAACTTTAAAAGAAAATATAAAAATGTCGATGGATCGCCTTGCCATACTTTTAATAATAATAATGACAATAACCAGTTTTATTAAAGCAAATTAGAAACATTCCATTCCTAGGTACGTGGCCCGATGTTAATAAAATGTGACATAATTACAGTACATTATTTATCCAAGTGTTTTGTTTCAGGTCTGTAATGACTCGATCGTCAGTAACTGGTGAGTTTGAACATTTATTGAAAGAAAAAAATTTAAAATTACCACTTCATTCTTCAATTCTGCACCATGTGCTCATCTTTAAGTTTTTAACAGTACAAAGATTCTTAAACATTTGGTGACAATTATATTGAGGTAAAATTAGATTTTATTAATTTTAATCGTAATAAGTGTTAGTTACGTTTTGGAAAACATAGATTCTACTTACATACTTGCAAGTGTAGGCGCTCAATTTAACTATTTATTCGTTTTATAATTACAACCTCCCGAATGAAACCTTAATTTACTTTGTTTGTCTAAAACTCTAAATGAACTCCAATTCCGATCACATTCCACTGTGTTGGAATCAGACCCCTTATTTTGTGCTTTTGGGCTAAGACGTGCCTTGCTCATATTCATAGTATCCAGATCAGATAAACTTTTATCATCAGCTCCTACTGATATCACTCGTATGATCTTTTCTTCAATTTTTTGTGGCACTTATCATGATTTACGTGCCTTAACGTGCGTTAGATTGACCCGTAAACAATTAACTGTGATCATCCTTATCTGAATTTACGTCATTCGTCTTTCATACTTTATAAGTGAACACGGTTTTGCTAGAATTTGTTTCTTAAAGTTAATTCTCCCCATCTAATGTTCCCGAAGTAAATTTTAACAAAATTTAACGAAAAACCAACTCCAACAAAAGGAGAAACATTTAACAAAAAAGAAGGTCCTAAATAAAGAACTGTGTTAATACGACTACATGTCCTCAAACATAAACAAAACAACACTACTCATCATTGACACTCCAACAAGCAGCCTGTAATTTCTCCTGATAGTTTTAATAATTGTGGTAATAACGATTTTTTGGAACGGATGCAGGATGCATCATGCTGTATCCTATGTAACCTACTTATTAATCTAATTCATGAAAACATTATCTTTTCGAGTTCGCGTGACTAATGTTTGTGTTTGATTGATGAATTACTTTGTGCTCAAATATTTTAAGTTTCGCTTTAATTTTCCTAAACTTATACGTTTTCGTATATATAATTAATTTTATGAAGTGTGGAAGGCACCTGTACCGTATTGGTCGTGAAAACTTGTTTAATTTCTGTTGAAATATCAAATGGTCATGTTAAAATAGAAATTATCGTTAGTAGCTAGTTTATTTGCAATGAAACAGTAAAGTATTCAAGGTCTGTTATTTATGCAAAGTTAAAATTCTGGGAGTGTGACACTAAGGACCTCCCCGGTCAAACGACAATGGTAGAATCATCTGACGATATCATTAAAATTCGACACACATGTTAAGGATGCGGCCTTTGCAATGCTTTTCCTTCGAATTAATTATTAACAATAAAATGTGTTTTCCGATGCACTGTAATAGATTTACAATCAGTTGGCAGGAAAACTTGCTGTAAAGTACAGCAAAGGAACATTTAATTTACGTATCATTACCGATCTTATTGCCACAAAGTTATGATGATGATGAGTTAAAAACATATATAATCGCAACTATTAAGGTTATATTATTAAAATAACCTTTCTAGGAAGATTAGCGGTAGAGCCATTATAGAGCAGATAGAAGTATCCTGTCGTCAAAAGCACATTCTTTAAGTCTTGTGTTTCAGTTGGGGGAATTTGGTTTCTGTCAATTACATCATTACAAAGAGCATGTTTAAAAACGCTTATATAATATCCAAATGATTAATGAATATAATAATATTCTTTCTTACCTTTTTCTCTTTCAAAGCCTTTTTTCGTTTATAGTCACAAAGCTTGGCTTATAACTTGAACGTTTACTTTCATCGTACATAAGTAGAAGACGATCGTATAGGCAAGGCGATGAGCCGAGGAATGTGGGCGTTTGTGCAATGTATTAACCGTTGGGGAAAGACTTAAACTTAGGTAACTGACATTGACTAAGTAAATGTTACCAATGACCAGAAATAGAGACTTGAGAGTCCCTAGTACTTGAAGTAGCCTAGATTAAAAAAATAGCTGTCTTCTATCCATTATATTGACCATCGTTAAAATAATAGGTTCTATTCGCCATATTTATTTATGTATATACGAGTAAAATGCGATAGCATGTTTTTCGAATAATCCGGCTCGAAGGACCAAGCTTTTTTAAGCTTGATTTAAGAAAAATCACATTTAAATCGAATTACAATTTTTACGTCTATCTGTTTTTAGTGATTGAGAAAAGTGGATTAAATTACCGATGAAGTAATGAAAAATTATGTTGATTCTTCTGCCAATCGCTCCCCACATATCGATGGAGAATGTCCGTCGTCATGCCAGTCACGAGGCGGCCAAGTTGGTTGAACTTGTACGGGCCTTTGTGCCCACATTACTGGGCATGTAATACAAGCTTTAGCAAACAATACAGAGAGTGCAGACGTCAATCTTCATACATCGCAAGCAACGCACATATTGAAAATCGTTACCCATTACTTTTATAGATGCGTTAACTTATCTTTGCAGACGATGCTACGTATGTGGGCTTATAATAAGAACACTGTACTTACAAAGACACTCACACAAAACACCGCGCGCCAATATTATTTCAAACATCTATACTTGTAATTGAATCAGAAAATTATACTCGTCATTCAACTTTCAACTTCACTGAAAACCGAATCCGCCCCATGTTGTTTTTAAAGGTGCTAGAGCCATTGTTGCTCTCCCGAAGGTACCACCATCCTCTCAATCTGCTGTGAATAAACATGTTCTTGGTGTCACACACGACACACCCATATAAGATACTCAAATAGGTCTTTAGGAACTTTCTGTCCTTTTTGAAATTGGACGTATTGCTTGAAAGCGCATTCTATGAAGCGAGTATTCTGTACAGTTTATGGTTTGTATTTAAAGGCTGCTTTTCAGTCAAGTTGGCGCTTTGTGCGACGTGCCGTTGCATATGACGGGATTGAGATATGGTCGCATTGTTTGACTCGTAGTTCGATATACCTATGTTTTCCTTATTTTGTTTTAGGTAAAAGGCGCATCTAAACGTGCTAGGAAAATGTCTTGAACAGAACGTAACATCCAAACGGTAATGAATGCGTTGCTATTCTTTAAGGAGGTCTCCTTTTGTCACCGTCAATTTTAACTGGTACATATTTTCGCCGTTACTTAGAAAGTAACTCTAAATACCCCTTTCCTTTTCCTTTTTGTACAATAAGGCATAGAACATCGATACATATTTGATAGTCATTGATCCACCAACTAAACAATGCAAGGTGTGGTCATGTGCTCTACGCACGAAAGCTATGAACCTACACACTTTCGGTAACTACGATGCATTTGCATCGAATCGATTATATTGTCAAAAGCAAGCCATAAAAACATTGGGACAAATAGTCTTGAGACGTAGTTGCAACTACATGCAATCATAATAGGTATGTTGATAACGTTGCTATTCCAAAATCTATCTAGCAACATGATTACTTCACATCGAACAAAGGCAGGTACGTACCTTCCAGGATTAATTCCAAAGTTTTTTCTACGACCCATAAAATCAAACATAGAACGTGCTCAAGCATTGTCATTAGCGCAAATTTCAATACCGAATTGAGTATCGAACTTTTCAAACGAGTTATCTACTGACATAGACTACTCGCCGAGTTATGCGACAAATCACTCGCACTGTTTCAAACATTACTGATCACTCGCACGCAGATCTCGTGTACTCAAAAGCTTCAACATCTAGTTCAATCATCTGCAGAATTTGGCCATAACCATAAAATTGGTTTCGCATTCTGTGCGGTGCATGCGGAAGCATTCACTTTCCACTCGATTACGAAATCCTCGTGATTGATGATAACTGGTCGCAGATAATATCGTTACTGCTATCGGACCTGCCCATCTCTATTAATCGATCTCTAGAATTTTGAGTGATGTACATTATGGTTGAAATGTGCCAGATAATTCTCCCCAAGTGGGAATCAAGTAAATGGCTGAATTTTGAGTGGTTCGACCCCACATTTAATCTTCTCAGAACATAATAGTTTCATTTTTAGTTTACTCATAAATAAATAGTTTGTGTTTTGAGCCAATGTGACCTACTCATGAGCCCTCATGACATGCCTCAATGAACGCGATTTAGTCAAGCATCTACTGTTCTGTACTCGTACCAAAATGTGGACCAAAACAATGTTTTCTATGATTTTTAGAATATCGCCTATAAAACAAGACAACTAATTATCTTTAGAGGTTTTATTTCTCTTTTTGCACGATTTATTAATCTTTTCTTTAATTTAACTATTATTACACTAAATTAACATTACTCTCGTTGTTATAGGTGGCTATACCTCCACGAATTTCTTAAGCTTATTCACACCTACCGACGTTGCGTGCACGAACACGCAATCTTACCTTTAATCTAATTTCTTGTGTACGTACCAGCTTAATCAACTGTCTCGGTGTGGTTTAAAGCTGTGCTGTATTGCGGAATATGGGAGACATTTAGGTTTTATCAAAAGTTGTCGTAATGATGTGAACAAATTACTAATGAATCTCAGCTAACGCTAATTTGAAAACTTTTTACTAATATTTCGAAATTAGATCTGCATTTGATACAATGTTTGCGGGTATTGCTGTTATTTTACTTCACATTTGGTAATTTGAGGCTTATTGCTATCACTACGTTATGTTACGTTATATTTTGTTTTGTACCAAGAGATTGCTTACTATAAACATTATTTTTCACTTTTTACATTGTAAGTCGCGAGCGTTGCATAACAATATAGGCGAGTTTCATTTTTACATCCGAAACACAAAACAAGTTTTGAAAAACTGGCTGAAATGCCAAATTGGTTAAACGTGAAGTAAAATTACTTACTTCACTAGCTTTGAAAGCAGACGTAACAATTACATCGATGTTGTATCGTCTGACCTTATGGTCCTGTATTATTATGTACTATATCTTGTATCACTGTCATTAGTGCTTGCTCAGGTATAATATTGTTCTAATTACATTTTTTATATTGTGACAAACGTACGCTTAGTTGTAAAAGTTAATGTACGGAGTTCTTCATGAAGTGGTCCCTATAAATGCGTTAGTTTTCAAAGCAGCTGTTTTATCCAAACGTATTGCACCAGTAACCTTCTAAATCCAAAATCTTTTCACTATGATTTGAAATGGACACAGTGTGTGGAAAGGCTGCAATTAATCTTAAATTTCACTCAAACATTCGTGAACGCTTCACTTTTTTTTCACCAAGCGAACAGGCAGATGTGCTAACTGTTATGTTATCTTGTCCTGCGAAAAATCATCCAGCATCTCGTAGAAAATACGATAATATACGCTTCTGAAGGTTCAAGACCGACAAACAAAGGCGTCTCTTGCGAAACAGGAGCTCCTTTATCACTGACACAATTCTAAACAGCTGTTTAACATGTAGCTCAGATGCGCTTTACAAATTCATCGCCTGTCCGGACGGTCTTTCCATTGTCTCGTAAATATCTTGCATCGTCGTCGCATCAGAATCCTAATTTTGAACTTAAAACTTTTGTACCTAAACCCTGGTCGTTAGTGATCAACTCCGTGGCACAGAAAGAGTCCTGGACTCAATTCCTAGAGTAGCATAAATTTAACTTAAATTCCATGTAATATCTAGTCCATATAAAATAACATCCACGACGTAGTGAACCCTCGTAACATCTAACTAGGCAGTTTGGGAAGTTATCACAACCATACAAAGTAACTAATGATTAAGGACCTCGGTTAGAACCCGAACTCATTAGTGTAAAAAGGCTAAATTCAAGGGTATTATAATTTGCCTCAAAAATTCGACCGTATTCAACCATACTGTCTTTCAAATAGTCCTTGTGTAAACTTGTATTGTTTGACAAGTTTTTAAATTTAAGCGAATTCAATCTCGGAAAAGATAGCAACAATATATTTATTTTTATTTTCCTTGCTGCATTCTCTACATTCTCGCGTCGTGATGTCACGACTGCTATATCACTATGAGCAGAAAACTGGTTTACTGGCTCAGTAGCAAATACTGTTTATCCTTCTTCGTAATTGCTTCTCAATTTGTCTCAATCATTATTCAACAGATACCGATTTATCATTTCAGAAGAAATAGAATTTACACCGGTGACATGCATTTTGTCGAATGAAATGGTTTGAAGATAAATTGTTCAATTAATTCAATAAGTTCAGGTTTTATTTTATTGTGGCTGTAGCTACAAGTACATTAAATGTATAATTAATTCAAATAATTATGATTGATTCACGTCATTCACGACAAGAATCCGAGGTTGTAGTATAATGCATACAACAATGCATCTTCTGAACTGAGCACCGGTCTTCGGCACTCGCCACACAAACGGGCTTATTTGCTATGAAAAGCCCACTTACATAAACTGTTAGGATATCCTGTTATCACGACCTTCCTGTAAGCGTTGACCTACAAAACAGCAACTTTAGCAATGTCCAATGATTCATACACACACGTCAATGGAAAGTATCTTAGAGTTGTCGAAAGTCACAGCAAAGTGTGCCTTTTTTCTTTGAGCTATGAATTAAATTCGCAAACATAACGGTTCCTTCTGGTATACGAGAGATATGAATGAATCATAGTGTTACAAAAATGCTGTTTCAGGTCTCTTTGCGCTGATCTGAATGTTTATACGAAGTCAATCAGTTATATAGTTATAGTTAGTCAATAGGTCAATAGTCGCTGAATGCTATAAAATTGTTTATATTATACGATCTCAGGAGACTACAAAATCCTATGACTGCGAGTAGTTAGTAGGGTACTACTATTATTAATTTGAAAGTTTGTAAGGAGGGGTGGGTGGATGTTTGTTACTCTTTCACACGAAAACGGCTGAACAGATTTGAATAAAATTTGGTAAGTACTTAGATTATAACCTGACTTAACAAATAGGATACTATATATCCCACTCTGAACCATGTTCTAAATCTACGCTGATAAGTATAGTTTTATATACATAATATATAATACAGTTACTGTTATTGTAAAGTAAGACTAATTGCACTTATTTGATTGGCATGGCAATTCTTAATGGGCCATTGCACGCTTTATTGGTAGAATACTAAAGAGTTGATCACACAAAGATTGTAAGGATCGTTACTTGGTTTAAAACTAGGTTTAATTAAACGGTCATGTTGTTGTAGAAATGGAAATTTTAAAATAGACTAATCTTGAGTTACCAAACAAAAGATTGTTGTCAAATGTGTATAAATTGCACGTATATTCAGTTATTTTTTCATTTCTTCATATCATAACCGCTGAAAGACAAGAATTCAAACATGGTCATTTAGATGAAAATGATTTGAACATTAAAATGATACCTGTAAGAATAACACACGACAAGCCATCTTAACAACGATTGTAATTATTTATCGAACGTCACCATTTATGTAACTAACTGTTCGCGAAAATAACGAACGACCGCATATAATAATGAACTGCTTTGTGTGAACACAGCTGGTTATCTTTGTTACAAATACAGTGCATCATAAATATGTATCTTAAAATAATACAAGAAGAGTTGAAATTTACAAAGCAGGAACTAACACAGATGCCAATTAAAACAGCAAATAACAGTACATGAACCCTTCGAGCTCCATTTGGTTATTTTTAATCCGCTGCAAGTATTTAAACGTTACTTAACGTCTGTTAAAAATGTACGAATATGTTATGACTTAATAAAGTATTGTACTGTGTACATATCAAAATATGAACTCTTACGATTTATTTCATTCAAATGACACTAAATTATAAGATGACGCTAAAGAGAAGTGAAAATTAAACAAAACCTTTTTATGTATTGAATATGGGTTTGAGACACTGAAAATGGTTTTATCTATAATATAACCAAATTTATTAATATAGGATATTGAGACGTCAATAAAACACGGGAGCTAGCGGCTGACTGCTTTTATTATAATATACCCACATTAGGGAAATATCTGTTACATCTTCTCCCTCTTTAATTGACAAACAACACATAAATAAATGTATGATTATGAAACCATTACGAAACCACAACTTGTTATATTACATTATTGGGGCCTAATTCGCCTTGCGCGTAAATGTGCCCGTAAGGTTCGCTCAGACGCGTCCGGCGCCAGCGCCGGCGTCTTTGGCAGCGCCGAGTCCAAGGGCGGCTCAGGGTCGGCCCCGGCCGCCGTGTCTAACCCCGCACCGGACTCGCCCTGCTCGGCTTCGACCGTCGAGCCGTCGGACGCGTCCGCGAATGAGTCATCGACACCCTCACAGACCACTGGTTCGATAGCCCCCGAATTACAGTCCGCGGCGTCGGCGTCGGGAGCGATGCTAGTGCGGGATAACGAATATTTATTTTTATTACTAATAATTTGATCGGCGTGTCGTCGCCATCGTACACCACGACTGACGTCTACGTTATACGATACGGGCCCCGTCTTTTTAACTACGACACCCTCGGTCCACTTGTCTCCCCCCGCGGAGTAGTCCCGGACCAGCACCGCGTCCCCCACGCCGAACCCGCGCGAGGCGCCCCCGGCGGCCCGCACCTGGCGCTCCTGGGCGGCTCGAGCGCGCTCCGCCACGTCGGGCCGCACGGCATCGAGCCGCCCACGCAGCCGCCTGCCCAGCAACGCGACCGCCGGCGACACCCCGGTGCTCGAGTGCTCGCAATTTCTATATTGAAATAATTTCTATAGGGAAATATCTGTTACAGATATAAAAATAGCTTCAAAATGTTTAATGCTTTGTATGTCCATCATGTGTTTTTTAATATGCTTTATAATAGCTCTCACTCCTAAGCCGTACTTTCAACCGTGTTGCCCGCGTTCATAGACAATGATGGCCACATATTATCAAGTAGCCCGTTCACCTGTTTCCCTGCTTTATTTATAAGCAGCAAAAATCTAGCTAATAAACCAACATTTGCTATATTGACATGGCATTAATTAAGTCGAAGCAAAACCTTCGTCACTAAAATAAATATACTCGCATTTGTTGAAGCGAGTTACGATTACTGTGACATTTCAAGAACAAAAAGTTGATCAATGTATAGTATGGTAACTACAATTAAAGCGCAATCAACAATTGCATACTCAATCATCAATAGTGTAGGAACATAATGACGATGAACAATGGCCCTCTTCCTGAGTTCGCAAAACACACTTGGATTCAGCGGTTGCGCAACCAGAGTCTGTTCCAGAGTCGTATGTTACACTTTCATCTTCTGTATATAGTTTTTCTTGCGTATCGCTTCCGTTGACAGTTGTCTGTAATTGATACTGAAGTATGAAATCATCCAATTAATGTTTTATGTAAAGTTTGTTCACGTATGATGCTGGCTTTTGTTTTTGAGCATGTTATTCTTCTGGCTCTTCTATTATTATGTAAGCTAGACGCAGTTAAACTTAGGGAGACGACCACCGTCGGTGGACTGATGACATTATTGAACTTAATAATATTTTGAGCCTTTTGAGCTAGTGACATCATCGCAGAGCCAGTAGTATCAGGCTGAGTGCAGTGACTTTTAATATTATAGCATTGTAAATATATATTGTACTAACATTCTTTTCATTTCATTTATTATATCATCATAACATCTATATCATTGCTTATTCTTCTTTTATTTACTTTGTGCTTTTTCTATATTCTTTCTTATATACTTGGTGTTGTTTACTTTCCATTTTATTCCACAAATTTATTGTATGGGTTGAATCTTCACTGAAATTAAATATTGTTATTTCGATGTTAGGATGGCTACTTAAAAGTTTATTATTTGGGTCTAGCTATGAGTATTACCTTTTCTTTATTCTAAATTACCTTTTTCTATTGAAAACATGTTATTATTTACTTAGTAAATCTGTGTTGTAAATTTATTCTTTGACATAATCAATGTTTTGACTTGTATAATGACATTATTAGTTTTCTTTTAAATTTCCATAGAGTACTCAAACATTGTCTTTTTTAATTTAGTTTTAAATATTGTAATTCTGTGTAAATTAATACTGGTTCAGGATAATTCCTTCTAAAGTCCGAAAAATAATTTAATATTTTAAATTTGAAATAGTTTGACATTCGGCGAGATGGAAGTCGAGAGTGCTGTGAAAAGGGATTCTGTTCGGGGTCTTCTAACTATCAACATCTCTCTTAAGAAAATTCTGTTCGGGGTCTTGGAACGATCAACATCTCTCTTAAAAAGATTCGGTTCGAGGTCTTGAAGCCACTAACATCTCTCTGTGAAAATTCTACTCTGGGTTCTCAAACAAACATCTATAGAAGAATTCCAGTCCTGGTCGTGAGACAAGCTGCATCTCCGAAGATCATTCTGCTCCTGGTGTGGTGTCAAGTGGTGTGGTTCCGTGCCGTGACTTCTGATCCGGGCAACTTCTCCGGTGTCTCCGCGGCGGGTCTGTTGGAGGGACTGCCGCAACGCTACGAGCGACCTGACTTGGACGAACAGACCTCTAAAAAAACTCTCGACTACATCTCACATCTCAACTGGACTCGACAGGCAACCTCTCTCACTTTACTTAGCTTCTTTTTTACTTTACATGTATCTTTTTTTTTAAATCAATTTGTACACCAAGAGTATTAAATTACTAGACCTCTAACTAACTCTTTTATTTCACTACAATATGTACGCTGCAACATAGATTTTTACTTTTAAGATTATTGTTTTATTAATTTGACTACTATTTTATGTTCAAGTATAATTTCTCAATAAATATTTATTTCTCCCTTTCTACATTGCACATAATATCGCTTGTACTTAACTTTACTTCTGAATAAGCTTAAAATGAAACGAAAACGCAGCCTTTTGTTTCAAATTCCATTTTTATTAAATTTTTCCGATTTTTTCTTTTTTGTTAATGATGTGTTGAAATTTTATGATACTCGTATAAGTCTCTTATAAAATTTGCAGAAATTAATTTCACTAGCCACCTGGATGCATCGAAAGTGTGCATAAATAGAAATTAGCAATGGCATTAGATCTCTGGCAAGTATTAATAAAAACAATTAATATTCATATAGGAATTTCACTTAATATGAGAAACAAAACAAAAAGCAGTCCCAGAGCCTCTAGCGAATGAAAAATATCGAATTTCATTATTAACCATTCATCTTCATCTGTCACTTTTATCAGTTCTCTTCGTTAGTTAAGAACTTAAGATTTAGAATCAATTTATAGTTGCAGTGTTGAAATGTACGTTTGTAGCGGTTACTATTCAATATTCAGTGATTATTTCTTCTATTTATATGCACGATTTACAAGTCCTACAGTACCCATCAACTACTCACACATATTACCAATAGTACCTATAGATAATATTTCATATATGAATATGTATAACCACATTAATATTTCTTTTAAGCATACTAAAAATTAGCTTTTTATTTTATTTAAACATCATCCCTTCCGTCCCTCTTAGCGTTAATTAATTTAAACATCTATTGTTTTAGAAGTAAAAACGGGTTATACTCTTGTTAATTGTCTCAAAACTAATGAAACGGAAAAATTCACAGCAGATTGACATGGGAAATAAGAAGTATGCCTACTGTTAGCTGATGATGTTTTTGTTTGTTCCAGATCTTTGGAGTTTCCCACGACAGGTACGAATAGATCGGTGTATTTGCAAGTAGGACTATTCATTAGGATTTAGTGTGTACTTTTGTTTTGTTATGTACCTAAATAGTTTCTTTCGCAGAAACATCAATAATATTTTGTCATTATAGATGTCTTATCGCCATTTCTTATTATGTGAGATTGGAAGTATTGTGTAATTTCACTTCATACTGTCTACAATATTTGGTACTTTTAAACGATCTTTTCTTGGTTTCATCGTGTAATTTCATTTTGATAAGGTTTTCATTTCTCGTTTCTAAAATTACACTAAATTCAGCAATAAGGTGGCTGCAGAGAGTGCTATTGATAGTAACTTATGTCGAAACACATATTATATCACAGCAAGGATATCGAGCCAAAGTTATCAAATTCGCGTCTTACAATGTCTGTAAACTTGTCTATAAACGCAGAACCGGACAGACTAGTTTTTGCCTCAACTCCAAACTGATCGAACTCATCGCCCGGAATGGCCAAACACCGTTTGTGTTTAGTAGTAGTGCATCTTAAATGGTAAATCGCTGTTCGCACCTTAGAATATCATAACTGGTTTAACGTTTATTTTCTATGATTGCTGCAAACACTTGGTGGGTAACAGATTAGCGATAACATGCAAGCTGATTTCTACTTTAAAGTCAAAATTAGCTCTGATTGTCCTTTATGTACAGGTTATGATTGTACGCTTATTTGCAGGCTAATCTTCTTCGTTCCCATAAGCCTTATGGGAAGAAAGAAAGCTCTTATCACAACGTAGTATTTTTTATATGAGATATAGGTGTTGACACCATGAAGAAATGGATAAGGATACCAACTAATTTTAAGTATTAGAATTATGTACAAACGATCATAACATAGTACGTGAGGTCCAACAATTACCACAAATTATTTAAAATTTCCGATTATATCGAGATCCAATTTGTCTGCGCTGCACTCCCAAAATTTTTGAAGAACAAGTTCTTGACATAACACTACTTTTTATTGAATCTGGAAAGGTGGGCAGAAAGCGAAAGTGTTTACTTTTTGTGTCAATAATTGCAGTGAGGTGCGTCGGGTGTTACCAGTCTGTGCACAAATTGATATAAACGGGCGGTGCCCTTGGTTGATTTCCATTCTTGGAGGCATTGCTTCGAGTTTTTGCGAGCAGGAACGTGTCTTGGGCGTAACAAGGGCTGTCGGCAGTACTTGTTTTTTCTGGATTTGTCGCGTTGGTTTGTTGTTTCGCCTGATTCAGTATTAAATTTAATGAATTTGCTACAGTAACGTTGTAAATTTCATCAATCTTATGATTCTTATGCGTTGGGGACTTGATTATTTCAACTCATTCTCCCAGGTATATTCTTCTTCATTTTGTTGTGTGGTGCTGTAGATTAAAGGCCTTTGATATTCCTGTGCTCCTCAGACACCAAAATTGAAAATTTTGCATAAAACATTGAGTTAATTTGCCTAGCTAGTAGCATTGTTTTTCTGTAAAAGCCTCATGACAACCCTCTGTATTCATGCTTGACTTTGTATTCATAAAACCATTTTAAGCGTAAATGTCAGAGATAATTACGGATGATGTATAGGTATTCTTGTAGAAAACGACACATAAGCCGGTCTGGGCCCACCTGTCTCATTACTTGCATTTTGAGGGAATTCGGTGAACTTTAATCAGTTCGAGCTTTTTGCCGCATTCGTTACTGTGAGTTAAAATAATTGAATTAATGTTATGTAAATGCAGTGTAGCTCTTCGGAGTTGCGAAACATGCACCTGTCATTGCGTCTGTCACTTGCTGACATCTTTTAAATATTTTAACTGAACTTCCGCCCGCGTTGTTGACAGCTTTTATTAGGCAACAATTTATCTGCAGTTATTATCCGGTCATGAAATATCCGGTTTATAAATAAAACACCGGCTGGTTTTTACTGAGTTATTTTAAGAGTTAAATTTTATAATAGAGGTTCTACCTACAATGTATTGCTTGTCAAAACTAATATATAATAGTACCTTTAATTAGCGAAATAAGAACCGAAATCTACGTAGTCTAGTCCACCTATCTTGTTGTCAAGATAAATTTAAATTGCTTTAAAATTATAGATGTTGCCTGGCAACCAGGCAACCATCAAAATCCAAAGATTGATTACCATTAGAGGATAAGCTTTATGCATGTGGAACAGTAGAGTTCTAGGTAGCGTTCATTCATTCAGAGAAAGCCCACTTTTACTTACGGGTTCGCCGGTGTTCGGTAATTAGCGGTCAGGTCGTGGACAAAGCCTGCTATTATCGATGAAAGAATTTCATTCAATACTCTGCTTTCCTTTCCCTTCGTATCATTAGCGTTAAGGTCAAAATTTCTTCGAATTAATGAAATTCCCACCTACAACTTGTCATTATTTGTCGCGTCCGTATCGTTTCATTACTGTTTATCTCCTTTAACACGTTATTTAATTGCAATTCTCAGTATTCGAATTTCAAAAAGCAGTTTTTTCGTTTCGCCTTTAATTTAATAGCTTATTTCTTTTTTTGTAAATGCAACGATAATATTGTTTTCTGATATAAAAGTAGCTGTATGAAGAATTTTAGAATTAGCATTAACAGTATCAATATTAATATGTATTTTAAACAGTTTAGGTATTTTGTTTGTTTCTGATCTTAAAATTAATTTTGCCTAGATGGAGATACATACAAAGTTAACTGCCTTGCTCGATGCATACAAATCATCGTTCGTTACACAATCCGCTTCTGTCTCAACAGATTAATTTGTTTACGGCATGTAATTAATATTTCTTATAGCATTTTTATAATCGAAAGTCGACCAGCAGTAGATCTTATTATCTAATAACGAGCGTAATATTTTTTTGATTAACTTATGTCCCACTAATTATACTGTACCTACTTCTGTCACTAAATATTACCATACTTGTAGTGATATAAGAAGCTTATTGTAATTACCTATTCTAAAATAATACGTGATACCCATTAAACGTTAAGCTGTCGGTTATCGAATTAGTATGTACTTACCATCGCTTCATATTATGTAAATGATCGACGTATAGATGTTTGTGCTTGTAAAAAATATTAAGGACGACGTCAATGCCGCATAATTCAATACTGCATATATATGAGCGCACTCAAAGATGTGTTAAAGTATGATTACTTACATATATCTTAATGTAAAGTCGGCATACGAAACTTTCAGAAGAAGTTTTGCATCAATTAGTTATCCAGATAGTATTGGAGATTGATTTTACTTTTTAATAAATGCGACAGTGTACTTAAGAGAATCCCTGAGTTAATGATACGATCACATTAGTTGAGTTTTCGATTCGTTCGTCGAGTTATATTGATTCTTGTACTTCACATCAAATCCTGAGACAAATGCTATTATCCTCTTCAAAATCAGCGTAGCTTGCGAATTTCTAAATCTAAACGCTTTCACCGCTTATGTAAGACAGGCACAGGTTCAAGAGAGCCAGATTTTATTTACAGCCTCTGCATCCGAACACTTGAGATGCAAGTGGGGTTGAGCTTGAGTACGGATATCCGGATGTGCTTACATTACAAATTTACAATATCCTCCAAAGTATCCGTCGATTTACCTTGAAATGGATTTTCTGTAAGCATCTAAAATCACGGAAATTTGTTCCCAATCAAGTTTTAAAACTGACTTTTGATGTCGTAATACGCTCATTTTTAAAGCTTCTTAGTGAATGATTCAATAACTTTTCTAGTTTGTTTAAAGAGCAGTGTGGTGGAGTATGTTCCAGGCCTGCCACTGTTGTGTGGCGAGGCCCGTATCAATGGTACTCTATAAAAGAGTTGCAACCAAAATTGTCTTACTAATTGTCCTGCTAACTCAGGACAAACAATTCACACAATCTTTAAAATATCTGGTCTTTTTTTACACCCAACGCATTACTGCTTTCATCACAACAATGTGAGAAGAATATGTCCACACTATCGCCATGTACGTTATTTTATTTTTATGATATATCAGCCATAAACCATATATGTACGTCGTTCTTCGTTCTTTCTTCCATGATGTTGTGATAATTCATAGCGGTGCTTAAAACTAAATCGACTTCAAGTATGTAGTCTTCCCATGTTTCCCCGTGTGAGCTGTGAGCTGTGAAACTGACGAAGTGGTATTATCAGTCTTCAGTATTCTCGTCATAAATTTCACAATCCCGACTAACAACTTTTCCGTTTAACCGCTTTCCATTTCAAAGATTTTAGTGACGATACTTAGTTATGTCCATTGCAATAACCGCTTTGGTTATTAGTTTGTGCTAAGTGAATAGTAAATTATGTTTTATAACGGGTTAAGCTTATGATTATGACTTTTTGTCCCCACTTTTGCGAATGTTTGAGTTTCAAAATATTGATAAAAATTTACGGGTTAAATTGATTAATTAAACCAGTTTTGTCCTACTGCTATAATTGTATTTTTTGTGATTTATGAATTTAAAGTTCTCAATGATAGTAAGAGTAATTTCAAAAATTAATGCAACTTTTTTGTCACTTTAACTTTTGTAAACTATATTATGTCAACCAATTCACTAGTCTTAAGGTGGAGTACCTGCAACACCCAAAAAAAAATTAAAACAGTGAGTATTTCTATCAGATATAAAAAAACGATTTTATGTTATCTCTACATGCGATGATGTAAATATCGTTCCGTATTTAAATCGATAACGTAACGTAACGGAGTGCATCGATACGCTATAATTGATTCATAAAAGGGCGAATGGGCAGTTCGTTGAACCCCGCTTTCCTTCAGTCAGGATAACTTTAAACTGTAGAGTTCTACAGTTTCAGAGTTCTACAGAGTTCTTACTAGTTACTTGTCAGAACGTCTACTAGATACTGGTATAGTATCTGTGGGTTCATTTGTATCGTAAGATGCTTTATGTTCAAAAAACCTAAAATTGAAAAAAAGCTAGCTTGCAGAATTGCTATAAAGCGGATTATAAGTTCCACTTATAAGATAATGTTCCACCTAGACTCTAGATTGAGATAAAAGTCGTGGGCGATATTCAATCGATCCATTATTATCAAGTGTATCTCATATTATCTCATAACTTTACATTACCGTATTGTATTATATCTACTTAATTATCTACCTTATAAGTATACCAGTGTTTATATTCTCCTACAGTGAATCTAAAGCTCTATCTATAATTCTATCTCTAAAGTTTTCACTTCTGTCGATACCCGATATTGCCTGTTTTTATATAAAATGTTGTCTGTGATCTGAAGTCCGTTAACCCGCACTTTCTCGCATTCCTGGATAACCTTAAACTACTGAAGAGTTAGTTGATTAGACTGCGATTCAGGTTTCGACTACACCTTATGATGGTGTAGGACTACCAATTAAAATGACCATCTTTGGAAACTTGACGCTTTCTTTAAGAAGGCAACTTAGAATTCAAGGTCATGGGCTAAGTAATCGGTATGATTTTTTTAACTCTCAAGGAGAAAGGCCAAAAAATATTTTTATCTGCTCCAAGGATATTTGCTGTAGAGAAAAGAAATCATTAACAATAAAATATAGTTTCGTAATTTTTAAACAATAATTTTATTTCGCTATCATCTTCATTTCAATTTGCACTCCGAAATCTTGATTGTGCATTTCATAGAATAAAAAGTTAATTTATGTGTTTGACATTGGCGCGATTTTCAAATTTCGAATAAAGAGATAGTACAAAATTTCTTTTTTTATTAATGGCCTTTCACGCCAAGTGCGATTGCGTTGAAATATTAAGCGACGCAAATTTCTTAATTGATGAATTATTTTTTAGCTATGCCTTTACTATAATGGTGTTACGGCGAATCTAAACGGAGGTATGACGGTATTTTTTTGAAATTACATAAATACTATTAAATACTTTGTAATATTTGTTTTAGTCACTTTCGATGTAGGTTTATTACTATTGAGGAAATAAATGCTCTTACATTAATAACAGGAAATAGACGGACTATCGAGAAAAAGTAAGCACTTATTAGAAAAAAATAAATTATAAAATTGCAAATTTTTATAAACATTAAGATAGCAAGAATTATGCAATGTCTCGTTCATTGACTTCCTAAAGCAGATACAAAATTGTTGGGTTTTTCATAACATCTAATTGCTAATTTATTAATGTTTCTTTGCTCGTTAGACATATACTTTAAAAATCCGATTTTCACCAGTAACTGAATTAAGGAGCGAAATTTACAGTTACATTACTTACGATACTTAAAAAAATTCTAGAAAGGAAATATGGTACTTTAGTTATCTATAACCAGCTATAGTTATTGAAACCCTAAAATCGTAAGCTGTTTATTTTAAAAAAGAAATCAATAGGTGAAGGAACCAAAGCACACTAGACCAGACAGGCAGTGAATCTTCGGTAGAGCTAGTTTTCAGTTCGAGTCCATAATGTATTGAGATTGTTATACAATATACGGCTAAGGTTACAGAGTTTCACTTTACGGGAAAAATTTGAACACAAAGTTACGTTTACGAGATTTTTTTAATAAAAAAGAACCGTCTTCTTTAAGTTTTCATGGGATGAAATTAATATGAGATCATTTCAAAATAACCACTTTGCCATGCTACTTTGGGTGACGGAATCAGTTACCTTTTTTCCATCATCTTTTTATCATCATTCTATCATCTACGGATTTCATAGTCACAACCACTATATTATATGAGAGAACGCTGGAATAACAGAAACATCGTTTAACCGAGATTGTGTTACATACTGTTTGACGAGTGTTACTGTTTATTTTATACTGTGACAGAAAGTCCGCAATAAATACAAATACTGAACGGTGGCTCGATGACCGTTATCAAACCGTTTTGCAATACGGTAAAGACGATTTGTGACGATTATAATTATTTTAAAATCAGTGGAGTGAAGATATCCGTAGATTTAACGAGAATTTTACGATTGGTAGTCAATAGAAAACGTGTAATGAACATAGTATTTCTTCGCTTTGAAAAATGCGATAAGTACTTGACACGTTGATCGTTTCACTAAACCGATATCTTCATAGTAGTTGTTTGATTGTAATGAACTTATCATCGATGGTTTTTTACGCCTGAATCTTATCATTTTTTCTAATTAGATCAATATCATCAATGCCAATGCTCTACACAATTTGATTTACAGAGCTTTGATGTATGACATCTAATCTCTCGCCTGTTTCTCTCTCGAGTTTTTTTTAAGTTTACAGCACTTTGTGACATTTTTGCTGGTGGTGAATTGAGTTGTTTTTATCTTCATCGTCACCTAACATATCAAACATATTTTCGATCTAAGATAACCTACTTGTCGTCCTAAAAATTCTTCACCAGCCACGTAGGCTTTTACTTTTACAAGATGAAACAAATTAAGCATCGTCACTGTTGATAGCCAATTTAACGCGTTAACCTGTGTCAAATTTGGACTCAATCAATTTGTGGGCGGGTCAGGGACCGACGCAAGACAATGGCTCAGCGTTGAATAGGCTTCGCGGTAGTCCATGACCAAACTCGTCGGCACAAAAGAAATTATGCAACGTCGAAATTTTGGGTGACATTGTTTTTTCAATAAGACAAACCTCACGACTCACGTTTTGGTCCTTTATTTTATTTTATAATTGTGTGTTTAAATATTGCTTCGCCTGTTTAGTTGTTCCAAGGTCTAAACACGATTGTCTCGGTCCAAAAATTAAAGTGTTTGTTTCTTCTTTAAGAGTGGTATGAAACTTCTTTATTTGGAAGAGCCGAGTCTGCCGGGGCAGCTAGTTTATATTATACGTATGTTCCCTTTTCTACTTTGTATCTATTTTTGTTCGTAAAGAAAAAAGTTTTTTCTTCTTGATTGTTACACCTATTGTTCAAACCAGTACCGAGGGTTGTTCTGGCACCCGGAAGATTACTTAACTGGAAGACTTAGAAGTACCTATGCCTTCTGTAAGCACTGCACGTAACTGTAATAGAGACATGCGAGGAAGGAAACATCTTACTTGGCAGGGCTTCCTAAACAGTAACCTTATCCGGAGAGCATCAGCTCGATCAGGTGTCGATAATCATTACGGCCAGGTGTCAATAATCGCGCGGTTCTGCTTGACGACGCTGCGTGATTTCGTAATTATCTATGCTTCATTTGCTGCCAATCTACTGTTCGTATTATGGTTATAGAGGTTCGAGATGATTCCTTGTATTTGCTTTTAACGTGTAGAAGTACTTGTAGGTTTATTATTAAAAATGCGTTGCTAAGTTGCCAAACTTCTGATGTTGTATCTGTGATCCTGAATTTAGTTTTAGATTCATAAGTTAATCTAAGGTACTTGTACTATGTTGCATTCTTATTTATCTTTCAAGATAAATTGTTTCTACGTTTACAAAATTTCTATCGATATTTTCTTCAACAAATCTTTACTTTACTCTGATTTGAAATTCAATTGATCGACGATTCCGTCTAATTGACGAGAATACATTATAGGAAGAAGTGAGTGATGTGTTTTTCATTAATATTTGATCAATTCTCTTCCAATTACTCACTTTCTTGTTACAAAGAGAAGCTTTTCAGCGGAGTCTGCAGAATCAATTAACTTCTCTTTGCTTGAGTGGAGCGCGTAAATTCATGTTTGTGTGTGCATCGTAACTGCAAAAAGATAAATGTGTTTTTGCAGTAAACAAAGATAACGTTGAAAGAGCAGTGGGAAGTGGGTATCCGGGAAGTATTTTAATGTAATAATGTACGAGATATTAAAATTTTTATTAAACTACCTAACCCTTCCAAATTTTCCTCGCCCATTTCAAGTTTTAACTTTCCTTTAATTTACACGAACATTTCGAAACCAAAATTTCAAGAGTTTTAGGACTAACGAACAGCAATCCATTTTTATAAACGTATATGTATAGATATCCAATAATACGGCATTGATTTTTATGAAAAATTCAACGACGACAGGGCAATAGCGATAGGTAATCGAAAAAAAATTGCTAAAAACATGCACACTTATATGTAAAGCAAACTCAATGGCTAATACTATTTCATTCGACACCGAGAGAAAAAAAAAGTAAAAATGTATGATTTGAATATAAAAAATTTTCAGCAATAGTAATGAATTTTTAATAAAAAACGCTTAATGTAAAAAATATACGAGTAAATCACGCCATTGTCACCAAGTGGGCTCAAATTCTTGTACAGAACACGTAAAATTTTTTAACAATTTACAAATCAATTAACTTACAAATATTTTATAATATTTATGCAATAATTTGTTGTACAAAATCTATAATTACCAACTAAAACCACACCTACGAGCTATTGCCAAATCATTTGACCGTGACAACGGTTTGGAATTCGTCTTTTAGAGGCTAGAGCACGCCTCTTTCAACTTTTTACCTAAAATTGTTTTGCTTGTTATTTCATTGTTTAAACACGTCTTTAAGAGGGCACCGAGCTTTTTATACGAAATTTGTGTTCGTTTGATGTCTTGCTGTGTCGTTATTACGAAAGCTATAGCTATGCATTTACTAGGTAAGAAACTTCAGGGTGTACTCTATACATCATACGTTTCAGAAACACGATTACTTGTAGTTTCCTCGATAGAAAAAAAATCCAAAGTAAGCTCTTAAAAGTTAAATAAAAGCATAGTATGGCGTAAATACTTCACGGAAGGTTATCAGTTTTTGAATAATAACAAAACGATATGTTTTCTATAACGTATACGTTGTACATTTTCAAAATGTTTACTTGTTTGATAATAAGAAGGAAATACCTAAAATATCGCGCGTTCGGGGAGAGCGCGGTAGCTCTGCGTAGAGCGGACAGACTGACTCGGACTATAAAAGGTCTTCTCATACCTCCTAGAAAAATCTTACAAGGCATTCTAATATTGCTAATAGATTAGCTGCCCTTGAAGCAGAACCAGTAAGGAGCACGCATGAACAAACCGTTGAACCCGTGGAATGCGGTCCGCTCGTGCTGCTGAGGAAACATATGTTTCATCACGCCTTAATACCTGGAGCAGCGATGAACCTGTGGTCAATGGACCAGAGATGGTTGGTGATGTGAAGTTTCACAATATTTAAAGCTAAAAGTGTCTGGAGATGACATTTTTGGATTTCACCAAGTTTTTCTTGCTTCACTTTTAACACAATTTTTTAAGAATTTAGTCTTGAGCAACTTGTGTAAGCTTCGCGATTTTTGTTAAACAATAATTTAGGTAATAGAAGAAAGAATAAAATTTATAAAACAATTATCAATAAACCTTGATAGATAATAGTGATAGTATGTAATAACTAATAACATTCATCCAAGATAAGTTAAAGATACGTTCAGTACATCTGGTACGTACCTAACGAGATTAGTAGCAATACTAATACATAGTGAAATGGTTAATTCAAAACTTTTAGCAGTCTGTGGGAGTTGCCTACTTAATGTCTATGTACTGATTTGATTTAAGTACTTGTTGCTTAATATTTTCTGACCTAAAAATCTACTCGCAAAACATATAATTACTATTATTTAATTTTATTCCACTACAACTGGTCTATTCACACGCTATAGATTTGTGGGAACCATTCATTTTCTTCCTTGAAAATCAATTGTTTTACAAAACCTCTTATCTTGGTCACGTCTTTAATCCCTTTTCGGAACTGGCTTACTGGTTTTGTCGCTTTGTTTTGTTTGCTATTGTTCCCTGGTAACCATGCTGTGTTAAGAATTCATTCAGGTATAGCGTTCGCTTCACCCACTTCCCACTAGGTCATGTCATGTCATGATACGAACACCACGCCATACGCCATCACCGTCAGATCAGCCGCGACCACAGCACTGAACACACGTGCGCCGTTTGGAGTTCTTTCTGACGTCACATTACCGTTAAAATACGTTGTATCCCCCGCTGAGTGAAATAAACTATTAATACATAACAAATCATCTTCTTAATATGTATGATGCGAATCACAGTTGTTTTTTCTATCGTTGCAAAGTGTGTGATTAGTGAAGTGGGTTTAGTGCTTATTGGATGCTATAAACTATAATACAGGTGCGTACTTCGATTGCTTAATATTGAAAGTCAGTGAGTTAAGTTTGTTCTCTTTATTTGCTTCCAATCCATTGGAAAGTTCATTTAAAAGTCAGTGACTCGAAGCATATTAATGTTTTATGGTAATTAATTTGCAGTAAAGCTACTGTGATTAAGTTATTCATATTTATTGTTTCGTTTCGTAATGTTTATATCGAATCTGTTTATTGTTACAACTCCGGTTTATTATACGGTCAATATTGATTCAATTCATACAGTGAGCACAAGTGAAGTCCCTGTCTTTGCTTTGGTAAGGTTTCCTGTCTGGCCTACAAGTGATTCAATGACGACATTCTATGACGTCTTTACAATCCTTATGTATCTAATTATAACAAGATAGTTAAATATTTAAATTGCTTCTTAGTGCAGTATTTGAATGCATACATTTAAGGTTAGCTTATACAATGCTTAAAGAGGTAATCGTTCGGAACACAAAGAAAAATACAATCTGAAATTGTAAATATACGCATTGCTATCCTAGAGAATTAAAAGGCCTAACTTCTGAGAGCGAAGCAACGATCTTTTTATTATTCAAAACATTAACTCGTGTCTATAAATTTTCAACTTCCGACGGAAATCGCACCTCCGCATGAAAATACAAAAAAATAGGCTTCAGCTACTTACGAGTACACTACCCGGACGAACTTTAATGGTTCCATGACTTGTATTAGAATATATCATACTAGCCCGTGACTTCGTCTACGTTGAACTAAGAATTTGACCCAGATATCGATAAAAAGTATTCTATATGTTAATTAAGGTTATAATTCACCTGTATACCAAATTTCATCGAAATCTGTTCGCCGTGTTTGGCTAACAAACATCCATCAGTCCTTATAATTTCACATTAATAACAATAGTAGGATCTAAAACTACAATACTGTGCACTCAAATCATTTCTTCGGAGTTTATGAAAATAACTTGAAGTTTTAGTAACCTTTCTTTATAAGAGTTAGGTACACTTCTGACTTCTGGCATTCGACCGGTTTAGTTCTGCCCACTTACAACCTCCCACTGGCCCTTGTACGTCAAAACAGATGTAAATGACCACGAAGTTACGCTTTTTTTCCATTAAGTATACCAATTTTTACTGTTGCCTATTTCTATGTCATTGACCTCATCGCTGTTAGTATAAATTAAGTGATCTTTCTCTCTGAACGCGGAAATCATTCACTTCGATCAATTTATTCGCTTTATTTAACAGTTCACCGATTTTATGCAGTTTTTTACCTATAAATAAAAACGATTTTGGTGCAGGTAAAAGTAAAGCTTTCGCCACAAAAGGAGGGTCATTTGAACTATCGTATAAGTATTAGGGACGTGGTGTGTCGGTAAGAAACATTCCGTATATTTAAAAATTTTCGTGATCGAATCTGACAAATTTCGCTGTATCTAGTTAATTATAATCTTCATTATTCCAAGGATTGTAATACATATTTGAAATCCTCAATTGCAAGCTTATGAAATTTATTACCAGCAATTTCATATCTATTGCTTAAACAAAACTATTAAGTGTAGAGCAAACGTCTCTTATTGAGTGTATTTTGCAATGAAATTCGTTGCATCGTCATAAAAAGCCGCAATTAACATTCTTCGGTAGGTAATCAAGAAATTAAGTAAATTTATAACACTGTGCACATGACGTCGGAAATACCAACAGATGTTGTAAACGCAGTCTTTTAACTTTTTTTTTTCTTCGAACCAGTCTCGGCCAACCCATTCTCTGCCTAGAGCTCGTTGTGTTCTTTTTATATCAAATCACCTGATATTAAAAAGCATTATTCAATATACCAACCTATAGAGTGGACATGTTCTACTTTGAAATTGCCTATTGTCTCCTGTTTATTACTTACTCTTCGAAGCGAAAAGAAGTGTTGAAGTCGTATGCATAGGGGAATATTTTGCAATGAAATAAGTGATGAGGAAAACTTTTATGTGACTAACTTTTGAAATTAATAAGTTGGATAGGTCCCGTGCACCATTGCATATAGCATGCCGAAAGGCATCATGGTGAATATCTATACAAATACGAGTAAATGAAATTGGTGTGTCTGTTTGTAATATAAAAATAGGTAACCGCTTTTTATTAAATGCAATTATACACGGTACATAGGTATACCAAAATAACATTTTTTACAATTTTTGTCTGTCTGTCTGTTTGTTTCGGCTAATCTCTGGAGCGGCTGGACCGATTTTGACGGGACTCACTGGCAGTTACCTGATGTAACTGTATGTCGCGAGCACAGCTAGTACTGAATATTACTTATAGTTGCATTGCAATGATGCAAATGACTTTATCAGAACTCCACAGGATATATTGTATCTCGATACATGCATAATGCGTTTCTGTTAAACTTATTAACATGGCTGTCACAGTAAATGGTAAACATGGTAAAT
Source organism: Erynnis tages (assembly GCA_905147235.1). NCBI lineage: Eukaryota > Metazoa > Arthropoda > Insecta > Lepidoptera > Hesperiidae > Erynnis > Erynnis tages. The sequence continues at coordinate 1,671,502 of LR990074.1, read as the reverse complement.
ATAGGGTAATTATAAGGAAAATAACAAAATACAAAACGTCTACTTTTTCATAAAAGAGTATTGGCGTATTGCGAGCAGATAAAGATGATCAATTCAGCCAATGCAGCTGTGCTTCAATAACCGCATTTAACAGAAAATGTACGTTAATTATGAGAAAAACAACATAAAAAAAATACAATACGTCTACGTTTTCATAAAAGTGTATTGGCATTTTGCGAGCAGATAAATCTTCATAAGATATAGATTCGAGAAGAAGAGATAAAGATTCATTCATTCTATTCTATTCAATCACAATTGACAAAGTAATGTGATCATTCCTACGTATTTCTGTTTGTAACGCAACAAAACTATTATTATAGATCATTTATTACCACTTGACAGCTGTCAGTTACTTCACTGCGATTACGAAAGTGCCACATTTTATCGGTCGATGTTTTTTTTAAATACTTATTACTAGCTGTGACCGCGACTTCGTCCACGTGGAATTCTAAATTATAAGTAACCTAAATTACTCCATGTTACATCAGCTATCTGCCACTGAAAGTACTGTCAAAATCGGTCGAGCCGTTATCCAATTTGAAATTTGAGATGGCTTTCCGTGTACTGCAGTGACTCCATTAAACGGTCGCGCTTGTATGTAACCTATGGCTATTTAACTTAGCTCTACTAACCTACTCCTCCTGTATTTTCATCAGCCGTGTCCATCGAAATATTTTCAAACAATAAAACATATGCAACTTGGATATTAAGGTCAGATCGTTACGCGCCAGCGCCCGCAATTAACGTGAACACTGGTGTGAAGTAACAGAAGTGTAATCGATGCAATATGCTGTGCAATATTTATGTACCGATGCTCTATATTATATTCTGCACACCCTACCTTATTCTCACTTTTCTCTCTACTCTTCAACTCCTTACCACTTGGTTGTCTGGATGAGATCGCTCTTAGCTATAAGGCCGCCATTTGTGCATTGTCCTATTTTTATTTATACTGATTATCTTTTATGTTTGCTTCTATCTTTTATGTTTTATGTTGTATATTTCTTATTGTGTGTGTGTGTTGCACATATATATTATACTACTACCTATACCAGAAAACATGCGTTTCCACGTGAAACCAATTTTTCAAAGCTCGCGGTTTTCTGTTTACCTATCTTGTTCTGATTTAATTTTTCAAATTGGCTATACCTAGTTTGGTTTATAATTCATTCGAAACAAAATTGAAAGATTTTTGTTATTTTTCATTTTAAAAGATTTTGAGTCTTTAGAATTTGGAAAGGAGTATACTTTTACAACCCAACAAACTTTTACATTCATGATATTAACAGGAAAATATTATTGTTTTCATGTTTCTCCCTTCATATTGCTTTCCCCTATTTTTATCCCTTGAAACTTCCAAAAATCATTTCTCAGTTTCTTCTCAGTCGTTTTAATTATAATGGGAGGAGTTTTCGTTTCTTTCTCAACACCATCAAAGGACATTACAAGACCTTGATGCTCCTAATGAAAGTCCAGTGTTTTGACAACGAACAAAATCTATACAATACTCTTAACGACCACAGTATTGTTTCGACACAATGCTCATTATACAAACGTGCGTCCGGTCGTTGTCTAGCGGGAGCCTTGAGGCACCTTCCTGATATGGGATTTCAACAGTCATACTTTTTGCTTTCAATTCATTTAATTTTATAATTTTTAATTATTATCTACATAAAACGTTTCCTTGTCTTCATCTATTATTGTCTTTATGTCGTTTCTATGACCAGTTGGAACAGCTGTTTTTGCTTGTAACGTTTCCATTGTAAACATGTTTAGTTGTCTAATATACTCGTATATTATATTCATCCGTTTTGAAAATAAAAATTTATTATTTCTTCTATGATACTCTTCGTAACTACTTTGATATTCATGTCATTTTACAGTTTTTTACCACCTTAGTCCTGCAGATTAAGATTTTAAAGCTGACAAAGCGACAACTCTTTATCTTCATTGCTGTTATCGACATCGTGTTTTTGACTTAAAGTTGGTAAACAAATGCGATAAAAAGTCTGATTGGTAACCTAATCTCATCCTTACTATGTATGAAATTAATTCATATTTTAAAAATATAATCTACAAATAGGTTTTATATGAACTTTGGAGTTTGAAAAATTAAAATCACTAAAATCAAATTAGCTGGTAGAAATTCGTAGTATGTTGGGTCAGAACTCCTTGAACTCTTATTTTTAATCCAATGTACATAATTTTTAGGTTCTTACGAAGAGTAAGTTCATATGATTACTTGTATTATAATATGTATGTAGTTAGTTTTTGACGTCAATCAAAGCATGACCTAACATCCTACGCGGCGCTATGACCAATCTCGGTGCTGCACATTATTATAACAATGATAATAGCAACACCATATTGTCATCGGTGTTATGTTTTAATTAATGTTTACAAACAATACAATGAACGAACTGAACAACGAATGAAAGTTTGTTATCTTTTGCTGGCAATTTCGATACGATTACTTTTTAAGTCTAGTTTCTTTCGATTTGACATTAATAATTAATTATTCTAGAAACTTCGATTTTCAGCTTTTTTCAACGAATTTAATCAAATTTTAAGAACTTCATCAGATAGGTCAGACAAAATTTTAATTGATCTACCTGTTATTACATTTTTACTTGTTTAGCAAAATGGTATCTTAAATTTGTCATCTCTTTGTCTTTGTAAAGAAAAAACATATTATCTTAGTCATTGTTAATTGTTATTATAGCGAATTAGGTTGTGATAACATGCTTAGTGATGTTTTTTATTTTATCCGGCGTGAGTAAAATATGATAGATAACACGAGTTTAAATTATCATCGACATTAATATTCTTGAATCTTCATTTTTAAAATTCGTAAATGTCTTGATAAGAAAACAATATATATTTAACTGACTTAATATATTTAACCTAAAAAGTGCATATTGCCTATAGAAAAACAATTTAGTTCAGTTTACTTAAGGTGTAACAGAAGTTAATGTGGTAACCATAGATAGTGGTAACAGAAGTATATCTTAGAATTCATCAATCTATGGGTCAAAATATGCAAAATCCCTTATATGCCACTTTTGATATTATGTTTGTTAATCCAAGCTATAAACAATATGCGTACTGAATTTCACCTAAAATCATTTCAGATACAGTAAGAAATGGTAAGAAACATCCATTAGAAGAACTTAATTCTGAACATGATTAAGCAACCAATAAACCTCAGAATGCATGCCTTCATGCCAAGCGACTAAGGTCACAAGTCGTTATTAAAACAATAATAAAACAATAAAACTACAAATAAAAATAGAAGAAAAGGATAAAGGAATTCCAATGTTATCAACACGTAGCATCGTTCAAGGTGAAGCAGACGCAATACGTTTAGGAATTGCTAATATTTGAAGTGTTTAATTATTAGAGCACGAAATTTAAATAAACATTTTACTAAAAATTAATTGACGTCTGAATGCACATCGCAATTTACGGCAAAACTAAAATGTTGGTTACGCTAATATTCTTTGTGAACTTATTTCAAAATTCCGCCCGCGACTTTGTCCACGCTTAGATAAGAATTTGACCCAGAAAGGGATATCTAATAATATTAATCATGGTTATAGTCCCTGTATCCCAAATTTCTTCCAAATCTGTTCAACCGTTTTTGCGTGAAAATGTAAAAACGTCCAACCATCTATCCACACAAACTTCTCAGGATAATATCTAACTGCCGTACTCAGAGACGTTCATTAACGTTAATGGTTCATTATGTAAATAACGATGACACTTATGTCAATACGAATAAAGACGATTTTATTTGTTTGTTAATGAACATTACGTTAAATGACGTCTCTGAGTGCGGCGGTAAGAGAACGAATGTCCGGTTCCTTGATTGCATACACCTATATGTAATAAGTTTCATTGTTTTTATGTATATTGTATTACTTTTGTAGATAATAATTGTTAATTAATAAGTAGGTACATGTTTAAGTAATAAGTCGATATTGTTATCAACTGTTTACAACGACTCTTTCACAAACGTTTAGAATTAACCTACTTTCCTGTTTCGATTATAGGTATGCTATCTTTCCCGTAAATATAACTCTCTGCTGCTGTTACTGGTCCTTGATCTCCAACTAAGCCAAGTCATATCATAGAGCTTGCTTTTCTATGCCTATATAGCTCTACAATTTATATTCGCCAAATATTAATTTATTAGTCTTGAAATATTCCATCTCATAGTGAAAGCGCATGTCATCAATACAACGTATTTACATATTTGACACATATTATATGGTTTAGGCCCTTTGTGGTGATGCATGCTTTTCTCTTCTAGAGAAATCTCCATCTTTTCTGAATGCTTGTTAACTCGTAAACTATAGTGTTGTTAACGTTTGTCAGCTTGTCATTTACTTTGATAGTAAAATTCACAAGCGTTTTAAGTGTCAGTCAGTTATCAAAAGGAACGTGAACGTCTAATGAGGGACTTGTATATGTGTAGTTTAATGACTGTCTGTAAATCACAACATTTAACAGTATGACACCTACATACATTACACCCAGTACAAAACTACGAACTAAGCTTGCCATCTAGTACAAGCTAAGTTCATAATGGTGATTGATTCTATGAGTGTTTGGCTCATAAGCCGCTACAGTTATCCAAATTGTGCAAGGTCACTGCGAAACTGTTAAAAACGAGTATGTTTGATGCTTTACCAAGTCTTTGGCCTCAGGGTGCCGCTTTTTACGATCCATCGCTGGGAATGGAAATTCTTGTCAGTAACCCATTAATGACCCACTACAGGGTCGGGCGGGTCTCCTCTCACAATGAGAGGGATGTAGGCCTAAGTCCATCACGCTGACGCTGGCCTCCTGCGTGTTGGTGGACTTCACATACCTTTGAGAACATTTTTGTGAACTCTCAGGCGTGCAGGTTTCCTCACGATTTTTTCCTTCACCGCAACAGCGGGTGATATTTAATTTTATAAAGCGCACATAACTTTTACAAAATCATTGGCCACTGGGATTCGAACCCGGACCCCTCGATTCGAGGTCGAATTATAAGCCACTGGGCTATCACCGCCGAAGCTTACGGGTTATTAAAATAGCCAAAACGTTGGAAATTAACCAGAATTTTTAATGTCAGCATTGTTTCTGTATATTCTCATTTTAAGAAAGGATGATTACAATTAAATTGCTTTTTAATTTGTTTATAATAATACCTTTAATGTTTAATGTACCTACTCATTTGTGATCACGGAGTCGTCTGGTTAGTATATTTTCAGCATTGTCATTGACGTAGTCAGTCATCGACACTTATGGAACAGTATCAAAAGTAGGTCTACAGTGGCCTACAATAAGTCATTCCATAATAAACCGCAAATCAATTGTCTGTGCGTATTTTTTGTCTCCAACCCGTTAGTGACTCACTACTGGGTCGGGTCTTCTTCAATGAAGGATATTAGTTTTATTCCACTACGCTGGCCTAATAACTACGATTTAGTGGGTTACACGTTACACTTACAAATGCCTCTGGGAACGGAACTACTATGAAACGCAGATAGGGTAGGAATCCTATCTAAGGTTGTAGTAGGTACGAGTATGTGGATGCGTCGCTACTCATGAGGACTGAGATGTTCGCCACAATTAAAGTATCTCCTGCAACCACGCCTCCTCAGCCGAAACAAGAGATATGAAGAACATGCTGCTCAACGACTGGTACTGATAAGAAGGGCGAACTTCAATGGCTCTACCGCTTATAGCAAATGTCATGTCAGTACCCATTAATGACCCACTACAGGGTCGGGTCTCCTCGCACAATGAGAGGGATGTACGCCTTAGTCCACCACGCTGGCCTGCTGCGGGTTGGTGGACTTCACATGCCTTTGAGAACATTTTTTTTTGTGAACTCAGGCATGCAGGATTCCTCACGATATTTTTCTTCACCGTAACAGCAGGTGATATTTAATTTCATGAATCGCACATTACATTTATTACAAAGTCATTCGTGCGTGCCACTGGGATTCGAACCCGGACCCCTCGATTCGAGGTCGAATTCTAAGCCACTGGGCTATCACCGCTGCAAATACTATAGCAAATACTTGTATAGAAATCTATAAGACATTCAACCGCCCTTTACATTTCTGTACCATTGTACGTTCACCTCTCAGCGGGTGTGGTCTACCACTAATGCTTGAGCAAACAGTCATACGAGTTTTCTATCACGTATCGGCGTGCTTTCTATGGGCTGTGTAAACACGAAATTGACAAGCCTAACGTCGCACGCGCCACGTTGTGCAACTCAAGAAATGATTATTAGTGATGTGCTGTTACGAATTTTATATCGATAACTTGCTTCAAACTGAATAGCGAACGATATACTCTTCCTGGAACTTTGTCTGTATGGTTATGGTATATATATAGTTATACTCTTTGTCGAGCTGGTCCGCTTTGCTATATTGGCGAAGCCCGGTCTGCATGCTATTTCCTTAGGGGACGTTGAGTTTTTCGAAAATTCAAAATATAAAGGCTTTCATCATTAAATGGTACAATTTTTACACACTTAATGAACGTCATACATATTGCATTTTCGATGATCCCTCTGGCTGAAAGTAGACAGGAAGAAAAAAAGCGGACGGAAAAATCCCCAGAACTCTTTTGTTCACTAGACTTTCAATGCCTTCCGCCTGTTATACTAAACATAGCTCTATCGTGAATATCGATTCTAAACCAGTTTCGTACATAACTATTTAAGTTCTATCTGTCAGTCACACTGACATTTGCTCGCTGTAAACCAGCCAAACAGCGGTTAAACTGTTTATTGTGATGGCGAGACACGTAAATGCTTAATGACCACATAATTAAACGGTTAACTTTCCTTGTTTCGTAACGCGGGCGATTCTAAACCCGTTTTAATGACTTCGCTTTTGGGAATGGCCAAACCGGACAGAGGGCTTTGTGCGCTACTGATAACAATGACAGTAGAAGAATTAATCGTGATTATAGTATTATACTCGTAGGTAGTACTACGGTAATAGGTACTATTCTCCCTACCGTTGCCCTCTTTACCCCGCTCAAACAGCATGTTACCTAATCGCATGTTTTATGTTTCGGATAGGTGTATTAGGTGTTTGCGCACAATTTTAGGCGATTATCATCGTTCTGTGATGTAGTACCTAATTACCTTAGTCCAAGCGTACAGATACCACTATTAGTGGCCCTAGTGTACACTTGTGGACAGACTTTGGTCTACTCCGTCTTATTCCCTTTTAAAAACTAATGAGGCATTGTGCAATGATGAATCCCCATTTCAAGGAGTTGCATTACTTTAAAATTCTGTTTTTCGTCTGGGTATGTGTCTGGCAGCCACGGCAAAAGTGATCCTAAAAGAGGCACTAGGAAAATGAAGCCTTAATTCAAACGAAATACAGAAATACCTTTCAAAAAATCCTTCAAATTTCCGAAGTATGTACAATTACTGCACTATCAAAATTAGCGCGGAAACGAAAAACATCAACGGAGAAGCACCAAATTCTACGTTTGTATGCGGTTTTCAAACACCATAATACGATTTTCATTCACATGTGAATGACCTTCTTTCTTAAGGCGCGCCGCCCACGCCCTACGCGACAACCTGTAACAGGTTTGGTTACGTAAATAACACTTTAGTGTAAGAAAAATGAAAATAGGACACTATAATTAAAATCTTGAACTGTAAATCGAATTTAGAACGGGTTTAAATAACTTGATGAAAAGAGCAGAGCATCGGGCCAAGTGACGAACTTTGGGATACGCCTATGTCTACCAGTGTCAGTAGTAGAATATTGTCGACGCAAATACTAGTATGTATATATTTTCAAAGTTTTTTAGACGGCAATCAAACACCTTAACGAAACCCTGGTAGAAGTTTTGTACAAAAAGAAATCTAATAAATTCAGATTTTAATCCAAAAGCCTGTTGCAAAAATTGTTAATATGGTTAGATGTAGTCCGCGCGGATTTTAGAACTGCGACCAGAGAGGGATAAAAAGTAGGTATCCTATATCCTTAATCCAGGTTCTAAACTACTTACATTTCAATTTTCATCCAAATCTGATGAGCCGTTTTTGAGTGAAAGAGTAACAAACATTCATCCATCCATCCTCACAAATTTTTAAATTTGACATTTGAATGAAAAAATTTCATATTTATTTCGTTACCCCCTTGGCATAGTCTCTTGCCATCTTCCATTTCTATCAATGAAGACGTCGAGTGTTTCCACAATTTGTCTCTTGTACAGATTTTGGGTGTTTTAATGCCTTCGAGACCTACATCTTATTCTGTAATTGCGATAATGAGCCTAATGATAGAAACAATAAGCTCTATATTTGATCGCGGCTGGCACTGCTCATGTTTTCCCATGGTGGTGAAAGCGGGTGCACGTTTTGACCTCAAGTGTTCGTGGTTAATCCTTCCATCATCGGTTGCTAGCTAATCTAATGTACGTGTAACTCGTTGGTATAAAAGGTTAACGATCCGAATTGCCGATGCTAAGTAATAAGCGGAAACCTCACTGGTAAAGAATTTGGTCGCTTGAATTTGAAAGCTCCGAACCTTTTCTGAAGAATAATGAGCGTTTTACAAAATTAAATGTCACCCGCTGCAACTAACGGTAAAGAAAAACATTGTGAGAAAACTTGCGTGACACTGGAACACGTGGAACACGGAACACGACGCCTTCATCATTGAAGGCCTCGAGTTCTCCATAATGTCCTTGATTGTTCCTTGCACGATCGCTAGTTTGTCTGTAAATTTTCAGCCAAGCAGGTTTCCTCACGATGTTTTCCTTCACCATCACAGCAAGAAAGTAGCCGAAATCATAGCTACTTACGCTATTACCGCTTCGTAACTTTAACAACATTGTTGAAGTGCTCGTACTCGTACGTAAAAATCTTCGCTAACTCATAACTACCGTCAAAATTTCCTCAAAAATACACAATTTATTCAACCCACTTGCGAACATCGAAGACGGTCACGTTAGCGAATGTTTGGCTAACAAACAATTACCCAGATACCTACTTACTGGCAACTGTCCCCACATTGTCCCACAGACACGCCAGTACACGCTATTGTCATTCAAATATGCCGTGAAATCGCAACCTATGCACTGACAGCTCCAACTATGTCAGCCACTGGTATATCTAATCGATACGCTGGAAGAACTTAAGAATAAAATTTTTGCTCCAATAATCACCTTTTAATATGCTTTTCATTGCAATGCTCACATTTCTCATATTTCCACGCTTCAAATTTTCACACTTCTGCTTTTTGTTTAACATTTTGTTTTCTACCGGTGGTAATGGAAATCTTAAGTCAGTTTTAGGTCATTGTCTCGTGAGCATTTAGAGTTAATGCTCATTCGTGTCGGTCTTCTAAATTGGCATTAGCAGACAAAAGTGCTTCATGCGACAAAGAAAGTTGTCCGGGATGTGGGCATGTGACGTACTAGTTCATGTTAAATTGTCTTTCGTTGGCATGTTTGGCTTCATTATATCTTTTAGTAAGGTATATTTCTACTACTATATTTTTTCGAGTTTATTGTTTTGAAATAAACAGAATATTTTCTTACGTATTTTATTAGGTAGTATTAGGAAGTATATTTTAATTTGCTCTTTTTACTACCTCGTCACATGTTGATACTGCCTTTGTATATTGTTGATATTATATTCTGTTTATTTGCGAACTCAATTACCTTTCATCTTTTATTCCACAAATCCATGTAACTCAACAATAAATAAATAAGGTAAAACCACAAAATATCCACATCGCTGTCGTCAATATTATTCAAATTACATTGATGATGCCATTAAGCATTCATAAGCCTAGAGTGTGAAATTATATAACACTTGTGGAACCAATTTAGTAACTCATTATGGATACCTCGGTAAAATAATATGCGTACTTATACCTACCGCTTGATTTGACACAAAACAATGGTGTAGTCGGACCATATCGAAACTTGATGGTTGTTATCGATGAAAAATTCAAAATTAACAATGGTACGACCGGTCTTATTGAATCTTGAGCGCAAATAGTAGATCACGTCATAGCAGATGCTTATCTGAACGTTACTCAATCAACTCACGTTTGCCACTAGCATTGTTGAGACCTAAACTAAAACCTGTTTTGCAGGGTCCTTTTTGCACAAGTATAATTTTACGCCTGTATCACATGTTCGTAAATGATCCAGCAACTGTTGTACCGAAAACGCAATCGCGTGGGACACTTTTAACTACAACAATGACAACCCATTCACGCCCAGAAGTGCTTCGGAAAATTGTGGAAACACACGCGCCCACAAAAACAACACTTTCACTCGCTCTTATCAAAGTCATAGTCGTCTGGTAATCCATCATTTTAACACCTCTGTGACATAACACAAACATGCAAATGGAGGTACCTTTCAATTCCCAAACGTACATTTTTGATTACGTATCCAATCAATCACTTCCTACACTCACTATGCTGCTTTAATTGTTTCAGATGGCGTAGAAAACCGGTCAGCGATATTCAGCACAAATGTTATTAAACAATCTAATGGAAGGTGAATCGATTACCGCCAACAATTTGATTTCATCAATCAAAGGTTTTAAAGCAGATGGCAGAGAACACGGAACCATTAAAGCTTTGTTGAAGAATTTTATCCTCCCCGACACAGATACGATGGCCATCAAACAAAAACATAGCAACAATGACAAGTGCGTGTATTCTGTTCCCATACAACCACTGCCTACGCCGTCTTCGGAAAGGGCTAAGTCTGTGAATGATGCAAAGATGGCGTTTTTGAAGTCCACAGTAGAACAGGTATCCTTACCCCCTAACAGGATCAAAGCAGAACCAACTTTGCACTATGCACAATTAGCTGTCACTACTGTGAGCAAAGATTCCCGAAGCACGGGTGGAGGGAAAAATATTAAAGAAATAACAGAGAAATTCAAAGAAAATAACATTCCCAAGAACATATCCTCAAATGTTAAGAAAAAAATAGAACAGCAGCAAAGGAAAGTAAGTTTTAAGACAAAAAGTGCATCAGCGTCATATCGTCGTCCGCCTTTAGCCACCAAAACCATGACCATAACGAGCAGTAAAGTTACGGAACTAACTAAAAAATTCAACGATCTAATGAATGATGGATCTCACAATAAGTGCGTGAAACAATCAAAATTAATTAAAACTATGGAAGACTTACAAACAGCTACTCGGTGCTCAGCCAGTAATAGTTCTACTCCTTCCTCCACGCTTAGTTCAAGTCCTAATATAAAAATTGTTGTACGTCACAGACGAAGTTCTAAAAAGCGTTATAATAAGAAAAGATGTTCCAGCATGGACTCTATAGATAAACTTTTATTTTCTGAAGGGTCGTCAGGGAAGATTCGCATAATACGTTCAAAATCAGATGGTACTAAAATTCCAAAGTCACCAAAGAAACGCTTAAAATATCAAGATTCGAGTGGACAACAAAGCGGATCTGATTCTGTTGATGGCACTCCCACAAAAAAGACAAGTAGAGAAACTCCAACAATATCCGTAGAAGTATCTGAATCTATTGATGTTAAAAATGCAATCAAAAAATTCGAATGCGAAATTAGTGCCCAGTCAAATAGTAACAATACAATGAAAAGAAAACCTAATTCAACTACTAGTACAATCCCTGTTAAAGAGAAACCTAAAGTACCTGAAAAGAAATCATCATTAGTTTTAACCAAAAATGTCGTTGTGAAAGATGGTGTCCCAAAAATTAAAACAATTAAACCCGTCGTGCACGAATCAGTAAATAAAATTGAAAGTAATCTGCAAACTCTAAATATTGTTAAGAAAAAGGAACCAATTTATGATAGGAAAAGGTTCAAAACAAATTATATCCATTCTGAAAAGTTACCCTTGCATGTTGTAGAAATCATTCAGGAAGACGTCAATGAGAACATAGTTAGTACGTCAAGTGATCTTGATGTAAGAACAGAGGATCATACGCAAAAAGACGTTTATCAAGAAATTGAATCTACTATTACACCGAATGAATCTTTTCTTTGGCGACGGAAGAGCAATACTCAAATATATTCTGACTGCGAAAAATCTGCATCTGATAGTGGTTATGGTGTGGTCAGCGTGGTGTCGTCTACAACAACAATAGCGGTTTCAGAGAATGACAATGAAATGTTTATAAAAGAAGAATCTCAAACTCAAGAGAAAAGTGAATCTCAGATTAGTACTGTACAAAATAATAATAATGATCCTAATTTAGACTTTGAAAGTAACTTAATAGAGGCTTATAATAAAGAAGTTCTTGTCGGATATACACCAAAACCTAAAACTGAGTCAGTCGTCGAAGACGATTACGAACCACTAGAACCAAGGGACACTGAAAATGTTGTAGTTATAACTGTTAAAAGTGATAGATCGTCTAAAATTAACTGTCCGCTACCCGAAATACCCGTAGAACATAAGAAGGAGCCTGAGAGACGGACTGAAGAAAACATATACCAGTGTCTTTTAGAAATGCGATCCCACCCAGAAGGCGATGAAAACAGCCTTCATAACTATGAACTATGCGAAAACCAATTAGAAGAGAGAACGCGAGGGGATGGTGACAGTGACGATGGTTACGAGTACTGCAAATCTCCTGTAAAACCGTACTGTCTCACCTCCAGTTCGGGGATCCAAATAGCCGAAGACTACAAGCCTAACTCATCCAACAACAAACAAAACTACACCATCACGAAGTCAGTCAGCGGTGCATCAACCGCCAGCTACGAGAAGATCGGTTCAGAGAGGATATATGAAAAGATTCCTCCGCGACCGCCGAAATCAAAAGAGAGCAGCCCTAGTTACAGCCACAGACATTCCTTCGTGTCCTCTGACTACACAACTTACAATGACAACGAGAATATTTACGATACGATCAAGCACGGCGACGGGGCGTCTCTATCGCATTGCTACGAGAGTATTCCCAACAGCCCTAGCATGGTGAAGTTAAGACATAATCTGAAGAAGCAGCTAGCGTCGGCTGTGCAGAAGCGTCTATCGTTTGACACGGTGTCGAACATCAGCCAGTCAACGTTATCCAGCGAGCAGAAGACGAATAGTATTTATGGTCAGCGTTCTGTCGTGAGCTACAATGGGCAAGAGATCGCCTTCCAGGTACCCAGCAGCGAAACCAGCGTCAGCGATAGGAGTGACCGGAGCGATGACTGGGTGGACGTATCTGATGAGGAAAAGACTGAGGAACAGAAGATTATCATGTAAGTATGATCAACAAAGTATACACGTGTCGTCGTACTTCGAGTAACTATGTATGTGTGTATTATGCAACCCGTGTTACTAATTGGTTATAATTTAATTATGATCCGTTCATTTTATTGCATTCGATTCGATCGTCATTTTTCCATTTGAATTATTTAGGGTTCTAGGCACTACAAGATTTCGGTCTGGTCAACTAATTCGTGAACGTCTAATATTTCTTTAACATCGACATAAAATATTCCTTTAGCAAAATGTAGTCGGTATTCTTTATTTCCAAAATTACTGATTTTTACCATAAATACTAATTACACTGTTGACCTCCATTGGCTCCATTTAGCACAATGATAAAGAATGCATTTTGCCGTGATAACATAATCAGGCCACTTTCGACGACCTATAAATTTCATAGGGTGTAAGTATGTAACAGTAACATTTTCCAAAGAGTTAAGTAAACACGCTTATCTGGTTGATATTAGCACCGTTTGTGCGGCTCAGTTAACAAAATGTTTGTGACAGAGAAGTACTCTTATTTGGTGTTCGTGTTGCATGTGAAAGAAAATCCCCTGGTTTATTGAAATGGATGTATCTACTTGCAGAGTCCGTGAAAGAAGTCGTGGAAGGAAGAGTCCGATAAGCTGGTCACAAAAAGTCAGACATCAGTGGCAGAAATCGCCAAAACAAAGCGAAAGTAAAGGTAAGATTTTGATGTTTTTTCTAGATCGATAAAATTCATAATTTATGTATAAATCCAACTTAACGTTCAGTACTTTGAAGTTTTACCTCCAAGTAACGCCATCTATTTAGCAGTCGCAACATTACGTAAAGTTAACGATCACTGTATCCATTTTAATTGAGAGCTGTTCCAACAGATGGCGCTGCTTTGTATAATGATTGAAATTTGATAATTGTTCAAAAAGAGACTTAATTAAAAATAGGGTTGACACTAAGTTCAATTGTTTATTCTCTATTAAATAGAGAATAAACAAAATGTGGTTCACATTATAGGTAAGCTTTGCAGTTGATAGCTACACAATAAATATCTTGTTAATCCTCATAAGTAACAAGAAAAACGTGTAGGAGGTCTGTCGCGACTAAACATTATGCAAGACTCAAATTCATAGCTGGATAGCTTTTATTAGACTTATGACATCAAACAACATTAGCGTAAATGAATATTAATGTATCCTGAATCATATCATACATACATCGCTTATTAGTTTTTGATTTTTGACACAGGGTTGCATTTTTAATATCACTTTCATGGACGTATAAATCACTTTATATACTTTATAAACAACGACAGTTAGAAAACCTGTTGATGGCCGTTAGTAACCGGTTATTCGTATTTTTTATAAGTCTGCTTATGTTAATTAATTATTAATCAGACCTATACTACCTATATGATTTAGGGTCTTTGAACACGATACATTTATATTTTTGCCACATAGTTTTGCAAAGTTAAGACCAATGAAAAAGCTTTCATCAAATTTGTCTTAACAAAGCGAATCTAAATTTAAATAAATCATTATTTATCCATACTAAACTACACACAAGAATGTTGATTATAATATCATAACAATAATAACATAGCAACAATGCGCACTGCGCAAGCGCAATACGTCGTAGGCGTTTGTCGCAGATATTCTTGGATTGTTGCAATATTTACATAGCAAGTAAGTGCCATAACATGCACTGTAGATGTAATTAGTGTATACACTAGGAATAAATTAAACTGAGTTGCATTGCTACACTGTTCTGAAAAGAATGTCTCGTTCACCAACCAACTTAGACCAGCGTGGCGGACTGAGGCCTACATCCCAATTTTATATCGACGGTTTTTCCATTTTTTTCCCCAATCTCATTGTAAAAAGGTCTGCATGCTTACAATGTTATTTATATCCCGCGGTACAGTCTTAGAGAAAAATTTTGAAAGTACCTAGATACTAGAAATTTCGTTCAGGGTTCACTGACACCAGCTTTTAACTCTAGCCATAGAGCTAAGAATACAATAGTCAATAAACAAAAATAATAAATTACATAATGATATTATCTACTCTTTACCAGTAGAAGGTCTTAAAATACGTAAGTTGACAATGCTAACAAAGAAATACCTAATATAGGGTGTACACGGTTCTAAAAGTCGTGGTACTTATAAACCCAACGTCTTTAAACCATTATGACCCACTCCGAGCCGGTGAGTCGGGTTTCAGTCGCTTCTCACAATGAGAAGGATAAACGTATTTAGCGATAATCATAAACTTTATATATAATATTTCTAAGTATTATTTTCATCATCTTATATTCCAAAATTTCTATCAACAGTACGTTTCTGCCACATCCTTCTGAAACCCTAGAGATATAAAGCAATCGTTTTGTAATTTAAATTTTGGACCGTTTGACTAAATCATTGACAGCATTCCTTTGGCTTCTGATTCTTTTTTATTTTTTATTGTACTACTGTCCATTGTCTTCACTTAAACTTGGCAACCGTACACAGTGTCATTTGAATCAAAACAAAATTCTTTCTCACATAGGTATACGTTATATTACGCATCCTTGACCGTAAAGCATTGCACCGGCACCGACCAGCCGGCTAGACCCTATGACGAAGCTCCTTGTCTTTCAAGTGCTTCACGAATCGTTGCCAATAAGGATCTAGCTTAGCTGGACGATAGACTGTATGCAATGATGTGTGTACTGTAATTTGTAGTGATTTGCTGTCCAGTAGTGTGTTGCTTAAGTGTTATTAGACGTTTCATAATTGAGATGCCTTGGATCTTTGTAACCAATGATATAAGAGTGGCCTATTAGTCTGATAACAAGATATATGTTTTGGGAGTAAATACCTATATAAACCTTAGTTATATTTCAGTATCAGTCTACTTTTGAAATGGAAGATGAAATTTGTAAAATGACCAGGAATCACTTAAAACTGAATCCATAGTCGGGTAATTCACGTTTATTTCTTTAATATTTATCACATTTGGATTCATAAATATAAGAATCATTAAACGCTAAGGTCATTTTGTTTAAAATATCATTATTTTTGGTTGGTCATTAGCATAAAATTAGTCACATGCAAGATTTATGCGCAAATTATCATAGTTCATCTTACGTCTCGAATTACGAATTATAATTATTTCCGTATTCACAAACGATTACGAAACCTTTAATTGCATTCAATGATGGAGTGAAACTCGACGAAACAAAATATAATCAGGCTTAATCTCACAAAAAACAAACGCCAATCTAGTGGATACATAATTAATTCTCATAATCTACTTCAAGCATGCAATGTAGAAATCAGTTGAAATTATATGTCATCTTGATTTGTGCTACGGCAAAATACGTTAGAATGAAGAACACTGAATACACTGAGAGAGCAAAAACTTTACCCAAATTAATTAAAAGAGAATAATAATATAATGACCGAACGACGAAATTCGGTGATAAAATCAAAGTATAACTGAAAGCTAGCAATCTAAAGAAACAATGGTCTGACCACATCGTTGGAAGAGCGGATAAGAAGGGGGAAAACTGATAAACTGAAATATTCAGATTCAGAAGTCGATTTATTAAAAGGACTGATCACCATCAGTATAGTTATACCATCCGTATAGCTTGTATGTTAAGTATTTAATAAACCTAAAAAGCACTAATTGAATTTGTAATGACAATGACACTTAGTAGCAATAAATTGAATACATAAAGAACTAAAAGCTACCGTTTCGAAATCCTGATGGTTGAACACCAGTGTCCAGTCTATGGTTCGCAACATAAATGACTGTAAACAACAAAACAGTAAACTCGTCACAGTCCAAAAGGTTTTAACGTGAAATTGATATCTCTCGGATCGCGTGTTCGTATCATATTAACATCAATTCATCAAGATCAGATTCCTAATGCAGACAGACAATCTTTGCAGGCCGACAAGTTACTTTGTAAACTACAGTGTGTACACAGTGTTTCTGAAACTGTGTGATGCGCAACCTCTATGGCGATTATCACACTGCCCCGTATCATAGTGCGGGGGTGCGCGTCCATTTGTATAGAAAATGCATCCACGCGCGTACATGCAGATTCGTTTTCCGTGTGTTGGACTGTGCGTGTTGTGTATACAAATAGAAATACTTACATACAACGCTAGATCACGCACTACGCTGCGCGATGCGGGGCAGTGTGTTAATCGCCTAATTGAAAAGGTAAATATGGATTGGTCAATAGCGACAAAATGCTCTGTACAACCTAAAACTGATCTGTATTCACGCAAACAAACGTTTTTCATTTCATTTCAAGAAGTCTGATATAATCACTTTATTTTTTTCAATAAATAAGTAGCAAATGAGAAAGTAGGCCACCTGGGTTTAAGTACTTTATGTACTAACTGCATTGCAATGCAACCGGAGCTGCGTAAAAATGGAATTTCCATATGAGGTAGTCAATCCGTTGCTTTTCTTTAAAATCAACTCTATATCTATTCAAATATTACTACGTTCTCTATCGAAGTACCACCAACTATGATTTTTTCAAATTATTGCCTTGCATGTGTTGGATATCCCTTAATTAAGGCTTTGTCTTAGGCACTTTGAAGGTTTAAAACCTCAAGTTGAGCATCACTGATGTAGAGTTTTTACGGTCTCTCACATCTCTAGATTCCCTGGGAGACACCGTGTGCTCTATGCTATTGTAAATCAACAATTCTTCAAGACTGTTACAAAAAGCGTGAAACGTTCTCGATTGGTAGCTATTGAAAACACTTTCGCTGAGCTTGAGAATGCGCCTTTATATCTGCAATAAAATCAAGTTTATTGCGCTGTCAAGTGTCAATTAGTTGATGAAGTCGTGGAAATCGCTAATAAAAGATATTCAAATATCGAATATGCTATACTAATATTTTTTGTAGCTGTGATAAAGAAGCTTTTAGGGTACCCACTAATCTTGTTTTTAGAAGTTTTGTGAACCCCTTTTACCGAGCCGTTAAATGAATGAATGAATGAATTATGAATGGATTAATTAGATTTTTTTACTCTCAGACCCCGTTTGCATGACCTCGGCCTTAGAGACCTTATGATTTGGCGACCGCACGCGAAACTTCCGCCTTTGGTATTAAGGTACAATATCGCAATTAGACAAGGTTTAAATGACTACTTATTTCCCAAGGCTATTATTTGGCTAGTTTTAGATTAAACACTTGATTGTAATTGCTGAAGTGACGTACCTAAGTTAAGCCCCAGAATTTATACAAATTTTTAAGTCCCTTCAGAGGCAGCTAAAAGAATTATAAAAACTAAAGCATCTATTACCCTTCACCTGCAGAACCAGAAATTTTGTGAGCCAGGTATGTTTGTTCCTTCGCGCAAGCAATCTAGAAGAGTTCGTTCTTTGGTTTGGGAATTTCAAAATTTAACTAAATCTTTTCATTTTGTAGATGGAATTGCGAAGAAATATACGCATTTACTAAATCGGTTTGACAAAACGTCGCTCACCTATAAAACCCCGAAACGTGGGAAGCCATTTTTCTAAAAGTTAGTAGTACAACAGTCATCAAATTACGTCCGCAATCCGCTTACGAGTATGATATTATGACGTTATTGTCTTGCCTCATGCTTGCAGTTTGCAATGAGCCTTACGAGCAGAATATATTAAGACATACGTAATCGATTGTCCACCAACCCGCAGTAGGCCAGCGTGGTGGACTAAGGCCTACATCCCTCTCATTACGTTATTTTTTTTGTTGTTATTACAAGAAGGAGACCCGACCTGTAGTGGGTCACTAATGGGGTACTGGCAATCGATTGTCCACTTCAAGATTGAGTATGAAGATTGACAGTTTAAGCACAACAACCTTAATTGATAAGCCGGAAAAGATAAAAGTCGAAAATCTTTAAAATCGCATAATGGCTTTTTTGTGAAAGTACTAGCTTCAATCAAGTACATTTACAATCTTGGCCAGTAATAGTTTCTTGGTTGCGCTATAATCTCGTCTACCGCTGCACATGACAATGTATGCCTCAAGAAGACACACACAATGCTCTCAGATAACTAAACACTATAGAGTTTTAGCCAGTGAAAGTCCGGCATCTCAAGTCCAGTGCAAAGAAAGAAAGAAACCCTCAGCAATAATATAAGGTGAAACACACGCAGTCAGAGCAGTGACGTCGGTTCAAACAAATGGTAGCGGGAAATATCAGGTATCGATCGGGTAACCTTGGTTGGGCAACCACGGAAAATACGTGTGTCGATCAAGCGAATCGGAGTGCATGAGCGTGTTGGTTGAAGGCTAGGACGACATGCTTTCGAATTATCGTCTAAATTATTCGTTTTGCATTACCGTACTACTTCTTCGGTGAGGAAAATCTATCTTTTCTTTTAGGACAGGGTTTCTCAAAGTGGGATATGCAAACCCCTTGGAATACGCCATTGCGTTGTAGGACTTCATAAGCTGAATAATAAAATTATTGACTACATATTTGCAACAAAAATGTTCACCCATGTTTTATGTAATTTATTTTTGTTAAAACCTAATCCTCCTTCTGTCGCAGTCGGGTAAAAAAGAAACACAAAATTGCAATAGATAACCTGTGTGCTATCTTATAATACTCGTACCTCTTATCCTCCTGAACAGTAAAATCTTTTGTTCTCTTCTAATAAACTTGCGCATCTACAGTCTGTGTTATGTAAAAGAGGTAAGCCACGGTCTTTAAATTTATAAAGAGTACGTGGATCGATAAGTTGGAGAAACCCTGTTTTCGTAAATTCTAATATAATATAAGGAAACGTATAGAAAGACGACGCGTCTGACGTCAGTAGCTATAAAGTCATCTTGTTTACCAGTTTTAAACGCCATGAGCTTATCAGGCTTTTGAGTATTATTCACCTACGTCACAGTTGTCTACCGTTTAAGGCCATATGGTGCCCACACTGCCCTCGTAATACTACCGTTCACAGGTGGTATTACGTTACTCGTTTTAAATTTCAGAGCAAAGGCTTTTTGCGAGGCGAAATTTCTCCAAGATGGCAAACAATGTCATACGCGTATTATGTATTTCTGTAAGCCAGATTCTGTGTATTATGTATTTCTGTAAGCCACTTCTGGGATTCTGTTTGCTGAAGAGAACCTAGAGATTTGGACAAATAAAAGAAATCACAACTCTGGCCTAACAGACTGAAATATAGGCTAGTGGTTAACTTGTATAGGATTCTTAAGTCGCACATAAATCCGACGTAAGAACTACAACTTCTTTCTCAGTACAAGAGTAATAATAACAACAGAGATCGATTAGCGTACTCTGTAAAGCACAGAATCTTTAAAACGATTAGATTAGCTATCTCATCAATCAAAGTATTGAGCGCGCTCCATTAGATTTACGAGTGAGTGTCGATAGCCGATTTTCACGTCATTAATTCTCTGAATTACATTCTGAATCCAACAAGCTGTTAATTCCTATAAAAAAATTTGCAAATCCTAAAGCCATTGTCTTATCTAGTTTACGAAAATGCCGATGAAATCGAACGTGGGATCAATTTCTGCTCCACTTGTATTTCGTACGGTGTGGGCATTACGTCACGAACGTGATTTGAGTTGCCATTACCGAAGTTTACAAATTTAATGTTCTTATTGTTTACGCAGAACAGCCTGATTTTGTAAACTTGCTTTAATGTGATTTTTAATGTTACAAATTACTACAGTAGGTTCGTACAGTGTGGTACAGTCTACTTTTCCTTTTTAGTCTACCTTTGTACCTATATCTGCCTTAAAATGTTTGCCATTTTCACAATCTCTTAAACTCAAAAACTTTCTTATTTCTCCAGACACTCTTTTATGTCACGATTTTACCTCTTCCTTAAAGGTTGCCTAGAAGATAGTTGCCTAGAAGCGATTCACGCTTCTCTAGTAGTAAAACTTTTTGTATTTATCTTGTATATCTTTATTACTTATAAGAGATTAAAATTTTGTATGTAAATACAGATTTCTCTACCAAAACTCGTCTGATCTCTGTTTACAATCCAACATGTCTACCAATTTCTTTACATTTCTGTCGTCCAAAATTTATGGATGTTCAGCCCTTGTAATACAATTATAATGAATGGATATTCAACTAAATATGCCAATACACTGTAAAATCTGCACTATCGAGTCGAATTCGAAAATTTATTGTTCACAGATGAAGTATCGCCCTAGATAGTAGCCGGTCTGGTAGGACCAGTTTCTAAAATGTGGCTACGTTTCAATTAGATTGTTTTCGACTATCTGCCGTCTAGACTGCTTGCAATGCACAGAATAATACAACTGAAAATCAACTGGATGATGAGAATATTAACTGCGATTTCTGTTTAGTCTATAGAATAGTAAATAATGCTAAAAGTAGCGTCTCGCCAAATGTTGAATTCAAGATTGCGAAAGATTCAAGTTTAACAAAATAAGGTGCGCCGACCAATTTGCGTTTGTCGTTTGTTGCTATTTAGTGGTCATTGTACAAATATGATACATGTTCCGTACGCAAATGGCGATTCAGGTGCGCCCACGATTGACTTGGAGTTGACGTAGGACTTGTTATAAATAGTTTAATAATGGTAATAGATTTCCCTGTATTGGAATAAAAAGTAGCCGCTATCTAAGAATAAGATTCGGTACACTCTATACGAAATCAGAATTGAGATGCAGTGTTTGAAAAAAAAAAAATATTATCATATCTCTTCTACCTGCAGTTTTTCTCAAGCATTAGGGTAATTTTCTTACTGTTATCCCTTAAACGCTTTAGCCGCTTTTATTTTCAACAAGTTAGAAAATTTGAGCGCATTTTTACTTTTTCGAGCATAGTCTCACTCCGCGTAGTCATCATACAAAAGTCTTTGTGAGTGGTCATGATACAAATATGATACTCATTCCGAGGGGTGGTCCGTAAATGGCGATTCAGGTGCGCCCACAGCTGAGTGGCTAAGCTGCTATGCTACGGTTGGCGAGTGTGGTGTGTGGGAGAGGGAGCCACGCGACGCGAGTCTGCCCTGCGCGCGCGCCTTAACGGACGCGCCGCGCGTTGTAGTGAAAGTGCCGATACCAAATTTATATGTGAAAAAACGTGGAATCAGTGAGTTTACCCAGAGTGGTCAGTGACTACTGTGCTCGTTCGAATCTTCCCAACATAATAATGCTTAAAAGTTATGCTAGTTTTAACATTAAATGTTTCGGTAACTTATGTCATTTCGTTGTTTACTCAATTCTGTACTTTTAAACTCTTAACTTGAATATGTATAGACCTCGCTTTCTAGTTCGTTCTTATCGTCGGATTGCGTATTATCTCCCGTTACGGCTTCGGTCTATTTAAGAAACAATGTTTGCTTATTCTCATTCAGTGCCTTCACGGGCAAATAATTAATCGTGCTTAAATCTAGCATGTAACATCGTTTGTTTAATTTACTTTTCCAATGTTAGTGTTACCAAAACCCTAATGTACCTTTTGGTTTCAAGAAGTTTTTCAAGTTTGCTTAATATGGCCATAATGATGTTATTATAACCTTTACCATATAAAATTCTAATTAGAAGCCAATTAATGAGTTCGTCTTCCTCCTAAGACATAACAGGTTCTTGTCCTACCTTTAATTGATGTCGTATTTATACATCAATGTCAAACTTCCCATTTATTTGTCTTTAATTACAATAATCTGATACCATTTTCATGATTTAAATAGTTCTGATTTATTATGCATTACAAACTAGCAATCTAGCTCAATTAAAATGTATCCTCTTCCTGTTTGAGAGCAAGACAAAATGTTGCAATAACGATTATTATTATTATTATGTAATAATTAACAATAGAAACGGCCTTTCTTGTAAAATGTATAATGTATTTCTAAACTATTTCATATGCGTCATCTTTTACACATGGTTAAAGCTTTATATCTTAAAATTTTCCCTACAAAAAAAATCCATAAACGTTTATTAAATCCAAATAATGTCTTTGGTGATACTGTTTCCGTTTGATTATCGAAAATTAGTATTTTTTCAAATTTCCATATCATTATAAAAGCTTGAACAACATTGAATTACATAATAAACAGCAGGCTACGCAAATGACCGTACAAATACTGGTTGTCACTTTAATTTGCATTCCCAAGGCTCGTCCTCAGACCACTATGTTCCAATCTCGGTACAATAGTGACACGGGCTCAACGGAATGCACAATACGACGTCGCCTGTTTTGTTAATAGACATTCATGAAATTCCGAACCAACTGCATAGAGATTTGTGGAGGCAGATAGACAGATCGCGGACATTGACTCATTCTAACGAGGTCCCAAATACAGTATGGTCCTGTAATTCGAATTAGATACTTTCGAGTCAAAGACAGATTTAAACAGAATCTGCGAACTGTATTTTAATTCTTTTTTTACCTTTTCTATCTGTTCTGACATCTACTTGTCTAACAGTCTTACTCAGAGACATTCATTAACGTTAATGGTCCATTATGACATTAAAGATGACACTAATGTCAATACGAATAAAGACGATTGAATTTGTTTGTTAATGAGCATTACGTTAAATGGCGTCTCTGAGTGCGGCCATAAGTCTACTATTTTAATTATTATAAGCGTGCACCACGAGACATGACTTAACTGTTGTCCTACGATGTACGTTATCATACATTACGCATGTAATCCATATTTTACATTAATATAGATACCGATTTATTTACATGAAACAAAATTCATAGCATTTAAATGTCAAGACGATAGTATAATCTAAATAACAGATATTTTATAAGCGTTAGATCATGTAGATCACAGCATTATGCTATCAAGCCTTAAATAATTTCAAAATAGTAAAGTTGAATTAGTTTTCCGTCCTACAATTAGTAGTATTTGTAGTAAAACAAAGACGGTATTGTCTCTGTTTTCTATCTTAACCTCGTAGAAAGTGCTCGCGTGTATACAACGAAGATTTAGATAAGTGTAGCGCCGTGTCATGACTGTTTCTAAATCTTTAATACCCATAAGTCTCCTACGAGTCATACATATACAAGTCATACATAAGTCTACTACAATGTGTATCTGATTTATCATCTTTTTTTATAAAGTTAAGCTTGTCACATTCATTAAGTCTTAGAGAATTTAATCAGTTATACATTGGGCAACTCGTTGTATATAATTTTTTTTCGATTGCCATCGACAAAAGTCAATATGATAGCGTCCATGATCACTCTAGTATTAAAGTTTAATATCCCGCAGTTTTCTTGACAAAGAAAAATACTAAAATCCTTGATATACATATATGCCCCGATCTTGTCATAATAATCGCAAAACCCATTCAAATGGAAGTCAGAACTATGAATATAATTGATTTAGTTTTCTGCCGCGGAACAGATTATGCGCTAGACCGTCATTGTGTTGCAACTCGCAATGCTCTGATTGCAGCCATCGCCATACATTCGTGGTTTGTTGGTACAGAGTATAGAGGCATTCGTATCTCGCGTTTTCGTAACCACACCATAACAGCTTCGGTAAACTGATAAACGTAAACACAACGACGAATGCACGGACGTTACTTTGAAAACGTGTCAATGCTATTTCATTGCACTTGTCTGAAATTTCAACACGCGTCTCCTTCGAGCAGCAAAGGTGACAGAATTAAATCCATTCACTTGCAGGAATAAATAGAGCGAGTATCAATAAATTATCCACTTTCGTTTTATAAACCTGAATCCAATTCACAATGAGTCACCAATAATAGTGCTTGAAACAAAGATGCCATCTCTAAACTATAGTAATCCAAATAGTTCTATAGTAAGCAAATGGTGGATCGATTCGCTCGCTATAAAACCAATTCAACTTGGCCCATTAGCAACAGTTCAAGAGCAATCGCCCGTAGCAATGGCAATAGATGAAATTTTGTACGTTTGCAATACAAAGCGCAGCAATGATATCGGAAAAAAGTCAGTTTGTGTTGCGTTTCTGTTTCTAAAGGCTGCCGCGCCGACCGTACCGGTTGACCCTGAGAGGCGACGCAGCTGCCGGCGTCGAGTTTCGTTTTTTCCTCCACTGAACAGTGTTTTATATCATTACGAACCTTTCGGACATCTCGATTGTTGATCCATTACTTGACAGATTCGAACGAGCAAGTAACAACCAAAAACGAACTTTACAGGGCAGTGTCGATAGGAAACGAATCGTGTGTGACGGTGAAAACAAAAGTGAAGTGATGAAAATAAGAAAATGGTGAAAACAGTGAAAAATGACGGCAGAGAAAACCTATGTAAACGGCGGGGTAGGACCGCCGACCAGACCGCGAACCTTTCGAAGGAACTGCGGCGATCAAGGTGCTTAAAGCTTATATTCAGCAGATACCTCCAAACCTTTACAGCGACGGTGACGTAAAACCGCTTTTCGAAAGTGACTAAGTCTTGTTAAGACATTGAATATTCCAAAGAAAAATGTCTGGTCTGACCCGTTTTCCCCTTTTACGAGTACATTGCACAATGTCGGCTAGTTTAGCAAAAAGATACATTATACAATATTGCGCGCTTTAACTTTCTATGCGGTCTCCACAATCGCTGCATTGACAATGACCAAAATTTAATCTGCAGCATCAAAAAGATTAATGTGAGCCTATTCAACGCATTATAGCTATTAACGAAAGCCAATAACCTTCTCACATTCATAATCCGCATCAAATGTCACGACTCTCCGATTTGTTACGGTAAATTCGGCTTTAACCCTGCGCTGTGAAGTCGGAGTTTGTTTATTTCTGCTTAAATCACCTTGACCGCCGTTCTTCTAGTGTTTGTGTCATCGCCAACGAAAGTGTATATCGATACGAGCATCAAATCACCGTACTACAGCCAGAACGATGAGGAAACCAAGAAGATACCAGTGAAGTCACTAAAGGACAGTTTAGAAGAAAAAGTGAAATACATAGAAGTGTTGGACGACACGTGGTGGATCAACGTTAGAACTGTTTTAAGAGATGGAGAGTTCGAAATACAAGATCTCGTTGCATTCATTGGTAAATTTTTTTGCTATTTACTCTGGTATCAGGGGATTTCAGTTTTATCATAAGAAACTATCTACAGAATAAGTGTCAAAGAAGATTATAAAACCCCCTTGCTTCTGTGTAATTCTTGGGCTTATTTATATTTTCCCTGTTTATACCCAACAATAATGATGTAATAGTGAATTAGAGGATGTTGGTGCATATGATCATACCAGTTGAGCCAACAATAGCCTTGGTAAACAAAAATGTTTATGGAAAACCAATAACAAAAGACCAAACAAACCGGTCCACTGTACTTATTGCTTTAAAGTTTCTCGAATCACTCAATCAACTGCTAGAATAGACAGCGAATTAGCAAAAGATTAGTTTTGAAACTATACTTCATTATTATTATGATTTTTCATGTCACGCGGATTTTTTTGGGTTAACACGACTAGTTTCGAACCTATCAGAGATTCTTCTGCATAAGCTCCCGCCGTCGAAACCGTGATATTATACGAATTTGAAATGTTAGCAACTATTTTTACATCTGTGTCATTCATTATGTGAAGATGTACAGATGCAGGTCTCTTTCCCATTCTAATGACACCCGGTAAGTACGCGAATACTTTGAGGACTGTGTTCATGCTCTGAGAACTGGTTCTTGAAATTCTGGCTTAATCCGTTCATATTGCTCGCTGGTGCCTAACCGTTTTCATTGAACATAATATCCGTAATTGCAATTCGCTGCACACTACCTTTA
Organism: Erynnis tages; assembly: GCA_905147235.1. Classification (NCBI taxonomy): domain Eukaryota; kingdom Metazoa; phylum Arthropoda; class Insecta; order Lepidoptera; family Hesperiidae; genus Erynnis; species Erynnis tages. The sequence goes on along the minus strand of LR990074.1, from coordinate 1,644,480 downwards.
CTTGGACCATCTATGATACAGCCTCCGTCACGACACCTGACCCGTGGCAGTAATACCAAGAATACCTACTATGATCTTACTCAGCGTGAGAACGAGTGAGTACTCGTTGACAACTGGTTCTTGTACCTAGAGCAACATACGTCTATCTTTGGTTACAGATACTCAGATTTCCGGCGTGGAATTGCCGTCATATAACCAATTTCACTTGTATTATAATACTGCTGTGCTGAGTTATACGACTTGTGTAATGATGTATTTTATTATGCTACTAAAATAATCCACTTGTTTTTTACTGTGCTACGAGTATATTAAACTTAAGTTTATGGAGACTATTCATTAGTCTGTTAGTCTTATTCGTAATATATTATAATGAAAGATTCTTTGTTGTATATTATTGCTCCATTCGATCTTACTTATAATAAGTTTGTCTTATACGTGAATTCTTGTAAATGAGCACAAATTGTGACTGATAAATAATGAATAAAAGCATTGCAAAGCAAGCGAAACTGAGACCTTTGAAGAAATAGAATTGTTTCAAATATTCTCTTTTCGTGTCGTCAATATTCTTAGGCATAGGGTTCAATAAACTATATTAATTCTATTATTTCATGATATCGCAACCACAACAGCTTGTACAAGCTTTCCATCATCAATGCAATTTCTGTCATTAAATGGAGCAGTAGTTGTAATACAGGCTCTTAAGTTTATAACCGTTCTGTTATTAGTTCAGAGATACTTTGTATACTTACTTGTAGTTTATGCCATAACCAAGTCTCACTTTCTCGAATTAGCACTCAGATGTTTTCCTTTCATTCCAAACATCCATCAGACGTTTGATATTCTCTGTTGGATTACCCTTCAAAACAAAGAAATGTGCATTTTATTTGCTGCTAATAGTTGTCTTAGTCAACCAAGTATAGACTATACTTGAAACGTCTTTACTTTTTCCAACGCTTGTAATCTAAGTCGCGTCGATAGGTGGACTTCATTTTGAATGACGTTGATTTGTAAATATTGTCGAATATCTACTAAAGTTTAGGCACGAATTCAAAAAACCTTCAGAAATTTCTCTTTTTGCGCATGGTCACATATTTTTGTATCTTTTTTGTTATTCGGTTGTTGTGTTTGTTTCCATTTGTTTGTACTACAAGAAAGTTAAGTTAAGCTAGTTAGATAATATTCGTTTTCTTTTAGTTGTTTTTGTTTGATGTTATGGTATGTTGCGAATTAATTTAGGTATTTTTTCTTTCTGTCCACCTGCGTAAAACACATGCCATACAGCTTGCATGCTATCTACAAGTACTTTCATGGAATATACATCATGTATTACATATTTCTAATTCTGCTGTTTCACTTTCAATACTAACTCCTAAAAGTGACAGCGTGACAATAGATCTTTTTCATCGGACGCAAAAAGCATATCCGTAAATTGTAGTATTTTGTCGTTTCAACGTTTTACAGTCACGCGAACGATATTAATTTGAGCTTAACATTTTCCTTTGTTACTGTTAACGTTCAAAATTTTATATTTATTTTGTGTTCATGCTTACACTAATTTTTTTCTTCCTGGTTTTATTTTGGGAAAAAAATTATGATAAGTAAAAAAGACGCGTCGAAAACTCTAAAGTTTTTTTTACTAAACGACATTATCTAAAGACCATGCCATTTTTTAATAATAAGAAAACATTATTTTTTATTATTATAAGTAACTTGTTTTCACAATTTGTCTATATGGAATCCTTAATTCGTCGTGAAGTCAGCATTTCTAGATTTAAAGACAAAGTTATAAACTTCCAATATAACCAATAACCACCTTTGATGAAATGCTTAGATAAGCCGCAACTGAACACCGTATCAAAATAATATGTGGCTAGGATAGGAATATGCTTGCATATGAAACAAATATAATATGCAATTGCGTACGAGCAATTCTATAATTCCGCAATAGCATTCCGGTTCTGCGAGTAAACATGCATTTTATCAACGATTTAACGGAAGATCCTAGCGCTGTAAGCAACGATTAAATTCGTTGGCTGTACGTAACACTTATTTAAATAACGCTAATACGTATTCATGTAGATGAGGCTATGATATCTTTTAGTTATCGGTTTAAAATAACAGATGTTACTAGCGTTTAATTTGACTTAAATCATAGCTTCCATCACACATTTCATCGAACGACAAGGGTGACTGTGAAAATTACCCAGAATAAGCTGTAAATGCTGTAATGATCTTACCACTCGGTTTCACAAATTACTTCAATCCGTCAATGTAATATTTCAACACGCGGAAAGATGCAGTATTTATACAGATACTCCTCTTTACGTGCGGTCTAAATAAATAAATTTAAAAGATGTACATGTTTGAAATTCTCTAAACTAGTAAATGCAAATGGTCTTCCGTGAGGTATAGTTGCGAAAAGCGTCGGTGTGCGAGCACGAGCTGTCTTGCTTCACGAAACATGTGACATTATTATGCTCACTGGGGCGTTTGCGGATGCGAGTGCGTTAAATAAATAGACGTTCTCATTCGTCTTCAACCCATTAATGGCACTGCAGAATTGGGTCTCTTAATACTATATAAAACAATAGTTTACAGAATGAGAAGGATGTAGGCGTGACACATTGCGGGATTTGCGGGTCAATTGCGGGATTTGCGGCCAATCGTATCTAGAAAACTAAACTAAAAAAGGTTTTTCTTTCGTCGTAATATTAAAGCAGTTAAGGTTAAATTTCAATTTTTTTAAGTTATTCCCAGAATCAAATAGAAAGAATCAAGAAAACATATTTACACGATTATTTTTTCGTAGCTTTCTTTGTTAGTAGCAGTAGATAAAAATCGCATCGGGTTTGAAGGAAATTTTGTATGCACGTAGTTTAAAACTTGGATTAACATAATAAATTATAGGATACTTTATATCCCTTACTGGATCCAGTTCTAAATAAAATCCACGCGGAGGAGGCTGCGGGCATAGTGGGTGACCACTTACCATCATAGTTTTGGATTTCCCCATCCACGCACACTTGAAAAATTCACCCTGTATATAAAACTTACACAATATGCTCTTGTCCTCAGAATGCGACAGCAGCGACAGCGGGCATCTGTACGAGTCGCTGGAGCCCCCGACGCACCCCGCGCCCCCCGCGCCCCCCGTGCCCCCCGCGCACCCGCCCTTGCCCCTCGAGGACGACTTCGACTCCTTCGACAGTGACACAGACGATGAACACGATAAGGTTAGCAGAAAAATGACTGCATTTTTTTTTAATTTTAACCTTCTAAACTTTTTAATAGTATTTGGGTAGCAAAAGGGAATACAGCCCACCTGATGTTAAGTGGTCGCTGCAGTCCATGGACGCCCGGACGACCTCAAATAGAAAAAAAAATCCTATCTTAAAGTCCACAATATTATTCACTTGTTGTTTTCTGGAATAAATCGCTCTTCTATCTATATTTGTTGTGTCTTTGGTGTGCAAAAAGAGTATGAATAAATCCCCAATAATCTTTTTCATTTCACAGAACGATTTTAAACAATATTGAAAATTTTAAATTCTCTTCCTCTCAATTGATTCTGGTTCCGCCCTGTCGGAGCAACTCAGTATTTTTTTCGTTCTTGTACCTACTTAGTATTTTGGCGAAATAAATATTCTTCTTTCTTTTTAGGTTGATATTTTTGGTAAAAAAAATATGTGTTGGAGTATAAGGGTGTATTTAATGTTCTTCGTTCCATTTATGTAGTTGTTTTGGTAAAAAAATCTAACGTTCTAAAATTAAATGTCATATTCCAGACTGCCTCCCCTACACAAGTGCCACCGGCGCTGCCCGCGTCGCGGCTGCCAGCGCCACCTAACGGCGGCCCCTACACTCTCACCAAGATAGCTAGCGCCGCGCAGCGGAAAATGCGCCAAATCAAACGGAACCTCACCAAAAGATATTCAGGTTTGTAATTAAATTTTAGTTACAGATTTATTTTTAAATAAATTATAGCCCTGTTATTATTATCTTAAAAAAACATACATACACACTGCAGCGGAAAATGCGTCAAATAAAACGAAAACCCCACCAAAACATTTGTAACTTACAGAGGAAGAAGAGAATAATTACTACACCACCACAATAAAGAATAATTATGCAGAAAAACATATACTATGTATACCTATTACACAAATCGAATATTATTTTAATTACCTTTTACCTTAGTGTGCACTAATTTTACCTCTATCTTTCAACTATCCTTTTGCGGCTCTGCAGTAAGAGATCCACTTTCAATTTATTACGTCTCCTACATATATATATTTTGTGTACATTAATAAATTAAAAAAAATAGCACTCCTTTCTAAATTTGAAAATTTTACTAAGAGAAATCTAAGTAAGAGTAACATAAAATCGCTACAATGTGGTGTTAAACAATTTTAAAACGCTACAATGTAGTGTTAAACAATTTTAAAACGCCACAATGTGGTGTTAAACAATTTTAAAACATGCCAAAATTATCAAAAAAAGATAAAAAGATATACCTGTTGGTGTAATTTCCGATACCGGGAATCGAACCCGAGCCTCCTGGGTGAGAGCCAGGTATCCTAGCCACTAGACCATATCGGATGTTGAGGATATTTACAAAAACATGCATATAATACGAGAATTATAAAACTAACCATTAGCATAATTATCGATTTTATCGGGATGGTACTAAGAAAAGAATGACATAATAAAATAATGAGAGAGAATAATTAATTAAGATAATGTCATACTTGATAAATCAATGTTGGCACCACTTTTTATTGAAAAAAAATCCTTAAAAGAATAAATTAAAGTATTAGAAATTGCCATGTGGAGACTTCAGGAAGAAGTTGCTATCATGTGAATGCATCCACCGGACGGTCACGTGAACTCGATCTTATTGGTTCAAAAGTTCATACCATAATATAATACGACTATACCTACCAATTTATATTAATGAATCATCATTTCTTACAGTCGCCCTAGACGGGAAATCCTTCACGAAGTCCACAAGCCCCCAGTCGACGTACGACCCGTTGAAACAGAAACCGAAAACGCCAATCTACGCCAACTGCGAGAAAATGGACTCGCACGTTTACAGTAATGTGAACTTCAACGACTCCCGGCCTGTAGTCACTAAGGCCGACAATCCCGTGAAATCAGGGACTTTCAAGGAGGAGTTGAAGACAGCGATAACCGAGAAGAGAAACAGTAATGGGGAGGTTCCGCCGCCGTTGCCGGAGAAACCTCCTCCTGAGAAGCCGTCCACGCCGACTGACGTCAAGAAGGACAGCGGGACGTTGTCCAGGAAAGCCTACTTCTCCTTCAAGTCGAGGTTCAGGAGAGCTACATCGATGGCGGTGGACATCAACTCCGAAGTGCCGAGCGCCCTGAAGATAACCAATTCGACCTTCTACTTGAATGACTCCATGGACGGCGATTCGGGCTTCAGCAACTGGTAAGATCATTCGGCACTAATTAATATGTTAAAGCAGCAAGTAGCACGTAGGAACTTTTACGTTTTTTTTGATAATCTTTTAAAATTTGACCTACGTTGACTTTCACCAACCCTCATGAATCAGGTTTAGGTGGTGGACATAAAGAGTTCCACTGCTGTATACAAAGGTCTTGAACTGGCGTGTACGGTATCACCGTACATTCCTCGAGATATTAGGAGGCTCCAGTTTCATTTTCTTAGTGAACTGAGGCTCTTGGGGCCGTCAAGGAATGCGAAAGAGTGCCCATGACTTGGGTAATTGAGCATTAAGAGGAACACTGCGGAGATTTAGCCGGAAGGAGTTGATAGTCTTGCAGACTCTGGCTTTAACCTCTGTTAAGTGTGGGTAAACAGAGGATATTCATGACAGGTTTTCCCTCGTTAAAATAATGAGCGTCCATTGGCTGCAATGACCGCTTAACATTAGGTGGTCAGCATGCCCGTTTCCTTCCTTCCTCCTTCCTTTCAGCCCTTGGCAGTCCACTGCTGGACATGAGCATCCCCTAATGGACGCCACTCCACCCGGTCCTGGGCCCTCTGAATCCAACGGTGCCTTCTTCAGGTCGTCAGTCCACCTGGTAGTAGGGCGGCCTGTGCTCCTTTTGCCTATACGTGGTCGTTTGCTACCCTCTGATTAGAACATTGAAAGCTCAAATTGCCCTTTACATAATTCTAAACAGTGAAACTAACATCGCTTCCCTCCCAGCAGCGACACGACGCAAGCGGGCAGCTCCGAGGCGCTGCCAGCCGCGGGCAACACGCGCCGTCGCGACGGTAAACGCACCGAGTCCGCGCCCTGCCTCGCGCTCGAGCGGCCCGCGGTGCCGCCGCCGCCGCCGCCCGCGCCGCACACTGACCTTAGCGCTGTCAACGAAGGTCTCGCGTCAACTGGATTTATTAACGCGCCCTTAACGCCAATTGAACTTAACTAACCTAACCTAACCTAACCAATCTGAACAAACCCTGAACTGCCCTCAACAACGTTGACACATCAAATCGACGCTACCTTTTAGAGCGAAAGAAGAATTAGCGTACAAACAAACACTTTCGGTAAAAAGTATGTCAACGAAGGTCTTGCGTCAACTGGATTTACTAACACTAACCTCCTAAAATGCCCCGAATATAACCGTCATCAAGGCAAACCTTCAAACCTATCTGTAGATAAATTGAAGAACATTATACACACACACACAGAGATACACTAAAGAAATTTTTGTACCAACATTTTAAATTTTGGTCATATTCTTCTTCCCTCTTCTTCTAAAATTATACTTCTATTAATTTCAGTTGACGCCTTTATTTTATACCTGAAAATATAGGTTTAAACCTATATTTTATCAATATCTATAAATTATAAAAGAAGAAAATATCCTTAAAACGAAGACAGCGCTAAACAAAGGTCAGAAACTGCGCATTGCTGGAAATAACTAATTTACTATTTAACGTTTTTAAATAGTATGTCATCCATATGTTTCGTATGGCCAGTGTTATTTGACCTCATAATTTGAAATCTCATGTGTATAAAATTGTCATGACAGGTCAATTCGAAAATCTTTTGTTTCGTGTTCTTGTAGTAATTAAATTTTTGTTTAAAAATTTGTTTGTTTTTGTGTAGATTTGGAAATAATATCCCTAATTAATCTTTATTTCTACAATTTTACAATATTTTACTTATTCTACAATATTAAACTTCATTTTATTAATATTCACAAACATTTTGATAATTTTCATTATATCCAAATAATTTTGAACATTATTCTAATTTTCAAGACGATTCACACAACATTTTTGAAGCTTTACAATCGAAAGAGTTGTCTATTCCCAAAATTAGTTACTTCCGGCGAACGCAGTCTATGGTTGTGGTTATGGCTTTGTGAATGTGATATCGTTTATGTTTGCACTGTCTTTGTTGCTCCTTCAAATAATTTGTAGTTTCTTCACTAACAGCCACACTCAAAAACGCTTAATGGTTATTTAAATGGCTGTTTAGTAGAGATTTAAAAAAGTTCATAATCACTACGCACTCAGAAACATCCCTTTTGACATTCCTATTGACACAGAGAGTAAACTTTTTTAATTATCTACTAAGAAGCCACTTAAATAACGATTTAAACGTTTCTAGGTAGGGCTGTTAATCTCACTTTCTTTATTTTATTCTTTTCTTGGTTACGGTTTATGTTTCTCAGAAAAACACGAAAACACACTTGATGTGTTTGTTACTATAATTTTTAAGCCATGATTATCTTTCTTTGCCGCATAGTGTTATTGGTTAAGCGTTTTTAATTATACCATCATTAATCAATCAGTTTTTATCACGTTACTAATTTGGTTTCTAAACAATGCATGCTTGCGTCATCATAATACTGTAGCTAGTATAATAGCCACTAGTTACAAGTCTAGTCTAATGATAGTTTTGCATGAATATTGGTAGTTACTTTTATTTAACTTGCTTGATCAGAATATAATGCAAGCAATAATTATAAGTAATAAATAAAATTTGCAATCAATGTTTTATTAATAACAGAAAAAAATTGCAAAAAATGTCCATTTCCATTGCCATTATTTGGCAGTTGGCTTAAAGGTGGCTCTCTTGCTTGGCAAATCTCTTGCTTTGGAGACAAAAAAATATTTTATTTTCATCTACAACATAGTATATGAGTGCCACTGCCTACCTATGAAGCAGTAGTCATATGTAAAAATTTATTTCATTTACATGAAACTAAACGTTTGTGACATAGTAACGCGTATCTACGTATTTAATAGAAACAAGTAATTATAGTACCTATTGCACAATTTGCACAAGATCGAGACAAACAGACAATCGTATCGGTCTCAATAATTACCGAGATAATTGCGTGGGTACAGATGTAGGAGTTTGCGTTACCTACAGACTACAAAGCATTCAGTACAATAACAACTATAGTAAGGATCGCGCGTATTCCTTTACAATAGTCATAAAAATTTTAAACGGTATAATTGAAAAGCTTTTTGTGTGTCAACAAAAATAAATGTTTTTTGTCCCTGTTTTGTGTTGTGGTTATGATTATGGGTAGTAAGTGTTATTATTTTAGACTTGATTTATTAATCGTCATTAAAAATGGTGGCATTAACCGTGAAAACGTTTGCTATGACTACGTCTTTCACGTGAAGCGTCGGTAAAGTGTGACGTTCATTTAATCTTAATTCATTTGCAACCCTGGAAAATGTCCATTTCGGGGTACCATCGTACAATGAAATGAGATATTTATTAATGTAATTGTTACCTTTGTTTACTATTTACTCATATAAAAAATTAGTGAGATGGATGCAAGTAAATTTGCCGCTATTTTTAATCTGTGACGTAACGGTTCTTACATGTCAATTTAATTTTTCATGCAGCATCACCAAACCGCATGATGTCATGTGACCTTCGAACTAATGATGTGCGAATATATTATGCATGCATTAAATAGTGAGATGCAATCTGTTCACAATAGCATAGAAATTTAATAACATCAATGCACGATTTTATTACACTATGTCACTATCAATAAATGATTAGTGTTCATTGAATGGCTAAATAAGAATACAATTTTTTTTAATACTTTAACTGGCCAGTAAATATACACAATATAGTTAAACAATGGGTATGAATCACATGTGACTCACGGGACAGCGAAGTGATTAAAAAGTGTAAAATACAAAATCATTTCAAGAGTGTATAGTTGGATACCTTCTTTTTAATTATTTCAATTTGATTTTAGCAAATTTACCTGGTGACATGAAAAGTGCAGTCAATGTAACATTTTATGCACTTAGTTAAATGTTTTAATTTTACAAACATTTTCCTTATAGTCCCAAACGATAACCATTGTGAATAATGGAATCTAAGAACTTGTAGCATACCAAGAAAAACTTTGCTGGTTACTTCATAAAACTTATTAAAATTGAAATTTATTCCTGTAGTTATACTAAGATAACTTTATAAATTACTACCAAAGAACATGAAATTCTTTTTGATGGATTTATTTTCAAAAGTCATTCAGTGAACACGGGTCACTTTAATATTTGTTAATTGCTACATCTTTGAGGTGATTTATATGGTCTTCTCATTAATTTATCAGATACTCAGCAGCGCCTTCTAGGTCGCGTATTTATCGCGTATCGTATCTTCACAGACTTAGCTCTGAACATCAGAAAGGTGCTCACCTCATATACCCACGCTCAACCTCAAATAGGATAGTGTGTACGCCACCTGTCATGGAGCCACAGGTATCGTGCTCCGATTACGTCAACCCGAACTTTTGTGTATATGGCAGCGACATAAAAAAATTGTTAGCGTGATTCAGGATACCTGAGGCGCCATCTCTTGGTCATTGGCGGAAATTGCCATAGATAGAATTCTACCTCACCTCTTATATGGATGCTAGCAACCCATTTGAGGAATAAGATGGTTTCTGTTCAATGCTGAACAATACTGCTTGGAGATTAATGATGGTAGTAACATACTTCCCTAAGCGAGAAAAATGGCTATTTTACTTAAAACTCTTTTTTGCACACCTCAAAGAAGTAGCAACAAACACATCGTCGCCAGAATGACATGACATTGACAATAGTGCTCTGGTATACAGAACTGAAGCGGTTGCTGCCCACACTCTCGCGGAAGGACAAGGGCGCGCGCACCAGGACCTCGTGGTACGCGGAGTGCGGGGACACCGCGTCTGTCAACACTTCTACTACGTCATGGTGAGTAGACTCACACTTTTCAAGGTTTAATTTGCCGTTACGGGCCGTTCTATCATGTTGTGCAGGGTACGGGAGGGGAACGAAACTAGCCAATAAAACACGGAAAAAAAACAAAACGCGCGGGTTCTTATTTCAAACTCTGTTGGCAGCCAGCAGGAGACTAGCTTAATGGTCAGTTTCTTCCCCGTGGGCGTGAACAGAAATGGAGTCTGGTGTCGCTTTCCTGATAGTCCTGACTTGTATCATTCGGGGGATACAACAGGGATAATAATAAGATCCCATATAATCACCTCAAAAACGGTTCAGTAGAATAATGAAGCAATCGTGCAGAAAACGGTGACATTGAGAGTAATTGCCGGTGACGAGGTCGCATCATTACGTGCAACGAGCTCCATGGATGATCAACAAGCTCAAACGATGAGACAGAGGTGGGCGAGGCTGTAGTTTTTCTCAATTGTATCCTTATAGTAGTCGGCACGAGTCGTGACCACAATCTTTATTGGTCAGCCGTTTCGCTATAAACCCTATCCACATACCCAAAATCGTATAGCGTTCACTAAAGAGAGGTGCTCAGTATTTCTCTAATCGACAGGGCCCGAAACGACGAAATCTATAGAAAAACAAAGGTAACCGCCATTACTCTCAAAGTTTGCTAATTAAAATGGCCACGTCGTTTGAATTCTCGAAAGGCAACCGCGTCTAGGCAAAATGTCCCATGTTCAGCAGTGGACTAAGAAAGGCTGCAAGGAAGTTAAAATACCAGGGCCGGATCTAGGGGGGGGCAAGCCGGGGCCCATGCCCCGGGCGGCAAGTTCAGAGGGCGGCCAAATTCACATTTTACAGACGAATGGATAACTCATCATTTACTCAACTTTGACCACGGAATAAATAAATAATAGTACAAGTACAGTAATTTCATAGCCATATCAACTCGACCGATACCCAGAGCGAGGAATGAGACGTAGTGCACGAACATTTATTATTCGCGAGGCGCGTAGGCATAGTTCAAAATACGCGCCTGCTCGCCCGCAGGAAGGAATCGATTTTATATACTTAGGAAGGAATTAGAAGGAACTTCGAAGGAATTTATATACTTAGTTCTGCAAAAGCAATGTTACCCACAAAAATATAATTTATTAACCCGGTTCCTATGAGAAGGCCTTCGATTCTATCGAGACCTGGGCGGTGCTTGAGTCTCTTCAGCGATGCCAGATCGACTATCGGTACATCGAGGCGTTGAAGTGTGTATACAATGCCGCCACCATGAAAGTCCTAGTACACGACAACAGTACGAACCCCATCCACGTGCAGCGCGGCGAACGACAGGGGGATGTCATCTCCCCAAAACTTTTCACCGCTGCACTGGAAGATGTGTTCAAGCTGATGGAGTGGAAAGGACGTGGTATTAACATCAACGGCGAACACCTCTCACACCTCCGATTTGCCGATGACATAGTGATCCTGGCGGAGTCGCTGGAGGAACTCAGCATTATGCTCAGCGACCTCAATAGTGCCTCACAACGGGTGGGTCTTAAGATGAACATGGACAAGACGAAAATCGTGTCTAATGTCCATGTCACACCCGTACCGGTGATTGTTGACGGCACTGCTCTCGAAGTTGTAGACGAATACGTTTACCTAGGACAAACGATCCGAATGGGTAAGTCCAACTTCGAGAGAGAGGTCACTCGAAAAATCCAACTCGGCTGGGCAGCGTTCGGGAATCTACGACACGTCTTGACGTCCGATATACCTCAGTGCCTGAAGTCGAAAATTTTCGAGCAATGTGCGTTGCCAGTGATGACCTACGGTGCCGAGACGTGGTCCTTTACTGTGAGCCTAATCCACAAGCTCAGAGTCGCCCAGAGGGCAATGGAGAGAGCTATGCTTGGTATTTCTCTACGAGACAGAATCAGAAGTGATGAAATCCGTAGAAGAACGAAGGTGGCCGACATAGCTCTCAAAGTTTGCAAATTAAAGTGCCAATGGGCTGGCGTTCGCAGGACTGACAACCGACGGGAAAAAAAGGTCCTCGAATGGCGACCACGTTTAGGCAAAAGGAGCACAGGCCGCCCTCCGACCAGGTGGACTGATGACCTGAAAAAGACAGCGGGAAACCGTTGGATTCAGAGGGCCCAGGACCGGGCGGATTGGCGTCGATTAGGGGAGGCCCATGTCCAGCAGTGGACTACTAAGGGCCGAAAGGAAGGAAGGAACCCGGTTCCTTAACTCTTATCCGTTGAGGAGTTCCTCAACTCTGTGTCTCCGAAACCCTTCATCAAATCATCAACAACTTAATATGGGACCAAGTTAAAAGTAACAGCTCCCAAACCAAAAAAAAAAACAAATCAAATCGGTTACCAAATGACGGAATGCGGCGGTCAGAAATATAAAAAAAACGAGTTCCTCTCTATCATCAGTCTATATAGTTCTGCAAAGGTAATGTGACCAACAACAACAATTTATTAACGGAATTCCTTAACTCTTATCGGTTGAGGAGTTCCATTGTGTATCTCCGAAACTCTTTTTTTTTAAGGAAAGAATACGTTTATTGTTGACTGTTACATGAGAAAGATGTTACAAAAATTTATAATAAGTTTAGAACAGTCTACCCTATGCGGGCATACAATAATTATGTCTTATATAACTAAAACTTAATTTTATATTTCATTGGCAATCATTGCTAGATTATATTTATTTATTTATTATTTTGTTTAGCAGTCCAAATTATTTGTTTATTTTAATATTTTACCGATTCGAACTTATCGGCTATGCAATGTGCCCATTACTGGGCAAAGAGAGAAAAATCCGGAGGAAAAAACTCTCGACACAGTTTTAATTAATTTATTTAGTTATTTATACGCGCGTTACTACATTCCTTTATGTAATTGTTTATCTATAAACATAATTTAGATTGAAATTGCGAACCATCCATTCATTATTCCGTTCGTTATTTGCATTTTTGTGTGATAGTGCATTTCTCTCTGATTATACCCTGGTATAAACACAAGGAAGCACTTGTAGTCGGCAGCTTTACAGGACTGTAAATGTAGCCTCTGTCCTTCCTGAGATTGTTATTTTATTTTATCGTTAAAGAATTCCTTTTCGGTATAATAACCTTTGACCAGCTACTGTTTTAAAGACCATTTAAATTTATTGATTGATAGTTTTTTTAGTTCTGGAGGCAAATGATTGTATATGCGTATGGCAGATATATACCTACTTTTTTTATAAATTCTACATTTTATTCTAGGTAAATACAATTGATTTTTATCTTTCTGTCTCTAAGATTTATTTTTAATCTTCTTCATCAGATTATCATCAACTTAATATGGGACAAAATTCACAGTAACACCTTCCAAACCAAAAAGAAAAAATTCAAATCGGTTAACAAATAACGGATTGCGGCGGTAACAATTATTAAAAAAAATAAAAAAACATACAAACGAATTGAGAACCTCCTCCCTTTTTTGAAGTCGGTTAATAAATAGGCTTAACACAGTAATAACAGCAATCAATGCATTATTTCCGGAAGGCCTATGTAGGCTATGTCCAAATTTCAATCAATTAGTGGACATCTGATAGCTGAAATTATATGGATGATAAAGGTAACAATAAATGTATGTGGGCGGGGGCGGCATATTTCAGTTTTTGCCCCGCCTAAAAAAAATTGAAGATCCGGGGCTGTAAAATACATACGATGTGCGCTGGAAAAGAATGTCGTGTTCGAGCTACTTGTACGCATTCGAGCTACGAGCTAATGTTTTTCCGTATTGCCACCAAACTGCACATATGTAGGCATGCAAGTCGATGACTTCCATTTATGTAGACGCATAACATTGAACGTTATTGCTGAAACGAGGCATTTTTGAATACTCAGCAATAGTTTTCGTCAATTATAGGATGAGGTTCTTGATTTCCTAAATCTCGTGATTTGCGCCAACACTTTCGCACACTGACATTCAAAAGTGCGAAGTAAAATCGGCAGTGCGTCGAATACCCTGGCGCAGAACCGGTCCCGGTATTTAGGTTCGATGCGATTCCGCCCGCCGACTACCGACCTACCGGCTTTTACACGTGCATCTTAACAGTTCTTTTTCATATCAGCAGGAGTTTTAATCGTTGAGATTTTGGTAAAGAATGTTAAATAATTATGCTACTTCTTCTATGCTCCACTGTCTGGAATCGGTTTCTTTCCAATTTCCAAGGTACACTTTGAAGTTTCAATGCTTTAATTGTTCAGAAATTAAACCTTTGGATGAAAAAATCTTGTCAACTTCTGATATGTCTGTGACCCATTAGTGACCCACTGCAGAGTCCGATCCCCTCTCACAATGAGAAGGATCCCTTGACTTCCAGTATTTCTCCATAAAAGTCATTCTTTCTTTAATTCCTCAGTTCCTTCATTATAACGTGGCAACCTGGGTGCTTAGCCATTAAAGAGTAATGGCATGGAATGTTATGGTTAAATTCACAAAACTTTAGACTCAGTCCACTTTAAACACATGAAAAATCTATATATATCAGGCCTGAATAGGGCTCGTCCATAGACACCTGTTTTGTTTTGTTTTTATTTTGGCTTGTCGACTTCACATGCCAGTATTCGGAATTCAAACAATGTTCACACACGACGTATCGCGTAGGACAATGAGCTGACTCACCAATATGTCTAATATACTCACTCACTCGCGTACACCATCCTTATGACTAATGAAGAATGCTATTTCTTCTCCATAAAAATTCCCGCACGGTTTTCCTGTGATCAGTGCAATGTCATTAAACTATTAAAAATTACTCAACGTATTTTGGGAATTTTTGAAATTTTTATCCATCCAAGTACGGCAATAAATCAATAAAACATATTTTTGTGTGAAATAAAGAACTTTTCTCACGACTTTGACCTCATTTTCAAATTCTTTGGAGTCGAAATTTCATGCGTATTTTTGCAAGGACTAAACATTAGGTTATTTTGTAAGTACCTACTTAAATTAACCTTATTATACGCAAGATTCTGAAGCCTTGAATATGGCGCAACTCATAATATTGCGGAAGTTGTATTAAGTCATTTTAGTGGCAATAGCACCAATAACCTCAACGTCATACGTTTAGGACCAATGAGCTAGCGAAAACTTGAAATGGTCAATGAACGTAGGTACCTACTTCC
The DNA here is from genome assembly GCA_905147235.1 of Erynnis tages. Lineage (NCBI taxonomy): Eukaryota > Metazoa > Arthropoda > Insecta > Lepidoptera > Hesperiidae > Erynnis > Erynnis tages. The sequence goes on along the minus strand of LR990074.1, from coordinate 1,629,097 downwards.
TCGTATATATTGTCCATATCAAGTCTGAAGTAGAAGAGTGGAGTAGCGCTCCTATTAACAAATGGCTTGGAGACCAAGATCGCAATGGGTTCAAACCAGGTAGTATAGTAGCCCTGCCTGCAGGGTGTGACCGTATTACCATAACAAATCTGTAGGTACAACCAGCGTCCGATATTGAAGCACAATAGTACTGTCCGATTAGATTACTATTATTGGAAGCGAACTCGTTTCCTGGCCGTGGAATAATGCCGATTGAAGCTAATCCCTTTGACCCAGGTTGTTTAAGCATTTTGTTGCGTCGGCTGTTTATTTGATGCCATTGTTATATTTCATTCTATTTTAATTGGGTTTGAGTGCAGTAAGAGCCGCAGATAAAAATTGTAGGATGTGAATGATCAATTAACTTTCAACTTTCTTAGACAATGTTTGAGACATATCCGAACACATGAGATCACATGACACTTTATACATTAGTGACTTCATCATCGCCAGTATTTCAGATTTTTTGAAATCATTCGTTATCATCATCGGATACATCACATCATTCACATCAGAAGCTCGTCTCCCATCCAGAATCCTTTTGCCTATTTTATCATTCATACTATTGTCATCTGTATATTACCTTTTGTCCACAATAAAGAGAGTATTAATATGAATCTCTTGTTTCACCGAATTCACAAAGTATTAAAAAATGCGACCGCTTTTCTACCAATGACGCTTTTTATCTTTATGATTACCCTTTATGATTATCGATATAATACTTACGATGAGGGGAATCTGCGAACTGCTTTCCCGCGGTTCTGCTCGCGCTGACGTCGCCTCCGTGCCTCATTATCCAGAGGCTGAGTCATAAGCCTGTTTTCTGTACCGCCGTTAAACTTGGCCCAAGTTATAAGCGATCACGGTGAAGACGTCACAAATTTAGAAAAATAATATAATTTTGAAAATGGATCGATACTTTGTATGGATGAAAAGGTTCCATCATATAAAATAAACAAAAACAAGTGAGGTCATATAGCCTCCCAAGTTTTTTTAACAATTTATCTTTTAAGTAACTGCGAATGATTTTTAAAACTATCGCCTGAATTCTTAGTGTGTGAGCAACAGAAATTGATTAAAGAACCATCAATTTACAATAATAATTTACATATACCTTGGACCAAAGTTTCACGACTTTCAGGTCCTCGAATGGTGACCACGTCTCGGCAATACGAGTACAGGCGGCCTTCCAACCAGGATGACCTTAAAAAGGCCTAGGAACAGACGGAGTGGCGCAAATAGGAATAGGCAAGTTCGGCAGTGGACTACAAAGGACTGAAAAGAAGAAGATAATAATTAAATAAATGACATTTAATAATAGAACGCTATTCACCCATCACCGGCATCGTGTCACAAAATTACCTTGAGGTTGGGAGCAGTCTTACGGAAAATCGTCCCTCGGTTACGCGTTCAGTAACGGCTTCGTTATCGTGAGTTACGTTGTGCGTGACGGACATACGGTCTGTTTAAACTTTTAAACTATTTTATTCAACGGTTATAAAAACGAAGGTTATAATAATCTTGGTAATTTCTATTTTAATTTGATTACATTACATTATTTGATTACATTTTTTTTAAGTTTCTGGTCTGGGTGTGTGTATTCTTGTCTTGTGTGTGTCCAGAGCGCCCATGATACAGGGAATCCTAGTGTAATCCTAGCTCCGGTTTAAGTGTGTGAAGCGTTATTTTTTTTTTTTTTTTCATTTTTGAGTAAAATAGATAACAAAAAATAATAATTCCAAATCTTGAATCTGCTATCCTGTAGGACGGACGAAAGAGGCCAGGTCTACCCAGTAGAAACAATTGCTATGCCATTGCAAAACAATCTTTAAATCGCACTGAATCTTAGAGTACGGTTTTTATGTATAACCGTGAAATCGCTGTGATCTTTCACACATTACCTTGATTTGTACTTTAGACAGTAGTACCTTAAAGGCCAGTGCCTGTAACGAATACTAATGTTTACGAGTGTTTTATTGTATCGTGTTTTGTTTTAAACCGGACAAATTGGTGTCACTGGCCTTCACCTCAACTTAAGAGAGCGGAAGTGTTTTGGATTGGTACTGAATAATATTAGTAATCTTGGGATACTCAAGAATCGACATTAACAACTGAATCGTGTGCAGTAAATTTGATTGCTTACTTTTTTACTTTCACGCTTTTTCATTGGTATCTACTACCTACTTTTACATCATTTTTAAGTATTATGAAGTCAATTGTTTTAAAGATTGTGGAGTATCTCTGTTATCACTTAAACTAAAATCAATTGCTCTCTATTTTTTTCAGGTATGTGATACTTGATGCCTTTAAAAATTTTATTTAGAAGCTTTAAAGTTTAAAGGACGACTTGTCGACTTAAAATTAGTTAAACAGTTTCATTTTCCACTTTTCCGTTAATATTACACGCAGAAGCTCGCAGCGTTGATTTTTTTATGCTGCAACTGCACAGCTGTTATACATCGAGCGTATTTTTCGATAGTTTTCAACGCAAACGATTGGCGACTCTACCATACTATTCATATCATGAGACTCCTCTTCTAGTCTTAGTTGAGAAGTCTGTGTTGATTTAATTCATGTCATCTCGCTTATGACTTACACCACACCACCACAGATTGCGTGTTGCAGTCTCGAACGGTCAACAGTCGATTACAAATTCACTCGTGGTGAGGTGCTCTCGTGTTATCGTGTCACTAGTAGTGGTGACAGACAAACGGATGATATCTGCATTGTTAGTGGTATATTCGCGGTGATTTATTTGTTTGTGACAGAAGGCTGATCTATTTCTAGTGCAATTATCGCTTGACGTTTGGTTGTGAGTGTTTAGTGCTAAGTTTTAGGTCCTGTTGCAACAATTGTATTATTAAGATTTTATTAATTTCACAATATATTTAATCTCTATCTTAACGTACATCTAAATCTAATGCTTTATGGAGCATTACGTTAACTTTCACGTAGATTTTTTTTTCAAAAGGTGATTTAAATAAAAAGCAAATTTTGAGTGAATTAATATTTGCTTCAATATACTAAACGCCTATAGCCTACAGCTCTACTAGAGCCTTCATGATCACCGTTATTTACAATACGAGTAGTTGAGAAGTATTGGCGCCATTCTCAGTCCATTGCTCTTCTCCCATGTCCACCACACTGACCCATACCATGTTTTGCTTGCTATGTAACCGGCTCTAAATTTTCGGTTGAGTATCCATGCATAATCTGGGATGAAACTTTATGTGCTGATTATGAAATAGTTGAATGTAGTCGTCCACTAACTTGTGGACTCTTTACTCTTTTCTAAAGTTCAAAAGTTAAAACAAGACCGCCAATTGCTTTGGCAATTTTGAATTGGCAATGAGTTAAATTTTATTAAACTTGCATATATTTTGCAGGTACGCAGAATCCGGTCTCTACCAAGCGGGGAACATCTCGTCATCATCGGGCGCGTCCTCAGGCTCGCACCCGGCGTCGCCCCTGCCGCACTCGCTGTTCACACACGAGCCCTTATACCAGTTCTACAACGCCGCCAAAGTTGAGGTAAGTTTTCCATCTCCTCATTAGTGAAACCGAGGCAGACGGGAAACGTCAGCTGAATACCTATAGGTGGCCTGTAGTCGTAAGTCGCCTGATCGCCGCCCGCTTCTATGGAATAAGCGGGCTCCTATAATGACCCAATCCTGTCGGGAACATAAAAGAGTGCGTGAGTGAGTGAGTTGTGAGGAACATCGTGGGATTTTAGCAGCAGGAAGCCTGCATCGTCGCTGTCGACCCTGACCACACAGATTCTACAGATAGAAACTCTGGGTTCATGTTTCCACCAAAGATCGCATTTTTTCAGCAATGATGAAATGTACGCAGTCTCTTGATGATATATGAAGTATGGTGGTCGAATATTGATTTGCCAAGTGTGTCAACTGGCTAACGGCGTCACCTTATGCCCTTATCTTTACCCATCTCTCAAATTTCTTTTATGACTCTAAAGTTTTTCCAAAGTTGAGAGAAATGGAGGATTATTAGATTACGTTTTTAGATCCCTATTGATAGCAAACTGGACGAAGTAAAGATGGCCTCGTCCTCGGGCTCGCTGCCCTTCAAGGCAAACAATTGAACAAAGGAAGCCACGTTTGCTCATGGACTCACATTCAACTTCAAACAGGAATGACACGTTACTACTCGTAAGGTCGCATGATACAGTTTTTCCGCGAACGCAGGAACCTCGAATATGGGTAACGTAAGGTAACATAAGATTTAAAGATTTTAAAGATTTAAAGATTTTTATTGGTTCGTGACAGATTTTGAACAATACGTACGTAGGTATCTTCAACCAATATTAACGTAACAAACTATTTAGTACTCGTAGGTAGTTATTCCTTCCAACGACGTTACAAAATGGTTTGACGTAAATCTATGAAGTACTAATAGGAACAAACTTCAATCCTTCTGCAACCCTTTTTATATCCCGTTGTTGCACTGGTCTCCCCCGCAACAGGGGGAGGCTTAGAGAATACTCTACCACGCTGCTCCAATGCGAATTGGTGGACAATAAGAGGTTAACACCAAATCGAAGCGCAGATATGATTAGAAGTATCATCACTTAATGATATTTTCTCATATTTTATGTAAATATTTAAGGAATATGTTACTTCGTCTAACTAGTAGCTACCACTGTAGCGTGTACGTCACACGCTTATTCAATCATCACGCTTTGAGTCAGGTTTCCCTTATCTTATTATACTTAGTAGAGAAAAATTGTATGTCAACAAAACCACAAATATACGTCAAAGATGGAATCCCAGAAATAGTACATAATTTCTGATAGTTAAACTGTAACAAAGCCGTATCTCTTCTGAAAACTACATTGGTTTGCAAATGCATTGCATGCATGCAACCAATGTAGTTAATATGTATTTTGTGTTGTATTTTTAGAAGTAAGTACATATATACTTCTACAGTAATAGTTCTACAGTGTGTCAGTTCTGATTCGATTTGTCAACATACCTTGTTCAAATTAGGCCATGCTACATTCAGGAGTTGCATTCATATTATTAGGTACATACTATACGATATTTGTAAATATATATCTTATAAACATGTAATGTTTAATGTTAATCAAGTAATGGGTTAATTTCGAATCCTTTAACGCAGAAAAACTTTTTTGCAAAAACATTGATGTTATCACCTCTAAACAATGGCATAGCAGTTTATCGCGTTTTTTAAAAGTGCTAATGACAAGCAATTAGGTCGGAAAACAGTTTTATCCGCACTCGAGATCGTACCTACCCAACTCATAATTGTACCTAACCCGTAATTGTAATAACCTTGCCGTGTAGTCGACTGTAAACATTTAAGTTTCTTTTAAAATAGGATTAACAGCGATTATGTAGTATGTAATTTAAGTGAGATTTGTAAGTAATATTAATATGTGACATCATACATACGTATCACATTGTGTAAAACGCTGTGGCGAGTCGTCAGATGTTCTCATGTCTGCCATTAGTATGGGAAGATGTCAGGCAGACTGAAATTATGACTGACGTTTACTGTACAAATATTTCAACGATACTAACGATAGTGTCCATGCTCACAGCACTGAACTCGTTCAGAAAATACTACCCAGTGTCCTTCCTAAACAATAAAAAAATCTTTTTGTCTTCATCAGTCAGCGTGCCGCGAGACGGGCGACTCGGATTCTGACGCGTACGACCCCAACGGGGGCGGAGGCTTCGTGTCGTCCGGGGGCTCCGACGCCGGGGGCACCGCGGGGGCCCGGCCGTCCGCCATGGCGCTGGTGGCTCCGCGGGGGCCCGCGCGCACGCTGTGGTGCGAGGTGCCCGAGGTCCTCAACTCGGCTGTTCTTAGTGAGTATTGCACAAATAATATACTTAGGTATTCAAATAAATACTCATTCATTAATCCCCCGCTTTCCCTTGTGATATTTCGTGATTTTATCGAAACCCCGAAATAAATAAGTAGGTATATATTTGAATAGTGGTCATTCATTATTCCCCCCTCCTTCTCTTATGATATTTTGTGATTTTTGGTGAACGTCGCCGCCGTAGATTAGATGCGTATGCAACACATAGGTAAGAAGAGAAAAGGACTACTATGGTGACTTGCCCCACTCGCCAGAGGTGGCGCTACGGGTATCCTGAATCATGCTATCGAAGTTTTCTAATAATCTGGCTTAAAAGAACCAAGGTTACATAATCTAACGGCATGATTACCTAACTAAACGCTCCCGTTGCCAATCCAAGATACAGTTTAAAGGCAGTTATTTAATGCAAAACAGTATTGATAACATTTAATTTTATTTAATTGGCACACACCTTTTGTATTTTGACGTTATTTTTCTTCGTTTGTATTCGGAAAAGCAAATCTGCTGCCTTGAAATAAACATTATTGAGAAAATAATAAAGACATCTAAACCTACTGTATAGCTTACCTCACTTAACCTACCTGTTCTATTCCGATCTTCTCCAGGTTCCTTAGCCCCAGCCCAGAAGCGTCTCCAAGAAGCGAAGTTCGAACTACTCACATCCGAAGCTTCTTACCTGAACTCACTGAACGTGCTGGAGTCCCACTTCATCAACCACCCCGCCTTCCGCGACCCGCAGGTTCTGCCGCCTGAAGACTGGGAGACTTTGTTCTCTACTATACTACCAGGTGACTTTGTGCAGACTTTATGATATTTATACTCAAGTATATCACCTGCTGTTACGGTGAAGGAAAACATCGTGAGGAAACCTGCATGCCTGAGAGTTCACAAAAAAAAATGTTCTCAAAGGCATATGAAGTCCACCAACGAGCAGTAGTGGTGCGTGGTGGACGGCGGCCTACATCCCTCTCGTTGTGAGAGGAGACCCGACCCTGTAGTGGGTCATTAATGGGTTACTGACATGACATATTACCAGGTACGATGCAAAGTAACTGATGTTAGAACCATATAAAAATAAAATAGCTTTGGTTAAATAACGAATCAGGCGATTAGGGGAGGCCCATGTCCAGCAGTGGACTACCAATGGCTGAAAGGAAGGAAGGAAATAACGTATACAAAAATAAAATAGCTTTTTGTTAGAATTCAGACCAACATTCTTTAATACTCAAAGCTAACATACCAGTATAACCATTAAGGAATACAACCATCTCTTCTTGGAGTTATCTTGCATATTTTAAACGTACAACTCCTTACAATATCTTCTCTTTCTCTCCCCAGTGCGCAAATGCTCGCAGCTACTGATGACGGACCTGGAGCGATGTTGGCAAGAGAACATCCTGCTAGCCGGCATCTGCGACATCGTGCGGCGTCACGCCGAGCGCCGCTTCCGAGCGTACGTCAAGTACTGCGAGAACCAAGCGCTCATGGTGCGCACTTTGCAGAGGCTGAGAGAGAAGCCGGCCTTCGCTAATGCCTTGAAAAGGTTCGATTTGACTATTTCTTGCTGATACTCATTGAACTGTGTGTTGTAGCCCTTACTTTTTACACTTAAATGAAATAGAATTAGAAGTGGTCCTAATGTACTGCCTTGTGGCAGACTTACGTTGGTTAGCTAGTATAATTTGAATATTGTGGAAGGTTTAAACACTAGTTTAGCTTACTAGTCAATTTCGTACTATTGCTGTCACTAACTATTGTATTTTATTCTCACCTTTAAGTAAAGTTTTACAAGAATTATTTATTACTTAACCAAATGCTTAAGAAAAGTACCTTTGGCTGCCTTTTATCGTCTTTAAGTCTCGTGTTTCGATTGGAGACAAATGACTGACGAAAATTCTTTAGTCGCTTCAGATCGACGCTTCAAAGCGACTATCTTAATCGTTTGAAGCAACAGTGCAACCTGCCATAATTGTCTAAAGGCTTCAATGACCACTTAAAATCAGGTGACCAGCATGTTTGGTTATAACTTCAATCTCTACATGTCTACATGTGTTACACATCTCTCGATAGGATGGAGAGCCAGCCCGCGTGCCAGTCGCTATCGCTGCACTCGTTCCTGCTGTTGCCGATGCAGCGCGTGACGCGACTGCCGCTACTGCTGGATGCCGTGCTGCGACAGCTGCCGGCCAGCGACCCCGAACATGAGCCCTGTATGCTAGCTCTCGCCACGCTGAACGACGTGAGTATGGCTGTCGTTAACTATAACATTTTCAGTGACTGGCATGTTCATTCAATGACTTACTCAATTTACGTTAACTTTACGAGTACTTTGACGATAGCGTCGGAGACATGATCGGAGCCATGGAGATATAAGTGGCGTGATAAAAAATAGTCAAACGCGTTTTTTGAACTACTATTTTATTACCTGAGTGGCGTAGTGGTTAAGACACCGGTGTGCTGCGCGGAGGGTCCTGGGTTCGATTCCCAGCAGAGCAGAGATTTGAATGATGAATTTGAATTTCTGTTACTGGTCTGGGTGTGTTGTGTTCTTGTCTTGTCCATGTCCATAGCATCCACGACACAGGGAATACTAGTGTGGGGCTATGAGTGTGTAGTGTTAAAAAACAAAAACAAAAATATTACCATCATATAAATTCCGGTCCCAGTTCGTGTCGCAGTGCAACGAGGGCGCGCGCAACACGGAGCGCATCGAGGAGATGTTCCGCCTGGCGCAGATCATCGAGTTCCCGCCCACCGTGCGGGACCCGCCCTCGCTCGGGCCCGCCTGCGCCCGCCGAGATCGCAAGTGAGTACATGCTACATGCTACATGGTACCCACATTACCCGATAACACTAACTGTCCTTCAAATCTGTCATTCATTCATATATTCATAGATGATATTCATAATTCACCCAATGTATATTGAATACAGTCATTATAACTGTCGTTTAAATCTGTCTTTTCTCAATTCATACATTTGCGGATCCACCCTTAGATCTTGTACTTTTCTTTCAGTCAACAATTTTCATGCCAATCTATTAGGCACTAGAACGACTCGGCATTTAAGTGCAAGCACCGGTGCGAGCGGAATTAATTATTTCATTCATTATACACGACTATTCCATCCATTCATCAATGCATTTGTCAGCATTTAGAGGTTCAATAAAGAATTTATAATAAAGAGTATTGCCTTGATTAATGCCATCAGGTATTATCTCTTCAATTAAATGACGTCCCTCTGGTATTCTTCAGATATTTTAAACTCCTTTTAGTTCAATCCAACTTTTGTTTTCACCTATCTTCTTGTTTCTTAAATCGATCAAACTTACATCAGGTCAGAGATTCATCATTCATTTTTCCTTATTAGTTCTTAATATTTCGTTTCCATTCGCTTGTATTCGGACGTATAATTTGGTATCATTCATTTCAACCATCTTCAGATCAAGATTCATCTGTTTATTCACTTTTACTAATTTCAGGCCAATACGTTGGTTGGTGCGGTCTGGTGAGGTCACTCAGCTGCAGTGGCGCGCCGATGAACTGAAACTCACTTTCGGGAAGAAGTTCCACAAAATTCCACTCCATCTTTTCCTGTTCAACGACCACCTTGTTATCACTAAGAAAAAGAGGTAAGAATGAATGTTTTCTCTTTCTATATGCAATGTAAACACATTGGAATGATCAGAGTATCACATAACTGTTTAACCCTTCACACCTTTTTTCACTTTCCCAACACCTTCCACTCTGGATATTGTTTTCCGTCATCAGTGCGATAATATTTTCGATGCGTTGTTAACAACTCCAATGTTTGTACTGGAATATAAAAGAATGGACCAAGAACCGACCCTTGAGGAACCCTATATTATCGATTGATCCTATTTTATTTCTTGTGCCGTTCCCTTAACTTTTTGGAGTTTTATAATTTAGATTCAAAGTAAGATAGTTACGTACGGTATTTTTAAAGTTATGGTAACTCAACTAATGGATTAGTTTCGTAATAAACATAATCAAATGCTTTGGGAAAGTATAAAAACACCTTACACATTCAGAATAATGTCTGACAAATATCTAAAAATTTCTACTATCTATATCTGTTGTAAAGAAACATAGCTCTAGATTGAAATGATCTTTACTTTTGCAGCGACGAACAATACATAACAGTGGACCACTGCCCGCGGTCGCTGCTCGAAGTGTGCTCAAGCGACTGCGGCGCCGCCAAGCACGCGTTGCTTCTAACATTGCTCGAGAACAGAGAAGGGAAGACCGTTGAGATGGTGAGTTTGTTTTGTTCATTGTTAATGTGATCTCCCTCACAAAACCGCATTGCAGTGTTCTCCAAGCCTAACCCTGTTTTAGATTTCTGAGCTGTGAGGTTTTAAAAAAAGGTTGAAATCGCGTATGGTAGAACACCACGATAAATCTAGAGATAGCTCAGAGCAGTGCCACTGTTATCCTCATGATTCTCTGTCTTTAATTGGTGTCCGGCTTTAGGTCCGTGCCTTTTTTTGCATCACATTACTTATCTGTATTTCTCATCTATACATATAATATATGTTTATTAAATTCTACTTCGAGCAGGATTTCTATAATATTTTAGTGTGTTGAACATGCGCCAATATGATTGAATAGATCGCAAGTGATCGAAAAAGCAACGTCGGTCGTCGATTATTAGGTCGTCGGTGGAACATCGTGAGGAAAGCTGCATGCCTGAGAGTTCACAAAAATGTTTTCCTTCACCGTACCAGCAGGTGATATTAAATTTTTATAAAGTGCACATAATATAAAGTCATCGGTGCGTGCCCCCTTTTTTTTTGTGACGGGGGGAACCCTTAATTCATAGGTACCCGAGAGCCGTGTGAGCGACTCCGGGTTATGTGGGATTCTTACCCACTAAAACCCCCTTGGTGGCCTGCCTCTGCGCATGTGGGGGGCTCCGGGATCTCCAGTGGAACGCACCGGTGCAACGTGCCCCTGGGATTCGAACCCGCACCTCTCGATTCGTCGAATTCTAAGCAACTGGTCTGTCACCGGTTTTTCGAATTGATGCGTTACTGACATGTTTTTTCGTCAGCTGATATCGTGCCCGAGCGAGACGGACGCGCGTCGCTGGGGCGAAGCCCTGTCGCCGCCGAGCGCGGACGGCGGCGAGGCGGTGTACGCGGGCTGGGACTGCCCGCAGGTGGCGGCGCAGTTCGCGTACGCCGCCGCGCAGCCCGACGAGCTGCCGCTGCACGAGGGGGACATCATCAACGTCACCAGGAAGACCAGCGAGGGTGAGTGCCACACTACCCGTGTGATGAGCGTAGCACGATACTGCGAGATGAGGGAGACATCATCAATATCGTCGCCTGATTCTGTATGACCATTCACACTCGTGTCGCGGCAATGTCGTGTCTTACCCGTGATGAAAGGTCCAAAAAGGCGTAAAAGTCAAATATCGTGACAATCTGTTGTGTGCCTAGAATAAATATTAAGGTTCTTTGTCGTGCCGAGTTCATGAAATAACGTACGGTTTGATGTCACACGATATCGGCACGAAATCTTTTGGGATTTACAGAATCAGGGCCCAGGAAGACTAGCGAGGGTGAGTGTCAGAGTTCCTTTATAGCCCTCATCATCTCCCCAAAACCCAACACGGCTTAAGGTAGTGGACACGATTAAATGAATGTAGCATTATCATCAGCTAAAGCCACATAGCAAGAAGACTAGACCTGCTAGTCAGTTGCTGTGTTCTCCTATCCTCCTGTCACTTGGAAAACAAGTGAGACAATACACAACGCGGTGTGGATGAGGTTGTATAATACGGGTAGCCTCATCAACGTTACGATCAGGGTGCTTTGCCCCCTTATCCCAACAAACAACGCGAGTGGCAGCAGTCACCACCATTGTTTACACTCCAGAAAAGCAAGTCGGCGGCCGTTGCGCTCGCCTCGGTTCGCGACATAATGAAAAGAGTCCATATATTTGGAGTGAATGGTTCGCTGTTTCCTTTCCAGGCTGGTACTACGGCGAGCGCACACGCGACGGCGAGGCGGGCTGGTTCCCCGGCGCCTACACCGCGGAGATCATGTCGCCGCACGTGCGCGCGCGCAACCTCCGACAGCGGTACCGCCTGCTGGCGCTCTCGGGGACCTACCTCGGACAGAAGAAACGGAACAACTGACTGACTGACTGACTGACTGACTGACGACGACACGATGCTATGAATGTACAGTGATACAGGAAGTTGGCACTCTGTGGAACTTTCCTCGGATTTCTTTTTTTTTGTAATTTAGTTTGAATCCTGTGTCGAGAGTAAAGATCGCTAGCCCTGTGGGTGGGGCACACCCTCGGTCAGAAGAAACAGAACAACGGCTGAACTGATACGCATTTTATCAGTAATTTCATCGCTCCAGGCACGATCGATAGGAGTCCTTCAACCGGGTAACAATTTAGGTCCGCACCTTTAGTAGGTAACTCCAACAGTCACGTGCTCATCAATTCAAAAGCCCTGTTCCAATACAAATCTAACAATTATGTTGTCTGTTTCAGTTTCGTTTTATATCTTAATGCGTGTCCGTCCGTACACTGCCTTAGTTTAGCATTAACTCTCAAGGAGTGAAGGAGGATATAACCTCTTCGAACACCGATTTGATTTGACAGCACCCAGTAGTTATTTGTGGTGCTTATTTATAATTCCGTAGTTTTATCACTATTTACGCGCTCTGAAAGAGTAAGATAACTAAAATTAATGTAATTATTTTATGTGAAAGTGTACAGTTACGTATGAGATTCACATTTGTTTATTGTACAGAATAATTCCGTTTTAATGAATGTTTATTTTAGATACTAAGCTTTTTATGTGTGTTTGACATAGGCACTTAAAAAGTAGAATCGATATAACAAACTCTGAAATTAAAGTTTAACAATGTATCTATAAAACATATTCCGATGCTTGGTAATCTCACTTTGTTCTTTAATTTTCGAAAATGTCTGTCTATTTGTCTATGTTCAATTTAATTTAAGTTTTTTTTTCATAATAAATAATGCTTATATATCTGTGTTCGTTCGCTTTGCTTGCCCGTGGTTTCAAAAATTAACTAGTCAATAAGCGAACGAGTAACATTCAAAATTATATTACATTCTTCAATCAGATTTAAATTTTTACTTTATAAAATAGATTGTAACATTCCTTATTGGCATAATGAATTTATCACTGATGTTATTTAAAAAAATCCCAATTTTTATTTTATAAGAGCACCAATATGTATGTACTTAAGTAAATTATTGTTATGTATATAGTCATACCGCTAATGTACACTCGTTGAGACTTATTCAGTAATGTAATTATTATCAAATATAATTTGCATATTATAATATATTATTGAGTTTTATTTTTTCTGAAAAAAATTCAATTAATCAGGTGTATGATTAATTTTCAATTACGTCAAATTGTTTATCTTAACCAATATAGGTGAACTTGAAGATCTAAAATTCCAGGGGAATGTCAAAAAGGTATTATGTAATAAAAACAAATATTAAGTACTCAACAATGCTTTTAATACTCGCTTTCTGACTCCTAAGGCCAATCATCACATCTGGCCATCCAGAGCCACAATACATATCCAGATTGAAAGTGTACAATTTGGATCTTATACTTACAACATACATACTTGTACACTAAATTGACCCACAATATAAGATTAATAGTTAATGTTCCTCAAAAATATGTTAAAATTTAGGGTTACATGTCAAAACGTTTAGCAAATAAAGTTATAAAAAATATCTATAAATGTCTTTATTAGTGCTAAAAAATCTCAATTCGTAAGAACACATTTTAAAAATAATTCTCAGCAAGAAAATGTCAATAATAGCCCTTCTAATCTAGTCATAATCAAAAGAAAATAAAATCGGTAACCAGGCAAAGAACAATAAACATTTGCGCATCTATGAAAATATAAAATAAAAAAGCCCTACATTAAATGTACCTTTTATATAAAAAATAAAAAATGACGCTTAAATTAATGACAAAGTACAAGAGATCAGTGTCCCGATCTAAAGGAAACAGTTAACAAGGAATGAACAGATTCAGTCAAGTTATTGGAAACCGTTAAACATACTTCATGTTTAAGGATAAAAACATTTAAAGTGAACATACTATAAGACACTATCTAAACTTTTAAAAGTCATAATATTTATTATTAGTTCAATAAACAACTCGAAATACACCGGCATGCTCCTCATCTAGCCTAATTGTCCTCAATCAAATGCATATTTTATTGCTTTAACTCTTTTCATTTCAATTTAATGGCTCCTGCTTCCAACAAGAGACATTGAAAGGCATTCATTATACGTACATACAATAATATAGTATTGTTTCTTTTATAATACGAAAGTTTGCAATGATGGACGGATGGAAATTTGTTTCTCGTTCAGGCAAAAACAGTTTTGGATGTAATTTGGTACACTGCCATATTATTACCTGGATACAGAAAAGAAAAGAAAAGAATACGTTTATTGTTGACTGTTACATGAGAAAGATGTTACAAAAATTATAATAAGTTTAGAACAGTCTACCCAATGCGGGCATACAATAATTATGTCTTATATAGGATGATGTCTTATACAGGATACTTTTCATCCCTTAAGATACTTTTTAACTCTAGTTATGCATACAAATCCTTTCAACATACACAACTATGCAAGATCAAATAAGAGCATGATAAGTAGAGCTTGTATAGCTGCCATGAATAAATTGATTAGATTTTTTATGGACTGAAAGTAAGTTGTATAATGAAATACACAACTCATATAACAGCATTATGTAACTTACTTTTATATAGGTAACCACTAGCTGACCCCGCAAATATTGTTTTGCGATATAAGTTATCGAGCGTTAAAAATCGTCTATTAAAAATAGACGATTAGGGTTGGTGATAGAAGGGTGAAAATTTAGGGTTGTATGTATTTTTTGACACCACATTATTTAACAATAAAAATAAAAAAATATGCATATAAAATTTCATAAAAGTCTGTCAAGCCGTTTTGCAGGAGTATGGTAACTAAAACTGTGACATAAGAATTTTATATAGTATATAAGATCTCTGATGTCGTCAAATGTTTTATTTATTTATTTGGATAGGCTTAAATTACCTGAATATGGGTTATTACAATGTAAGTTGGCATCAACAAGCAAGGTTGCCATCCAACCTGGTTCTGTTAGTTGAGGCTGAGTTAGAGCCTACATATAGACAAATGGTTTTATAAGCTTAGATGAAGAGTTTGTTTGTGCAACAAAGTTTAGAGGAATTTCTTTATACTAATTTTTGATATTTTTTGTTTTGGCAAAAGGACTACTTTTAGTGAATAGATAGTGCCTTATAGTGTGTACTAGTAGTGCTAATACATAATTTTATTCAAATTCTTGTCTTAGATGAATTGTCTTTCACTTCAAAGAGTTTTCTTACAAAATATACCTGTAGACTTCCAATAGCTGTGATGGCCAGGATTTGAATAATTGACCACCTGAAATAAAAAAATTAAGTTAAAACCACTACTTCTTTATGTTTCGTATATTTATGAACATTCAAGTCAGAGATTGTTTAGTCATAGGAAGCCTTTCAATCTAGACAAAATTCTAATTCATGGAAAGGCATAGGCCAAAGCTAGTCATCTCAGCCAATACCAAAGGCAATAGGCTGTACTTACTGAAGAACATAAGTATTGTTGCTCATCAACAGATTGTAATCCCGAGACTCCCTCGCTCTGGAATGGTATTGGTACTGCAGGATGTCATTTATGTTTCTCTCCACAAACTGAATTGAGTTCTGCAATCAAATGAATGTTGTTAATATACAGCTTGACTTTTTGTGACCTCTTAGCATCAGAAAATCTCAGCCTAGATTTTTTTTTCTAAAATAACAATACTAAACACAAAAAGTTTTAAAATTGTTTAAATAGATGAAATAACAGTTGATAAATAACACTTTACACTCATAGCCTTTCATTAGGTTTAAGAGTATTGTGGTGAAGCAGGGACTCACACAAGACAATTGCAAAACAAAATTGTGGTCTGGGGTCCACAAGCAACATCATTCAAATTTCTGCTTTGCTGAGCAACTTCTATTACTTTTAGTTATCTATCAAACCGGTTTAGACAACTAAAATGTTAGTTTACGATTTGTTCAATAATAAAATAATCTATTAGTTTTTTTGACACTATCCAACAAAGGTGTACAAAATTTTTATTTACCGTAAAGTTCTTGATATTCATATCCAGCTCCTCAACCTCCTTGGCGTACTTCTCCCACATGTCGTATCTGATCACGGACAGGTACAAGTTGACCAGTTTCCCAGCAAACCGCGAGAACTGGTTGTCGATGCACACCGCGTAGTAGCCGCCGCTGCTGGTCTGGTCCGCGTACTCTGCGCTCTGCCGCCACTCGTACGGGTGCACTATCTGCCCGTTCGGGTGCCGCACGGCAAACCCACACATGCCGTCACCGCCTTTCAACACCTACAAACAAAACGAAACAACACTGACAGCTGACCGAATGCAACGATATATCCTTCACTAATACGTGTGCTTATCTAATAAAGGAAATAAAGATAAGAAGCCCACATTCATCACAAATCCATCAAATATGTTGCTAGGACAAAATCGAGCTAATTACCTGATAGCTGGCGTAAAATGTAGCGCCCGGCTGCACGTACTGGAAATAACAGTCCTCCTTGCCCGCGTCGATGTGGACTTTGTAGTCCATGGTGACGGCGGGCAGGTTCTCGTACCATGGTGCCTCCGACGTCGAGGAAGCATCGCCGACGATTGATAAAATCGTAAATAATAGCGTTATCACAGTAAACATATGCCACGTCCGTTGTTCCATCTTTAGTTCAATAAGCAAACTGTTAACTGACATTTGACGTGATTGACTTTGACGTGATTAATTTAGTGTCAAATCTAGAATGAACCACGTTACGTTTTGTTCCACGTGTACCTACTTCGTTTTATTACTTCCATAAATGTTTGTAAAAAATGGTAGAAATGGAATAGCAAAACTGTGATTTCCGATTGATTTTTCGATTTTTTTTTATTTATTCAATACCAATAGAATCCTTTCTATTAATTTAAAAAAACAATAAGACTAGATAGAATACAGTAAATTCATATGATCCACTTCCAACAATTTCTGCCTACGATACCGATACCAAATGGATACCAAATGTCAATTTCTTTATCCTTGACAAAAATATGTCAAAGTCAATAAGTCAAGTCAGCTGTTTGTTTAGCCAATTTTTAGATTTTTTAGCGCAGTGCACATTTGCACAACATAACCTTTTAAAATTATTTTGCATTGTAAACAAAATACAACATTTATTGACTGAAAAATTTAGTTAATATAATGAAAGCTAGGTACTTTACATTTTTTTCATATATAGGTACTAAGTTCAGGTGAGTTCAAATCTAAAGTAGCTACTAATAAATTCTGCAATAACTCTCCATTAATATATCTTATTGTAACGCTTTTTCCTTGATAGATCATCAGAAAAATTATGGCTTAAGGATGGTAGCACGCTCGCCGATCCAGAGAGTGTACAAGGGATGATGGAAATTGGTCTGGCAAAGCTAAGGCCAAAGAATTACCCCATGGTTAAGTTATCAAGCCGGTAAATGTTTTCTTGTTTGCTGCATTGAAAGCTGCAATAATTTTACATCGTTTAGAATATTAAGATGAAGTGTCACCTATAAGCAAAGGATATTATTATTTTTTAAAGCATTTTAAAATTTTGTTTTCAATAAAAAGTAGTGCCAAGATTGTTTACCACATAAGAGAATAAAAATGAACTGTACAGTCCTAAATGCAGATTTTTACAGTACAGATGGGGGAGTCCATGCTTTGTGTAGCTCTGCACACTTTGACCTGGAGCCCAGGGGCACCTCAGAATACTGCCCCAAAAAAATTGCCTTCAATCTGAACACTTTTTTCCGAGACACAAACACACAAATCCTGATTAAGGATTGCTTCAGAGTCTCTGATAACTTCAATGCTCGATTTTATGCTCTCTCGCGAACATATTTGTACAGGTAAGCTGAATTGTACATGTATTGTTATTTATTTATGGCCACTTTCAGTAATGTTGGGTGTGGATAGCTGCTATGAGGTAAGCACTGCAACTTCTTATATTTCCAAGTGTCCGATACGTTTCTTTATTTTTTATGCATTGCATTTGTATACTCTTATGTAAGGTCGATGAAAGTAAGTTAAGAAAAAATAAAGTTGACACTGTCAGTTGCAAAATGTCGACATCGTGATTTTATTCCTATTTTCTTCCCATTTTTCACAATTTAACAAAACCGTCCCTAAAAGTGAATCTGTAAACATAACAAAACAAACATTTGGTCCTTCAACGAGCCGGATTAAAACACGGGACGGCGAACAAGTCAGTAAGTAAAAAAGGCAATATTACATGTGAAGATTCCTATACAATTTCGCGATGTCACAAAAGGAACAAAAGCCAACTCAAGAACAAAGCGAATACTTATCAATTTTGCTAGAAGTGGCAAATATTATTCAACGAACACAAATAAACGTTAAAAAGTGCCCGAAGCAACGACTTACGGAAGGTTACGTTAGAACACGGTTAAAAACTCTGGAAGACTATTGGAACACATTTAAGGATGCACACAATAACCTATCAAGATGCACTACTCAAGAACAAAGGGGAGTAATACCTTACTTTCTTAATGATGAGTTTTACACAGTTGAGGATCTTTATTTGTGCGTATACGCCGATTTATCGGATCATTTATTTAAAATGAACACGCAAAACGTCGCAATGGATGTGTCCAACGCCTCAGCATCTTCCGATAAGCATCAAGAGAACTTAACGTTTGTCAATTTACCGCGAATACAACTTCCTACGTTCTCGGGAAAATATGAAGATTGGCCCACTTATCAAGACTTGTTTACAGCACTTGTCCATAATACAAATCTCAGTAACGTACAAAAACTCCATTATTTAAAGACAAGTGTATCGGGTGAAGCGGAAATTTTATTAAGGCACATACAAATATTGGAAAATAATTATACACAGGCATGGGACTTACTTAAAGGACGTTTTGGAAATAAGAAAATGATAATAAATTCGCTCATGAAAAAATTATTTGGACAAAAGAAAATAACTAATCAATCATCTACAAATATTAAGAACCTTTTGGATGTTACAACTGAATGCATTAACAGCTTGAAAAATTTAAATATTAACACCGAAACTTGGGATCCTGTGATAATATTTTTGGTTGGACAGAAATTAGACTCGGACTCACTCAAGGACTGGGAGGAGTTTTCACAGAAGGAAAAGGGTGATGACCTACCTGCATGGGATACATTGAAAACATTCCTTGAAAATAAATTCCGGACACTTGAACTGATCGCACCTGTAACATCAAACTTGAGAGAGAAACCGCAAGTACACAAATTGTTCCATGTAACAACTGAACAAGATAAAAATGTAAGCCAACCACATACCAGTAAATCTTCACAGCCCTCATGCGTCTATTGCAATGGTAGTCATTATATATTTCAATGTAAAGAATTTGGGAAACAATCCGTGGAACAGCGTCAGATGTATGTTAAGAATAATCGCCTATGCTATAACTGCCTCATACCGAATCATAATGTATACCAATGTAAACAAAAAACATCATGTCGAGTCTGCGGAAGAAAACATCATTCTCTCTTACATCTAACAAGGGAGCAGAATGAAAAGAACATGAATAATTTGCAATCACAACCAGAACCGAATATTACTACTGCACATTTCTCTAACGAACAACCTGGACAGCAAGTGTTATTGGCTACAGCACAAGTACACGTTATGTCAATTGATGGAAATACACACATACTTCGTGCTTTGATTGACCAGGGATCTGAGGCTTCATTCGTATCTGCAAGAGTGAGTGAACTGTTGGGCTTAACAAGGACCAATGTCAACGGTGTAGTCTCTGGAGTGGGAGAAGGAAATACAATACCTTTAAGACACATAGTTGACCTGAAAATAATGTCGAGATTTAATACAAAGATGGTAATTCCCGTACAAGCTTATGTACTGAAGAATATTTCAACAATATTACCTTCTAAAAATATAATGATTAAAACCACAGAGCTACAAACATTAGAATTAGCTGACCCTACATATTATAAGCCGGGTAGAATTGATATGTTGCTCGGCTCTGATATCTTCTGTAAGATTATTGAAGATGGTTTACTTAAGATGTCACAAGGAGTAGTGGCTCAGAAAACAAGCTTGGGGTGGATACTATCAGGTCAATGGATAGAAGAAAGAGAAATGAGTAGCAACCGACACAATATAACAACACTACATGTAACAAAAATCGTTACAGAAGACAATGACATGTTAAGAAGGTTCTGGGAAATAGAAACAGAATCATATACAAAGAAGAAGTTATTTACAAAAGAAGAAGAACAATGTGAAAAAATTTACAAATCAACAACTAAAAGAAATTCTGATGGGAGATACATTGTACACTTACCTTTAAAACAAAGTATCGAAGAAACAATAAAATTATGTGGAGAAACGAAACAACAAGCTATAAATAGATTCAAGTACATGGAGAAGAGATTAGAGAAATCTGAAAATTTAAAAATAGAATATCACAAGGTTATCAACGAATATAAAGATCTGGGTCATATGAAAAAATCAGAACTAACTGACAATGATGATAATTCTATTTATCTTCCACATCACGCGGTTATCAGAGAGGACAAACTTACAAGTAAAGTTCGAGTAGTCTATGATGCATCTGCAAGAGGTTCTAATAATCACTCTCTCAACGATGCCATGATGATAGGTCCTGTTTTACAACCAGATCTGAGAAGTTTGGTACTAGCTTGGAGAAAGCATAGAATTTGTGTTGTAGGAGATATTGTAAAAATGTATAGAATGATACTGATGACAGAAGAACACACAAATTTACAACGCATTATCTGGAGAGATGACCCCAGTAAAGAACTTGAAAGTTACAATCTGACAACTGTAACATTCGGAACAGCGGCAGCTCCATTTCTTGCTGTTCGCACATTAAATCAAGTAGCTGATGATGAAGCACATGAATTTCCGGAATCAGCACCTGTAATAAAAGAGTCATTTTACATGGATGATTTAATGATAGGAAATGATAACATAGAAACCATTAAGAAGATGTGTCATGAGATTAAAACTATTTTAAAGAGGGGAGGATTTGAAATGCAAAAGTGGTCAAGTAATTCAGAAGAAATTTTGAAATATTTACAAAATGATAATTGCATAAGAGATACAGTAGAAATAAAATTTGATAAAATTATTAAAATACTTGGATTGACATGGGATAGAAAAGATGATGATTTTAAAATTAAAGTAAACTTACCGGAAATGAGATATCCTATAACAAAGAGATCAGTGTTGTCAGATATTGCTCGATTGTTTGATCCATTCGGTTGGCTATCGCCGGTTGTTCTCGTTGCGAAAATTATAATTCAAAAACTTTGGCTTTGCAGTTCAGGTTGGGATGATGAATTACCTTCAAACTTATGTGAAGAATGGACAACTTACCGAGATGAATTGATACACCTGCAAAGCATAACAATCCCGCGCTGGCTTAAAATCACACCTGAAAATAAAAACATACAACTACATGGATTTGCTGATGCATCCACTCAAGCTTATGCTGCTGTTACTTACCTGAGAATAGTTGAGAATGATGCAGTGCATGTCACGATGATTGCGTCTCGTTCTAAGGTTGCACCGTTGAAGCAATTATCTGTACCAAAATTAGAGCTTTGTGCTGCACTACTGCTCGCGGAACTAATTAATGATATATCTGAAGTTCTGAAGATCCCTAAAAATAATATTTTCGCTTGGACTGACTCAACTGTGGTACTGTCATGGCTACAATCACACCCAAGTCGTTGGAAAACTTTTGTTGCAAACAGAGTAGCAGAAATAACTCGAATTATAGACAATGATAGATGGAGACATGTTCAATCAGCAGAAAATCCTGCTGACATAGCAACGCGAGGAATAAAAGCATTAGATCTAGCTACTTGCGAGAGTTGGTGGACTGGACCAAAATGGTTACAACAAAAAACATTGGATTTTGACAAGAGTGAAATATCAGATACAAACTTAGAAGCAAAGATTACAATGAATTTAATTTTAGAAGAACAGGCAATCTGGGAAAGATTTTCAACAATAACAAAGATGAAGAGAGTATTAGCATATTGTAGAAGAATGTTAAAAATCAATAACAATGAACAAAGAAGAAAATACTTAGAACCGAAGGAAATGGAAAAGGTTTTAGAAGAATGTATAAGGTACTATCAAAATCTAGTTTTTTGGAAAGAAATAGAGGAATTGAAGAAAGATAAAGCTGTCAAGAAGAGAAGTACTTTAATCACTCTTAATCCTTTTTTAGATGAGAAGGGTATGTTGAGGGTGGGAGGTAGACTGCAGAACGCATCGATACCAGAGTCTACTAAACATCCTATAATTATTCCATCTAATCAACACATTACAAGATTGCTCATAGATGAAGCTCACCAAAAAACCTTACACGGAGGTATCCAGTCAATGATGGCATATTTAAGAAACAGATACTGGATTATAGGCTTAAAATCCAGTGTTAAGAAATGTATACACAACTGTAAGATCTGTATTGTTGATAAAGCCAAATCAAGGTTTCAACTCATGGGACAATTGCCAGCGGTGAGAGTGAATGAGCACCGAGCATTTATAAACAGCGGAGTAGACTTTGCCGGTCCTATATTAATGAGAACATCCAAAGGAAGAGGTCATCATGGCATCAAAGGATACATTTGCCTATTTGTATGCATGTCTACTCGCGCAATACACTTGGAAGCAGTAACAGATCTTACTTCACAAGCATTTATAGCCGCATTTCGAAGATTCGTGGCGCGCAGAGGACGATGTTTGCACATATGGAGTGACAATGCCACTAATTTCGTGGGTGCTGCAAAAGAGCTCAAGGAGTTTTTTGAGATTGAAAAGAAAACTATGATCACAGAAATCGCAGAAATTCTGGCAAATGATGGCACTACTTGGCACTTTATACCTCCAAGAATGCCAACATGTGGTGGATTATGGGAAGCCGGAGTCCAGTCAGCCAAGAGACACCTCATGAGAGTAAACAAAGATACAAAGCTGACTTATGAAGAAATGAGTACTCTGCTTGCACAAATTGAGGCATGTCTTAACTCTCGGCCATTGTGTCAAATAGACAACACAACTGAGACTCCCCTCACACCCGGACATTTTTTAGTGGGTGAACCCCTAGTCAACGTTCCTGATTTGAGTTATGAACACAAGAATATATCTTTACTCACTAGATGGCAGTTAATTCAAAGATTAACTCAAGATTTCTGGCATAAATGGAGAACAGAATATTTAAACACATTACAACAGAGACACAAGTGGCATGACACAGTGTCATCACCGGTCATTGGAGATTTGGTTGTTATTAAAGATGAACTTCTGCCTCCTACAAAATGGTTACTGGGTAGAATAAAATATCTACATCCTGGCTCAGACAACCTTGTGAGAGTGGTAACTGTACAATGCAAGGGCGACCATGAATTAAAGAGACCATTATCAAAATTGATTTTATTGCCAAAAGATCTAAATTGAGTCATGGTGGGCGGCGGTGCATCAAGAATAGAGTTTGTGTTTAAAGTGAAGTGAATTTATGTTGTTGTGTAATTATATTATGTGTTTATGTTACAAAATATTTAGTATACAGTCCATTTGCTATTGTTAATTTTAGTTTGTATTCAAAATATAATGTATAGGTAATGAATTTATTGAAAAACTGTTGTTTTTGGTGGGCGGTATGTCCGATACGTTTCTTTATTTTTTATGCATTGCATTTGTATACTCTTATGTAAGGTCGATGAAAGTAAGTTAAGAAAAAATAAAGTTGACACTGTCAGTTGCAAAATGTCGACATCGTGATTTTATTCCTATTTTCTTCCCATTTTTCACAATTTAACAAAACCGTCCCTAAAAGTGAATCTGTAAACATAACAAAACAAACATTTAATAAGCACATCATAACATCTGAACAGTTGTAAAGCTATCCACACCCGGCAGTATGTTATTGAAACCAGCAATTAACAACTCCTTGACAAGTCAACACTAGATAAGTACTTATAATATTTCAATAATAAACAAGTAATTTTCTTATACAACAAGTAATAAAAGTTTGTATAATTTCATTTTGCTGTGGTTTTTGGTGTTGTTCAAACTACCTATTTCTTTTTTTCACTTTTCAGACTCGCAATATTAAAGCATGATATAGAATTACCAGAGAGAACAAGTGTATCAGGATTCATACCCGTAGAAGAGTTGAACAAGTGTCATTTTAAACTGTATGTAATACATAGCTTTTTATTTGAAGACAAATCTGTCATTTAATTCTAATATAAAATGAATGCCTGATCTTGACTATCTTATGTCTAAAATAATTATTTACATATAAAATAATAATAACCAATCTTTGGATATGGAACAAGATAGGTGCAGTTTGATTGCCATCTATTCCTTGACACAAATAAGACCTGCTCTCAATCAATATCCAAAGATCGGTAAGTAATATTGGGCATTAATTGATGCCTTAAATTTCAAATATTTTAGTGCCAGAAACTTCAACATAGAGAGGTTCAAAGAAGGTGCAAAGTACTTTGTGGGTTACCACGATTTTACCACTTTTAAAAGGTTTGACAAACTGAACCAACACAAGCAGAATCGTCGTACTTTATTGTATATTGACGTGAGGCCCGGCCAGCCTTTGCTTACGAGCTACTCTCTAAGAATGCACCAGAACTATTTTGATTATTGGGACATCGAAATCAAGGGAACTTCTTTTGTTCATAACCAGGTAAGTGAGATGATGAGTGATGACATAGACGGTCAATTTTAAAACATTAAGTGAAAAGAGCACACTTGTGGAGTAAAACATAGATTAATATCTAATATCATTGAAACAAGATTTTTAATTAATGTAAAACCATTGATAGTTTATTAAAAAATTATATCAACTGACCCCTGCATTTTATAGAAGAATATAAAGTGAGCGTGCGTGCATGTGGGCGTGCGTGCGTGTGTGTGTGTGTTAAGGTAAGCTTTTTAAAAAGAGATTAAACAACAGACAGAACAAATAAACATACCGTTCAATGTAAGGGTTGCTACATTGTTACAGATACGCCGCATGCTGGGGACACTCATATCCGTCGCCGTTGGCAAGTTACCGCCCGAGGAAATCAAGGTGATGCTGCAAGTGCCATCCAAGCATTCCTGGCACAATTTCATACAAAATAGCCCCCCATATGGTCTGTACCTCTGTAAGGTGGAGTACAACCCTGAACACTTAGTGTACAAGTCTGACGGTGAACCCGAGTGTGAGGAAGACAGCAATAGTGATGAGTTTTCTCAGTGAACTAAAGAAACAAAAAGACAAACTGAAAGGGACAGAAACAGTTGTTACGCGTGTCGACGGCAAGAAGTATGTAGAGGGTAGCGAAAAGACTGTTGAATCTAGTGCATACGGCTTCGTAGTCGACACGAAACCGGATGATACCCCAGTGTTGATTGTAGATAACTTGTATATAGGCTCGCAAGATTGTGCTGTCGATAAAGTGTTGAATAAATACGATATAAAACATGTGCTTAGCTTAGGTGTGGATATGAAAGTTGGCGTAAATCATAAGTTTGTTATGATGTTAGATTTGCCTGAAACAAATATTAAACCATTACTGACTGATTGCTTGCATTTCATAAGAAAAGCTGTAGAATCAAATGAGAATGTATTAGTACACTGCAATGCAGGCGTGTCACGCACATCAACAGTAGCCATTGCGTATTTAATGCATTATGAATGTATGCAGTTCGATGACGCTTACAATTTGGTCAAAACGAAAAGACCGGCCACCCAGCCCAATGCTGGATTCAGGAAACAATTACAGGATATGAAGGCTGGCAAGATAATTTAATCCACATTGCTATCTTTTTAAGATTCAGAGAGATTTTATGAATGAGAATAAAATCCTACTTACACAAATAACAGTATTTTATTACCTACTGTATGTTATTACCTACTTACACAAATAACAGTATTTGTGTAAGTAGGTAATAACAGTATTTGTCTGATTGTTAGTCACAAAAATGCCTTCATTTAAATTATGAATTAATTAAAAAAATATAATTTCTTTAAAATAAACACCAAAGAATTTGCAAACATAACTTTATTCTAGTAGTATAAATAAAATTAAGTACAAGCGCCAATATTCTGTGCATTAGTACAGTTTGCATTAACAATAATAATATAAGTTTACAGTGTGCGTATTATAACTGTACAGACTGTACTGGTGAGGACATACGCTGTATTCGATTCAAACCCGTTCCAAATGACTGTCCAAATCGTTATTAGAAAATGCTAAGATGTGCCCTATTAATACACACTTTCAAAGTTAACCCAATTCAGGAGCAACATTTTCCACCTGTCTTAGCCAGGCCTCTCCTTGACTTGACTTGATTATTGTCAGTAACCCACTACAGGGTCGGGTCTCCTCTCACAATGAGAGGGATGTAGGCCGCCGTCCACCACGCACCACTACTGCGGGTTGGTGGACTTCACATGCCTTTGAGAACTTTTTTTTCTGAACTCTCAGGCATGCAGGTTTCCTCACGATGTATTCCTTCACCGTAACAGCAGGTGATATTTAATTTTTATAAAGCGCACATAACTTTTTTTACAGTGATTGGTGCGTGCCACTGGGATTCGAACCCGGTCGCCTCGATTCGAGATCGAATTCTAAGCCACTGGGCTATCACCGCTACGACATTATTATTGGGACATACAAATGATTTGTGTGTGTGACATACAAGTGAATGGGTTCTTTCTCTGGTTCATGGACCCACAATGACTGACAATAGTACACTTGCACTCACACCGATTCCGCTAAAAGTGAGGCATCGTTTTTTAGGCACAAACTTTGCTAGGCATTTATACTCTTCAGAGTGTACAGTTATAACACGCATAGTGTACCATAACTACCACGGAGAACACTCGCAGTAGCTAGGCAGTGGTATACGAATAAAATATATAGCACCGACTTCATAAGTACATCGTCACTTTCAATTATTATCAAGCAATTTTTTTTTATATGAAGGGATTGATAAGTGATTACTTAAATGATTATTAATATAACAGGTTTAAAGTTATTCTGAATTGGAATAAGATCAATGCCGGCACTGACTCAACACTCTTTATTTTTCGAAGATTTACATATCTAATTATTTATTTATCACACAAATAAATTCCGAACTATGACTTTTACACATTATTTCATTCAGAAGTCATTCAGGCATTCAATGCCAGTCTCCAAAAATCTTTTGCCATAATCTGCCGCTATACCAATCAGTGCCAGACCTAATTAAAAAAATCAATTGGGCTTGTATGTTACAAGTTGTAAAGAAATTTTTAGGTAAGACATAAATATGATTGTCTTGTTGCTTGTTAATTAAAAAGCTCAAACTAATGGGAGAGCAGATAACATTTTACTGAATACCCTATGCTTGTATATAATAACTTAAAATATATAGGTTTAACTCAGCTTATACATTAAATGTATCATGAGCAAAATGTCCCTGAACACTATTGAATAAAATGATTTTTCAATAAAGTAATAAATGAATTAGCATTGAATATATTAACGGTGGGGTACTCAATCTTATCAGATCCTAAGGGAAATATACATTATTTTGCTCATGTAACTATGCTGGGATACAAATAAAATTATGTAAACCAAAAAAGGAAATGTTACAATGTATATTTAACTGAGTCACACAATTTATCATCAGACATGTACTCGTAATTAAAAATAAAAATTGTTTTATTGATTATTAAGTTAGAAATTGATGGATTTAATTCAATTTTTGGATACAAAGCTTTTATAACAACTCTTTGATTTATTGTTATAGCTCATTTTCAGTAATTACATCTGCTTTTAAATTTTTACACTTACACTTGCGATTGTGTGGCATTAGGTTGTTATACTTAATTTGTTTTCGATTCTAAGAAAAACAGTCAAACAGTACCTACAACTATTACAAAATAGAACATTTACATTTGAAAGTGTTCTGACTATTTTGATATTATAGCCATCCACTGCACTGGTGTAAAATACTTTTTTCTTAGTTAAACATTTTCAATATTTGATTTAAAAAGTAAACTTAATAAAAAATGTCCTGAAACAATGCCCATTTTCATTAATATTTAATTAAATTGGTCTATGGATTATTAAGACAAAATCACCATACATATTGATTACACGGCACTGTATATGTTTTCTAAAATTTATTTTGGTCAAAAAACATTATTAAAAATACAACATCCAATCCAATTTGAGACCAAATACTCCCAATTTCTTTTGGTGACCACCAAAAAAACTGGAATGCTAATTTTCAATCACAAAACCACTAAAATAAGTATATTACCTTATAAAGCCAATTTCTTACACAGAAGATGATTAAGATAATATAAAATATAGTTTCATACGAAAAAAGGAAAAGGGTATATTGTGTTTAATTTTGACTCAAATTTACTCAGAATCTAGTTAGAAAAATATAAAACTCATATCCTAAATACCTAGAGATATGTAATAAATTTCTCTTCAATACCAATTTGGCACTGTTATTAATTTATTATTGCATAAAAATAGCACAGTATAGCAAGGAAATTCGAAATCACTCACATACAAGTTACATAATAGATGTTTAAAAAGTATTAAAGTCCTTCATAGAAAAAACAATGGGATATCAAATAAAATTTATAAAAAATCAGCTTATTTATAAGATAACAAACGTCAACCAACACGCAGTATTTCAAATAATGACCAGCGTTCAGTCTTCGACCTTCAAAATCATTTTATAAATTCTTATATACAGATTACACATGTAGACTAACATTATATTTAAAATATACAATTCACATTGAGTTTTACAAACTTTTTACATTAGAACTCATTTATACAGATACATTTTTCAATAATATGTAACATCAAAGTTATAAGAATCATTAAACCTAATATTAATGTATAATTGTATATTTTGCATTGTACTTTAAGTCCTAACTTATGCGCACCCATAACTAAAGTTAAATTAAATTCTTAGCAACCCCCCATTATATTAGAAATTATACTCCATCTCCATCACATAACCTGTGCGACAAAATGCTACATAAAATCAATCCATTCATTTGGGAGTTACAACAAACACTAAACTTATATGCACACATTAAAGTTATAACATTGGAGGGTGAGGTCACATTGGGAGTTAGAAAGCATAATCAAAACACTAATAGCTTAATTTTATTGTTAGTGTCTTTTATTTTACTTTATCAAAATTAAGTACAAATGTGTCAAAACACAACATAATAAATATATCAAAAAGGCTTAGGTCAATAATATCTGATATAACTTCACAACATAATGATACTTATCACAACGTAACAAAAGGCACTTGTTTATCAATAATAATGTAATATAAAAAGTTAAAAATTGTATAACGAAAAAATTAAGTACATCGAAAAACGAACATTCATAGATTATTATTTACTCTTAATAAAAAGTAAACTATTGTAATCTCATTAAAAAATAAATATAATCGACATAGTGTTACAATTGACAGGGTTTTATGATTAAGTATAAGTATATCAGTTAATTTCCATGGACTTCCAATAGTTTAGACAGGTGTATTCAGACATGTCAGAATGAACACTTTCTTGTTAATAACACTACTGCGATTAAGTAACACATCTGTCGTATTCGTTTCATTTGACTTAGATAAAGGAATGCCACTGACTGTATCACACATTACCACATTGATTTATTGTGAGCATATTTTGATTTATTTGAATAATTTCCCTTAAAAACGTAATGTTTATACTATCATCAGAAAAATATATATTTTATCATACTATATTACGATATACACACACAATTATGTATATACTGAATAGATGCGTGTGTTTTAGACAATAAGCTGGAAACAACACGACATTAACATCTCTTTCGAATAAACATGAAAGTGTTGCTATCACTTTATAAGGAAAGCTCTTGTTTACACTTTTAAAACTAGCCATTAGAACAATGTCCTAAATTTAGACATTAGAATAATGTTAGCGTATTAATAATGCCATGACATTTCTTCTTTTGAGAAGCAGTTTAATTAATGTTAATCAGTCAAATCTTGCCTTACTGTTGTCATGTATGACTGTAAGGCATATGCGACATTGTAGTTATGTCGTATGCACCTTCGAAGACAGCTGGTCAAAGTATAGATAGTTTATTGCACCCCTTATTGTTTTATTTGAGTTTAAAGTAAGATTACAGGTTACACGTTATGATACCAGAGACTGGTAAAATTTATTCAGCTGTAACCACTGAAATCATAAAAGATAATATTTTGTGCAAATTCATATTACAATAAAATTTAGGTTTATGCTTGCTAACAAACAGTGAGTTTGGATAAATAAGTGCGAAAGACTATATTAGTTCTGGTTGTCTCAGAAATCAATTATTTAATTCCATTGAATTCATTTATATCAAAAATTAAGTACATAATGTAAGCCACAGATAGTAAACTAGTAACAAATGCGTCGTTCAAACATAAATGCAGCTTTATGAAAGGTTTTCGAGTATTTGATGGCAAGTTCTGAAAGACATACAAAGTTGAATGAATAACAATTACAGTCATATAAGTATAAAACATTAACAAAATGTCTCTTTGTGCTTTACATATTTGTCTTTAAAGCCTTGGATAATGATGACGCATGTTCTTATTCAATAACAGTTCTTCATATCAAAGATCGACCGCCATAAGAATAAAACAAATCGCGCGAGTTCTTATTTCAAACTGTGTCGGCGGCAAGGGACTAGCTCATTGGTCAGTTTAGTTCCCTTCCCGCACCCCGCAAATCATAGGATAGTCGGCCACATAATATTCTGAATTTGAGTATGTCTCTTCACCAATTGGAACATCAGTCTAGTCTAAAGGACGATAGTTGATCCAAAACCAATTTCCTCAATCCTTGGATATTATAGTTCTACCGATAACTGCCAGCCAACATCTGTTATTTTGAAGCAATTAAAAAGAGTAATTTGACAAGGAAACAATATTGATCTCTATCCATACCTTTTCAATAGTTTATTGAAACACAATGTAGAGTCAACTACCATAGATTGACATGACAGCTCTATTTCTTCTTTACAACAAAGAATCAATTATTACAAGTAAACGAACATAGGTAACCTATTGGATCGATTCGAAACTAGTCGGGCTACCCCAAAAACATGAGTTGAGCTATTTTTAATTTTTATATCAAAAACATTGTCATAACTTCAAATCGAACCGACTGACCTTGAGAACTTCAGAAGCTCTTCAGCGTGAGCCCCCTAGCGGGCAAGCTGTTGGCCTTGGCGGGCGCGTCCCTCGCCTGCGAGTGCGCGACTGCGATGCTGAGGCACTGCACCCACTGCTCCGCGTTCTTGCCGTCCTTGGGCTTGAGGATGAGCGTCTGGTCGCCGGTGAAGATCTCGAACGCTTTGGGGATGTTGCGAGCTCCCCGGGACACCTTGACTGACCGGATCTGGTTTATGTCTATGCTTTCGCCGCCGCTCTGAAACGATAGGTATGCAAGATTAAGAGCAGTTGCTCAGTTAATCTGTTCCATTTATCTAAGTTATTACTTAAACTTTACACTTATAGTCTCGCTGCTTTGGGTAGAGCGCAAGCGTTCGAAGAAACTGTCGGATGCGGTCAGCGACTGGATGGGTGATTGCTAACTTAGCGAATTTAATGTAAGTGTCCGTGCCTTGGAAGTCACATTAAGTGTCGATCTCGGTTGTTGTTGTAGGAGGCGCTATGTGCGATTTGCAAAGCATCCGACGAAGACTACCCACTGACCCTTTGGAATGAAATCGTTCTGCATAATAGTAGCGTGGTGACCACACCACCTTGGTTCATACTAATGAACCAAGCCTCCCACTACATTGTGTCTAATTTTGGTCTTCATTCATCACACAAAGCAATTCTGCAAAACTGGAACACTCCAAGTGCTAGTCCCTAAGAAGAAAAAGTACAACACTACTCACAGATCCCTTACAAGAGAGGTGTGCACCGGACAGAGTGAAGTACCGCGTCCGCCAGCGTCTAAACAATCTCCAATGGCTCTTATTCTCCTTGAGCTGCCCCTCGATGACTGGCTGTCCGTCGGCCGCAACAAACTCTAGTATCGAAGAAGAAGAAGTATAAAAAACTACTCACAGATCCCTTACAAGACAGGTGCGCACCGGACAGAGTGAAGTACCGCGTCCGCCACCGTCTAAACAGTCTCCAACGCCCTTTCTCCTCCTTCAGCTGCCTCTCGATGACCGGCTGTCCGTCGGCCGCCAGGAACCCCATGGCCCTCACCGGCTAGTGCATAAGAAGAAAAAGTATAAAAAACTACTCACAGATCCCTTACAAGACAGGTGCGCACCGGACAGAGTGAAGTACCGCGTCCGCCAGCGTCTGAACAGTCTCCATCGTCCCTTCTTCTCCTTCAGCTGCCCCTCGATGACCGGCTGCCCGTCCGCTGCCAAGAACCCCACGGCCCTCTCCGGGTGGTTGCACAGGAAGCAGCCCCAGGTGGCGTGCGTTGGCGACTCGTCTGTCCGAGTGGCGTTCACCTCGAACACGTCGAAGAAACCGGCCGCCCGGAGCTCGTTTAGAAGCATCTCTTGCTCCTGGAAAGAGAGGTTGATTGGTCAAATTGTGACAAGTTAGGTTAGAAAGAAAATTATGCATTTAAAAACTTAGAAACCGCCGCCAACGGCAAAACTCCGCCAAAACTGAGGATGTCCAGGGCGCGTCTTATCAACCAGAGAATTGGAATTTACTGCTTTTTCACGTCGACAACATTGTCATGTTGGTGAGAGAACAATCATTCATGGTAGTACATCTAGTCTAAATCTGTTATTACTGATATAAGATATGTAATTACGCAACAACCCAAGTGGCTGAACATGTTTTGTTCCTAGATTCGGCAGAAATCAAATAAAAGCCTTGGTTTAAGTCAGAACTAAAGCAAAGTTTTTTTTTATCCAAATAACCAGAGGTTTCAGGATAAAGGAAGCGATTGATGCCCCCTCGGTCGAACTAAACAACTTTTACAATTTTACTCAGCTTTATATTACTCAACTTTTACAATCTATTAATCAATCTATTACCTTGAGGTTGGGGAAGGCGCTGGTGACGAGCGTGAGGAAGGTCTTGTTCTCACACTTGAGTATATCCCAGCAGTGCTTCAGAGACGCTACGGTGGGGTCGCGAGACGAGAGCGCGGCGGCGTGGCGCGCTTGCAGCGCGAGGAACATCAGGTGGATCCACACGCGCGGCGCGCGCGTCCGGAGGGAGAAGCACGCGCGCGCGTACAGGCAGTGCGCGCCGCGGCGCCCGCACGCGAACACCAGACGCGCCTGCTTCTTGGACCGACGCTCTGGAAGCGAGAAGTGCATCTATTTAAGCAATGGAGTGATCATCGTCTAAATTCAGGGCCCAATTCAAGGAATCGAAAGATAATATTAAAGAATTACAGTAATAATCTGTATTCGGGGGGCGAGCCGAGAAATTTCACAAAGCGGCAAAAATTATTAGCGGCAAAATTGAGGGCGCTAAGCCTTAATTTTTTAAGAATGTCCTAAAGTTGTCAATTATAAACAAAATGGTCACCATTGATAGAGGATGGCAAATATTCATTTATGCGCTGGTGTTACCAAAAGATAAAACAATTTACAGAACAGAGTAACAGTAATAATCTGGATTCGGGGCCCGATTCAGAAGGCAAACCGAGAAATTTCCCAAAGCGGTAAAAATTATGAGCTGTACAATTGGATCATAAACCTCAGTTTTTAAGGATGCTATAAATTATTACTACAACACAGGCTTACACACGTGCCCAGACCCCACTGGGCTGTCACCGCTTTAATTTGAGTACGATTAATATGAGTACGACACTCCCCCCCACCCACCTTCAATAGTGCACTTGGCGGGCGGCGGTATCCTCAGCGACACGTTGTCCATATACGCCTTGATCTTGTCCAGGTGCTTCTCGCAGAAGTGCTGCACCGTGTCCCGCATCGGGTACGGCTCGAACACGCTGATCCGATGGTTCGAGGTGGCGTTGTTCGAGTTGGAGCTCGAGTTGATCATCGTGACACTGGTGTTGTTCGCGCGGCGTGACGTCACCGTGACGGGCCCGGATACGGATACGGGGTTGGGACCGACGGCTATGGGGCCGGAGCCGCAAGTCTGGGGCGTCGTCCCACTGCTGGGCGTGGGCGTGGGCGTGATCACTGAGACTTGGCCTAGCGCTGTGCTGGAGTGCTGGATGGAGACTGCGGTGACAGGGGAGAGGCCGTCGCTTGATTTTCCGGTGGTGAGAGGGCTCACTGAGATGGATTGGGCTTGCAATGGCGACGGCCCTGCGATGATGGTGGGGCCGGAGTTCTGCAAAGAAAATAGTGCGCAGTTAGTATATAAGATGACTGACATTTTAGTTAGCGTGTCATGTCATATCTTCTCCGCAGTACTTGAATGTCAGTTTCTATGTGTTGTGTAAAGACTGAGATGGGCTGCCTGTTATCAGTATTTCAAGCTATGTAAATCACAACTGAAACATACAAAATTACATGTGTTGACCCTGAGGACATCCCTGTTCAGCGAAACGAGGCTGAGAGGGGTGTACGCATTGAGAAGCAGGAGAGACCATACCATACTAAGGTATAGTAACCGTCATGAGTCGTAAGCACAGATTATCAGTGGTAAGGATATTGTATACTTTCGCCCGATGTACAGCAGCCGAAACAACGCGCTGGACCAATAGACGACGCACACTGACGAACTGACGACTGTCGAACCAATCGCGTGCACCGCAGCGCAGTCAATGTCGAACCGACCAATGAAAGTTGTGCTCACCACTCGTGACGGCAACTATAGCATTTGAAGAATTTAAGAATTTGTACTCACAGTGGAGGTGGAGGGTCCAATGATGATGTTGTGGTGATGTTGCCTCGCAGCGGGGGCCGGGGGGCGCGGCCTCGGCGGAGACACGGTGCTCACAGTCACCGCGGCACCGCCGTTACTGGCCTTACTCACTGTTGGCTTGCTGGCTACCACTGCGGAAAAAATAGAGAAATTTTATTTAAGGACAGTGTCAGTCATAATTTCAGTTCTTTTGTTGTCGTTAAAAAATTGAAAGCACAGTAAGTTTTTTTGTGTGTATGTGATTTCTTTGTATGACACAAATACACAACTCATAATTATCACAATTGATGGAATACAGTAAACAAATTAATGAATGTTTCAGTCCATTTCTACAGATTAAAAACTTAGTGGCATTTAATGTTATTGTATGTGACAATGAAAAAGTTACCTGAGGTGGGTACATTTGTATTGGTCTGAGTGTTAATCTGTTGTGAAGATGAGAGTCGTGTCATGCTTTTGTGCAAACCTCCCACAGATCCACCTGAAAATGGAACATTTCAATATCATACAGTGCACCGTTGTGTATACATACAGTGACTTCTACCAAAGTTTGTTAAAATACAACAGGGGTACTTGCAAGTCTGAACGAGTGCAACCAATACCAAGATGTCCGAGATATATTGTAGCACCTTCATAGGAAAAGGAAAAAAATAGAGGAATTGAAATGCGCTCTATTTAGCAGAATCTAGGATACGCCTGTCCTGTCCACGAAGCTGTTCTTTCCATTTTCCATTTCTATAAGCATTCTCCAACTGGTCATAAACATTTCTTATGTTCTCTTAGTGTGATTTTGATCAACTTACCAACTCCAAAAAACCTTATGTTGCACTCAAGTCTTTATTTACTTTTTACATCAAGAAAAATGTTTGCCAAACTACACTATGGTGACTGAAAGTGTCTTTCATAAGACCTTACCTGCCACATTCAACCTCGTCATACTCCGATGTGAATTAGGTCCGGGGTGCAATCTCCCCGTACTCCTAGAGTCCCCCAGCTTCGCTCGTCTCGTGTAGCCCGCGACGGGGGCTGGCGGTGACGTCACTGGGGTCGTCGACCCCGCGGCGGCTGGTGACGTCACTGCAGGCGTGGTGGTGTTAGAGGTGACGGGGGTGCTGTTCTGACCGCCGAGCTTTACTATCGTGACTCCGCCCGACGTTCGGTTCACTTCGCCGTGCGTTGACTTGGGTCGGTTGCTGGAAATTTTGACCAGTTGATTGATTCATTTTGCTTCATAAAATACCATCAGTTATTAGATAAAAACTATAGTTATATCAGCAGGCAACCTTCTTAAACTTCTTTTTAAGGCCAAATGGCAGGCAAACAAGTGGACATGCCATTCGATGGTAAATGATATTTTCAGAGTAGGTGGTGCATTTATTTTATCAATTATTATCCTTCAATACTAATACGCAGTTACGCACACACGCATAACGCAGTAGTTTCGCTTAACCTGCTTAACAAGCAAACATGAACCTATGACTATGGACTTTATTGCCTATGTAATAAAAACTAATTTGTTATAAAGCACAATAACCACTACATAACCCAGTGGTTACTCATGACAACTTTGTTTGTTCCAACCACTTTGCTCCCATTAGCTGCCTCTTGTAAATCATGCTACAGGCAAATATGAACCTTAACACCATATAATTAAGGACTCACTTGTTAGCTCTGAGGGAGGCCAGCAGAAGATAGGTGAAAAGAGCAAGGTAGGCACTGCATAACGCTGTGGCTTCTCGTAATAATGCTGCTTGCTCTGGGTAGCTCTGACCACTCTACCCCTGCCAGCTGCTAGTCTTGTAACTCGCGCTAAAGTTGAATTTGAACCTTAATGCTATAGGAATAAAGACTCACTTGTTGTTAGCTCTGAGGGCGGCCAGCAATCTGTCGGTGAATAATGCCGGGTAGGCACTGCATAACGCTGTGGCTTCTCGTAACAATGCTGCTTGTTCTGACCACTCGGCCCCCGCTAGCCGCTCCACTACGAAGTTCAACGCTTCTTGTGCCCGCTCCTGAAATACATTTGGACGAAATTACAAATTACGTGTATCTATTGTGGTATAACTCCTATAACCTTATATATAAAATTCTCTTAGTTACCATACTCCTCCGAAACGGCTTGACCGATTTTTATGAAATTTTATGTGCATATTCAGTAGGTCTGAGAATCAGCTACTATCTATTATTCATACCTCTAAGTGATTAGGGTTGTCCACCCCTAACATTTTTATTTTATGTTTTGGACAAATCTTTTTATTTTTATTTTTTAATAATGTGGCATTAAAAATACATACAACCCTAAATTTTCATCCTATCACCAACCCCTATTATTTTATAGGTGTGTTTGAATATAAGAGCAAAAATGACGTTCTCTTGAGATTTTGTTAATTTTTGTCCATTAAATATGGATAGTGATATAAACACCTATCTCACTGATTCCTGATATCTATAATACTCAGTATCACATCATAATCTCAGGCGCTAACACTTGGACGGTAAATCAACAGCTCCCATGTGATCAATCAGATATTTCGATAACGCCACGCTGTCCACCTTATCAATCTTTTGTGACAATTCTTATCGATAGAATGATTTTTGAAGTATAGATAAGAGATACTACAAGCAACTTGAGTTATGTTATGAATGGATTTAGGAACTTATTTTGTTGTTATCTATTGATTAACTAATTTAGCTACTATTCATTATTAAGACCACAGCTTCTAGTGCCCATTGCTTAACTTATAGACATATCACAGCCTTTGTTTAATATTCTTTATTATTTGTAGTTTTGCAACACAACAACAACACAGTGTTCAGCCCTTGGGGTGGGCAACCTGCAATATATCCTGCAAGTATGATTGCATGTTATGGTGTTACACACCCCCGTCACGCCAGTGTAGCACCGATGAGGTGTCCAGCACGTAGGGGAAAGTAGGGTGCTACAGACACTCCCTTGTGTCATTCAATAGTGAAATAGAACATGCTAGGTACTCACCCTGCTAGTATACCCCAGTCGCGCCAGTATGGTGGCAACAAGGTGTTCAGCCCTTGGGGTAGCGTGGGGAGGCCTGGCCGCGCGCCGCACCGCCGCTCCGTGCTCTGCGACTAACGAGGGCCGACTGCGGCTCACACATGCTATCACCTGACAATAATACAAAAAACAAGCTTTAAAATTATCCAATACTAGCTGTGCCCGCGACTTCTCCCGGTTAGCCTAAGTTACTTCTTATTTCATCAGCTATCTGCCAGTGAAAGTCCCATCAAAATTGGTCAAAAATAGACAAAAATTGTAAAAAATGACATTTTGGTAGATATATGTACCGTGTATATGCATTTGGTTATCGCAGACACTCAACTCTACACTTTCTAGACATAGCTGAAGCACTATCTGACTTACAGACATGCATTACTTAATCTGTGGATTTTTTATTTACTACCAATTATTTTTCTATGCAGAATCATGTTAAACAAGCAGCTGTTGCCACCCATTACTAATTTAATCAACAAGAAATACCTCAAGACATTCAAAGCATCTTACCTGCAGCAAATCAATGCACATGCATCCCGGATCAGTCTGACTGGTGGTGTTTGGGCAGAGATAGCTCAGCAGCTGAGGCACGCACGTCTTCAGAGCCTGGGGCCGTCTGCCGGCTATCTGCTCAAACAGAGCAAACAGGGAACTCTTCTCCACTGGCTCCGCGTGTGGTAGCAGAGACACTAGGGCCGTGACATGCCCTTCCAGAGGCTCGGGGCACACCTCGTAAAGGTTCGTCAGGATTCTGCAGAGTGGGTAGTTGCCTGAAAATATAGTTTTAAATATTAAACCATTAACGGATAAAATGCTAGACTAAGATTCCATGTATTTCTCTGCCAGAAATGTAAACTCAACATTCTTGTGTTCTGCTTTGAAAAAGAAGACAATAGTTACATAATGGCCCATGAACAATATTCCTTTATAGTGAACTGTTATCATTGCAACAAGACCGTCTATTAGAATCTAATTTTTTTATATCATTTACACAGAAGGACATAGAAAATAGACTATACGCTAGTTTATAAAAACTTGACATTGACTCTACATTTGTTGTACATGTATGCTTAATTTTTAGAATCTTATTGGGCATTTTTTTTTAATTACATTATTTATTAAGACTAACCTGACATGATAGAGTCCATAATAGTCTGAACGTGAGGCTTGAGCAACACAGCGTGGTGTACAGCAGCCAGTGAGAGATACCTTGCCATGTGCCTGGATATCTCCCTGTTCCCCTTGTGAAGGAACTGCACTGCCACTGGGAGGAAAAGCTCCATCACTTCAGCGTTCCCTGTTGTTTCCTTGTCTGCTTGTAAAGGGAATGACACCTAGAATACAAGATGGAGGGCTTAAATTTTTTTAGGGTATTTACCTACCATAGAAAAGAGAAGTAATAGCTAGCTAGCTAACTAGCCAGTCGTATTTTTGCCCAAAACTCCACTTAGTCCACCATACTGGTCAACTCCATTATGTAGGTTTGTACGAAAAGGTTCCTTAAACCTCTAAATTGGGTTTTTAAGAAAAAACCATGAAAAATACAATTATTTGTATTCAAATACATTCACTTTTCATTCAAAGTAGTTTATAAAGTGCAACTCACCAATACAATACATGCAATAACATCAGATGCAATTTTAGCATGTGGTGGGTCATCATCTCGCAGATGGCCCACTGGCATGAGGTTGTGGTGGAGACAGGACTCCAGCAGCGCCACCAGAGCGCCGCAGTACTTCTCCAGGGTGCCGGTCTCTTTGATACATGACGTCACTCGCGTCACACAGATCTCTATGAGAGCCTGGTCCCTGTCATTACGGATGTAGTCTGGTCGCGATGATATCTCTGTTATCTGCTTTAGCTGAAATTGGGTTGTGGGTTTAATTTGATTTCAAGACCTTTAATAAATACTTTGGAGTTTTGCATAATTGATATTATAT
Organism: Erynnis tages; assembly: GCA_905147235.1. Taxonomy (NCBI): domain Eukaryota; kingdom Metazoa; phylum Arthropoda; class Insecta; order Lepidoptera; family Hesperiidae; genus Erynnis; species Erynnis tages. The sequence goes on along the minus strand of LR990074.1, from coordinate 1,589,084 downwards.
GAGAGTATGTCTAGACATTGCATGTGGATCTGGGTATCATATTTTTGTTGTTATAGCCATGGTGGTTCTACTTTAAAATACATCCGCGCCGCCGGCGAAAGCTAGCTTACATCGACCACTAAAATTGCGAAACATAAATAAGTAAATATCATCAACGCCGCTAAAATAAATAAACCTGTATGAATATTTTATTTTGTTATGACTGCAAAACCGCATAATTAGGTCCGTTCTGCATAATGAAGACTAAGTGTTGTAAATACTTGTAAACAAGCAATGGAAAGTGGCAACTTACCACTTCGTTTAGATCGTCCACAATATCCGCGTCCGGGATCGCGAATATGTCCCCCGCCCGGGTGAGATCCCGCTCCGTCAGCACGTGTTTCACCAGCTCGTGCATATTGCTACAAACTGCACTGAATTTGCGAAAAACGCAACCGAGTCACCAACAAACACTCGACACATCAACATACTACGAAACACGCAAAACTTGTTTCGACACTGACCAACCCACTTCGAACACAAATCATATTGATAATAGAACTCAATAGATCCGCTTTCTACAAATAAAAACAAAATATTAATGGACAAATCTCGAAAAAAGCACAAGCCACAAAATGTTGCAATCTGAAGTTGAAGATGACAGCACGGAACGAACGAACTTCAACGAACCAGTAATTCTGATTTACTGTGGATGAACGAACGAGTCAACGAATAAGGGAAAAAATATAAAGAATGGCAGTTTGCCTGATACACGAGCAATCACCGGTTGACTTTTTGAGTGATTGATTGAACTGAATTTGTACGAGAAGATGCTAATGCTACTATTGCCAGTGAAATAAATGAGTTAACGTGTTCACATTACTTTGATATTCGTGAATAAAATTGATTGACTTCTCTATCCTATTTTATTAATAATCTGTGATATATTAGATTGAGATGGTAAACTGTCATTAATGATGACATATTATTTCATTGACATTGACATTCATTCATCATACATTTTTGAGAGAATCATGTCAGTTGTCACATATTTGGGACAAAAACAGGTGTTATTTTATTTCAGAAATTCAGAACGTATTTCTTTCTAAAACGTTATCTAGATATCTTAATTAGACCATTAATCGTGATTAACTACAATTCAATAATACGTGCCATTCTCAGAAAGGCAAAGAACACTGAAAAAATGCCAGTTCCCTGCAGAACGGGATGTGGAAAAACTGCCATGCTAAAGGTATAAAAATTCTAAATCTAAACATATTTATGTATTAAAGGTCATTAATATATAATATATATCTTTAATATAATTTCAGCGGCCGAAAACTGGCGACGCGCTTTGCAAGGAGTGCTTTTTCTGGGCCTTTGAGACAGAAATTCATTTTACCATCACAAAAGGGGAGTTGTTCAAGCCAGGCGACTCTGTAGCAATCGGTGCCTCCGGGGGCAAGGACTCGACTGTCCTCGCCTACGTGCTGAAGACCCTAAATCAAAGGTACAAATACGGGTTGAATCTGATGCTCTTGTCCATCGACGAGGGTATTACCGGCTATAGGGATGACAGCTTAGAGACAGTTAAACAAAACCGGGATGACTATGAAATGCCTTTAAAAATACTGTCATATAAAGACTTGTATGGTTGGACCATGGATGAAATTGTAGCTCAAATTGGGAGGAAGAATAACTGCACGTTCTGTGGTGTGTTCCGGAGGCAGGCGCTGGACAGGGGGGCCGCCATGCTGGGGGTGAAGTGCATCGCCACGGGACACAACGCTGATGACATTGCCGAGACAGTGCTGATGAATGTGCTCAGAGGAGACATAGCTAGGTTGAACAGGTGCACTGCTATTAGTACAGTAAGTATTTTAAAACATTTTAAAAATACTGCCGAGATTTTGACTGACTGACTTTGATTTGACTGATTTCAGTCAGTGTAATACAAAAGTATTTAATAATTATGTTTACACAGATAACCTTTTTCTGTACCAAATTACATCTAATTGCACCATTTTCATGTGAAAGAGTATTAAATGATAAATTTGGTATTGAAAGAGTAATAAACAATCATCCATCTCCACATAAACTATCACATTTATAAAAGAAGCAGAACTTATAATAATATTAGGTATTAGGTGGGATTGTAATTAACAGCCTTATGCTATCTTTCCTTTTCAGGGAAGTGAAGGCACAATACCTCGAGTGAAGCCCTTGAAATACACCTATGAGAAGGAAATAGTGATGTACGCTCACTATAAGATGTTGGTTTACTTCTCAACTGAGTGTGTGTTTGCACCAAACGCATACAGGGGGCATGCAAGAGCTTTACTCAAGGATCTGGAGAAGATAAGGCCATCATGCATCATGGACATTATATACTCGGGTATGGGAATGTTGGCATATTTGGTATATTGATTTTAACATTTTTTTGCTAATCACCGTGTTGCTTGCTAATTTAATATAATTATTATTATTTTGGTGAGCAAACAGCACACTAAATATAGACCACCGAAACACAGATGTGTATGCAAAATGCCACAAATAAAAGTTTTGTATTAATAAAGAGTTATTAATAAACTTACGACAATATGTAGGAAACTAGCCAATAGATACATAACTTGATACTAAATTATTCAACACCAGGGCTTGTGTGTGATTTTAAAAGAATACTTTTTAAGGCCTCATTCTCTTCTTTAACTTAATACAATTATTAAAATTAAAATCCATTGGTTCTACAGCAAGGTATTATTTATGTAAAAATTTATGAAAACTTTTATTTGTAATAATAAAAATATCTGTTCCAGGGGAGACCATGGGGGTGAAAGAACAGGTGTCACTCCCAACACAAAGAATATGTTCACGATGTAAGTTTGTTTCCTCCCAAGAGGTCTGCAAGGCTTGTGTCCTGCTAGAAGGCTTAAACAAGGGTCTGCCAAAACTTGGCATAGGCAAAAGCTCAAAAGCCAAGAGAATGTTAGAAGAATATTCAAAGAATCAGGAAGAAGATGGAAAGGAGAATTTGAATGAAGCTATCAATGAACTAAACAAAGATATGGAGGATACAACTATTAGTAATTCGAAAACATCCTGTAAATCTGGTTCGTGTAATAGCAAAAGTAAGAAATCAAATGAAAAAGATATAAGTATAGGTGGAAATGAAACAGATAGAAGTATGTGTAAAAATAAATGTAATGGCAAATGTAGCAGTGCACCAAATGCAGTGGTAAATGAGTCAAAACTCAAAACAATACTCAAGGAGTATAGTATAGAACAAGTAAATGAAAATAGTACAACTGTACAGAAAGATTTATCAAAGGAATGTATAAAGGATAGTGGAGAAAGTTCTGATGGGGAAGAAATTATAAATGAAGATGAAACATGTATAGGTGGGTGTGAAGGCATGGGAATTAGTTTTTGATATGAATATGAAATATTAAAACAATAAAATTGTTTGTAAATATATTTTATTTTATTCACAGAGCTATGCTATTTTAAACTATGTACAGTCTAGTTGCCTTACTAAAATTATAATATAAACTACATTTTCAGAACCGTTATTTATTTCTTTCTCCAAGCAACATTGTTGTTTCTTCAAGCAAAATCAATTCCATAATGTATCTGCAAGTATAACTATGTATCAACCACATCATCCAAAAACATGGCCACTTTATGTAGAGTTGTGAATGCAGTAGACAGTCCCGGGTGATCGTATAACTATCTTCTACACTTTGTGTAATAAGTATTAGATAACCTAGCTACTAACAACTGCCGAGGAAGAATTGGCATTTATTCAGAACATTAAATTCTAATAACATCAAATTATTCTATAGTGAAAACTATCCAAAACTGAAATTGAAAAAAAACCCTTTTGCAGAAAACATAATTTTTGTCTGCTGGAAGAATGTTTATTTATAAATTTATGTTAATGAAAAACCAGTTCCCATTCAAGGAAATTTAATGCTCACGAATGAAAATTTACATTATGTTATGTTTTATATAAATTATGCACTAAAATTATATATTACTATAAAAATTTTCAAATGTCCCTTTTCTTTTTCACGCAAACACCTAAATAACACAAACAAAATTTTTATAGAATGTTAGAAATCAATAATAAACTATAATCGATTTAATCATTGCAATCAAGACTAGCTATGTATGTACATTTTTACACTTGTCAACTAGACAGCAGCCACAATTGGTTTGCACTGTTCTTCACAATACATACTTTAACGTTACGTATAACAATACCATCTCTGACTAGACCTATAGACAAGAACCCTAATTCGACGACAGTCAATTGACTGCTGAAGCACACAGAGCCCCGCTGCTTGAGTAAGTCATAAGCGGTCTTATAGGAGGCTCTGTGGGCGGTTCGAAACATCCGACACGAGCTGGCCACTAGCGCGTTTCTCCAGCAGTCCCCATTGGAGCAGCGTGGTGGAGTATGCTCCAGCAAGACCCAGTGAGACACATGCCTAACAGTGGCCCATAAAAAGCTTGCAGCCAGTCAATTGACACGACCTCAGCAATTATGGGAATAGAAACTCCCTTATTGAACAGAAAACTCCTTTTAACGCGGTACGCATATTTTTAGATGAGATAAAATCTCTACTCACGACACCGTTACGAGACGCAGCTATAGAAGCATATAGAAAGTCCAGGTAACTATGGAAACTGTCAAAAGAAAACATTCATAATAAGTGTATTTTATAGAAAAAGCTAAATATTATAACGACGACATTTAATGCTTTAAATTTCGTTTCTTTTCTTACAGAGAAACTCAATTGTGTTTTAATTGAACTGTCGTCCAAATCACCAAGAAAACACATCTTATAAATTTTCACTTCTGCCGGCACTCCCGGAGTGCAACCCATTTTTTTCATCTTGTCTTAGGCCTTCAACGTCAAAGACAGTTTCTTAGAAATCATTGGCTTCTAGCTCAGTTTTGGTGGTTACGATATGAAGGCGGGCGCGCGTGATTCGATGTCTTTCCTACAGATGGGGCACTTGTCGGTGATGTGGTCTGAACAGTCTTCACAGAGGCACACGTGGCCGCAAGGTAGCAGGATTATCTGCAAATGAAAAGAAAGATTTGAAGGATTACCTGTCTTATGATTTTCTAACACATAGCTAGATGTGACCCCCTCCCGGATTAAAAGCTTCAGTTAGACCGCGCTGTTTGGAAGCCATTTCGTACGAACTCTACTCGTGGGTGTAAGTTGACGCACGAATAATCCCGACCTTAAAAATACTGTGACTAACTCGCACGTGCCTAAGTTACGTTTCGTACCACTTCAACAAACGAGTTGGAATAGGCATGATGACTAATTTTCAAAAACTCTTCTATGATATTCAGAAGTTTCTATTATGTCTAAAATATATCATATTTTTGTAGAAAATTAAGGTTTTTGTGCAATAAAAGTACATTTAAATTTTAAGTTTCAAATTTATTCCAAAACGCCTGTGTCGTGGCGTCTGTCATTACGTCAAGGCTCAGTAAAAAATGCAGAGATCGCGTATAATATGCTTACGAAAAAAATGACGTTTACTGAGACGTGACGTAAATTGACGTAATTCGATTTTATGGGTGTTTAAGCTATCATGGCGGATTGTTGTATTTTGTAGATTTATTTTAACAAATAAATTATTAATCTCGACATTAATAAGAGAATAAATACAGGTTTCAAAATCTTTGAATCCTATTTCATTAGAGCAGATTAATATTTTGGCGATACTTGATTACTGTCATCATGCCTGAGCGGTGCCTTCGGCGCTCTTTCAATAAAGCTTGAGCCACGAAAACCTTGATCTGTGGCAAAAAAACATGTTTATGTCGAGTACGTACAAATATTGGAACAGCCTTTCGTCCTCTACGTTATCGTTATCTATCAGTTAAGATTTGTATGAAAAAAACGTATTTTGTTAAAAATGAGCTCTATTCTTAAGTGTCCCGTATGTCATTGGTTTCCAGAATTCGTTCCTTATTAATAACACTATCGATTGGTGTAATAAAACAGAGTGCGATCATTTTTCAAAATCAATGGGTTCGATTCCTGGCTAGGCATATTGATTTTACAAAAATGCAATGATGCAGTTTTAGTTTTCATTAAAATCGGGCCTCAGACTCCTTTCAGAATTTTTCGCTATTCCTCATAGATTCTGATTTTCCCATCCACGCACACTTGAAAAATTCACCTGTATACGTCTTCTGGGAAAAAGAAAGCACTCCAAAAAAGGAATGAAGAAAAGCTTACCTCTTTGGGATTCTCCACGCACACGACGCAAAGCTGTGATTCTCCGAGGTTCTTGTCGCGGTTCTTCGCACGTCGCTCCTTGCGGCCCGCAGCGAGCTGGCGTTTCATATTCTCCGTCTGTTCCTTCCTCTTCTTGCGAGTGATCATCTTGTAGACGAGACGACACGACACCACGGTGGCCACCGCGCCGGACAACACCAGCAGGACTCTGGAAAGACACAAGGAGTAGTAGCAGGGCGGTAGATGCTGCTGGATGAGGAGAGCCGAAGATCGGGCTCAGTGACGCTCAGTTGGGAGAGGACAATGTCCAGTAGACGATTGACCAGAGGCGTCCAATAGATTTCGTGCCGACATCGTGTGACATCAAACCGTACGTTATTTCATGAACTCGGCACGACAAAGAACCTTAATGTCTATTCTATAAGGCACACAATAGATTGTCACGACATTTGACTTTTAAGCCTTTTTTGACTTTTATCACGGATAAGACACAACATTGCCGCGATACGAGTGTGAATGGTCATAATGGTCATACATAATCAGGCCCCAGGGCGGGCGCCGGGGTGGAGGAGATGCCGAGAGCTGCATGGGTCACATAGCCTCCGCTGTAACGCACTGCACTACTACACTTCGCTTCAGTCTTTGTCAGACCTATTCTGTCTTCTATGGTCAGACCGTCTGAAAAAGACTGAAGTGAACAAAGTGTAGTTTTAAGCTATGGATAATTATAATGAAGAACTAACTACCGAATTTCCGATGTTAAGGGTCACTACAGCTCACAAATAACATGCTGAGGTCGGTTATTTTTATATAATATTCCTACCTTATGTTAAGCGGTCATGACCGTCCACGGACAACAATTTTCAACCCGATCAGGAAATAAAAAAAACCGTATAATCAAGATCGGTATTGGTAAAGCAGATTCATTTAATTTTGTAAGAAAAATGCATTTTATTCGTAAGTACCTAAATTCATTAGTTGCAAAGTCCAAAACAACTTTTTGCCTTCAGACACCGTAACTACCTTGACGAACATAATTGAATGACCACGTTCATGAAAATTAAAAGCAATTAATTGCATATTGACTTAATAGGTACTTTAAAATTGCCGCAAGTACCTATATAAGTAAGGAACTTTACAAAATGTGGTGAAATACTTTCCAATTCGGTTTTCTCCTTAACTCTAGTCATGGAACTTTAGAGGCCGTAGACATCACGAGCATTCACGAATTATGTAATTTAAAAAACATATGTGCATATCATAAATCTCAGTACACAACAGCTTTATAGCCTCACAAGTCAGTTTTTACATGTAAAATTTGTTAAACAACGATGACACAATTATACGTAAAAAGTAATGAATATTACTTACCATAATTATCTAGTTTGTCTAGCAAACATAAAAGTTAATGAAAAGTTACTTTTGGATTTCTAGTTTTTTAAAACCGATTAATTTTTGTTTGCCGTTTTTTAATTAACAAATTACAGTTAAAAGACATGGTAAGATTGTTTATTAAACAGGACATAATAATATACTAAAGAAAAACGAACTTTAGCGTTACAAACCCTTATATAACGTACCTCTAATACAATTTACAAACATCCTCCATTTAAAATACAGCAGGATAAATAATGAACTCACATAATCGTCAGGAACATGACAAACAACAGCACTATAGAATATTTTCAGTTTTCACTCAATACACGACCCTCGAAGTGAAACACGCGCGGAATCTATTGACAAGTTCAATTGGAAAGGTCGCGTCTGCGGCAGACGCAACCATGTTTTTATTGTTTTTTGTAGCACTCTTGCAATTTTTAATTGAGTATAATAATAATTATAAAAGTCATAGACGACTCGACTCATCTTAAACAGCAACTGACGCGCATGGACAACACAACTTTACTACATTCGACAACAGTAGCGGCGTCCTACTGTCTTGGGTTGTGAGTATAAGATGGTTGCCACCAATTTATGCTTACACAACTTACCAACACAAACAAATTATTTGGCTATGAGAGCAGCGGTCTAAAAATACCTAATCGTGCATATTAAAACACGCTAAGCATACTACAAAAAACCGAAGCAAAAACATTCGATGCGTCTTGGAAGTTCCGACAGCTTTTCACTAATCACCTTCAATAGATATCCTAAGCATATTTTAGGAACAGGTCGCGACAATTTAATAAGGGAGTGGAGGAGGGAATGAGCACCTATGAAGTCGGCGTCCTGATGAAAAGGTTTAAACTTTCAAATAAAAGTAGACTACACTACCATTACTACTTCACTTTCAGCTTTGAAGCAGCATGATAAAATTTAAAACACCAAGAAAAGTGAAAACCAGAACAATTTAAAAGTAAGAGCGCCCAAAATTCGTCACGTGACAAAATACTTATTTATGTGTCTGATAAATAATCCTACCAAGCACCTAATTTAAATTAATAAAGGATAGCTATAGCCTGATATACTCAGATCTAAAGTAATTTGTTGGATAAGCGCTTTATTTACATAAAAATTTAATAAAAGTGCGATAGGTATTTAAATGTATGCAAATGTGAACACCTTACAGCGTCTTATATCGAAAAATGTTCGCTTTCCTATACTAGCATACCTGTCATCTGTGATCTCCGAAGTAATGAAATTTAAAAGAAATATTATGTTTGGATTTGTTTTTCCCTTGCTGTCCTTAGAAAGCTCCTTCCCTACAACAGTCATGTTAAGTACTGCTCCAAGACAATGTTTTTATGTGGAGCGACGCAGATTTTGAATTGGCCAATCATAATGCTCAAATCTTCACTCCTTAGCTGTGAAAACGCACCTTTAACCCCTTCCGCCTCCAAAGGTCGCTTTTATAATTTGCCGTAGGACGGCACGGCACGATTCCCGTGGAAGTCTCGGGTTATTTTGTAGCCGTCGACGGCATGCCGTGCCGTAGGTCGCTTTTATAATTCGCCGTATTACGCTTTGCGCCTCCAAGTGTGCCGCCGGCGCCGCCTACCTGGCTACGCACACACACACAGCTACATTTCTTGTACGTACATAATACACTCTCAAATGCCGCGACGGTTTAATGAGGAGCGCAGTGTGCTACGGCGACGGCACGGCAGACGTTTGCCGTACACGGCATGCCGTTGCCGTGGCCGATAAAATATTAAAAGCGACTGCATACAATTCCATACATTTTGCTTTCCTATTTTACCGTGACTGCGAAACCGTGCCGTGCCGTCCTACGGCAAATTATAAAAGCAACCAAAGAATGACTTTTTAACATAAATATCAATCACGGAAATACATACCTAATTAGTAATACCTACTAATCTACACCGAAGCTCATAAGCCTCAAGAGGTCTAATCCACCCAATACCGGTCCGGCCAATTTTACTTTACTTTTTCAATGGCTTGCAATTTTTTCAAGCCACAATACAAGTAAGACCCATCATCTCAACTAATCTTCTGTAGCGGTGCGATAGTTTTACTTAGAGTAATATGACCGCGCACCTCACATGAAATGCTGACCACGCATGACGACGCAAGTAGCCATAACGTAACCCATATTCGTGCAAATAAACGTTTTTGTGTTGTTCTATACACGTCACATGCGTTATACTGACCGGCCAATCAGAAGACGTATCCTCGAACGCGCTATTAAAGGTCCATAGAATCTGAGCATATATACAAATGGTCTGAAGAGAGTTTTTGTGGGGTACCCAATCATCTCCTCATCTCATAACGTCGATAACTACCACTTACTTGATATGGTCCTTAGCGGTTGTTAACTTCTTCAGCAAGCTGGTTTTCGTCCTCGTCGTAAGGTACAGCGGTAAACCGTCCCTCGGGGGTTGCAACTTGAGCCCCGAGCTGGTGGAGCTGAGCTCCCCCACCGCGGTGATGTAGGAGCCGTCCCGCAGTATCTCCTCCATGGACTGCACGCCGCGCTGCTTCATGCCCCAGAACCAGCCCCACATGTGCTGCATCATGCCGGAGGGCATCGGCTCAAATTTGTCTGATATCACGTCCATTTCTGAAAAAAAAAAACTACTGAAATAAATTTTGAATTTGAACTACTTATTTACTGCTTGCTTCCTTCCTTTCAGCCCTTGGCAGTCCACTGCTGGACACAGGCCTCCCCTAATTGACGCCACTCCACCCGGTCCTGGTTTATTTACTACTATTTAACTAAGAACTCCTAATTATTGTTTCACATTTTGGCCATTGTTCATAGATTTCAACAAAGAATTTAAAAAGCTTGTTTACAGCATTGGGTGGTGTGTAGTGGGTATTCTGTTAATATCTTCCAAAAAAGATAAAGAACTGACTGAAACCAATTCAGCTCATGGACTAACAAAGTATTTTTTAATATAAAATGCTTTATGATCTAACCTAGTATCTCAGCAGCCACTGCATCCAGGACTTCAATACTGTATTTGCCATTGCTCAGCACAAAAGGACAGGAGTTGAGTACTTCAGCCACTATATTCTCCTGGTCCGACCAGAAACCGGCTGAGGTCCTCTGGATGACATGCTCTTTTATTGTTAACCTGAAAATAATTGATATCTTCAATACAAAATTCAACAATTATAAACAATAACGAATCTTGTATAATTGCATCAACTCATCTTGAAATAAGGTGTTATGGTGTTTTCTAGTAAGTTGTGGATTGTGTAGCAATGACATAATCCAAGCAACACATCATACTCTTTCTTGTCACATTTAACAAGCAGAGTCAATAATTATAATACTGTTTATAAACTTTATTATACACTTCTTTATTATACATTTATACACAACCATAGATGCAACACAGAACAATGTAAGATATTAATTACAATTTTTTTTACCAATTCAGTTGAAGTTGTCCTTTTTTCATTTATGCATTGCTTTTGCTGCTTTCGATGCCCCTTTCAGTGCATAAGGGAGACTTTGGGACCTCCACAGGAACACATCAATGCCTCCCTTGCCTATGTTTTGGACATACCAGGTGGATTTCCCAATAAATCTTAGAGAAACCCATTTGGTATGTCAAAAGAACTGAATATGTAAACACTTTCATTATCAAAGCCTAAATTGGAGTTTTCTAATGGTGGCCCATATCTTTTTTTAATACAAAACTCTTCGGGCTTTTCACGTGACGTCACATGAAGGTCCAAATTGAAGAGCACTGGGAACATGTGACATCATGTGATTGGCAATTGCCAGTAACCCATTAATGACCCACTACAGGGTCGGGTCTCCTCTCACAATGAGAGGGATGTAGGCCGCCTTCCACCACGCACCACTACTGCGGGTTGGTGGACTTCACATGCCTTTGAGAACATTTTTTTTTGTGAACTCTCAGGCATGCAGGTTTCCTCACGATGTTTTCCTCCACTGTAACAGCAGGTGATATTTAATTTTATAAACCGCACATAACTTTTTTACAAAGTCATTGGTGCGTGCCACTGGGATTCGAACCCGGACCCCTCGATTCGAGGTCGAATTCTAAGCCACTGGGCTATCACCGCTGTCGATTGGCAATTAACATATTAAAAAACATGACTAACAAACCTTTGAACAACTCCAGTGACTGATGGGTTGGTGGTGCTGGTGATGGGGTTGCCCAGAGGCTTCACAATCCCCCGTATCACTACGTATGGGATTATATTGTTGGGGTACTTGCTGATCTCTCTGTTCAGTGTGGAGTCTATGTCGAGGACTGGTGCTGTCTGCAATGTACCAATAAAATTGTTATGATTAACTAAATTAAAACTAAAAATTTAATTTTTAAATAGACTCTGTCAATGAATAGAAAGTGGTTGCCTGTTGCAAAGAGGTCATACAATTGGCATTACATTTTCCTTACAATATGTAAGGCTTTATGTGGTTTACCACATTTTCTGAATGGGTGAAAGGAGTAGCGCACTTGATTTTACATGATGTTTCATCATATCTCAACTCTATACTGTTAATTCAGATTAAAATTTTCCTGTGATTGCAATTTTACGTAAAAATTTCACATTATCCTAGAGAGACCCAGAGGCCTCTGATCTGACTACATCCATTTATTCCAACGATTATTTTGTATAACTTTTCTAAACATTATAAAATTTTTTATATAAATATAAATTTATATATTTTTTTTACCTGTAGTGCATTGATGATATGTTTACATTTGCTCAACTCTTTCAAACAGAATCCAATTACGAGGGTGTCCAGAGCTAGCACCACAGCCTCCACTATGATTTCCCCAACGACGTCCATGTCTACTGCATGTATTATAACAACGTTTTAAGTTTCCTTTACCTTCTTCTAAGTTATAAATTCTCAATTTATCTCATTTTCGAAATTACCTAATATTTATTAGCAAAGAAAATAAAAATAACCTCTAATTTTGGTAAAAATTAACTGACTGCTGTCCTGTGACAATTGACATGACACAAATCACAAATGACGTTTAGCGTTTAGTTTTTAATTTTTCTTTGGGCGAAGAGTTCTAGTCTTCTTCAGCCAGAGTTACATTAGTTGATCCAATGGGTCTGCAGAGATTATAGTATCCATTGAATCAAAAATTGACTGAATTCCGCTCCATAAGGCAACCCTGAAGTGGAGAATGGATTCGGTTTCTCAATAACTATATCAGCAACTGCAAATCTCTAGTTCCGAATGGTTGGAGTTCCACTCTTTATATCCAGAACTTATTGCCTAACTCTGAGGTATGTGTTATGTTTGCCATGGTTAGAACGATGAAAAAAAAACAAACAACTGCTATTTACAACTTAATTTATTTTTATGAACCAGCTGTTCATAAACGTTGCATATTAGCAAACCCTCCCATCTTTTCTTACCATATAAATCAGAACACTTTTTTGAATACATCTAATTTTATGTTTTTATTTTACGAACATTCTGAATATGTAAAAATAAAAGAAACAAATGCAATAAAACTAATTCCTTCTTCGTCTGACGCGTGAGATTCTCCAGGCGTTGGGTTCCTCGTATTTGTTGTACAAGGGTTCGAGGCGCTGGTTCTTCTTGAACTTGGAGAGCTTCGTCGGGTCGGAGAACTTGAAGAACGCGGGCGCGAACTCCACGAGCCACTTGGGATCGATCGTGGTCACTTCGCGCATGTATTCTTTCGTTGTCTGCACCAGCTCGTGATAGATTACCCTGTGAATAATAAAGGTAAATTTTTAGGGACCGCAAAATCATTCAACATTCAACCACTCATTTTTCATCACTTGATTGTATTTCGTTCAATTCAAATATAAGCCTAATTTTCTAAATAATAAAGCTTATTTTTAAAATTAGAACAAGTAGAGTGTTCCATGCTTTCTTGCAATTGAGTTTCAAAATTAGAAAATCTTGCATTGATCGCCTGAGGATTAAAATGGCTACGAATCTTTGAAATGAAAATATTTGGCTTCACAGGCACAGACATCCCTAAACCAATATTAATCTAAATAATAATACTGAATCGCTGTTTGTCGGGACAACTAGTTACAAAATAATTTCTCAGAATATTTCATAAAATACACCTCAAAATAGAAAAAAATCTATGCAGATGTTTACTCACCACTCAGGTTGCCTGTTGAACAGCGCGCTGGACGGATGGATGTAGACCACCTGGCTGTCGACCAGGGTCCGGTAACCTTCCTGGGGGTCCTTCTTCGCTGCGTTACGGAAGAAACCGGAGCAGATCGTCTTCTGAATGCGCACTGTGTTCTTGCCCGCTGATACTACGTCTAGCTTGTGCCTGTGGGGTGGGAATAAAAGCATGTTAGTGTTACTGACGTACAATACAAGACATTCTGTCCAACTCTAGCAAAAAAGTGGCACAGCCGTACCATCCTTTTCTCGAAGCAGTTCAGACCATTTTCGACCTCTGTTTAACTTTGTTGCGGATAAAACTCGAAGCCTGAATTTCCAGTAATCAAGCAGGCACTGTGTGAACACAATATATTTCAAATTTCATTCAATTTGAACCAGTACTTCAAGAATTATAGCTAGTCAAAGTTTCCTAATTTTGTCACTCACTCACAGCTCCTCAACTCAACTCTAAGGCCCTTCCAGCAGACATACAAAGCTTCAAATTTAGAATACAACAATAATGATTAGTGTTTATTGTATAAATGAAGGGAAAACTAAAACACTTTGCAATATTGCTCCAGTTTGCCAGATACACCAACTGCATAAAGAGCCTTTTAATGTGTCACAATTATCAACGAGTAAGAGATTTTGTTTGATTCCGTCAAAAGCTTACCTATCCATAATCCCGAGCAACTGTTTCCTGACATCTTGCGCGCGCTTCAGCGTCCGTATCTGCACGAAGTTCTCGTAGCACCACGCGTTGGAGAACTTGTTGTTCCTCCAGCTGTTGTAGACGGCCAGGAGCGTGAGGTGGTCTCCCTCGGGCTGGTTGAACTTGGCCTTCTTCTGGTCGGCCAGCGCCTGCTTGTCCTTGGGCCTGTAGAACACGTTCTGCACGCTCAGCATCGAGACGATCGTGAGGATCTCGTCGGAGCACTGCAGCGCCACTGACATGATGAGGATCTTGGACAGGTTCGGCTCCAGCGGGAACTCTGCCATCTGTGGGGAATTTACGGTATAGCTACAGTATAGTATAATAATATATGTGTAATAGATTAATGTAACAAAAGTAAGTTATGATATATACTTTTTTTCCCGCCCGTTTTTGTCTCCCAGTCGACGTTTCGCCTGAGGGGCACCAAAGCGGATGTATGTATAATTTTAAATGTATGACGTTCATAAAGCGTGCACAAATTGTACCTGATAATGAATAAAAGCGTTTGAGTTTGCCTTTGATTTGAACTTACCCTGCGGCCGAGGCGGGTGAGCAGCCCCTCGGCGTCGAGCGCGGAGAGCGAGTGCAGCTGCTCGAGCGCCATGATGAGCGACTCCACGGGCGGCGCGTCCATGAAGTCGAAGTGCAGCAGGTCGTTGATGCCCATCGTCTTCAGCTGCAGCACCTGTCCAACATTATAGGGTATTACGGCCTATGTCAAAAAGCTTTTTATATGAATTCGTAAGTCATAAAAACCCATAAAAAAAATTTTTTGCAAACAAATATTATGTAAAAAAAGACTTTTCAATTTAAATTTCAAAAATCCCCGCGAAAACACGGTCTCGGCCGTCTCGGCGCTGCCGCCATGCTTGTGACGTCACTCGCAGTGTAAACAATACATCTAGGTAAAGGAAGAAAGTTATACTCCATTGTTTATTTACACGTTTTTGACATTTGAAAAACAGATTAACAAACATGAATTTTAAAATTGAAATAATAAATGTATACTACATTTTTTAGAATAGAAATAACCATTTTTCACTTGCTTTTAACAAAATCTATCAATATTACATAATTTTGGATTTTTCCTTGCATGGTGCGAAATACCCTATTGTATGTACATTGGTTTGTTCAAGTTATTAAATAGAAGTCAGTGTGGGACAAAAGGTAGTAATTTCCCTTTTGTGTTGAAAATACAAAAATCAATAATTTCTGTAAACAATTTAAATTTTAAGTTCAATCGGTTGATCAAAATCAAGTCAAAAGGTTGATCAAAAAGTCTTCTCAAATCAATTAAATAAAAGTCTTCGTCAAAAAATCAATACAATTTGTTTTTTTCTAAGTCAATAATTTTTGTTTAGTCAGTTACAAAATTTTCTAATGCAGATTGGTAGATTTCATATACTTTTGAAAACCTTATGAGGAACCCACAAGGATACAGGTTTCTTAACAATGTTTACCTTCACTGGATTCATTGGATGCCACTGGAATTCGAATCCGGACGTATCAAATATATACAGGGCAACGTAGTGTGGCTATGCGTGTGATACCTAGTCCCCTATTTCCCAGCGGACACTTAAGGCAAGTGCCCAGGGCCCCGCGATCGATAGGGGCCTCCCTCAGATCAAATACAACATCTCTAGTTCCTGTCAGATCATCAGACGATAACCAACCGAAATCGAACCTTAATTATCTACTGACTACAATATACCCCATTGTCCTAATACGCCCAGTATTGGCCAGGGCCTCCAACAGGTTAAAGACGGCCCCGGCGTTACGTAAGTCAATCGTATACATACGGTGGTGGCGAGGTTGGTGCGCTGTATCTCGGGCACGGGCGTGGGCAGCATCTCGTCGCGGTAGGCGCGCTCCGTGTACAGCCGGTAGCACTTGCCCGGCCCCGTGCGCCCCGCCCTCCCCGCGCGCTGTTTCGCCGCTGCCTGCACGCAAACACACAGACAAAGAATTTAGAAAGGAAAAATAATTAGTAAAACATGTTCTCACAGACACAAAAATGAAAAAATGAAAAGAAAACATAGCAAACACGAGAAAAACTGAAGAAAAGGTACGCTTCTCGCCAGAAATTGCTTAAAGTTATCAACTATAGACTGTACATTGCATGAGGTCTAGCCTCCGTAGCTAGCTTTTACCGCTACCCGTCACCCGTTACAAAGCAATCGAAACACAAGACAAGATACATCTCTAATATCTGGAATTTCTATCGAATAGGAAATCTAGAATAGGTTTATCAAGCTTCTAAGGAGAGAGGCTAAACACACAGATCGATTAATATATGACTAAATGGTGTTAAAAAAACAAACGACGACCCGAGTGGCGCAGTGGTTAAGACACCGGTGCGCTACGCGGAGGGTCCTGGGTTCGATTCCCAGCAGAGCAGAGGTTCGAATGATGAATTTGAATTTCTGTTTCTGGTCTGGGTGTGTTGTGTTCTTGTCTTGTGTGTGTCCATGGCACCCACGACACAGGGAATCCTAGTGTGGGGCTATGAGTGTGATAATAAAAAAAAAAAAAACACACCTGTGAAATCGGAGTGACAACAAGCGAGTCCATGCCAGTCTTGGAGTTGTACACCTTCTGCTTGACAAAGCCCGGATCCACCACGTAGTAGATCCCGTCAATGGTCAGCGAGGTCTCCGCAATGTTGGTGGCGATGACCACCTTCCTGGACCCCGGCGGAGCTGGTTCGAAGATCCTCGTCTGCATCTCCGACGGCAGAGCGGAGTATACCGGCAGAATGATCAGTTCAGGCACATCGGGTCCTAGAGACTTCATCCGTTCGTACAGAATCTCACAGGCCGTATCGATCTCCTCCTGACCGGTCAAGAAGAGGAGTATATCACCCGGCGGCTCTCGCAAGTGAATCTGCATCACTGTTATCAGCGACGCATCTAAGTAGTCAGTTTCTGGCTCCTTCGTGTATAACACTTCGACGGGGAACGTTCGTCCTGGGATCGTAAAGATGGGTGCTTCGAAGAAGTATTGCGAGAACTTCACAGCGTCCAGGGTGGCTGATGTGACTATGAGTTTCAGCTCTGGTCGCTTCTGCACCGCTTGCTTCAGGAGACCGAAGAGAACGTCCGTGTGGATGGTGCGCTCGTGGGCTTCGTCCAACATGATCACCGAATAGGTCTTCAGGTCCAGATCCATCAGGCACTCTCGGAGCAACATGCCGTCTGTCATGTACCTGAAAATAATGAATATTTTTAGTTTTTTTTTTTAATGTATGCTAGATTTTGTGTTTATTGACTTAGGAGGATAGAAGGATAAAAATTAAAAATAAAAAAATTATCAACTGTAAAATATCCTACTAGTTAAAGGACCAACTCTTGCTTGTTCACTTTGCATCTGGTATGATGTATTGGAACCCTTTTATTCAATTGGTTAAACTACTTGTCTTACTTGACGGGACTGACTGACAATGGATTGATTGTCCAACCAGTCATATTGGAAGGAACTATTCCTGGATTAGTCTTCCAACTTAACACATTCAATGTGATTGGCCATCCAAAAAGTCTCACTAGGAGTGCCCTGTTCGATTGGCTGTCCACCTCATTGTATAACTTGCAGCTTAGCTTCTAAAACTTACTTGATAATAGTCTCCGGGCTGGTACAGTCTTCGAACCGGATGGTGTAGCCGACTTCTTGCCCCAGCCGGCAACCAAACTCCTCAGCGACTCGCTTAGCGACTGACATGGCGGCCACTCTCCTCGGCTGAGTACAAGCAATCCGTCCACGGGCCGTCATGCCACACTCCGCTAGGTACTGCGTGATCTGAGTGGTCTTTCCCGACCCAGTCTCGCCAATCACTATCAGGATCTGGTTGTCTGATACAGCCTGGAAATTAAAAGGAAACGTTTTAAAGGACTTGAAAACTTTTAGGTTATGATACCCTGATTAAGTAAAGTAAGTTAGAAAAAGAAATTGCAATTATTTCTCATTAAAATTATGAATAAGTGATTTCTTTTGAGGAATAAATTCTTAAATCCTAACCACAAGAAAGAGATTGAAAGCCCAGTTATCACTAGGAGACATGTCGTGGAGACATATTGGCCAACATTGACGTTATATGTACTCGTACTTGTTCACAATACTCATTGGTGAGAAGTACAACTTGTCGAATTACTACAGGTCCGGCGACCCGTAGATATCACAAGTCAATTACGTGTCGAGCAACGGAGACGAACGACAAATGTCGCCTCGGAAAATGTGGAACAACAGTCGACCGACAAATGTCCTTATATGGCTTAAACTTTTTTACAGAACTAAAACTTAACAATAACAGTTTAATTCACATCCTCAATGTAACTTACCTTCGTCAATTCGTCCTTCAGCTTATAAATGGGCAGAGACTGTCTCTGCTCCAAGAGAGACAGGTTGGTCTTCTTTCCGAAAGACGACTTCTTCCCACCGATCACGTGCTTCTTCCACTCCGGCAAGTCCTGCGGTGCGATGCCAGTGCCTCTCATGTTCGCGGCGAGGGCTCTACTATCCGCGTCTGGGAGGGGATCTATCCAGTTCTTGTTCAAGCCAGTGGGCAAGCTCTCCATCTCCTGTTCCCGCTGGATCATCTTCTGTTCTCTTCTCTCCTTAGCTAGAGCTGACTGCATCATGGCGGCTTGCGCTAGCGATCCGTCTGGGTTCTTGACTATCCTGACGGGGGATAGGTCGTGTAGAGCTCTCCCGTGGCCTTGGAGGAAGGGAGGTTCCTCTTCGACCAGTTCTATCTCTATATCCGCTTCACCGTCCTCGTCCTTTGGAAGGAGACCGGTCTCCTCGTCGAAATCCGGCAGCTCGCTCTTGTCTATCACGCCCGATGATATCATCTGAAATTATGAACATGGCTGTTAAAAATGAACATAATCTTTGTAAAACTAATACCTTTTAGAGTAGAATAATAAATTTCTGACAGGATTGATGTGCATTTTCGCTTTTGAAATTACAGCATTCACACTATGTTTTTGTACTAGGTTAAAAAGATTAAATTCATTGTTTGGTGACACGTCATACACCAAAATTAAGACATTATCTCTTCCACAAACACGAATGCTACACTTATAAATATTTTTCAGTTTTTTTTTTAATATAACTAGAGCAGGCATAAGCAGTCACCGTCGCATACTGTTGACAGCCACAACACCAAAGGAATCACCAGTGTGATGCCAGGTTTGAGGGAGAGGTCTTTTTACGCCCTTTTTGAAGAACCTCATGTCAGAGCAGTCGTTTCAAGATTAACCGCCGTACTCACAAACATTCATTAATGGCTCATTATGAAAATAAAGATGACACTTATGTCAATACGAATAAAGACGATTGAATTTGTTTGTTAGTGAACATTACATTAAATGACGTCGCTGAGTGCGGCCGTAAGTTCCATTTACCATACCTGTTTGATCTCCCAGCGCTCGGGGCTGGATATCCTGGTGACTCGCTTCCTGCTGGAGTCCTCGTCGGGGTCCAGGTTCTGCTGCAGCCCCGCCAGCACCGTGGCCGCGGGCGGAGGCCTGTCCGGGTTGCGGCCTTCGCGTTCAGCCTGAATAATTTGAACATACATTCATAAAATAACATAAAAACGGCAATGTTACGAGTAGGTAAGTTGGTATATTTTTTATGTATAGTTAAAACAACAATTACAGGCCATCTACTGGTTAGTGGACATCGATAAAATAGTGGAAGTTTAAGATGCGACCGGACTTTTAATGATAAATGAATATTTTAAAAGCAGCGTTAAAAAAAATCATTGACATGTACAAAACAAGTTTATAAAAATTCTGAATAGCAAACTTCATAAAATGAGCTAATCTTTAAGTTTAAATGTAGTTTTTAGTAGAATTTTGTTAAATGATGTTTTTGTGTTAGTTCCCAAAAATCAATTATTTGAATCAATAAATACAATAAAATACATACCTCTAAATGAGCGTGCGATGCTGGGTTGAGATCCTTGCCAGTCTCTTGACAGACATCCTTCATTGTTAAAGAAACCTTCTGCCCTGTGACAGACAACACTTTCACCTGGAACAATAGGGTATTACGGCCTATGTCAAAAAGCTTTTTATATGAATTCGTAAGTCATAAAAACCCATAAAAAATTGGAAAAAAAATTTTTGCAACAAATATTATGTAAAAAAAGACTTTTCAATTTAAATTTCAAATAAAAATAGTTTCCTTGCCAGTAACCCATTAATGACCCACTACAGGGTCGGGTCTTCTCTCACAACGAGAGGGATGTAGGCCTTAGTCCACCACGCTGGCCTACTGCGCGTTAGTGGACTTCACATACCTTTGAGAACATTTTTTTTTGTGAACTCTCAGGCATGCAGGTTTCCTCACAATGTTTTCCTTCACCGTAACAGCAGGTGATTTTTAATTCCATAAATCGCATATAACTTTTATTACAAAGTCATTGGTGCGTGCCACTGGGATTCGAACCCGGACCCTTCGATTCGAGGTCGAATTCTAAGCCACTGGGCTATCACCGCTATAATAGTTTCCTTACCTTAACTTTATCCCCCCTGGAGACAATATCGGCGACACTGCTCACTCTACACTCCGACCTCAGCTGGGAGATGTGGACCAGGCCTTCCCACTTCTTCCTCAAGCCCTCCATTTGAACAAAACAACCAAACGACACTATGTTGGCTACTCTGCCTGTGTATATCTGTAAATAAAATAGAATTTTTTATACCGTGTTTAAAAAAAAAATGGTAGTGCACAACTATAGGGTAGAGCAGGTAGGATTGATGCCCTTTTTACTCTGAGCCGTATAAAAATTAAACTATGACATGTTTTAAAATAACTACAGTCCTGCTTATATACAACATTGAACATTGAACTTATACATATACATCTTTAATTATAGCTAAGTGTACATTTCATTTTTATTCTCTTGTCTTATTTGGTAAACAATCTCGGCACTTTCTTTTTTTGAAAAAAGTTTAAAATTGCTTTAAAAAATACATTATTTTTTCTAGAAATCTGTTTCTGTATTAAATGACAATGTGTTTTTAATTTTTTTATAATTGTATGTCTGTATTATTTTTAATCGCAAATTAAAATAAAAAGACATGCAGAGATTGTTTACCAAATACAACAAGAGAATAAAAATGAACTGTAGTTTTGATACAAGTAAGCAGTAGAACTCGCCCTATAAGAGGTTATTATGTATATTCATTTAATTTGAGTTTTATTTTACATACATAGACACTTAGTAGACACTCTAGTGTGTTACCTACTAACAAAATGGATCAGTGCAATCTGAATATATATATTTGATTTGAATTGCATTTGAAACATATTACTTACTTTACCAGGCTCAGGGTCATCACTGACTGGCATGTCTGGACTTCTTCTTTTCGGTTTCTTCTCATAATCTCTATCTCTCTCGCTCTCTCTATGTCTACCTCTCATGTCTCTGTCACGAGAGCGTGATCTAGATCTCGTCCTCCTTCTAGATCTAGACCTCCTGTGCCTATCTCTGGACTTTGAGCGATGCCTGTTGCGACTTCTAGAGCGTCTTCTCCTATCCTTATCTCTCTCTCTACTTCTACTCCTCCTGTCTCTGCTTCTGCTTCTTCTAACTGGGCTCCTTCTATTTCTACTTCGACTGCGCCTGTCTCTGCTATGGCTTCTTTTATCCCTACTCCTACTTCTATGTCTTTTCCTATCTCTAGAGCTATCCCTCTTCATTTTATCCTTACGGTCTGTATTTCTGTCATGAATCTTATCCTCCTTCTTGTCTGCTACTTCAACTTGAGACTTTTTATTTGAAGGAGCCAAAGCTTCCAATTCTGCCATAGCTTGGTCGACAACCTCACTGTTACTGCCTTTCTTTGACTCTTGTTTAAAAAGATCTTTGGCTGTGGTTCTCTTAGGTTTGCCATCCTCGCCATCGCTTTCTTCGTCTGATGAGAACTTAGGGGGTTTCTCGTTGGGAATAGCGAGGCCGGGAAACTTTGAGGCAAGAGGATTGGAAGATGTGGATTCCTTTTCATTACTCTGTGTGTCATTATTGACCGGTTTCATATGCTGGATGATACGCAGCAAATTAGTCATAAATGAATCCGAGAACTCTGCTCCATTTTCTATGAGGGCTTTCTTGAAACCATCAAAGTTTGGATTTTTGTCCGCCAAATCTATGATGAACTCAGCTGTAAAGAATCAATTGGTAGTATTATTAAATTGAAAGATACTTACTTTAAACAAATATAAGTAATAATAACGCATACACGAGCTGTACAATAAAAGGAAATTGTTAAAATCAACTTGTCTTACCCAAATCTTTGTCATTGAGCCCTAAATGGTTGTCCAATTCTGTACAAACTTTAGATACTAAAGAAAGATGCTCTAATTTAGCGACTTCATCCATTATTGCGTTGTTTCAGATTTCAATTTTATCTATATGATTTCATTTTATTATTTATATCTTAAAAAATTATTATATCCAGCAACAAATACACCATCAACGCTGACTTTTTTCGTCTCGGTCGTGGTGTCACTTGTGACAGTGACAATGACAAACGCTCAACAACTGCACAGATATTAAATCACATATAGTAAATGACAGTACAGATATTTACAAGAAAGAGACATCTAAGGCGTGTTGGGATCTTTAGAACTTTGGATATTTTTGGAATGGATTTTTGTACAAATTGCGAAATCTCGCCATCGCATTGCAATTAAAATCGTGGTGTCGTTCTTCAAAATGTTCGTTGCACTATCTTTCTATCTGTGCAGTTCATGTATCTGTGCTATCTGTTCCTGAACCTGTCAGTCAGTGCTGCCACCTGTCTGTCACTGTCAGCAATATTCTGTCAAATTGTAATAACCTACAAAAATGTTGATTTTATTTTTTTAAATTAAAATAAAATACGTGCCTGCCTGCCTGGGCTCGTTTTGTTAGGCAAGTTTTTTATTGATTTCATTGCATCTCGTGAACATTCCATAATATCATGGAAAACAACGATCATTCTGAACAAAATAATTTTAGTCCGTTAACTGTACAAGAAGTAGATGTAGATTTTTTACCGATTGTGTATGAAATAATACGAAGGTATTTTTGTGTTGGATTTATTTTTAGATAAAACATCGTCATTTTTCGCCTGTGTTGATAGTGTGTGTTTTTGTCATGTAGTGTCGAGCGAGATTATCACGATAACACTGCCAAGGCGCGCGAGTCGCAGGACTGCAGCTTGAAGATATTAGAACTTCAGAAGAAACTTGACCTCGCACGATCGCAGGTATATTTTAAGAATAAACCATGTATTTAAATTCATTCTTTTAAATATTATGTAATAAATGACGAAAATTATGCCACATACACTCTTTAAGTTTGATGACTTCTGAATTAAGGACATAATTTGGAACAACATAAATATTTTCAGTAGTATATTTTGCTTGAAAATATTTTATACCTAGCATTACTATCACATCCATTTCAGATCAGACGTCTACCTGGTATTGAATTCAACAAACAAGACCAACTGAAGCAGTTTGAGATCCTCAGGACCCAACTACGCCTAAAGCGAGAGCTACTGCAAAAGTATCGTAATATGTGCTCCTTCGAAACATCCTTCAAGTGATCTAGTATAATGCCTTTACGCACCTTGCTCAAGTACCTAGCTAACAACGAACATCTCGTGCAAAAGTTAGCAGAATCTTATCCGGTAAGAAGAGCAGCACAAATGGCTGTCTCAGTATTCTATAGAAGCAAAGGAAAGCTATCAGACATGGACCCAGAAAAAATCAACAGACTTGCTTCCTTCTTCAAAAGGTTCAGTCAAAACATCAGAGAAGGTATTGACAATGCAAAGAAACAAATCAAAAAATAAATATGCAAAGTGAATTTCGCTTTAGTTTTTATTTTAGTCTGCTACTAATTATGCTTAGTCACTGTTTCATATAGGAAAATAATAAGACTTTTCTCTTCGAGCTAGTTTTATTTCAAAACTCGGAACAAATCAATAAAAATATCCTTTTACTTAAACTACAAAATCACATTACAATGGTACAGCAAACAAATACTGAATAATATTATAATCAATATGATATGGAGTGGGATTGTCTAGCCTCACTAACAGCATATGTTCTCAGTATATAGATATTGATATTTCAATACTTGTTAGGGTACCTCATCTTTGTACCACCATGCTTATATTCACAGCTGACAAAATTTAGTGAAAAACAAATCCAGTACCAATAAATCCAGTACAAATAATAAGAAATATCCAATCTAAAATATAAAATTATTTCAATTCTTCAACCAAATAAAACAATTTATAGACACAAAAGTAAAATAAAAACAAAAAATTTAATATAAGTAAGTATATCAGATTATTGTAAAAAGATTCACACAAGTACAAAGTAATGATATGCTTGAAGAAAAATATTGCCATAGAAAATTTTAAACATTTTAAGATATCACCTTACGAAATTGTATGGCGGAGAATACCCAAATATGAATAAGATGTACATTTTACTAATAGGCGGATAGTTGCCTCCAAAGAAAAATAGCTTGATTAATATTGTAGCAAAATTATGAATATCTGTTGGGTATAAGCTAGTAATATGAGCAGGTCAATGTATGCAATAATTTTAACAAAAACTAAAAATTTATGTCACCAGAATTATACCAATTTTTTTAATAAAGTGACACCCAGAATTTTATGTGCAAATGTCAGCTTCAAAGACTTCTCTTTTACACCCTTTATGAATTGTAAAAATACTTTGCAATGTACACAAAATTGTATATTGCATAGTTTTACTAATTTTTTTGCCACATAACATTTAAGCAAACAAATAACATCATACACAGCTATAACAATATTTAAAATACAATAGCTGTAGCGAATCACAAAATGAATCTTAAAGCTCACTTAGCAACACGAAAATCTTATCATACTGTCATTATATTTATACCCGGCAAGTTAAAAAATTTACGTAGGCACGTAAATATTTCAATTTTTTTGTAAAAGTTAATGTTCCTCAAGAAGTGTACATTTTAGAATAAAATAAGTACAACAAAATAATTCGTCCCTTTCTTTCGCCAATATAAAAAGTATATTTTCCTACGGGATTTTTTTATATACCAATGAAGAAATATTTTAGACACCTAATTTATGTAATATTGTAATAAAAATAATGTTTTTCATTTTAAAGATAGACGGCTGTTCATTTAACTTACAAAGTGTATAATGATCTTATACTTTGTTTTAGGCGTAATAGATTAAAAATGTAAAAGTATTTTTAATTATTTAAAACAGGCAGGTAAGATAATAAAAATTATGGTGAAACTTTGTCACCATTAAAACACCTTAACACAAATCTTCCCCAAGATTCATACTTGTATGTTCAATTAGCTATGGTTTATCGCCAATCACACTGTAGCATATTCACGTTAAGAAAATAGTGACTCATTATTGTCATTCGACTTAGTCACGCCCCATAATAACCACATGCCAATAAGATCATAGTGAAATAAGGTGTGTTCAAATCAATGACAAAAAGAAATAGAAAGGTTTGAATTGACCAGTTCAAGTTCATCAGTTGCCTCTTTTGTCACAATGTAACAAAAAGGATGTCTTAATATGAATCGATTAATTTTAACCCAGTGACTGTCACTTTGATGTGGCACTGATAGGTCACTATTTTCTAAACACGAATAGTCAATAATATTCTGTTGTGCTTCAATCATAACTCATAGGATTACTTGCAATTTATTAATATATTCTAACACAAACATGGCAGTTTATGTGTACTTTTGCTACTGTAGACTAATAGTTTTAACTATTTGGAAAAGATCCAGCTTATAATTATTATCTAAATTACAACCAAGAAATGTTACTACCTAACCTACCTTTATTATGTACGTTAAGTATTCTTATTGAGTTGTAAAGTTATGAAGAATATTTATGATAGGACAAGCATAAAAATTTGTAGAAAAAATTACTTTTAATCTAAAAACATCAAATTGTAATCTGCTCGCTATTTTTTTTCTTAGTATGTTATGTCAAGTTAAATTAATACTATTGTGAAGATAATTTCACATTTGCTTATTTATCCTACCACAAAGTAGAATAAAAAGATAATAATCATAGCATTTGTAGAGTGATTATTTTAATCACAAAGAGGTAGGAAGTACCTAAGTTTTGTGTCTTCGAATTGAATATTTGAGTATGGATTTAACAAAGGAAGGGCAAGAGAAAGGCTTCCCTTGGATGGCCATGTAGAATCATGCCAAATGGTATTTTCGTGTCTGGTGAATCAAACCTATTTGGCTGTTTTTACGTGTTGCTCAGTGCAGAGTTTCTAATTGAAATGTCTGTGTTGGTTACTGAGTGGTCTTTGTAGGGTATTGAGTGGCCTGTGTCAGGTATTTGGTGGCCTGTGTTGGGTGTGGAGTCGCCTGTGTTGTTTGTGTAGAGTATTGAGTTGTCTATGTGGGATCAGATATTGGGTTGTGTATTGTTGTATTGAGTGGTTTGTGTTGGATATTTAGTCTGTGTTGAATGTTGAGCGTTTTATATGCATCGTATAATTGTATAGTATCGGGAGTGTGGTGTAGTGTAGATGTGAGGCAGTTTTGTATCGGGCGTCGGGTGTGGGGTATTGGGTATTGTGTAGTGGTCTCGAGTGTAGTGTAGTGTAGTGTAGTGTAGTGTAGTATGTGATGCTCAGTTGGCGGCGAGGGCGGAGGGCAGCGGCGCGGCGGGCGGCGGCTTGTCGTGGCGGCGGCGCGGGCGGCGCGCGCGCTTGTCGTGTTGCACTTCGAACGGCGAGTCCTTCGCCGTCACATCGCTCTCTTGCGGTGTGCTCGATTGCTGTGGACAAACGATTATTGTGAACCGCCGGGGAATCCTTTTTATTGGTTCAATAAAAAATGATACATATTTTTTTCTGCCACAACACCATCTGAACGGACGTCAAAGAATGAAATAAGAACATGCTTACCGCTTCAGCAGCGTTGCCGTCCCTGGCGTGTCGGAGCGGGCGCGGCGCGGCGGGCTCGGGCCGCAGCACGTTGCCCACGGCCTTCGTGCGCCCCTCGCGGAACACCTGACCGCGCACCAAACAATATTACACCTTGTGATCCTCGTGTGTAATCTCTAGCGATCCACTGCTGTTCTTTCACAATGTGAAAAAACAGCAGTGAAACGAAGCCATGAATCATTACGACGCAAGCCACGGAGTCGAGCGGGAGTCGCGGCGAATAGTGCAGTGATCAAATGAGTTTAGTTGTTTTCGCCGCGAAAAATGAACACGTAGACTTTTATCGCTGTAATACGCGTCGCCCCTCGCTTCGTCGTTCGCACCGCCGATCCCCGTCGCCAGGCCGTAATGCGGGTGGGTGGGGGTAGGTAGTTTCAATCATATATATATACTGTCGGGTATTGATAGCCCTACAACTTGTTCGATAAGATATTGTCTGGTAACCAAACGTAATACAGCTATCTACGAGTACGTCCAAGGGTGTGTGATTGGAGCCGAGCATGTGTTAATGTAAACAGGAACGCACCATCCGCTGTCCGTGTCGCAGGTACTCGGGGTGCTTGATGAAGCGGAAGCGCACGAGCGCCTTGTCGCCGGTGCGCAGGCAGTCGCGCGACATCCACAGAATCGACGCCGTTTGCCGGATACTGCCGCAGTGCACTGCGAGAGAACGTTAAATTTAATCACACAACTTATTGATATGACACATTAAAGTCTCACTAATTGAAAACCTTTAATAGGCAGTCTTTCGTACTTGTTTCCTACTTCACTGGCATACACATACATATATACATATGTAGAAAACTCCAAAACGTAATCGGAACACAGCCGCTCCCCAAGCAACACCCTTTTGCCAAACGAGTTGACAGATAATTTTGCCAAACGAGTTGACAGATAATTTTGCCAAAGGAGTTGACAGATAATTTTGCCAAACGAGTTGACAGATAATTTTGCCAAACGAGTTGACAGATGATTTTGCCAAACGAGTTGACTGATAATTTTGCCAAAGGAGTTGACAGATAATTTTGCCAAACGAGTTGACAGATAATTTTGCCAAACGAGTTGACAGATAATTTTGCCAAAGGAGTTGACAGATAATTTTGCCAAACGAGTTGACAGATAATTTTGCCAAACGAGTTGACAGATGATTTTGCCAAACGAGTTGACTGATAATTTTGCCAAAGGAGTTGACAGATAATTTTGCCAAACGAGTTGACAGATAATTTTGCCAAACGAGTTGACGGATAATTTTGCCAAACGAGTCGACAGATGATTTTGCCAAACGAGTTGACAGATAAGGACACCAGCTCCGTGCCCTTGCACCCGACGACCTCTTGGTCCGACGATGAACCTACGGCGATGGTCACATACCCATCGCCTGGTATCTGGAGGAGATGGTGGTGGGGTGGTGCAGCACGAGGATCTCGCCCTCGAAGCTCCAGCACGCCTGCGGGTTGAGCGCCGCCGACACCAGCACCATGCCCTTGCGGATCGACGACCTCTTGATCTGATGATGAAGACATATAGTTACTCAGTGCTACAGAGGAAAATTGTAAACATAAAGTATGGAACCCCTATAGATGAGTTCCGGACACCACCGGATAGGTAGTAAGATCGGTGATCATATTAGTCCTCCATGTGTATATGTGTTCATACAACCTCAATAGGAATTTTATTGCATTAACCACTTATGGTTTACATGTGCTACTTATTTAATACATAAAATAACCTTTTTTTTTATTATGACTGATTACATAATGCGGTGATAGCCCAGTGGTTTAGAATTCGACCGAGGGGTTAATTAATTAATCGAGGGGTTCGAATACCAGTGGCACGCACCAATGACTGTAAAAAAAGTTATGTGCGCTTTATAAAAATTAAATATCACCTGCTGTTACGGTGAAGGAAAACATCGTGAGGAAACTTGCATGCCCGAGAGTTCAGAAAAAAAAAAAGTTCTCAAAGGCATGTGAAGTCCACCAACGGGCAGTAGTGTAGCGTGGTGGACGGCGGCCTACATCCTTCTCGTTGTGAGAGGAGACCCGACCCTGTAGTGGGTCATTAATGGGTTACTGACATAAGCAGAAGTGAAATACCTTCTTGAGCGCGAAGCTGGCAGTCTGGCCGCCCCTGACCTCGGCGACGGGCATGCGCTTGCGGTGGATGCTCTTCACGGTGACGGGCGCGAAGCGGCCCAGGGGGTCGGGGCCCAGGAGCAGCGAGTCGTTCAGCTTGATGACCCCCGCCAGTGTCGTGCCGGACACCACTGTGCCCACGCCCTGGGTGACGAACACAATAATCATTTAAGCTTTTCGGAAATGTATTTTATATGTATGTGGGAACGAGTAAGCATGTGTGTGTGTGTGTATGAAAATTCACCAAGTTTACGCCATACGATTTTATTTTCAACTTTATAAATAAAAAATAATTAATTATATTAATATAAAGTTTACAGCATTTAAAGGAATTTCTTCTGAACGAATAAAAATCTTTCTTCCTTCTAGTCATTCATAGTCCACCGCTGGACCTTCCTAATTTTAATCTAATGATTTCCCGCTGTCTTCTTCGGGAGGACCGCCGACCGTTTCTCGGCAAAATTAGTACAGGCTCTACGACCTTTCTTTCCCACCCGTTAAAGAGCCTAAATGTTGAACTATGAACGCGGGTCAATGTTATTTACATTAAAATTGATAGGGTTAAACTATGAACGTGGGTCAATGTTATTTACATTAAAAATGATAAGGTTAAACTATGAACGTGGGTCAATGTTATTTACATTAAAAATGATAAGGTTAAACTATGAACGTGGGTTAATGTTATTTACATTAAAAATGATAAGGTTAAACTATGAACGTGGGTCAATGTTATTTACATTAAAAATGATAAGGTTAAACTATGAACGTGGGTCAATGTTATTTACATTAAAAATGATAAGGTTAAACTATGAACGTGGGTCAATGTTATTTATATTGAAAATGATAGGGTCATAAAAGGGGCTAAAAGGGCTATAACATACCGGCACGGAGTAAGTGTCGTCTATCTGGAACTCGGCCGGCTTGTCGTCCTGCGAGGGCATGCGCGTCTTCAGCAGGTTGAGGAACATCGTCAACAGCTCCAGGTTCTCCCCGGTCACGTTCGACACTTGGAATATTGGGCATAGCCTGCAGATATGGAACTATATAGTGTGTTGGGAATAAGGTTCCGACCTCAGAGTCAATAGGCATGATGACTAATTTTCAAAAACTCTTCTATGATATTCAGAAGTTTCTATTATGTCTAAAATATATCATATTTTTGTAGAAAATTAAGGTTTTTGTGCAATAAAAGTACATTTAAATTTTAAACTCGCCCGTGTCATGGCGTCTGTCATTGCGCCACGGCTCAGTAAAAAATGTCAGATCGCGTATAATATGCTTACGAAAAAAATGACGTTGA
Organism: Erynnis tages; assembly: GCA_905147235.1. Lineage (NCBI taxonomy): Eukaryota > Metazoa > Arthropoda > Insecta > Lepidoptera > Hesperiidae > Erynnis > Erynnis tages. Next base: position 1,558,120 of record LR990074.1, on the reverse strand, counting down.
CTAAGACGTGACGTAATTTGACGTAATTCGATCTGATGGGTGTTTAAGCTATCATGGCGGAATGTTGTATTTTGTAGATTTATTTTAACAAATAAATTATCAATCTCGACATTAATAAGAGAATAAATACATGTTTCAAAATCTTTGAATCCTATTTCATTAGATCAGATAAATATTTTGGCGATACTTGATTACTGTCATCATGCCTATTGTTAAATTTTTATTGAACTGTCGCAAATAACGCAATATCTTTATAATTTTTTAATGAAGATCCTTACTTATGATGTCGTCATTGTTTCAAGTCAACTGACTTAATTTCAAGCCTATTGGAGTTCCCATATATCTGATGACATATCAGTCAATATGTATGACGTTCATTAAGTGTACACAAATTGTATCTGATCATGAATAAAAGCTTTTGACTTGAGTGGTATTTACGGTTAAAATTACCTCTGTGATACGAAGTTCGTAGCACTGACTATGACGTCGTCTTTCGTTTTGACCATTACTGGAACCTTGCGGCATCCTGACGACTTCAGTATCCTGATCAGCAGCTTGAGATTATCCTGGAACAAACGTTCACAAATGTTTTGTCAAATATCTTCATTTTATTCACTTGTTAGCTACTTATCTAGATGTTAATTTCTAAACAATGGCAGGGGAATCCCTCTGCCCTTAGTTCTCACTTTTAGATTCTCCTAAGTGGATACAATTCTTTTAATTTTTTAATTTTTTTTTTCAACTTTTTCAATTTTTTTAAATATCAATGTTTCGAAAAATTTACTACTCCCCTCTCTGGTTGTTTTTTGTTATTTCTTAGTGCCTGATGAAAAAAAAGCCGATTTCTTTGTTAAATTTTGTCGCTACTGATAAGTGAATCCTGATCATGGGATTCAGCAAAGCAATTCCTTCGCTGATTCCTTATTAAAATGTGGCTATAAAAATGATTTATTTTAAATTAATTTTGTTTTTACCGACATCACTTTTTACTCTTACCGACATCGCTTACTTTTACTTTTTTACTCTTGTCACAGCGGTGATAGCCCAGTGGCTTAGAATTCGACCTCGAATCGAGGGGTCCGGGTTCGAATCCCAGTGGCACGCACCAATGACTTTGTAAAAAAGTTATGTGCGATTTATAAAATTAAATATCACCTGCTGTTACGGTGAAGGAAAACATCGTGAGGAAACCTGCATGCCTGAGAGTTCACAAAAAAAATGTTCTCAAAGGCATGTGAAGTCCACCAACCCGCAGTAGGCCAGCGTGGTGGACTAAGGCCTAAATCCCTCTCATTGTGAGAGGAGACCCGACCCTGTAGTGGGTCATTAATGGGTTAAAACAACAACTCTTGTCACTACTAACTGACGAAGGTATCGCCGGTTCTTTTTTTAAATGTCGTCGCTACTGATCACGTCACGAACGAAGCTCAAGTGGATATCTTGTCGAGTTACCTGCAGCACGTTGGGCGGGCACATGTCGATCTTGGTGACGACCACGAACACGGGCACCGACAGCGCCAGCGCCAGCCCCAGGTGCTCCTTCGTCATGCCCACGATGCCCGCGTTGGCGCCGATCTGTACACACACAACGAACATTCATTATATTAGTAATCACCACATTAAATTTCGATCTTTAGTCCACCAAGAGTCTGGTTAGTAACGTTAAAAACGCCCAACGCGCAAGACAGTTATAAATCCGTGAAATCACACGCGTAACACCACAGTTCATTTACAGTTCCCATGGAAACACTAGAGAAATAACACGCCCACATCTGCGTACACAATTTTCAGGTTCAATCAGAACCAAAACACTGTCTACATATTTAGGACTGCTTCATAGCGGGTTATTAGGTCAGCATATGGGTACCTCTCTAAATTAATTACAAATACTCAATATATGATGAATGTTTAGACAATTCTTAAATTTCGCTATATCTGTAAACCAGAGCAAATCCTCAATAGCTACTTGTAATTGTTCAAGGTTTTAGAGAAATTTTTACCTACTTAAATAACGCTCTAGCATTCTCAGTTCAAAGGTCTGTACAAGATCCTCACTATCATCTCAACGAGTCATCGACAGCATAACGTGCCTTCCGAAGTACGGAAGCGCGCATTTAAACCGCCACCAGCGGTCACCCATCCAGTTACTGACCGCGCCTGACGTTACTTCACTTTTCCTAATCCCAATGCTCACCATAAGCATGCCGAAGTCGGGCGCGTGGCCCGTCATGCCGAACACGGTGGTCTTGAGGTAGCGCTCGTGGCCCGCCAGGTCGATGAACGTGATCACCTTGGACGCCTTCTCGCATATCTTCACCCAGTCCAGCGTGCCGTGGTCGGGCTTGTTCACCACGTTGCCTGTCGCACAAACAATTCTACAAATCTATCTATCTATACTAATATCTATGCTGAAGAGTTTGTTTGTTTGTTTGTTTGTTCTCAGGAACTACTGGATCGATTTCAAAAATTATTTCAGTGTTGAATAGTCCATTTATAGAGGAAGGTTATGGGCTACATTTTATTTTTTAAAAATTATTTATGCCTAAGAAAATTGAATCGAAGTCTAGTTATTGTATATGGCTCCTTACTTAAAATCCAAGATAGACTTAGTTGTAGGGTGCAACTTCGGCAGTTAAAGTATTTTGGACACATCACAAGAAACAGGAATTTGATTAAACTAGTAGTGCAAAGCACGAAATGCAGTGAATCGCAAAAAATGGAGATGTATAGCTCAGAAAGCATCAACTCTTATCAAAGGCAAGGATCTTTCCCGCCATCATCAAACCAACCGCGACAACTCTGACAAGAGCGAGCAACAGAGAAGCATATGGCTCCTGTGTCTCCAAATTCCATATCTAGCAGCCTAGGCGAGCTAACTGAAAGATTTTAGACCTATAGAGTAGGTACCTATGCTAAGTAATCTCAGTGAATAGCAACTAGATTGGGAACCATCTCAGAAAAATGAAAACCTGAAACAAGTGCGTCACATTGTTGTTCGATATATGAAAGAAGATCCATTCTGTCATCCATCATGTGACGGTCCATTCTGAGGTGGACTGTGAATTTGACGTTACTCATGAGGACTAGGATTATCAAGGAAACTCCAATGCATCTACCACCTCCTTAACAATCTGTCAAGACTCACCGAGACTATCAAAGCCCAGGATGTCGTTCCCCACGGAGCTGGTGCGCCCGCTCTCGGCCTCGTGCTTGTGTCTGAAGAGCCTCTGGCGCGCGTACCCGCGGCCGTTGTCCAGCTCCCCGTGGGTCAGCACGCCCAGCAGCGTCGACTTGCCCGCGTCCACGTTGCCCACTACCGCCACCCTGATCAGAAAAAAACATCAAGTTAGACAGGAAAAAATAAGGGACAAAATTCACAAGAGGTGAGTATAATTTTTTTTTAATTCTATTCTTAATCCTTTAAGAAACATTGAGACTGTACTTCATTTCAGCCCTTTGTAGTCCAGGGCTGGACATGGTTCTCTCCTAATTGTCATCTTAAAAGGATCCTGTTAAAAATGTGGTAGTAAGGCCACGATATAGGGTGGGAAAAGGTGGAGGGCAAGCGAGTAAAGGAATTACATTATTGAATATGGCTTGCGTTCATAAGGAGTGCTTTTTATAGTGCTGAAAAGAGAGAGACGGAGTTGGACCGCTTGAAAACTCCCTATCAAGAACGTCATCACTTGTGACAAGAGTTTTCCTTCATAGAGTAGCAACTCCTCTGGTGTTGCTCATGTCATAGACGACGATGACCACTTTGCTGCATTCAACACACACAAAATCACATACACCTACCTATCAAGGTGGCGAAATAACTGTGTACCCTGTAACTAGGATCAGCGCACCGCTCACCTAATTTCCATAAAGTCGGTGTGGTCGAGCTCGGTCCGCAGCAGGTACTGGCCCGTGAGGCCGGTGCCGCAGTCCCAGCGGCGGAGCTCCACGCACGAGACCCCGCGCCCCGCCACTAGCGACTGTAGTGTCGCCACGGAGGCACTGTACTCCTCCTCTGTCAGCCCTCTACCGTCTGTGGAGGGAAATATATTGAATTTTCGAGGTGTTAGAGCCATAGTCGCTCGACCAGGGGAGGCGATGGCACCATACCACCGGCATCTTAACCTCTCGTCAAGCATCTTCTTCTTGTGTTTTGGGGGGAGGTATGGTTGCCTTATACATTATTTGAGGTGAACATTTATTGTCCTTATGAGTAGCAAAGCACCGGCATACAACCTCAGATAAGATTTCAATCTCAGAAGACCATCCCAACGTGCTAGCATCTTAACTATGATTGCATTAAGTTCAGTTTAAAATTATTTTAGTAAAAAATTAATCAAGTATCTAAAACATAGAAAACTAGCATTTACACATAGCAACTAAAATAAGTTATGACACATTAAATCGTTTGCAATAAAAAAGTTATGTAAAATACCTAGGTAACAGTGGAACTTACAACATAAACAGTAATTATCTTTTATCAGAGAATCACCGTATAAATGCAATGCAATATTGTGTAATCTCCAGCTTGGTTCTCACACTGATGACTCATATCACCACCAAAACAATACTCAGACCAATATTTCAACAAGAGGAAAGTATTATAAAGGATTCACAATAATGATGCAAGATATTAATTTATGTTTTAAAATGAGAACAAAGACTAATGATTCATATAAACAAACTAGCTGACCCCGCAAACGTTGTTTTGGCATATTAGTTACCGAGTGTTAATTAAAAATGGACTATTAAAACATAGGGTTTGGTGAAAGAAGGGTGAAAATTATGGTTATATGTATTTTTGATGCCACATTATTGAAAAATAAAAAAAATTGTACAAAAAATAAAATAAAAATGTTAGGTGTGGACAATCCTTATCACTTAGGGGTATGAAAAATAGACAGTAGCCGATTCTCAGACCTACTGAATGTGCATATAAAAGTTCATAAATATCAGTCAAGCCGTTTTGGAGGTGTATTGTAACTAAATCTGTGACATGAGAATTTTATATAATATAAGATATAACATAATTTAGTTGCAATTTTTTTAACATTTATTACCCAATAAGAAAGTCGGTCTATGTAGTGATATTTAGTATTTACCTTCACCGTGTCCTATATCATAAATGATCTCCCCATTGCCTGCTTCCAGCCTCTCCGCCAGGTGCTTCTGCAGCAGCTCATACTCGTCCGTGTTGGGGCTCACCAGAATCATCTGCGTATACAATAATTGATCAATTTTAACAACAATTGTACAGTCAGTTTTATTTACTCTTGTTCCATTTGGTAAACAATCTTGGCACTACTTTTATTGGATAAAAGTAGTGCCAAGATAAGTTAAAATATATATAAAAAATATATATATTTAAGTTAAAATAAACTTATTTAAAGCCTTGTTAAAATTATGCTTTGTGTTCTGAGACTAATATCACAACACAACATTATGTTAATTTCACAATGCATGTAATTATATCAAGTTAATAACTGTATTAACTTGTTATTAACTATTAATATTTCATCATCTTACACATTGTATCAGTATACAATGTGTAAGATGATGAAATATTAATAGGGTAACTAAGAAAGTTTGTGTGTGTATAACTTTAATTTATTAATCTTAGAACTTGGAAATATTTTTTTAGTGAGTTTAAAGATGCTCATTAAGTTAATGATAAATTATTTAGTCTAATGTAATATAATTTTAACCACAGTACAGTTATAAGAAAAAGATGATAAGCAACTTAGCACCAAGTATGTACACAAAACTTCTCCATTAGGTACACAGCAACTCCAATTTTCTTATAAAATTAAGAACCCATGTAATAAAAATGTTCCTTTTGCAATCTTTCAGGGTTCATAGTCAAAACCATAAAAGTGGCATATTTCATCATACAGAAATGCAATATAGAGTATGTTTTACCTTTCCTCTGATGCTTGAATAATCGGTCTCGCCGTGTCCGAACCCCTCGAGCTGCGGAAGCGGGCTCGTCGGCGAGTCCATTGTCTCCATGTTCCCGCTCATAAGTAAAGATTCAGTTAGCCAGCGACAGGTATCACCATTATATCATCACACTTGGTTTCAAAATCGAACGCTATGCTTCGACCGCACGTTTCTAAAAGTAAACATACACGTAAAAAGATAAAATTCACAATCTAGCTCAAAAAAAACACTGATACCATCTCAAAATATTATTATCTTATTGAAAGAATGAAAGCACTGCACTTAAAATGTCCGGGTATAAAGCTATCCCGCTAGTAATGTTAATAAATGTTGGTGTAAATTATTAAACATTCCATGAAATAAGTGACTTGATTACTTCTTTAAGCAACACAGCTCACTAATATTTATCTAAAAGTAGCTACCTTTTCTTATTTTATGAAAATAGCTCACAACAAAATAAAACAGATGGATGGATTTGCTAAGCAAAAGCAATCACATCGCAAATCACGTCACAAATGCCAACTTTTGACAACTCAGCTTTCTGTCAGCGCTGTCAACGCAATAATTATCAGTATTTTTTTTAATTCATGGCTTTTAAGTTTTATTATCATTTTATTTATGAAATAGAAATTATGGATTGAATATATAATATTATGTAATACACTTGTAAAGTGTCATAAAATTTTAATACAAAAAAGTATTAAAATTAAATAAATTTAATACGTCACGTATTGATAGGTTAGTTATGTACCTATTTGGAAAATTTTATTGTCTTTGACTTTTTATTTATCAAAATAGTTTTTTTTATACACAGATATGGCAACTTTATAACTTTTTTTTCTGATCCCATCAGTGTGACCATTTGTGGCAGATTTCTGCCATTTTGGCAGATTTGGATCCAAAATTTAAGCTGTGGCATATTATGCTGACGATTTACAAATGTGGCAGATTTTGGCAGATTTCAAAGGTTTTAATGAAAATCATGCAAATTTTAAATTACATGACATTTTAAATAAGTAATAAAAATTCAAATAAGGTAAATGTAAAAATATTTAGTAGAAAATAATTTCACAATCTGGCAACCTATGCCTTTGTTTGATACCCAGCCCAGATTACACGGGGATTCCCCGCTTGATCTGTTCTTACATAGGTATTGTCATTTGATTGTGGGCTGTAAGTGATAAGTCATAGGGTTCATATTCTTATAACCTTTCTTGATTGAGTTTTCAATCATCTTTGTTTTTACTTCATTTCATTCTCTTACGGCGCTTAGCGTGTATGTGAAGTACAAAATATCCAAATATTGCAAACTTTGCAAAAGCTCTCTTGTGTTTGCCGATGTCAAATGCGTCGTGCGAAAGGATATTTTCTCAAGTCAATCTAAATAAAACAAAAATAAGGAACAGGTTTTTGAATAAACATGTCTCGGCAATAATTACTACAAAAGAGGGAATAAAGGAACACGGAGACTGCGTCTCCTTTAAACCAAGCAAGGAAATGTTAAAAAATATGTCGTTAAAATCCATGTACAAAGAAAATGAAGACGAAAATTTTGAAGCCAATGTTGATTAGGTGTATTGTTTTTTTGTACGTTTAGCGTAGTTATAATGTTGATTAAAAAAAAATATGAAAATACGTTTTTTTTTATTTTCATGTTGGCATATTTTTGGCATTTTTAAACGTCGAGTGTGGCAGATTTTGGCAGATTTTTTGGTCCGTGTGTGGCAGATTCGCCGTTTTTGAGATGGTCACACTGGATCCCATTGAATCCGTGCGTGTTGTTATGTTGTATATATTATTTACATTATATTGAAAATTGTTAAAAATCAACATTTTTCTCCAAATAATCTTTAAATTTCTTTAGCCGTTTCTTAAAATATGGTGCTGTGGATATCATTGTCGCTAAACAATCAATATGGATGATTTCATTACCAATGAAAGTTCGTGGAAAAAAATGGTGATAGCGAAGTCGAATAATGAATGGGTGTCTACCATTAAAACAAATCAAACTAGCGACGATATCAAGATGGACATTCGAAGCTTCTCGATGGGTGATGAACAAATGCCTATAAACAACATTAAAATAGAGCACGAAGACGATAACTCTGAAATTGTGATTCCGGACACTCCTGCTAGTGAGATTTTTGTTCAAGAGGTAAACCCGCTGTTGGTCGAAGCTTCACATTTAGCGAAGCGGAGACGTCGGAAGGGCTCGGGTCCGAAATGTGAATCGCCTGAGGAGCGAGCCGTTCGACTGGCGAAGATGTCAGCGTACGCGGCGCAGAGAATCGCCAACGAAACGGCTGAGCAGCGCGCGCTGCGCCTGCGACGCATGTCCGAGTACGCCGCAAAGAGGCTAGCGAAAGAAACTAGCGAACAGCGAGCTAAACGCCTTGCACGAATGTCAGAATATGCAGCTAAGAGGCTCGCTAAGGAGACCCCTGAACAGAGACAAGCCCGGCTAACCAGAATGTCTCAGTACGCCGCCAGAAGACACGCCCTCAAAAAGAATATGAACAGCAGTCTCGACTCCCCACAATCTATCGGCAACTCCATGGAAGACCATATTCCTGGCCAAAGTTGAATATTTTACAATCTCTATACATACCAGTCATCACACTTTTAGAATAGGAAATCTAGATTTGCAGACATTTTATTTTTACACAATAAATGATAAGGAAGAGAATTATGTATGTATATAGAAATTTATGGGCTAAATACATTTATTCAGCTCCATTTAACTTTTACTGAAAAATTTAAGATGCATTTAATTAACTTATACAAAGCAGAGTGTACCAGACATGCTCATCATGTTTATGATGGGAAAGATATATAAACAGTTGTCTCCATCTGTTTGGCGTTGAGGCTAAATAGACATTTAAAGCTAATGTTTATACACCTTCATATAAAAGAATTGCTTTTTGCAAATAAGTGCTAATACAGCTGAATGAATGTACCTATATTATTTGATTGTTTTCTTTTTATTATGAAATTAATATTTTATTAAATAACAGTCAAAATTGTTTATAGTGACATTGCTACTATGAATGGATCTATCACTTAGAAGTCCCAGTAGACTATGAATTATATTTAAAGTACACTTATGTAGATATAACAGTATTTAGGCACCTTTATCATCTTGAAATCAAAAGGTTTGTAATATATGCAGGAATTTGCTTGCAGAACTACTGGGACATAATTTAGTAGTGTGCAATACACAATGCAGAATGACCTGGTGCCCACCCCAGGATGTTTGGTTACTGAATTAAATTTTTTGAAATAAAGAAAAAAAAAGATTTATTTGGGAAAAAGATTTATTTTAGATTGGGGTCCTCTCAGCTTCATTGGCAATCTCATCTCGGGTACCAGGCCCTCCCCAAAAAATGTCCAAGTTATGCCCATGACTATGATGCAAGAAATTCTACTATTTCCCAAAGTTTCAAATGGTTGTCAATTGTTATGCATAATGGTGAGCCGTATTCCAACCCTATTTTGACCTATCATCACAGCAGGAGTAGATCCAGTCTTCAAAAAGGTCTAAAATCATCAGTGCAAAGAGTAGAATAAGTATAGGGATACAGTGTACTGATAAAAATTATACAGTAATTGTATATTCTCACATCAGTGACAAATTTGGATCAATATCCAGGTTCACTGTTTTGGTTACCTAACCAGAGGTATAAATTAGATCCGAGCTTGCATCATGATGAATTTTTCATCACTTGTCACCAACAATGTGCCTTCTTGAACAGTAACTAGCAATAAAATGTGCTCATATTAAAATTTGTAATTGATCCCTGGCAGCTACAGCTATTCTACCGACAATTCTTAATAGGTTGGAAGACTACTGGTTTCCTAATTAAGGCGTTAAATCATTTTGCTTTATATAATTGTCTTTTCTAGTATTTAATAATCAATAAGTCGTCTGTTTGTAACAATGGCTTCTATTTTTTGTTACTAATAAATCTAATAATAGCTTGCAAGCTATTCAGAAATTGGCCACTTGGATAGATCTTTATATGGCTTATTCTAAATGTGTGCAAATTTATTAATATAGAAATAGTAAATACATTTTTATATATTTTTGCATTTTTTTTGTAACAGACATGTCCATTGGTTTTGTAGCCTATTGAAGACCAACTGCTACGTTAATTCTAAACAACTAAAGCAATGTTTGAGTTTTTATTCAATTTATTCCTGAGCACTCAAACCGTTGCTCAAATACTTGTGTGTTAGCTACACACAGTTTGGTTTTATCACAAAATTTTACTAACAAAAAAAATGGAAATAAGGTAGGCAATTGTGTGGTAAATCTGTCAAAGAAAAAAACACTTCAGTAAATATAATATTGGTTTTATTTATTACACATCAATATAAATGTTTACTGTGTTGGGCAATTTTCTAAAGCTCAACTCTGAATTATAATATAAGTAATATAAGCAAAATTTAAATTCAGAAAAGTAGCCTACTAAAGTCCAAATTATTACATTTATTTTTTAACAATCTTGAGCTAAACAATCAATTCTTACAATAACCCTCCTGTCGTAGTCTGGTAAAAAGAAATAGCAACCATTTTTGCAACATTAGATTTTTAATCTATAACTTTTGTGTCTACCTTACTTTCCAATTACAAATTACATTTTAAATTACAAATTACATTATAAACACATACCTATCAAGATCGTTGATATTGTAGGAGTCATAAGAAAAGTGACAGCAACCATTAGAGAAAGGGTAGAGAAAATTACTAAACATTTATAATAATTTTATCTATCACAAATATATCCCTACATAAATTAGCTTGAGATTCATAAGGACAAGGAATGTTTTATCAGTCTAGCTTAAATACTTACATAAAAGTTTTATTAATACAATATAATACTATAATTTCTGGCTCATATACACCTAATAATCTTATCATATTGCATAATTATACAATAATATCTAAGATTTTATTAGAAATATCGAATAAACAATTACAATTTACAGTATTCTTTATAGATTGGAATTTCATAAAAGCTTTACTCTTATAAGATTTAGGTATCCTTTTACAATAAACATGTATTGGATATAGATATTTAGTAAAGAATAAGCTATATGGCATGATATCCATAACGAAAGAACTAACCTTTCCATATATACAATTTCCTCTTTGTGCCTTCCATGTGTGCCATCATATATTTATTTATTTCCACCAATCATAAGAAACCTTAAAGTTCTATATTAAAGTAAAATACACAAGAACTGATATAATATTTGTTAACTATATTACATTATTTGAAACTGTACTTTATTTTATAACTAATATTAATTATTGTACATAACATGTACTATAATAAATTTTGTATGATAAACATGCTTGTAACATCTTACATCTCATCTAATCTTGCTCAACAACTTATCAGTACATATCCTAATGTGATGCCAATATAACCATTACCCTGCCAATTGGGCGAAAAGTACTGGCTTATATACATACATACATACACTGTACAAGCCCTAACAACAAGCTGTTTTAACGGTAACGCGGAACTAGCTTCAGGTTAAAATTGTCTTCGTTTTACACTGCTAAAATGCTAAGTTTTAATACTTATTACTCAACCCATCACTTGACAAGTTTTTGATTAATTTCCAATACGATGTTCACACCTATCATCTATCTAGTCAGCTAGTGGAAGTGACCACAATATTTTGATACATTTCCAATATGATGTTCACACGTACACCTAAAGGTTTGCCAATCCAGGCTAATGGGCTATGGGATGTGACCGCACTCTCACACATAGTGGTCGGTGGCGCCGGGCAGCGTGGAGAGCGGCTGGGCGCGGCGCTAGCAGGGCGCGTGCGCGGCGGCGGGCGCGAGTGTGGGGCCGGCGGGCGCGAGTGCGGCGCCGGCGGGAAGCAGCGGGCGCGCCGACCCGCCCGAGCTGTACGACTCGCCCGACGAACGCACGCTCGACTGCGACAGCGGGGTACCTGCGGTGACGCAATGCTTTAGATATCGCTTGATGAATTGACGGCACCACTGCCTAGTGCCTAGTGGTGTGCTGTGATGTGAATGTAACCGAGGCGCGGAATCATTTGGATTATGTCGCTGTCATGTAAATCTAATACGAAGGCCATCGCGCGTTCAAAATTTAAAAGAAAGGTCAATGATATATGTATGAACGTATTCACCGCGCGTTGGTGCGGAAACATTTGAAAAAAGTCAGTAGCTGTAGGTCAATTACATGTGAATGTATCAATCGTGCGTTACCACGCGGAAAACTTTAAAAAATTAATAACATGTGAATGTATCCATCGTGCGTTATCACGAGGAAAGATTTAAAAAATTAATAACATGCGAATGTATCAACCATGCGTTCCATTGCGGCAACTTTTGAAAAAAAAATCAATACAATGTGAAAATCCACTGCGCGATCCCCCGCTTCTTTTACAAGAGTTTATAAAATATGATGTACCCAGCCAATCATACCTGGCAGGGATGTGACGTGATGTGGCAGCGCCCAGCGCTGGGGGGCGCATTCCGTGGCCACCGCCGACGTCACTTCCTGGAACAAATCGCCCACACATCTAACCAACACGTCACGATCACCACCGGTGGATATTAACAGTTAATACGATACCTGATAATTGCAGCGAATTCAGTTCACAAAATAAAATGCCACCTTTTTGAGAAATTTTCATTAAAAAAGTTAAAACTTCATTATTATATGTTCATTATATATATGAAGACTCTTTCTTCACAACACATATACACATAGGAAATTGCAAGTTAGAAAAAGTTATCCTCAAAATATTCAATGGCATCTTCCTATACACATTTCACCATTTAAAATGTAGTAGGTAGGTAGTAGTTTTACTATTCCACGTACAGACATTCCACTCAAAAAAAAATCGGGGAACGTCGTTCTGGCAACTGGTAGGTATACCATAACACAATAGGCATGATGACTAATTTTCAAAATATCTATGATATTCAGAAGTTTCTATTATGTCTAAAATATGTATATCATATTTCTGTAGAAAAATAAGGCTTTTGTGCAATAAAAGTACATTTAAATTTTATGTTTCAAATTCATTCCAAAACGCTCGCCGGTGTCATGGCGTGTTTACTGAGACGTGACGTAAATTGACGTAATTCGATCTGATGGGTGTTTTATCATGGCGGATTGTTGTATTTTGTAGATTTATTTTAACAAATAAATTATTAATCTCGATATTAATAAGAGAATAAATACATGTTTCAAAACGTTTGAATCCTATTTCATTAGATCAGATAAATATTTTGGCGATACTTGATTACTGTCATCATGCCTATTCTACCAAGTGTAAACTGAATTCACTCTTCAACAAAAAATAAAAGAAACAAACCAACAAAAATTAATCACAACACAAGAGCTTGAGTGGCTAGGGGTGCGTTAAGTGACAGCTGACAATGGATGCGGATGCGGTACAACGGCGAACGATGCGCAACGGAACGACGATGGCAGCTACGTACAAACGACTACACACGGAAAGCGAGCGACAACTAAGATACTGAGGGGCCGGCGACACGCACACACAGTCATGATGCAAACTTTAATTTTTTAATCATCATCTACCAACAAGTTTATCATAGTGTTAGAGATTCTCGGAATAGACTATCCTCCCCCTCCCCCATGACAACTTATAAACATAGGCGATCCTGCATGCTAACGGTTTAACGTAACGGCTAAAGGTAGGTAGAATCTACTAAGCCACGATTTTAAAGTACGACGACCTAGACGATGCCTAGTGTCTCGCCACCCGGAACCGCCCTCGAGTGTCCCCCAACATAACAAACTACCCCCTCCCCTTTCCCTCGTTCCCCAATGTGCGTGTCGCGGCGTGGCATCAAGTCACCAAATGATCAACTCACAGAGGGCGGGCGGGGCGCGGTGAGGATCGTGACGTCGTGGGGCTCGTCGGGCGTGAAGTAGTCCGAGTCCTCCGCCGCGCACGCGCACGCGCACCGCTCCGCTGCGGCACAACACTTACGCTCACCCACGCGATACCAGATACACCGTACCACACGCCACACGACACACGACACACGCACAACGGTCACACGCGATTTGTCAATTTACATTGACGGTGAGCTGACCCGGTAGGTTATCTATTCAAGATTTATAATAATTTCGATTAGGGTTTGAAAAGGTAACCCTATTTTTTAAACAGCCCATAATAACATGTGGTATGTTTTCCTCTATACAATGGAGAAAATTGCATACAAATCGGTTCAGCCGTTCCTGAGATTAGCGTGTGCAAACGCATTCAGTGTATTAAATATAATTATATTTTTAATGGTTCACTATAAAGTAACATCAGTATATTCAAAATAAATTAATTACAGATGACAATAAATATAATTTCTTCCTAACAATCAATATAATTATGTAAGTGAAAGCAAAGAGCTTACATTTTATTGTATCTAATTTCTAGGGTTGTATTTCTAACGTCATTTTTTTACTCTACAGCATTTAATTCAAAAATGAGGCCTACTATCTAGCCAGCAATTAATGAAATCTAGAGTAATTATTCTGGCTACACTTAATGATTTTTCTGTATGGCAATGGCTATCTAATAATAATGGCCAATAACATCTAAATAAGCAAATTCAAATCCAACACTGTTATTATTCGTAAATACATATTTTTCTTTCTTTTTTCCAATAGACAATACCTATGTTCCAATATTTCCACTAAACAGCACGGATTACCATGGTAGAGTATTAAATTTAGAATTCGGCCCAAAAAAACTATCTATGTCAATCTATAAATAATGTATGTAGGTATGTATGGTTCCGTTAAACCATAAAAGTACCTACTTATACCTCCCATGGTAGAGTATTAAATTTAGCATTCGGTCCAAATGAAAACTATTTACGTCAATCTATAAATCACGTATGTATGGTTCGGTTTATCTATAAACTAACGTAACTTCCATCCATGTATCCTTACAAACGTTCACATTTACGACATAAGTTCGATAGTATCGTTGGTACAGTATGACGTTAGCCTAGGTAACCAATGCGTACTAACAGTGGTGGCGGTGGTTGTGGTCGGTGTCCTCGTTGTCGGTGTCGTCGATGTGCGCCAGGGCCGGCCCGCCCGCGCCCGCGTTCTTCAGGATCTGTGAACCGCCTTCAATTATATATAATATCTACCTTCTCCTTTACAAATAATTAAATACTGTTAAGCAGTTACTCGTACTTCTGAACAACCTCAACTGTAACATTTTTTTTGTATTTTTTTATATTTTTTTTGTATTTCGGTCGGTGAGAAGTTTGCTAAAGAAATAATATTCGTGGACACATTATAAGGAAATTGGTTCGATTTGTCACTTGCCTTGCCTACTTGTCACCCTGATGGTGAGTGGTCACCGTCGCTTACTTAACTGACACGTGCAACACCAGTGCGTTGCCGGCTTTGAAAGAGAGCTCCTTTTCTGCCTCTATAGAACTTTTCAAATATAAGCAATACAGACCCCATTGGGCGGCATCTGCGTGAGCAAGGGCGAGCGTCGCTCGGCGTCGCTGTCGGGCTCCCCCTCCCCCTCTGCCGTCTCCCCCTCGCCCTCCCCCTCCTCCGCCTCGCCGTCCCCCTCCCCCTCCGCGGCCGCGCACGCCGAGCACTCCTCCGAGCGCAGCGACCGCTCCGAGCGGTGCTCCGATGTCAGCGAACTCTGGCACGGGACAGGAATAGTGAATTTGAAACAATTACACGAAAAATTCCAGCATTATTGTGTCGTTCATCAGAAGTCTATGTCTAAACTGACAAATGGATTTACTTTAAAAAACTATGGCAATCATTACATCAAGCGAGCAATTGAGATTTTAAATTCATTTCTTTTACACACACATTTTCTTTTTCCATTTTTTTGTGATCCTGCAATATCAACGTTAATATTTATAATTTAATATTTATACTTATAACAACTTAATATTTATAAGTACTATATATTTATATGTACAGCAAAATTGTATGTATGTGTACATACAAGTATGCAATCTAAAGAATAGTTATTTATACAGACCGGTTAGTGTAATTATTGTATGTTTACCTTGGATATGTGTTTAATAGACCACTCAATGTCGTATTTATACTTATAACAACTTAATATTTATAAGTACTATATATTTATATGTACAGCAAAATTGTATGTATGTGTACATACAAGTATGCAAAAGAATAGTTATTTATACAGACTGGTTAGTCTAATTATTGTATGTTTAACTTGGATATGTGTTTATCAATGTCGTTAATAGACCACTGTGTTTACCTTAGAGATGGATTTATCGATGTCGTTGAGGCTGGTGCGGCTGCGCAGCGGCGGGCTGGCGGCCTTCTCCTCCGCGCGTTTGGCGTCCTCCTCGCGCGCCAGCAGCACCGACATACGGAACTGAACAGCAAACAGACATAAGTAATACGGCTTGGCTGCAGCACCGATTTTCGGATGCGCAATGCCCGTGCTATATGCGTATAGCTCTCAAAGTTTGCAAATTAAAGTGGCAATGGGCTGGCCGGCAATGTGACAAGCGATCGGCAAAAGGAGCACAGGCCGCCCTCCGACCAGGTGGACTGATGACCTGAATAAGACGGCGGGAAACCGATGGATTCAGAGGGCCCAGGACCGGGCGGAGTGGCGTCGACTAGGGGAGGCCATGTCCAGCAGTGGACTGCCAAGGGCTGAAAGGAAGGAAGGAATGCCCGTGCGGCAACTCTCGCGACAGGATAAACGTGTAACTTTGAACCCCGCGTTGTAGTAGGTAACAGTTGTAGCGAGTGCGATAAGCACACAAAGCGCGACACGATACGGTCGCTCGGAACTAAACACGCGATCAATGTGTCGGATCGACAATGGCGGAAATACTTTCTTTCAAATAACATTGGCATAATTGGAAAGTATTGGAAAGCATTTTTCAATATGGTTTGACAATAAGATTTCAGAGTTAAAGTGTTACAACTATGTTGAGTGTAAAATTGACTGAGTCTATTTGACTGGCCTGTTGGTCTAGTGGTTAGCGACCCTAACTACTACGCCGGAGGTCGTGGGTTCGATTCCCACCCAGGACAAATATTTGTGTGATGAGCATGAGTGTTTGTTCTGTGTCTGGGTGTAAATTATCTATATAAGAATGTATTTAACTATATATATGTAGGTTTGTCAGCTATCCGGTTACCATAAAACAAGCTCACAGCTTACTTTGGGATCAGAAAGCCATGTGTGAGTTGTCCCACAATATTTATATTTATTTATTTATTATAAAATAGAAACTCGATCTATTTATTTAGGCCTCACCTCCGGCGTGAGTGCCTCCTTCTTGCTGCCCTTGCCATCGTCCTTGGAGGCGCTGCCCAGGCTCGTTGAGGAACTGCGCTCCAGGTTGCACCGATTCAGTATTTCCGCAGCCTATCAACAACAACATAATTATTAAAATTATACATAAGTTGCCGATCTTATAATATTATGGTCTTATACCAACGCAGATGATCTACTAGTCCTTATAAATGCAAGCATGAAATAATTGGGATGGTCCAATTAGGACTAACTCTTTCATGGTCGTTGGCCCATGTAAAATCAATCATACTTAATTTCAAAATTCAATTTCCATAAAAGAGTGCTTTCGGAAATATCTAAAAACTCATCTCAAATTTCATTATCCATAAAAAATTACCATCACGTGCAAAAATAATGACGCTACACACACTACTATATCCATTTTTTATGAAGTAGTAGAGTAGAAGTGGTTAATATTATTAAGATTAAATATAATATTTAATTATATTGAAATGGAACATAGAAAAGAAATGTAAGATTACCTGTGAAGCGGTGTCGGTGTCGGGGCTGGCGATGGTGGGGGCGGAGGGCGGGGGCGGCGGCCGGGCCCTCGCCGCCGGCGGGCCGTTCAAGGCTTCTATCAGCGACACCGGCTCGTAGCCCGCTGGGATGTTCTCCATGCTGCCCTGAAACCGACATAAAAACTTGGAACTCTCGCAAATTTCAATTGCACAAGAACCTTTTCACATGTCATTGTGGCGTATTCAAAAACAAAAACTAGGTTCCCAATAAATATTTTAAAGCAGAATATATAAATATATAAAAGTGAGGATGCAACAAAATTGGCCGTCCTGGTCAACAGACGACGTCACGGAAGCTGCAGCCAGGCGCGTCGGCAATATTCAGGGGATATCTGACTATACCATAGTATTTTACTTCGAGCCTTATTCCAGCAGGCCAGCAGACCTTTGCTCAACAGAATCCATAATAATGAAACCAAAGGATCTCCAACTGATGTAGACTTTGACTTTTGCTTCAATCTACGAAGCTTGCCATTACGTAGTATGAATTAACTGCTACTAAGATTCATCTATTCTATGGTATGGTATTTAATTGTGACCTTCGTTCAGAAATATATACATATATACAATTGACAGATATCATTGTGAAGTCGATTGATGAATAAAAAGAAACATAGCTGAAGACAGAGCTTATCTAAGACAAGAACATTCCAGAGTAACTAATAAAGTGATCTCAAGATGTAAAGAAAAATTATTTTATCTGACCTCAAAAAAGGAGGAAATTCACAATTTGGTTGTATTTCTATTTTTTATTCATTCCGGCTTTCCATATTGTTTTACCAATTTGTTATCCGAATACAAGGGACCGGGATGAGATGACGAGACGAAGTTTCAGTGAGAGGAACACTTAAAGGATCAGCTCACATCCGGGGGGCTGGCGGGCGGCAGCGCGGCGGCGGGCGGCCCCGCCAGCCGCTGCAGCGCGCGGAGCTGCAGCAGCGCGCGGAACGGCGCCCGGCAGATGGGGCAGTTGTTGGCCTGGTAGCGCAGCGAGTCCGCGCACGAGTTGCACAGGCACAGGTGGCGGCACGGCAGGATCAGCGTGTCGCGCACGTCGCACATGCAGATCACGCACTCCGACCCGCCGTCCTCCGTCTCCTCGTCCGAGCTCGGCTGAAACGGTGACATTAGGCGGACGTTACGATATTCAGACGATACAGCCGTAGCGGCTCGACCGGGAAGGTACCTTGGTATCCAAGTTTTTGTTTTCAATGCCATATATTTCCTGCAGCAAGTAACACAGTCCGTCTACAAATAGTTTCTGTTTGAGTGCCTTCAACACGTACGTGCCATCTGTGTGCTTCTCGATCACGGCTATTGTTGTGTGCGACTGCCTTATCTCTGCAACGTAATATATAATTTTATGCACTTTCAAACATTAGCATGACATGAAAAGTTATGCTTAAAAAAGTTTAAATTACTTGAAAAAATAAATTACAGTCAATAGAAGTTTGTTTCAGCATATTTTTTTTTTTTCAGTAACCCATTAAGGACCCACTGCAGGGTCGGGTCTCCTTCTCGTAATGAGAGGGATGTAGGCCTATGTTTCAGCATTACACAACAATTTGTTATTATATTTTTTAAATTTATTTATTTTAAAATCGCAAATTAAAATAAAAAGGCATGCTATGATTGTTTACCAAAAAGGGGCAGTGTAAAAAAATGTAACATTAGGTAATTACCTATTTTAGGAAAAGCTTGCCTCTAAAGAACATCTGGTGGAAAAATAATAAATACAAACGCTTACCGTCTTGCCCTTCATCAACCACACAGTAAATAGCAACAGGTATGATCTCCCTCTCTGGGTTGAATGTCAGATCCTCGTCTGCAAACTTGGACGGATCGAACACATGGAGTATCTGACAGAATTGCTGGTTCGCGCCTTTCTTGTAGTGATAGGTTTGAGACGTCATAGTTGGGTCTCTAGGGTAATAGCTGGAAAGATCATAAGAGATTGCATTAAGTTGATCATCGAGGTCCTATAAAATGTTACATTTGGTTCAATATATTGAGAATATAAAGTTATTTTATTGAAATTTATATGTTCTTGAACTCCAATCAAACCACAAGATGACAATATGTTCCCATTCCTATATTTCTAGAATTTTTTTATTGAGTGATTAAGTGATTTGTAGAATTTTAGGGAAAAACCTGATGAATATTATGCATTGTCATAATGTAAAAATCTCAATACTGTGGTAACGATAGAGAAAACATGAAAGGACATAATGAATAAAGAACATATGCTATATTGTTGTTTTGTGTTGTAGCAAATATAAATTAATATTTTAAGCATAATACTTTTTATGCAAAATATACTACAGCATTAGCAATCATTACTATTACTACTTGTTTACATTACTATTTGCAGTCATTATCGGTTAGGTTATTATCAATAGGTTGTTACACTATTAATTTTATTTTTATAGACTTATTAGCAATAACAATGTATCACACTGGTGATATTCAGTAGAAGAAAGTTCAAAGCTTGACAACACTGAAATTGAATGACTGTTGAAAGTCGAATACTCTGAATATGGATGACTTTTGAAAAATAGAAAAAGGAACTATTGATACAAAATGAAAAAATAAATACTATACAAATACTCACACAACACCAGTGGGTGTCACCTCCTCGGTACAGAAATAAAAGATGGTAATAGCGCATCTCGCATCACAATCAAAAGTGAACTCTATATTGTAGTAAGTTCCTTTGCCATTACATTCAACAGACTTGATAACTTGGTCTGTTATCTTATTGGTGTCGGTCAGCTTCCCCACTGGCTCCGGACAGCGGACGAACCTGAGGGACTCCTTCCGGATGTTGATGAGGCTCTTCAGGGTCTTGGTTGGCTCATTGGACTGTGGCGGGGGGTAAGGGAACTGCAAAGAGGTGGCCTATTAACGATATTTCTTTTCAGTTCTTGACATGTGCTTTTAGGTTTAATGGAAGTGAGAATGTGTGTGTTGAAAATTTCTTATCGTTTTAAAGTAAAATTGGTTACAAAGCTACCATTCATTTTATATTTTTTGAGTTGTCTATGTTCAACAGCAACAAAAAGAACAATCCATCAGGTGGCCTGTTTGACTGGTTTTTACATAAAAAAGAGCATTGTGTATGTATTTAATATATGCAATTTTATATTTGCTATGGTTTGAAATTCATACATACAGGAGTTGGTCTGCTTCCTAAAAAGTTCAGGTCCGCATTTTCGCCAAACAGATATGCCTCTGGTTGTGGAGTATCAAACCTTTCTCCACCCATTATAAAATGGCTGCCAAAGTAGTTGCCTGTATAAATCAAGGCATCAATTACCATTTCACACAATTTCTATGTTAACTACTGTGTAATTCAAAGTTATTTTATTTCATTTCAAGCAATTATCGACAACTTCAATGTTATAACCCTGAAAATATAAGCTACACTTCATTGAAACCGAGTTAAGATTATTTAGAGATACTCTAGCGGAAACAAAGTCGCTATTCATGGATTCTTACATAAACAGGCTGAGTTAAGCTTATTTCAATATGAAGAATATTTACATACACAAATAAAAGATACATCTAGCGATCCTATGTAGAATAATTGAATAAATAGTCTATTTATGGACGTCATACGTACCCGATCTGGGTGGATATTTGTATGCGTGATTTGAAACCACATCCGCTTCTTCGACACCAGCATTTTGTCTGCTGGTTAAAGCACCCATTGTGAATAACAACAAGAATCCTCAACAACACGTTTAAGTAGAAGAAATAAACAGAATTATTGGAAAAAATGTTTTAAACAAAGTAGCACAACATTGACAATTGACATTCTGATTCTTTGACATAAAAATGACATTTCATACCATACCATACCAAAATGTCAAAAAAGCATTTAAGTAATCGTTCAGAAGATGCTATCGAGTACATCTTAATAAGGTAAAAAATTAAGAAAAGGCACTCAATAAATTACCGGTATATAATATACCCGTAAATTAAATGCTACAGCATTTGAAAATTGAATCGTTTTCTTCTTCTTTTTGCCATTTATTTAAGGAATAGGTCCTGTATAATCTGTTTTAAAACATTTGACAGCAGCAGGGGAGAGGATGTTTGCTCGATGTTTAAATATCGATTATTGAATGTAGTGAGAATCGATAACATGTAGTTTCATATTTTATTCAATAATATTCAATTTTAAAAACCCATTATAGAACCCCAACACAACAATGAATACCTATCAATTATGATAAGTATTTTTACTTATTATATTTTTTTTAGGTAAGAAATACAAAAATAAGCAGCCAGCAAGTTATCAATAACGCCGCATCTCTCGATTCTCATACTTTATCGATTTACTGGTTTATGAGTCATTATTTCATTAATTCATTAAAGCTATGTGTCGCTATGGCTTTTTCAAATAGCGAAACGAAACCGCTATGTGCTCGCGAACAACGTTGTAAAAACTATCTATATTTGAAAACTATCTATTTCCGTAGCGTCAATCAAATATGGATCTTATACGTATGAAAGCAAGTGCTATAATTGATTGTTTAATACCGTCCGAGAGTTAAGACATTTTAGAATGTACGCAGGCAGCAATCGTAAATTTTTATTGCTTTATTGCTGTAAAGACGAATGTAGGTTGTAAATCAATTAGAATTAGGTCTAGTTCTGTTTGCGCTGTTTGATATAGTTGAATACGAAGCGCGAAGTACGAATTGCAAAAAGCAAGCAAACTCGGTTCGGTAAGTCGTAGTACTCGTAGTTCACAAAATATACTTTTAATTTAATATAAGTAATTTTATACAGGCGTACTTAAAAGTTCATTGTATATACATTAGACTATGTACATCGTCTCTATTTACATATCATACATTATTTACACGTATGTTCAATATTTACAAATCTGGGTCTTAGGTATTCCCATTCAAAAACATTACACCTTACCGATCGTCTTCGAAAAATTGTTATTTACAACACAAACTATTTATTTACACCTTACTGTTTATTTTTATTTACACTAGATGTCTATATACACTATAGGTACAAAAACCACCTTTTCCAACCGTAAACAAACAAACTTCGGTACGTGAACGCGACGCGAAGAAAGTTTATTAAACACTAATTTCAAATTTAAAATTACGTATTAATACCAACGAATTTAAATATCCTAGAAGCAACATTTTTCATATTTTTAAAAAAACGGCGAGAGGTACGTTTAGGACCAAAATAATATCAACTCAAATTTAAATATTCAAAAGTTGACCTTAACGCACAGGTATACGATTTCACTTTAAATGCAGGCGTCCGAGACTTAAGACATTTTAGAATGTACGCAGGCAGCAAGCTCGTAAATTTTTATTGCTTTATTGCTGTAAAGACGAATGTAGGCTATAAGTCTATTGGAATTAGGTCTAGTTCTGTTTGAAAATCATAAAATTGTTTCATTTAGAACAGAGTTAGGAGTCGTCGTTGATGTTATTTTTTTATTCTTTTTATTGTATTAGAATTAAAAAACAAAATTATTTGTTAAATGCATAACTAACTTAGTTTATCTACCGAAGGAACGATTTATTATTAATTAAACTCATAATGATTATTACTATAGTTTTTTGCCCACTGTTAAGATAAATCAGGCTAAAGGTGGAAACGACTTGTAATTGGCATTACAAGTCGTTTCCACCTTAGATAGATAGTTGTGCTTCGCTAAATAACTAGCTACCGTTGGCTCAGCGGATAGATAGTTGTATAACTATCTGCGCTATATAGCCCTCACCTCTAATCATTATAGCAAGTAAGTAGCAGAAAAAAAAGCGCGGGAAACTTAAAAAGGGCGGACGTGTTTTTCTGGCTGTAAATTGTTTTATAAATTTAATTGAGTTATATCAATCAGCTAAGTTGTGTAATATAGTAAATTTATTTTTTAACTTGTGTAAATATATATATATTAGTTTATTTCTTCGTGTAGGTAAGTAGATTAGACATCATTTTATTTTATTAATATGAACGAACCCCCTGACCCTGGGGACACAGTTCCCCAGGCGTCGAATTTCATTACCATTTCTAATGATAATGAAGATTCTGCTTTAGACACAGATGGGTCTATCAATTTAAAATCGGGGAAGAGGAAAAACCATAAACGTACAATATGCAAGCATTGTAATAAAAAGCGAAGGAAGAATGTAGGTGGTCAACCCAATATTGGCTGCCAGTATACAAGTGATGAGGACAACATTGTGTCGTCTGTATCTGTAGTTCCCGACCATATTAACACAACAGCCCCTGAACCTTTAAATATTAATCAATCTAGCACAGTTGTATACAAGGATGATCCTCAAGTAAACTTCAGAAAATTATATAGTAACACTGATGCAGGTCCATTTATTGTCCACATTCAAAAAGTTACTGTTTCACCGAACAATGGAACCACATTCCACCCTATAACATTTGGCAAATTTTTAAAAATTAATAGATTTGCTAATATCATTGACGGTAGTGTAAAAAGAATAGGAAGAAACCGCATTACCATTTCCTTTTCCACATATACTGACGCTAATATATTTGTAACAAGTAATTGCTTAACTGTAAATAATTTAAAAGCTTTCATTCCTTCATACAATTTGACCAAAATTGGCATTGTGAGAGGAATACCACCTGAGTGGTCTCATGAGGAAATTTTAGAAAATATTCAGACTCCGACAGGTTGTGGTGAAATAATTAAAGTGCGCAGATTAAATTATAAATCAATTGTTGATGGTTCGCCCATCTGGAAACCAACTCAATCAGTTGTCATCACTTTTGATGGTCAATTTTTACCAAAACACATATACATGTGTTACAATGCATTACCAGTTGAACTATATATTTATCCAACCATACAATGCTATAATTGTTGTCGATATGGACATACTAAACTGCAATGTAGATCAAAACCTAGATGCTATAAGTGTGGGCAAGAGCATGCAGGTGAAAATTGTTGTACGGAAGAGGAGTATTATCATTGTATCTCATGCTCTGGGTCACATTTCGCTATAAGTAAGGACTGTATGGAATACCAAAGACAAAAAGAAATAAAACTAACAATGTCACAAAAGTGTATTTCTTATATGGAAGCTGCAAAATTACATCCTCCAATAGGAAAGTCTTATGCTAATGCTGTTTCAATTTCAAGTAACACTAATCAAAATTTAACCCCAATTAGTTTTAAAAACCCATCTAGTCAGAAGTCCAATAATGTGTCATATAGGAAAACTATCTCCCTTCCAACTCGAACTCATATCAGTACTGTTAAAGGCTATGATCGCAAATCACATGAAGAAATCATTAAATCTCACAATAATTTTAATTCTTCTGATACCGGAACCATTTTTAAATCTCAAGTAGATGATGAAGCTTTACAAGCTCCATCTCTTTCAGAAATTATAAACGCGCTTATTGCCACTTTATCACAGTACAATATCTGTTTACCGTCCAACGTTGCACCTTCTAAACCTGTAATATCTAATAATATTAATCACAATGATGGACAGCAAAGTCCTTCAATGGAACTGTCGTAGTATAATTCCGAAAAAAAATGAAATAATCTATTTAATTAACAAATTCAATCCATTCTTAATTTCTTTATCAGAAACTTGGTTAAAACCTGATAGTAATTTTAAAATATCAGGTTATAATTGTGTCAGAGAAGATCGGTCTGACGGTTATGGCGGAGTTGCCATTCTTATTAAAAACAACTTCATTTATTCTCCTTTTTCTCTCCCTTCACATAGTGACAATTTTTCTATTGTTGCTGTGACTATAAATAATATAATTTTTGTGTCTTTATACATTCCTAGGCCTAATCAATTTATAATTAAAGAAATAGAAAATATTTTTAAATTTTTACCACAACCTTTTATAATAATGGGCGATTTTAATTGCCAACATCAAACGTGGGGCAGTTCTGTCTCTTCTTCTTGCGGAGAACTTTTACTGAACGTTCTTGATACTACAAATTTATGTCTTTTAAATACAGGTGTTCCCACTCGTCGTACAAATCCTTATGAAAAATATAGCGCAGTTGACTTATCTATATGCACCCCCAATCTAACATCAAAATTATCATGGTCCATTCATTCATCTACCCATGGAAGTGACCATTTTCCTATAATCATCTCTTTTCCCAGCAAGGATTTTAAATGTGATACTTCAAGGAAAACTCCACGCTTAAGACATAACCTTTCCAATATTACTGAAGAAGTTTGGAAACTTTTTCGTTCCAATGTAGAAGATAATTTTAAATTCAATGACACGAAACCCATTGTGGAACGAGCTGAAGCACTGGCTGCTTCTATTATTCAATCAGCCAATAAATTATTTCCTGAAAAAGGTCGTAAGGGAAATTATATTCCATCACCTCCATGGTGGGACAAAGATTGCACTCGGGCTGTTGAAGAAAGAAAGGCTACTGAAATAGAATATAGTAACAATATGAATGATAAAAATTTCTCTAATCTTATGAACATCATTAAATCTACAAAACTGTTATTTAAACAGAAAAAAGCACTAAGTTGGGAGAATTTTTGTTTATCTATAAGTCCTGACACTCCTTCATCCTTGGTTTGGCGAAATATAAGACGATTTCGATCGTCTTTTAATATTTCACCATCAACTCTAATCATGCCTGTTGATATAGCAGATGATTTTTTAGATAATTTAGCACCTCCTACAGTTCCTGAAGAAAAGCTTGTTTTATATTCTCCTTTAAATCGTTTTGAGTATGATGGAACTGGACTTGGCTCTGAGTTCAATATTATAGAATTAAAATATGTATTAAAAAATGTTCGTGATTCTAGCCCTGGTTTAGATAGTATACCTTACACATTTATTGCACATTTGTCTGATAACACCTTATATAAATATCTTGAGATTGTTAATAACGTTATGATAACTGGTAACATTCCACCATCTTGGAAGATACAAGAAATAATCCCTATATTAAAGCCCCTTAAAAATCCTTCAGATGCCACATCTTATCGACCTATTGCTCTTTCGTCAGTGTTAATGAAAATTGTTGAGCATTTGATTAAAAACAGATTAGAATGGTTTATCGAAAGTAATAATATTCTCAGCAATTCTCAGTTTGGTTTCCGAAAAGGCAAAAGCACCATTGATAGTATTAGTTTATTGACTACTGACATTAGAATAGCTTTTTCCCTTAATTATTCCGTTTTAGCAGCATTCTTAGACATATCTGGTGCTTATGATAATGTAAATTTGTTAGTTTTAAAAGAAAAACTACAATTTATAGGTGTTCCCACCAATTTCATACAATTTATTATAAAAATGTTATCCGAACGACAAATTTGTTTATGCCTTGATGACTCCGTTAATATCAAAAGAACTATTTGGAAAGGTCTCCCTCAGGGCTCAGTTCTAAGTCCATTGCTATACAATATTTACACGTATGATTTAGAAACATCAATTAATGGTACAGTCAATATTTTACAATATGCTGATGACTTGGTTCTATATACTTTAAATCATAACATTACTGAAGCCTGTTCATCTATATCTTTATCACTTGAATTACTTAAAGTATGGTTGGATAAAAATAGACTTCAACTCTCCGTTCCTAAAAGCAGTGTTGTTTTGTTTTCCCGTAAACGATCTTTACCATCCATCAATATTAATTATAATGGTATTCTGTTCCCTGTCACAAGTCAAGTAAAGTTTTTGGGAATAATTCTTGATTCTAAACTTACTGGACAACAACATTGTGAGTATGTACGTAATAAATGCGAAAATCTTGTCAACATGATGAGATGTCTGGCTGGAGTATGGTGGGGTTCACATCCATCGTCATTACGGTTAATTTATAATTCATTGATTCGTAGCCATTTAGATTACGGAACATTCCTTTTACAGCCAGGTAATGCATCTGGTTTTAAATTGTTGGAGGGTATTCAATCTAAATCACTAAGGATTATATGTGGAGCTATGACGTCTAGTCCGCGAAACGCATTGCAAGTTGAATGTTGTGATCCTCCCTTACATTTAAGACGACAGATGCTATGTGACAGATATTTTTTCCGCACTTTACAATTTTCTCAACATCCGTTATTACTTAAACTTAAATACCTTTCAGAATACGTCGATAACTCCTCATATTGGACTCATAAAACAGTGCCATGTTTAGTGATAAGTTATAGGAAATATTTATCGCTTTCATCTCCTATACATAGATCTTCTGTATTACCCTTATTCCAGTTTAGTTATGAATCATTAGTACATCCAGTTCAAATTGATTTCAATCCAGGAATCCACAAAGGTAAATGCAACGCTAACTCACAGTTCAACTTTATTGTTGATAAAAATTGGCCGAATTATCATCGAATTTTCACTGATGCTTCTAAACATACGGGAACTTGTGTTGGAGTAGGAGTTTATCATTCACAATATAATATTGTCCAAAAAATCAAACTACCCCCAGAAAGTACAATTTTTACTGGAGAATGTATGGGACTTTTGAAAGCTGTCGAATATGTTATTTTAATGAAACTCCCGAAAACTGTTATATTTACTGATTCACTAAGCGCTCTCCAAGCCTTAGTGAAGTTTCCATTTAAGTTAAAAACATATCACCCTTTAATTTTTGAAATTAAAAATTTGATTCATACTTGCTCTTTAAAACAATTCATTTTGAATTTTGTTTGGGTACCTAGTCATTGCGGTATCAAAGGAAATGAGAAAGCCGATCTTCTTGCTAACGAAGCGGTGGAGTGTGGGGACATTTATCCATATAAAATATATTGTCCAGACTTATCACCTTTAGCTATGCTGTCCCTTAAAAATTCATGGCAGAGTCATTGGGAGGAAAGTAGCAAGTACAGGGGTAGTTACTTGTATACAATCCAACCAACCATAGAACGAAAGCCCTGGTTTTCTAAATTTAAGTTAAATAAACAAACCACCAGTATTTTAATCCGTATGAGAATGGGTCATACTTGCACACCAAACCATTTAGCAAGAATACATTTAGTAGACAGTGCTCTTTGTGCTTGTGGAACAGATATAGGCGACACAAACCATATATTTTTTTCCTGTCCTCTTCTTAATCATACTTCGTTTTTTACTTCCCTCATATCATTTAAATTCCCTTTTCCTTCTTCTATTCCATGTCTACTTTACTCTAAATCTCCTTATATTTATAAAGCTCTATCATTATTTATTATAGAAAATAATCTTAAGATTTAGATTTTGTAAATAATAATAGTTAGTGAAACTTGTATATATATGGTTATTATATGTTAGAATTTATCCTTATGTTATATTTATTGTAAATTAATTTCATTTATTATTACTTTAATTTTCCTGATTGATCCTTTGTCCAAATTCCCGTCCACAGTTTTTCTATTCCTCCTGTTTCCCTAACTTGACGATTGGCGATACGTAAAATTGCGTGGTGCCATCACTAAATAAAAAAAAAAAAGTAAGTAGCAACACCGCAATTTTGACAGTTCTCTTTTGCGAGGTTACGGTGTCACTTTGTGAGGTACATATTTATTTGTGCTGTGAAATCTATAAAAATCCAAAGCACGGATGCATTTCGCTGTGTGATTTTAAAACGTTACGATCTTGAGTAATAACCGAGTTTATTTTTTGGTATATTTCAGATCACAATGGGGCGCCGACCAGCTAGATGGTTAGTTGTCAAAACTTTACATGTTGGTGTTATTTCTTAGTTCTTAGTGCTGTTTTACTAATAAACCTAATGTTTCCAGCTATCGGTACTGTAAAAACAAGCCGTACCCAAAGTCACGGTTCTGTCGTGGTGTGCCAGACCCGAAGATCCGTATCTTCGACTTGGGTAAGAAGAGGGCGACCGTGGACGACTTCCCGCTATGCGTCCACCTGGTGTCCGATGAGTACGAGCAGCTGAGCTCGGAGGCGCTGGAGGCGGGCCGTATCTGCTGCAACAAGTACCTGGTGAAGAACTGCGGCAAGGATCAGTTTCACATCCGCATGAGGCTGCACCCCTTCCACGTTATCCGCATCAACAAAATGTTATCGTGCGCTGGAGCTGATAGGTATGTACGGCTTTTATTTATATTATTTTGCTTAATTAATTTACTTTTGTCGATTTTCTCTATGATTTTTTCTCTGCATCAATTTGGCTCATTTTAGGGTTGGGTGTAGCCTTCGGGACACTAGGGGGACCAGGGACTTAAAAATTTCATCAAAAATTTCAACCCTATATAACCCCTCTTTTTTATACTACCTATGGATAGAGGGATCTATGGAGGTCAACTTTGCTCAAGGGCTCACCGGCCCACTGCTCTGAAGTCAATCCTCGCGGAGCTGGAGGGTAAAAACCAAAGGTCATTATGAAGGAGTCTGAGACTTAGAAAAATTTTCTTCGGAAATTTTCAACCCCGTAAAATCTGCAGTTTTTGGAGCAAATTTTGGAGGAAAATGTGAGATCTCCCGCCACTACAAAACTATCAAGTCATTTTCATGCGGTTAAGCTCCATTTCAAAATATTGGGCAATCAAACATCTGTCTTGCCTAGTCATTGTATGACACCAACTAAGATAATTCCCTTGTGATAGTGGAAATGTGTAATATTTTTGCATGTCACTGTTTGTTTATGTAAGGAAAGTTCAACTAGAATTTTGTGTTCATTATTGATAAAAATTGTCGGGGTATCTACTAAAATCATGAATTTTTAATACATTACTCCCTTGTCAATTATATTATCACCTATGTTTTGGGCATGCCCGAAGGGCATACTATACTACTAAGGAATCTTACTAGAACCTGCTAGGCGTGTTGAAAGCGCTGAGTATGTTGATAAGGATACTATTTACACAAGATACAATTTACACTAAAAACTATGGGCCCTCATAACAACGGGCCTTCAAAAGAACTAAATGTAAGCTGTGCTTTAATGTATAGTAGTATTTTAAGCCTGTATACCAAATAGTAATGATAAAATCCATTACAGCTCATTCAGACATCTGTTCATTGTCCTCAATGTCCTCCGTTAGCACATTTGTAATACAAGTATTAAACGAATCTTGACTATAAACTAACATTTTAGTTATTAATCAACCGGTTCGACTCACTGTATAATATATTATTTATTTATCTGTGATGCTGACATGTTTGGCGGCAATAATCAATTTTCACATGGACATTTTTCATTATGGAAAACATAATTTCGAAACTATAGATCATATTCCATCCTTCCCTTATCACATTATTTCTCTATCTCCAGGCTCCAGACCGGGATGCGTGGTGCGTTCGGCAAGCCCCAGGGCACAGTCGCGCGCGTCCGCATCGGACAGCCCATCATGTCGGTGCGCTCCAGTGACCGCTGGAAGGCACAGGTGATTGAGGCCCTGCGTCGTGCTAAGTTCAAGTTCCCCGGCCGTCAGAAGGTGAGATTGTTTGTAAAAGTGGCTTGAGGCAAGATTAGATCACAGAATGTCAGTTTGTGGTGTCTTTTTAAACAAGATGAAAGCAGTGGTGCAAACAGGAACTGTTAGGTACCTAAAATTTTGTATTTGAGTACTTACGCCAGAAATAATAACCAACCTTTAGATTACGGATCACCTAAATGACATTTGCTTGCTAGGCAACATTTTTAGTTTCAAGGAAATTATATGGAGTATTTGAGTGTCTTCACAACTTCGCTATATGTATTTTAGCATAATCATACTTGATATCAATTTTATTTATATTAATAAATAAAAATTGTGTTTTTTTATCTATAGTAGACTCTTAGCCTATCAAGGTACTAATTAAATGTTCTTTATTTTCCAGATCTACATTTCCAAGAAGTGGGGTTTCACAAAGTACGACCGTGACGAGTTTGAGAAGCTGCGCGAAGAGGGCCGCCTGGCCAACGACGGCTGCAACGTGCGCTACCGCCCCGAGCACGGACCCCTCGACTCTTGGAGGAAGGTGCAGACCGAGATCTACAGCGTGTAACTGCTAAGCACCAATAAACTATACATTTTATTTGAGACTTTCATTTTGTCTTGTATAAACCTTTTGACTAGTAAGGGGGAACTTGCAGCGAAACGTCTTCGCTAGAGAGATATTATGCGTAAATACATCGCGTCCACAAGCATCGCATACGAAAATCGAGGGAAATGAAGCGCGTAAATTTTCAAAACCATCATACAGGATTGCAGTTGACTTGCCTTTGTGGGCAGTTTCATTGGCCAGTGTGATAGGAGGCCTATATATTCAAGAGAAAATTGATCTTAATTTGTTTTAAAAAGAACGAAATAAAGCCTGCCAAGTGAATAAAACATACAAAGTACTGTTGAAATATTTTATTTACAGGTCTGTATATTTTTTTATTATATCGTGATTTGTACTTAATTATTAAATAGAATAAAATTCATTATTTGAAAAATGCTACCTAAAAAACAAGTCTATAGATTTACAAGGAACTTTAGGCTTCTTTAACGGTGATGTAGATTTTCTTTTTCTTTTAGCACTACTCCCTGTTACGTGAACTGAATTTGATTTGTTATTGAGAATACTACTTAATTTTTGTGCTTCGTGAAAATCTGAATGCTCGATAAATTTCTCAATCGGAATCTTCTTATTACATTCTGTACAAGTTTCAGTTGGAATTGTATCATCTAGTTTCACAAAAAAACTTGCTATCGATGGAACCCTTTGCTCTGGTAATTCTTCTGTCACTTTACTCTTTTTGTGTTGCTCCTTAGCTAGAGAGACTTCCATTGTATGTGTTTTTTCTTTAATTTCCTTTAATTTTTCCCTTTCTTCACGCATAAGTTGTCTCTCTTCATTTCTTAGTTTGACTGCAACATGATAGTCAGCATGTTCATCTAACATATCAATGGGTATTGATTTTTTGCATTCCGGGCATTCAAACACTTCTGTTGATTTATTTTCAACTGTTTGTGAAGGAGATTCCTTTACTTCTAGTTTCACTTCTTGGTTTTCAATAGTAGTTTCAGTACTATTTTCAGTTTCTATTATCTTTGAACTGTTCAGAAGTTGTCTCATGCTACTAACACGGGCTACTTCCTCAGCGTCTTCCTCAAATAAAGCTATGCTTTTATTGATCTCCATGTTTATTGTCGATCCAGAATATTCAGTATCGTTGCTGTCATCTCCGCATTGGACAATATTGCAAACTGGTGTAGTAGATCTGTTTGCAGCATCCTCGTTTTTTATTGCATCAACCACAGTTGTAGGTTTTACATTAGCAGTAGTGCCTCCAGATAAAAATTTCGCAAAGAACGACTCCTGTTTGTCCAATGTTGACTCAATGGGTTTTTCCTTTTTAGACTCATCCTTTTCTTCGTTATTTTCCTTCACTTTATCTTTTGAGGAAATATTTGATGTTTGAAAAAACTTTTGTAGAACATACTCTTTTCCATCGCTTTTCTTATCTTTATGTTCTTTTGTAGTTGCTTTTGTTTCTTTTGGGATGGTTTGTTTGGAAGCTCCAGCATTAAAATAGTCTTTGATCTTTTTCACTTTCTTACTTTCTGTATTATCCTCAAACTTCCCTACACTGATCCCAAGAAATTTTATGGGGGCTTTTAATTTCCTATTCTCTTCGCCATCTGAAACAATCAAACCATTACTTATAGTAACTTTTTTTAAAGCACAGTAGGTAAATGAACTCTGTAGATGTAAAGTAATGGATACCTTTGATTTTCACACCTTCAGCGCTCTCCATTAGCAATTCTAAGGCCTTTTTAAAGAACAGCTCCCCACACAGATCATCTTCAGGCATAAAGTTGTAGGACCTCGAGCTGCTGGAATCTTGTCCGTTGGGCAATTGTGTTGAAAAACTGACAACCATTTGTCTTGGGGTCCGGTTATTTTCCAATGCATCCTTCTCTAATCGGTCTTCTATTTCGTCTCCAAGGTCTCGGAGCCATTTGCGCAAACTGTCCAGGTCAGTAAGGGCTGACTTTCCTCGGAGTTGCTTGCAACATCCTATACTTTTTGGGTTAAACCTCGCTTGTACCGGTTCCAGGTTGATGCCTCTTGCCATGTTATATAACCAGGTCCTGTTAATGTTTTCAATATTTAAATTAGGTACCAAATTTATTAGAGAATGCTAATGAACAAAATATTTAAAAATAATGGTTACAATATTATTCATCTACTTATTTAAGCAACCTTTTTGTGAATTAGTTATTAGAATTAGTAGAATTAGAAGCAAATATACAAACCCATTTTTGTCATCGAATTTATTCTGGAGTTCTTTTTCAGAAAACTGCTGCAACTCCGCCATGGTGTTTATTCTCAGTATTTCCTTAACATTGTCTCCAAATTTCCCACCAAGGTGTTTTACTTTCTTTAATGGAAGGGTTCTAAAATCAGATATTGTTTTATTTGAATGGGTTGAACCCAATACTTTTTATAAATTAAAGTCTGGGGAGGGACCACATTTTGTTCTAATTGAACCTACTATTTAGCAAGTTTTTGCAAGGGTGGTAAATCAGAAGTTACTTAACATATAATTGATGGTTATAATAAGAAACTTCTTTAAAAGTACTCAGGTTTCATTGAGACTGGACATGGGCTCACAATTTGTAACTCTCGTACCCTTTTTATTGTAGTCTTGCATGATTTTTAATGCTTTATGCTTCCTACTTCTGCTACATCTACATACATTAAACTTATATTATTTAGAATGTGACATACTTGTAGAGAATGTTTACCCCATGTTTGGGCAGCACAGTCTGTTTGTTGGGTTTATTCATTCCACAGACTAGCTTTGCTAGTATTTTGTTGTGGGCTATGCCAGCTGAACATCTGTACCCTGGAACAAATGAATAATTGTTACAAATGAATAATTGTTAGTCTATCTATTGTACATGAATTCACCCACCCAAATAGGTTAGGGCCACTAGTGTTATGTAACAGTTTATATTTTTATTTATAAGCTTCTGTGGCTAATGGCTAAATAAAATCTTGAATTTCGTCCAACGCTAGAGAAATAGGTTTTAAACTATCTACATAACAAATTTCACCAAAATCTGTTAAGCCATTCATATATGAAAGAAAGAGTAAGTCACCTTTTTGGGGTTAATAGGTTTTAGACCTATCATAATTATGTGAGTATGTGCAGTTGTAAATGGCTTAATAAATTAGGATGAAATTTAGCACACAGGTTTATTGTAACCTGGAATAACAAATGTTTTTATCCCTCTGAGTGTCAAATTCTTAGGACCACATTGACGAAGTTGCGGGTGGAAGCTAGTAAATTAATAATTACCAGTCTCCTCATAAACGGCTGCTCTCATCTCGCTCACAATGACAGCTCCAACAAGGAGTCTCTTAGCGTGTTCATAGTCAAACTCTATTGAATCACTCCCACAAGAATGGACGTCTGATATAAACTCATCCAAGCTGTCGTACCCCAGGGCGTAGGTGTTGGGCATTGTTGCACTGGTGATTGTGTTCACATTTGTTGACAGCAGCCTTTCTTGGACCTGATGTAGAAAAAGTTAAATGTTAGAAATACTTGAATAACACTGATTATGCACATAAATTCCTGTTATTTTACACCAACTTTTGGTACGTTTCCATTATGTTGAATAAAGATTTTTCCTTGCTAAAAGGGTACATACTACTACAGATTTTTGAGGTTCACATCTGGGCATAGATTTCCCATAATTAATGCCACTTTTAATGTGAGGTAAACCACTTTTTAACCACCCAAAAGAAAAGTATGATGTTCCAATTGTACCTATACATTTTTATCTTTAGACATTCTGGTCTTCTGATCAAAAGGATTTCTTCATTTCAGTATATCAGCTTACAGCATAAGATAAGATATAGGTGTTACATGGTAAACTTACAGCTGCTGTGATGTCTAAATAGGCTTCATCTATTGATGCTCTTTCAAGAAGTGGAGTATGTTTCTGAAGGACTTTCACAACTTCCTTGCCAGCATCTCTGTATCTACAAATTAATTTATATTTCTTTATAAGTCATCTTTTATATTTTTAACATATTTCAAAGAAAGGAGATCATTTTAAAAAGGCATTGTGACTGGTCTCTAACATCTTTTCGCAGGGTCTGCCTTTACATATTTGGAGACTTTAAGTTGTGCAAGTTTTCTTTTTTTACAGAGAACACCAAGCAAATGGGTCATCTGCTAGTAAGTGGTAACTTTTACCTCAAGTCAGTCAAATAGGAATGGAATACAATTTATATACTATTTTATAATTTTTTTAGTATTTGTATGCAAAATTAAAATTTACTTTGTGATGTCTGCCTTTCCTCTGAGGCAAGGCACTGAAGGCAGCTGTATTTCTGGACATTTCTCCTTGGCTTCATCCCCTCTCATGTGCCTGGTCACCCCTCTTGCTCTCGCCACATAGTTCACTGCTATTATTCTGAAATATTAATGTATTAATATGCTGTGAGTATTTATCAACATACACAATGGTACAAGGGCAATAATTTAAATATTTTTTACTTGAATGAAGGTTATAAAGGTAACAAATTAATCAGTTTAATAACCCATAGTCCAGTAAAAAAGTGGTAATAAATTGCCTGTATTCATGGTAAAAGTAACAGCATTACACAAGGATTATCTTGTAAGTAAAATTAACTAAAGTAACATCGTTACCTCCTTTCAGCCCTTTGTAGTTTACTGTTGGATATGAAGTTGCCATGAACATCGACACTACTCCACTTGGTCCAGACAAAGAAATGGGAGAGAGGCTCGAGTCCTCACAAACCTGTGCCCCCAGGATGTGGAGCCAATGATTCAGAGTAGACGGTGACCTATCTAGCCATATCTCCAGCAGTAAAACTTACCCTCCACCTTTCCAAGGGTTGTATTGCACGACCGCAATTGGTTTTCCCGCCAATTCCGGATTCAGTTTCTCTTCCACTTGGCAGTAGAAACAGTCCATGTCCACCAAGACGACTACTCTGTTCTCTTGATCCATGCTGGCAAGTTCAACTATAAATCATCAAAATAATAATAAAGAAGTCTTATTTCACGATTCATACCAAAAATCAAAACATTTTTTTTTTATTCATTCCATTTTTCATTCATTCATGTGTCATTGTCAAAAGTGAAATGTCATTTTAAATGTCAATCAATCTATACGTCTATTTATTGTCAGCTTTTTTTTAGGTTTTGGATTCTCAAAATTAAGCCGATGATTTCCTCTTTAAATAAAAAACGATTTATATCTTTATAGACCTACGACAAACAAAAATGCATAAGAATATGCACCTATCTCATGCATTTTTTATTACTACTTTATTGAATGCCCTCGTTCATTAACCTATCAGTGCAATGCTTATTAGTACTTAACTGCCTTTTGTATTTTATTTTCACCGTTTTCAAGTTTCTTCCTGAATTAAGTAATAAACAATACCTATATCAGTGAAATGCTTATTAGTACCCTTTTGTATTTTACATTCACCATATACAAGTTTCTTCCTGACTTAAGTAATAAATAATAATAACAATAAATAAACCACCAAAGATAGAAAAATATCAAAGTTTATTACAATTAATAACAAGCCATAAAGAAAACAATCAATTTGAAATGAGCTAAAACCCGTGTCCGTAGGTGTTGTTCCACTTGACGTACTGGCCGAGATCGTCCTGCGACACGCTCGGGCGCACCCGCTGCAGCGCATTGATGAAGTCCTGTATGCACACCGGGCGGACCTGTGGAGATAAGCTATTTGTAATACACCACTTTATCAGTAGGTGACTAACTGATGTCTGCTCGTCTTATAAAAAAAACACATTTTTCGAATTACACAACACTGTTTTTGCACAAATTAAAACCCTTCTTTGCGATCGACTCATTTCTTTTTTTTAAATACGTTCCCCATAATGTTCTCTCATATGTGTTCTATTATAATGAGTTCCCATGATCTAATCATCTAATGAGTTATTATGAGTTCTTAAAAATTTTCTCAAATTTTAGTTAGTTAGAGAACGCTTATTCTCGTGATTTCTTCACTTTGTTTTCCTACAGTTACCTACAACAGGTGCCATTTAATTAAAAAAAGTCATGGGTGCATGCCACTATGGTTCGAATGTGGACAAAAAAATTCTTTGCTAGCGGACTATCATCTTGCATAATATAATATACAAAACTCCAGCCAACAGACAAGTGCTGGGACAAGTGTTTTTGTTGATAACGTCAATAACTCAATGTACCTTATCTCTATCGATGCTGACGATTTGCGACAGCGGCACGCACCTAATAGGCCCCATCGCGGCCTCAGAACACAGGGACTTCATATCCGCGCCGGAGTACCCTTCAGTCAGTCTCGCTATTTCAGCAATGTTGTTGGCTGTCAGATCATTCTGTTCAGTCTTCAGTAGGTTGGCTATAATTTGTGCTCGAGCCTGAAAATTTGAATTTACTATTTAAAAGAAACGTCAAATATAAGCAGAGGAGTTAAGGCACTAACACCCGGGACGAAAATGTGACGCCTACTTAAAATAAATATTGGGTGTTAAATTTTGTAATTTACCAATGTGAACATAGTTTTATACTCACATCGACATCTGGTAAAGGAATGTACAGGCGTTTGACGAGTCTTCTTCTGGCCGCTTCGTCCAATTCCTGGGGACGATTCGTAGCACCGACTATAAGCAGTCGGTCGTCCTCACCTGTTATAATTTATTAATATTTTTTTTTAATTGTTAAAGAACAAGGGAAAAAAATTGTCCAAAACATACCAGTCGCAGCGCCATCAAATTGCACCAGAAACTCTGTTTTAATCCTCCTTGTAGCTTCATGCTCACTGTCGCTCCTCTGAGTGAGCAGCGAGTCTATCTCATCTATGAATATTACCTGGAACATTGTGTTACAGCTAAAACAGGAATTCTTGCTTACAACTTTACAAGGCTACAATATCATATCAAGACCCGAAACAACGCTTCCCTAGCTCTAACAAAAGACACATGAACATGCTGCTTCTTGGCGGTTAAAAGTGTAGCAGTAAGTTACTCAATCTAATTAATTGTAGCCGAAGCCTCACTTGACGCTGTGACGACTACCGCCACACGTCAAAAGATGGCGCCACGGGTGTCCTGAATCACGCTAGCGAAGTTTTCTACATCGCTGGCACATATACAAAACTCTAACATAATCGAAGCACAGCCGCTCCCCAGTCATTATCACCTCGCCTGGTGGGCTCTCCCTTTGCGAAACTAGTAACCCCGACTTGATATAATACAAGATTGTTAAAATCTCCCTTTACCGAACCGGTGACTCCAACCAACGTGATATAATACAAGGGTGATAGAAGGCAACTTACAGCGGGCTGATGGCAGCGCGCGACGGCGAACAGAGCTCGAACCATCTTCTCGCCGTCGCCGATCCACTTGGAGGTGAGCGACGACGCCGAGATACTGAAGAACGTGGCACTGCACTGCGCCGCCACGCATTTGCCTGGACATTGGAAACATTACAAATATTACAGTACAGTTGGTGAAGCAAGGGAAATAAAATAATGTATAATGAATATTGTAGTTCGGTCTCATAGATACTTTGTTGTTCTTGATAACTCATTGTGAAGCCACTATTAAGTCACTAAATTAAGTGCGAAGTATGGAGCTGCTGATTATTTTTATAATAAAGAATCCAAGTTCGCGGAAAATTACAAAAGTTTTATCCTAAGGTCTGGTCTTACTTCAAGCTAGCTTCTATATTTATCTGGACACCGGGTCTCTAAATAAAATACCGATTTTATTTTGACGGCCCTGTACCGGGTCGCGACCAGACAAATAACGCTGCTCTAGAGAAATGAAGACTATCCTGTTTAATCTACTTTAATAAAATACGGGATGGGAAGGATGGAATGAAATGTTATCAATATCAGATTAGTATTTTTCTACTGTTGGTATACATTCATATTTACAAAGTTTCAAATTTATAATAAAAATACTAACTTTAGATAACTCTGGTAGTTTTTAGACATTTTACCTATCAAAGTCTTGCCCGTGCCAGGTGGTCCAAATAGAAGGATTCCTTTGGGAGGTCTCCGCAGCCCCGTGAAGATGTCGGGACGCAACAGAGGCCACACCACTGCCTCCTGGATCACAGACTTCGCCATCTGCAGACCGGCTATATCTTCCCAACCTGAAAAGGAAATTTAAAGTTTTATTTTATATCATCATGCAATCAAGTTAACAGACAGATGGGCTGATGGTAAGTGGTCATTGTTGTGCTGACATGTGCAACACCAGAGGAGTCAATATCCTTAACAAAACTAATTTTTAGTTTTTTGGATTTTTATTTATAAAAAAAAGAAGTCATCAGTGCATTATCAGCTGTCAAAGAGGGATTTTTCTCTAATTATGAAATTTTCTTCATACAATAAAGCTACACAAAATAAATCATCGAAAATATTTAAAAGTGCTGTCCACCCGCTATTGTGGACAAGTTTTTTTAAAATCTACTGTAAACAGAAGCAATGATCTTTTAGGATGAGTAGTCATGTTGCTACTCATAAGAAATAATAAAATTGAATTTTTTACTCTAGATTTGTCAGATCAGAGTATAAGAAAAGAAAAGAAAAGAATATGTTTATTGTTGACTGTTACATGAGAAAGATGTTACAAAAATTTATAATAAGTTTAGAACAGTCTACCCTATGCGGGCATAAATATAAATCATTTTTAATGTATATCATAATTTTGTAATAATATTTACCAATTGGAGTTCCTTTGTCAATAATCTCACTCTCAATCAGTTCAATCATCTTTGGATCAATGTGCTTCAGTCTCTCATCCGTTACTATTGGCTCACCTGATTCTTGTTTGTCCCTGTAACAAATATTTTTTCATCCGATCTATCCGAAAAGTACCACTTTGCTCCCTTTTAAGTGCGCCCAAAGTTGGTTTTCTATTAAGAAACTTTTAGCAGGCAGGAATGAGTTTTTCCTCCCTCTTTATAAGTTCCAAGTTCAAAAAGTGTGCAGCAATTACTGATCCGCACAATTTTTGAATTTGGAACATCTTAGTGTTCATTTTCTCATAGAGGGTGATGAAAAGTAGAGTGTATCACTCGGGACAAAATATATTTTTGGCTCGGGCGACATACTTTGAATCCATCGCTACGTTCAGGATTCTACTAAAGAAACCCTCACTACGCTCAGGATTCTACTCTAGAATCCCTCACTTCGCTCTGGATTAACTCTGGATAAGCTCTGGAAAAAACGCTGTCGCCGTAAAAATATTATTTTGCTCCCTTGTCATACAATCTACTATCATATAACATGTCCATTCTCTAAAATAGGCCTCTACAAATTTTTGCTTGAAAATTATACTGAATTTGAGACATTTATTAATGGCATCTCCAAATGGAATCCACAGAAGAATGTGGGTGACTGACATAACTAGCTTTGTTTTCAAACTAAAGTGGCAATGGCCCAATGGGCTAACTGCATAGTTTCCAGTATTGACTCGCAGATGGGGAAAAGTCTTTGAATGATGAACACATGAAAACAATTATGAACAAACTTTTTGTATGCACTCTATACTAATTATTTAATGTTGTAAAACTGTTTCCTTCTTAAGAATTAAACAATTCACTTAGAATTATTTAATTCTTAATAGATCTTAAATAGATCTTAAACCATATATCTTGGCAAGAGGAGCACAGACTGCTCTTCGACCAGGTGTACTGATGACCCGTGGCGGGAAACCATTGAATTCAAAAAAAGTACTGTCTATGAGGGGAAGCCCAAGTCTAGCAGTAGACTGAAAGGCTAAAAGAAAGAAGGAAAGAACAAGAATCTTTTTCACTTACTGGGCTCCAAGCATAGGTGACACAAACTTGCCCTGAGCCTTTCTAGAAGCTCCTAGAGTCCTTTTCGCTGCTGGGTTGGACGCTAGCAACTGTTCCTTGGCTGTCTTGAACGTTAACTTTGCCACATTACTCTTGTGTGCTTTATTTTCTTCTTCTTCCTTCTCTAAATCATAGCTTTTTGTATTTTGTCTATTCACTTCTTTTATAACTGGCCAATCATTGTCTCTTGCCATGTTCTGTACTTCATCAGTTTTGGGGAGTACACAGCTTTTATTGACACTCTTTTTGGCAAATTTAGGTCTGTATAGCTTTTGCTCTTCACCTGATCTAGAGTCTTGGCTTGAATTTTCTGAGAGTGTCTTAACAAAGGAAGAATTGCTAGAATTCTTAAGTCTTTTGTCAGACAGACCAATATCACAGGAGCAGTCATTTTTAATGAAGGCTTTCAGACCCGCAAACTTATCAGGAGTTCTACACTTATTGCACGGTGGGAGTGACTTCTCAAATAATGAAACAGGATCTGTGAATTTGCTGTAATTAATTAAACAAACTTAATTATTCCCTTTAAATTATATTTGACCATTTCACAATAAAAATACAATAAAAAAGCATTTTGATATCACACACATATAAAAAAAAGTTGTATAAAATCTAAAATAAAACCCAAATTGATAAGCACTTTTTTGAAGTCAATTAAAAACAGCTTTGAATAAAATTAAAACTTATCCATCTTGTAATACCTGAGGGAAGACTTCCACGTTTTAATATTGTTTGTATCAGAACTTTGCAGAAGTTCATTAGCAGACCCTAAAATTTGGTTAATTGTATTTTCACTCAGTAATTTTGAATTTTCCTGCCATGTTTGGTTGAGGAAAGTGTTGGATGTTATGTTTGTGGAGCTGTGAAAGGAAAAGCAATTGAACTTCATCATAATTTAATTTATTACTGTTATCATAAGAAAATTAAATTAATTTTACAATACATACCTTTGAAGAGATACTTTATATTGTTGTATGGAAGAACTATTTAATACTGATACATATTCACTATTTTTATCATTTGGCTGTTGAGAATGTTGCATTTTATATTTATTTGCTTACACTTGAACTAATTTATATTAGTTTAATTTATTTAAAACTAACTATATAACAAAAATAAAGTTTCATAAAATCATAAAAGTTTCTATTTTACCGGCAAACTTGTTTTGTTTTGATTGATGTCGATGTCAGATGCTTTGACATTTTAAATTGTCAAAAATTTTGATTATTGTTTTTTTAATGTGATAAAGTTCGTAATTTGAATTCCTAGATTTGCGCCAAATCTTTGTATCCTAAAAAAACTTCTTAACATATGTCATGACAGTTTATAGCCTATGTCTACAAGATCAAGATATTATTTAATCTGTGGATGAAACGTGTGACATTGTTCGTATTTTTCTTGGAGCATTAGCTCTATTCTCCATGGTATTTATGTCATCAATGGATTGTCATTTGTGTCAGTCAATATGTTTGTCAATTTATTGTCATTGTCAGTTGTCTGCATGTTGTACTGTTAATTTATTGTCATCGTTGAACACTACAGCTGCGTCGCGTTGTGTTGGACGTCGAATCGAATAAAATAAAATTGTGTGTGAGTTGTGACTGATTCGACTCAAATCGACTCGCGCAACATCTTGAAATGAATGAATTTCTGTTCATCAGAAGCCTGTCATAAAAATTGTCAAGTGTAGTTAAACAGAATTGCATTATTTAAATATTTGATGAAATGGTAAATTAATAGTGTTCTAAAAAAGGATCGCTGGCATCAAAATTGAGTGGGTTTAGAAAAACATGTTGAATGTGTCGGTATGAGCGAGATGAATTCCAAGCCGCCGATTTATCATGAGAAACAAGTCAAGGAGTTGTGCGCGCTGCACGCACTCAACAATTTATTTCAGGTAAGTGGCTAAATCGCTGAATGTGAACGAGGTTAGGTTAAACAAAT
Organism: Erynnis tages; assembly: GCA_905147235.1. NCBI lineage: Eukaryota > Metazoa > Arthropoda > Insecta > Lepidoptera > Hesperiidae > Erynnis > Erynnis tages. The sequence goes on along the minus strand of LR990074.1, from coordinate 1,514,538 downwards.
CTTTGCTAAACAAATCGTTTGCTATAGTTATTCACGACTCGGTTCGTGCGGCTGAAGAAAATATGAATATTACTCTGAAAACTGCTATGCTAACATTAGAGATGCTTCTTTGTAATGTGTTAGATGTTGAAGGTTCAATTATTGAACCACCTTTTAGTACTTCGTTTATCATTGGTTATGGGATCATAATTGAATGAATATAGTAGTCATAATTGAGAATGCAATGATTTTGTATACAATGATAGTGTAGTAGCTATGAATTCAGCGGCTAACTCATACACACTACTAAACATCTACTAAAATCTCTAACTGTGGAGTCTGGTTTTAAATCATAGTGGCCTCTGATTTAATGTGAAAATGGGTCTTGAAAGCCATAAAAAGTTGTGTATGGTTGAAACATGAAAGAAATGAATGTGTTGTAACACACTCATTTCCACTCTGGATCTGGTTCTGGATCCCCAGTGGAATAAATGGAATGATAAGTTTGAATTTTTGATTCTTATCTATGTGTCTTATCATAATAATATTATGTGACTTATAATATCATGCACTAAAGGAGTTTACAAATCTGATTGATAGACTCAACAATTAGCATGTTTAAATAAACAGACACACAAAAAGCTTCATCTTTATTTTATTAGTATAGATATAGATGTATAGTAGACTAGATATAAATAGCTCAGTTTGAATGGAAAATGGAAATCAATTTGGGTATCTAATAACTGCTTGAATCATTTATATTTCATTAGTTAATCTTCGAATAATAGGACAATACTCTTCTTCAATATGTATTCTTCTTGGATAGGTAATTTGAAATCGATTAAATGAAATCGTTAACTTCCATTAATCCACTTCTCAATTATTAGTGCAATTAGAATAAATTTGTTTTAGTTATATGAGCAGCAAATTGGCATTTGGTGTTAAGTGGTCAGTTTCAGCCCATGGACACCCATGTTGCTACTTGAATAGGGTAGAAATCCTATTTGAGGTTGTATGTGCATGTGTTACTACTCACAAGTACTGAGTTGTTCATCCCAAACGAAGTATCTCTGCTAACTACACCTCCCCAGTCAAAACAGTAGACAATAAGAATATGCTAATGCGAGACGGGTAAAGTTGGCTGCCACCCTCTAAGGTACAGTGCGAGCTTTTATAGCTCTAGTCTTCAGTCTGTGTTTTTACTCTTGTACAATTTGGAAAACAATTTCAAGTAACTATTACTAGAAATTTGTTTCAGCCTCAAATGACAATTTGGTTTTAAATCTTTATAATTTTGTGTTTGCATTATGTTTAAAACACAAATGAAAATAAAAAGACATCTGAGATTGTTTACCATACAGGGAAAAGTGTAAAAAATGGACTTTACCTCGCCAGTTGAGAAAGTTTTACTTTCATTCCAGACTCGCAACACATACTCCAAATCGGAGCTGGACACAATATGCAGTCGACTGTCGCCCAATGTGTGGATCAACCCGCACCGCTCCATGCTCGGGTTGGGCAACTATGATATCAATGTCATCATGGCCGCCTTACAGAAGAAGGGCTGCGAGGCTGTCTGGTTTGATAAAAGGAAGTAAGTAGCTTCTATGAAATTCTTTGGTTTTGGTTAAGCAAATATTGTGTCCAGTACTTCCGCAGTTTAGAATGCTCCGTCTAATTATAACGCTACATCAATATTATGAACAATAAGTGCAGGTTTATGGGCAATATGAAAATATGACATTGAATAAAATTATTTTGATGCCTGATGCTTAGTTTGTGTAAATAAGTTAAGTTGGTTATTACTTTTTGATATTTTGACTACATACTGTGTTTCTCTTCACACTACATTGCTTTAAGTACTAATAATATGCGAGTAAAAACAGCAATGTCTTTAATGCTCAGATTTTTCCTGTTGAGGTTTAGAAAAACATTTAATGGATTTTAACATATTATTATGAAAATTCCTGGCTAATAGAAATCTACTGTTACCTATCCTTTGACTGTAGTTTTATAATTATAGAGTAGTGCTAGATCACTAATGTTTTCGTCTCTCTCAAGCCATTATTAGTTGGATTTTTTTAATGCTTCACACTTGGATTCCCTGTGTCGTGGGTGCCATCGACAAGCACCAGATAAGATCACAGCACACCCAGACCAGAAACAGAAATTCAAATTCATCATTCAAATCACTGCTCTGCTGGGATTCGAACTCAGGACCCTCCGTGCAACGCACCGGTGTCTCAACCATTGAGCCATATGGGTCGTCACATCTAAATAAAATTTAAATGACCAATTTACAGAGACCCCGGCTGCTTAGACCTATCAAACATATGCGGGTTCATCTTGAACGTGCCATCGGACTACAAGTTGGGGTTCGTGATGCTGCCGCTGCGTCGCCGCCATTGGATCACCATCCGGCAGATTCAGGGCAGCTTCTACAACCTCGACTCCAAACTTGACGCGCCACAGCTGATAGGCAGGGTGAGTGACGTTCTTTGCACTTTAAAATTGATGTTTTTAACTCAGTCGGCGACCTGAGTGGCGCAGTGGTTGAGACACTGGTGCGCTGCATGGAGGGTCCTGGGTTCGAATACCAGCAGAGCAGAGATTTGAAGTGTGGCAGGTGGCAGTGTTTCTGTCTTGTGTGTGTCCATGGCACCCACGACACAGGGAATGCTAGTGTGGGGCTATGAGTGTGAAGTATTATTTATTTATATATTTATATTTATTTAATGTAATGTGAGATGTAGCCGCTAATGTTTAATTGGTATTCAGCCCATGAATAAAACTCAATCTCGAATAGTCTTTTTTTTATTGCTTAATTCAGCAGAGCACACAAATAAATAGCAATATAGGTTTTCTGTCAAACTGTATGCCAGCCTTGAAAAAGTATCTTAATATATTTTGGACTATGGGCTTTTAAGTTTACGGCAGCTTAGTGTAGCTGCGACAACTACACCCCTTCCAAAATAATTTAAGAATTTGTTTAATTATTAGCAGAGAGCAGTAATTGATGTCTCCCGAGCGAACTACAGTGCTGTAATTAATTTACCACAAAAAAGATTTTTAGTGGCGTGTATAAGTTCATTGTCAATAGAATACATTTAAAAGCTGCTTTTACCTACTAAATAAAAAAAACTTACGTATGCTTTTTCCATTTCAGAGCAGTGATCTCATAGCATATCTAAAGGAGCAGTTGGACAGCAAAGAAAAGGAGTTATTCGTGGTTGTGAGCAAGGAAGTGGAGGAGAAACAGCTCTGGATGCACCAGTACGCCATCCACAACGCGCGAATCCCAGAAAATCCGCCCTTCGAGAATCACACAATGGACTCTAACAACAAGAACTGTGAGAGCCCCCAAGATAGCCTCAAAGACGACTATGATTACAGAAACCGTGACGCGGAATGCCTCAGACTGAACGAAGTGAATTGTGTTGCCAGCGTAGAAAATCATTATTAGCTCTTGTATAAGGCTCGGTACAGACGATTGTGTGTTTTTTGTACTTTATAAACGATTTGCTGTATCAAGCCCCCTAAGCACAATCTTGTGTTCAGGTCCGTCGACGTTGAAGTGATTGACTGACTGTTCTAATATCAAATTTTAGTGTAGTGGTTGCAGGATTCAAATTATTTTTGGTGCGTTTTATGTGTGCCATCTACTAAGGTTATATGGTTGTTTTTGCCATCTTGGCACTGTTTATCTTCAATGACATTTAATGCTTATCAAATGGATTGGCGTATATGAAGGTAAACTAAAAATAAAGGTGCAAGGTGTTGGCTATTTGAGGTTGAATTCATAATGTTGAGGGACAGCTGGAGCAATGATATTCACCTGTACATTATGTAGCCAATATTAAGTTCTCTTTTGTGGCGGAGGTTGTGGCACCATGATGTCATGGTTAAAAATGTTTAAAATAACTAATTTATTTATTAAAATATCTGTGCAACTTGTTCTGACTAAGAAAGCGATGCTTTTGATCTTTTGATCTGTTATAAAATAGAGCAGCAGTTATTATGGCTATCAATTTAGTTTAGAAAATTCTCTCGTCGTCGAAGCCTGCAATATCCTTCGTAGCCGCCAATTCCATTGAAAACAATTCTCGTGCATTTTGCACGGTCGTAAACAAAACATCATGCTTCCATTCAAAGTCACAGCAATAATTAAAGACTTGAATGTATAACAAGTGGTACGTGTAAGGAGTCTTCACTGGTTTCACGGGTGAAGCGTGTATGTGTTTTTTGTACCTACACGTAAACAATAAAATAGTTCTAAATATGTAGATAATATATTAAATATTATAGAAAACTAGATACTTCTACATTTTTATTACAGTATTTTAAGCTCAACGAATTTTAGTGAACGCTAGATTTGCAATATATCAGTTTTATCAATTTTAAAATTGTACAATGAAATAAATAGTAGATGGGAACCTTATCATTATATCGCATTTTGCATAATTTTCGATAGTCAGTTTTATATTTATCACTCGTTATTTTCTCGACATAAATTTATATAATCCAAGTAAAAGTTGATGTTTATTTACTAAGTTATATATTTATTTACAAAGTTAAATACGTTTCAAAGTTTTAGTATGTTTGCTCATTTTATTGGTAATTTCAACGTTTTTTGAGCACTCGAGAATAAACATCGGAGTGTTTCAAATTTCAGTATTACGCTGGCGACGCTCGCATTGTTATCGTACTTAGTCCTGCCGTTTTTATTTATTTATTATATTTAAATATTTAACTGTTTACTTTAATTTTGTTTTTGTTTTGCACTTTGCGTTTATTGTTATTGATTTTATTTAAAATTTAGTTGTTGTCGAAGTAGCACGTAAGTATTGGCCTAAATATAAATTATTGGTCGTAAGAATTTTTCTCTGAACGTTTCTATGTACTCTGGATAGGGACGTTTTATAATCTTAGAATATTCAACGTTTATTATAAAGGAAAGATGTGGTTATCTGTGCGTGTGATGGTGGCGGCACATTTTTAATCTGTAATCCTACTACTATTATAGATGAATGTTTGTGAGTATGGATGGATGTTTGTTACTCTTTCACGCAAAAACGGCTGAACAGATTTGGATGAAATTTGGTACACAGATAGATCATAACCTGGATTAACATATAGGCTACATATAAGTAGGATACTTCTTACCCTTCTCTGGACCAGGTTCTAAAATCCACGCGGGCGAAGCCGCGGCCACAGTCTAGTATCTAATATCTATCTCTGCTCATCAAATTCATCATCAATCATGGATATGTTAAACATACGTTGTGTATATTTTCATATAACGTTACACGCACGGATAAATATGTCTTTATATTTGTTATGGTGCGGTATCAATAATGCAACTTTTAATGTATATAATAATTATAGCATGATAGCAAAATGTGAAATAAAAAAGATTTACTGCCACTATTATTGCGTTTACTGCGATTGAGCCTTTTAAAACAATTAATTATTTAATATTATAAAAACTCGTAACATAGCAATTGCGGCCTTTTAAAAATTGAAAATGCAAAATACCGAAAGTGGGTTTTGTGAAAACAGAAAGTTCCATATAGTGGCTAAATTTTCACTTATTTCACTATTTAAGAAATTCGGTCACAAAATTTAGCTTGTAATCCATTGTATAAAGATTGCCATCTGTTGTTTAAAACATCAATAGTCGTACATGTCCTTATTGGAATTACTTTAAAAAAATTTGCAATGGTTTAAATTTTAACATTTTATGATATTTCGTATGACAGCATCATACAATCCATAACGTAATTGGTTTGATCGCATAAGAACTATAACTTTCTCTGATAATAAATATAATATAATACTTTGAACTGTATGATTATATTGTTTTCTATCATATTCTATACGGATTAGGTTTTTTACTATAAGACATCATTAATATTACGACAATGTTGTGAAAAGCGTGATTTTTTTACAAAAAATCCCATGAATCATTTTATAAACTGTTCAAGAGTGCAGAGAAATCACTGCATTCACCTTTGTTGCTAATTTGTGCGTATACCTACATAGATTAACCTACTATCTTATTTGTAGCATTGCATATAAACACCACTATTGTGTTTGTATAATTACAAATAGCGACATGTGGACGCTACTATCATTGTTGCCTGTTGTCAGATGTCTACAATTGTAACTAACAAATGTATAATTCAATATTATGCAACGTATTTCGATGATAATGCCATTATTTTCTGTTTTTATATCCACAATTCGCCCACCGACCATGTTATGTTTTGTGCAATCAGACATTTTTGTTCTTTAATCACATATTTGCTGCTGTATTCAAACCAAATAAAATAACCAAACTTACATACATACAGAAAAAAATGAAAACCAAATAAGTTAGTGTATAAGATCGACATTGTGCTGTTCGAAAAATATATTGTTGTCTGTGGTTCGAACTCAGTATTTTGTATAGTGTACTTAAAGCACAATAATAGCTTTTAATCGCTATCATCACAAGGCTCGTTCACTTTTTCATATAACCACGAGTGTTTTGTAACGTTACGCTGTAGTTATCAAATATTTTAAAAGTTTGTTGGTCAGGCACTATCAGGTTTCAAATTTTGTCCTCATCGTCAATTTCTATTCAACGGTAAATTATAAAACTTGCATGAGTGTTATGAGTTATTGATCGGTTGTTAATTATACCTTCGTCATTACACGATTTAGATTACACAGGTCAGATCACACGATTAAGAAATACTTATTTATTTAATACCTATAGCAAGGATTAAATACACTTATCTGTAATCTATAATTGTATTTTCTTCCGATTACACAATCGAACTGAATACTTTTAGAACAAATAACTACAGCTTAACGTATAGATCGATGTTTTTGATAAAAAGAGTTGGTGTAATTGCCTATTTGCTGTTGGATGTGAACGTTGCCTTATAAATTGTTGTCTCGACGAAAGACGACGCAAAAATTGGATCGATCTTTTTGATTCTTTTAAATTTAAGTCTATTTTGTTGTAAATAAATGATATTTTTCCAGAAAATAGTGTGATGAGAACTTGTGTTTTATTGAAGCGACCCTAAACCTAAAAGAACTATGGGTATGTTAATTTTACTATTACTACTACTAATTTTTAGTAATGGTTAGCTACTTAAAGTTGATTGTTACAAAGTTGACTTTACATGCCTTAGAAAGCGTAATTAAGAACGCGCGCGTACAGGTTCCCTAACGATATTTTCTTTCACCTTGGCTGAAATCTTTGGGTGCCACTGTCGTTTTGTACAATAACCAATAGAAACTTGAGGGCGCCACTGTCGTTTTGTACAATAACCAATAGAAACTTGAGGGCGCCACTGTCGTTTTGTACAATAACCAATAGAAACTTGAGGGCGCCACTGTCGTTTTGTACAATAACCAATAGAAACTTGAGGGCGCCACTGTCGTTTTGTACAATAACCAATAGAAACTTGAGGGCGCCACTGTAGTTTTGTACAATAACCAATAGAAACTTGAGGGCGCTACTGTCGTTTTGTACAATAACCAATAGAAACTTGAGGGCGCCACTGTCGTTTTGTACAATAACCAATAGAATCTTGAGGGCGCCACTGTCGTTTTGTACAATAACAAATATAGACTTGAGGGCGCCACTGTCGTTTTGTACAATAACCAATAGAAACTTGAGGGCGCCACTGTCGTTTTGTACAATAACCAATAGAAACTTGAGGGCGCCACTGTCCTTTTGTACAATAACAAATAGAGACTTGAGGGCGCCACTGTCGTTTTGTACAATAACCAATAGAAACTTGAGGGCGCCACTGTCGTTTTGTACAAAAACCAATAGAAACTTGAGGGCGCCACTGTCGTTTTGTACAAAAACCAATAGAAACTTGAGGGCGCCACTGTCGTTTTTTACAATAACCAATAGAAACTTGAGGGCGCCACTGACGTTTTGTACAATAACCAATAGAAACTTGACGGCGCCACTGTCGTTTTGTACAATAACCAATAGAAACTTGAGGGCGCCACTGTCGTTTTGTACAATAACCAATAGAAACTTGAGGGCGCCACTGTCGTTTTGTACAATAACCAATAGAAACTTGAGGGCGCCACTGTCGCTTTTATATTTGACCCGCAAGCGATTGCATTCAACTCGCGCGCCTCACCTTCTATAGTAGGTTTATCCCAGAAATAATGGACTTCATCGCCGAAATAAAAATACAAATAAAATGACACTAAATCGAATTTTTGTATCTTAACTTATAAGTTACGCCCAGTGCAGTTTACAACCTACGAGAACTCACGCGGAAAGAGGGGAAAAGCGAGTTTGTGAATAAAACGCCAGCATGTAGCTAGTCGGTGTAATCGTTGGTCGGTACGCGCGTGCAGTTGTCGTGCTTGGCCAGCACGAGGCGGTCGGGGTCGAGGCCGAGCGCCTGCAGCGCGCTGTAGATGTGCGCGCGTAGTTCCGCCTCCAGCGAGCGCGCTCGCCCCAACACCCACATGCGGTCTGCAATACGATCGCGTATTTTATTACCTAATCAAATCAAATCAAAATTCTTTTATTCATTGTCAGGTACGAGTTGTGTACACTTAATGAACGTCATACATGATAGAATATTATCTTACATCTAACATCCGCAGTGCCCCTCAGGCTATCGTAGACTAGGAGAAAAAAGCGGGTGGAAAAAACTCTCGGCACTTCAATCGTTCAATTGCTTGAACTTGCGGTTATTTACGGGGTAGGCAACGCAAGTAATTCCAGTTTCGAACCTATCCGAGGTCGATAATGTGCTCACATCGCAGCTAAGTCTGTGCCGCAACTAATCTGCGATGGGAGCTTATGATTAAATGTCTTAATTGTTGACACGTTGTTTTGGAATGGAATGAAGTTTCTTTACGTGGCTTACAGTAGAGTGAACTGGCAGGAGTCGGCACGTGAAGTAAAACCGTTAAACTCTCCGTTCGTTCCCCCTCTATTCTGAGAGTAAGAGTGATAATCTAGTTAAGAAATAAAAAAATAATTTGCGAGGAACTTCGTTCCTCGGAATATCAGTGAAGCCAGTATCAAACTATGTATTTATATTTAGTAAAAATGAAGACAATTAAGTTCAGAAGTACAAAATAAGCTGGTCTTAGGCCGTCAGAAAGGACGTCAGAAGAAAAGAACTCCTACATACCAGAGTGGGCAATGCTAAGATTAGTGCAGGACCAGACGATAGCGAACTGGTCGTAGTCAGTGAGCAGTATGTTGTACTGTCCGGCGCCGGGTAGCATTCGCCCGATGATGTAAGGCATCCGATTGTTCAGCTTGTACCGGAAAGCTGACGAGCCGTTGTAGCTCGGGATGCCTAGCCCGTACGTCGTGGACGGGTTGCCGGTCCTGGAATTGTTTAGTCTGCATGGAAATTTGGTTTAAAAGCATCGTATACACATACAGCAAGCAAACTTTTGTATTTTTATGTGAAAACACGGCTTGAAGTCGTATTTTTTAAGGAGACTCGACTAGCTAACAGGTTACAGGTGAAACGAAACTAGACGGGTTGATTTATTTTCCCAAGACATTAACATTTGCAGCTCAGTATTCAAAGAACCTTAACTCATTGTCATCGCTTCCCGCCATTTAGCAAGAGATGGTACTTTGTCAAAGAAAGGTGGGTGTCACGGTTGCGTCGTGTTTGAATTTTGTATAACGCCAGCGACGTAGAAAACTTCTATAGCGTGTTTCAGAATACCCATAACGCCATCTCTTGACGAGTCGCGGACTTCGCTCTTATCTTCACTTCCATTGAGTTATTTCTTACGTACCAGCGATTTATGGTCTTGACAGTGATGAGCAAGAAGTCACGTTCATTTAATTCCACCTGCAGCTCCGTACAGCTGGATGATATCTCCATCAGGTAGAAGGAGTGCTCTATCTCGTACCAAGTACCGACCATCTGTGAAAATAACAAAGCGTAGTTTAAGCCTTCTTGATTTAATCATAGGTCCTTACTCCTAATGGAAGTGTTGAATTTAATGCACCAATCATTTCTTAAACATTTATTAAAGTACAGTAGCAACGACTAATAACAATCATAAAAATACATTGTTGAAAAGTTTTTAATTATAAAAACACGTGTCCGGTATTTGCAATCAAATATTAGAACCTATGTACGTAAACTACGTCACATAAGTATTTGTTTGTTGCGACCTTAACTCATGTGAACGGAAGTAAATTCTAGAGGTGACAATTAAATAGGTAATCATACATGTACATATGTCACCTTATAAAGTATTGAAACAATGGAGGATAGCTACTTCCAAGTTACAATTACAAGGATTGGATTTGAAGCTACAAAGAGCTAATATTACCATATATCTCAACCCCTATTTTTTATTACTTGTAATGATTTGGTAAGCGGTGATAGCCCAGTGGCTTAGAATTCGACCTCGAATCGAGGGGTCCGGGTTCGAATCCCAGTGGCACCCATGACTGTAAAAAAGTTATGTGCGCTTTATAAAATTAAATATCACCTGCTGTTACGGTGAAGGAAAACATCGTGAGGAAACCTGCATGCCTGAGAGTTCACAAAAAAAAAAATGTTCGCAAAGGCATGTGAAGTCCACCAACCCGCTACTGCGGGTGGTGGCGTGCAGCGTGGTGGACTATAAGGCCTACATCCCTCTCATTGTGAGAGGAGACCCGACCCTGTAGTGGGTCATTAATGGGTTACTGACAATGATTTGGTAGTAGCATCTAGCAGGTTCAATCCCGGCGGGTTACAAAGATGGCGGTAAGCGACTGCCCAGCAAGGTGCATGGGTTCTACCACCTTTCAATAACAATGCGATGACCTCTACGATACCTAATATAATTCTCAATAAATAACATTCAATATGTACGCTTTTAAGTGTATAATGAAACTAAATTATTCCTGACCCGAGTGGCACTCGGGTCACGTTGTTGTAGCTCGCTGTTTATGTGTAAAAACAGGCATACGAGCCACCTGATGGTGAGTGCATGGCCATCGTTGCCTATTAACACGAGCCAGGGAATGTTGCCATCAGGGAAATGAATTGTTTTATTATGATTGTAACAGTAGGTACAAAATACCTCAGCTACGGTAAATAAAGTTTCATTTGGAAAGTGAAGTTGAACTAATAGTTTGCCTATCTTATTCTTAAAGCAGAAAATAATTTTCTTTTATAAAATTGCACTCACCTTTCGTATATCAAAGTTGGGTAGCTGCGGATATATCGGACATCTCCCCAGGCCGGTGCTCACTACAGTTCTACAGATCATACACGTTAGAAAAAACACTAAAAAAAACCTAGCACTCCCCATCACTCTGAAGTCCCCCATTTTCCTCAGAATCACCCGGAACCAATGTAATTAGGAAGACATTGAAAAGACGATTTGTTTTGTAAACACACTTGTTTGATAAAAATAAACGGCGCGCGGCATGGACCGTGTCTCTACTTTACACTGAAACATTCGACTACAGCCCAATCCGATTATTCATTAGTGTTTCTTTTAAATCCATTTATATGTTATAGCATGTCGTGTCGTATGATTTTCACGTACGACGTTACCATACGTCGTGTCGCTGTCGGTTCGTAGATCTTACCTACCATTAAGATAAACAGAAAACCATTAATCTAAAATCAATAAGCACCGATTTATTAACTGTTTTCTTTTTAATTTATGTGATACATAAACAGTGACTTCGCATGTTTTTACGTCGGTGACCACCACCACCATTTTCATTTCATCTAATTATTTTGTATTATATGTCTACATTTTTCCAAAATCTCTAATTTTATAATATTTAATTATAAGTACTTATTGGCATTCAGGTTATTCAAATCCTGTTCTGTAAAAAGTAAAAAAAAAGTTTAAAATTAATAAGGTAGTAAGTAGCAACTACAGTGTCGTCGCATGTAAGTAAACTTAACGTACGTTTTCAGTGAATATATCTACTTAAACAATTCAGCTGCGCAAGTGACGGTGCATAAGTCGTCACTTCGTCTTTCCGACCACTGCTTAAGTCTACTATGACGCGTTTAATATTAATGAAACACGATTTAATGCGAGGATATAAATAATATCCGTGTCGTTAACAGATGTCATAATTATAACCTTTACCGTAACCTTTAGCGTATCACTTCAATTTCATAGGATTTCGATTATTTGTTTCAGGATATTTAGGGATGAGAGCATTAACTTTTATTTTCCCAAATCTATAATTCTATTATTCATGTCAACCTTTTTTATTATAATTCAACTCTTAGCAAGATATGTCTATAAATTGCATGTCGCTAGGAACTTCTTGAACAATCATTTAATCCATTACTGGACATAGGCCTCCCCCAAGGCGCGCCACTGAGCCCGATCTCATTTCTTAGAGTAATTAGAACGGTGAAAATAAAACAGAATAGAAAGAAAAAAACATTTAATTCTTATATAATCAGCATGATATTTACATCATTCTTCAAAGAAATATACAAACATTTAAAGAAATAAAATCATACTTAATTGTAAGCACAACATTTTCTTAAACCACTAAACTACGAGCATCGCGTCTTTAGGTTCTATATTTATGTTATTATTTACATATTACAATTTAATTGTTGCACACTTTTAAAGTGGAATTATATGAAAGGTCACACCGGTATATGCTATGCAATATGCAACTCATTTGTTAGTGTTAGTCATAGGTCGTTTGAAGGTTTATTTTTACTTAGCAGCAAAGTGCATAATTATACCATAGAACTATAAAGAACATAGAACGGCTATATGAAGTCTCATGTGCTATTGGATTTTCTTTGCATTTATAAACAGATCACGTATATGACCCGCGTAAACGTCTTTCCGTACCGACACCGGTCTGAACATAGACAATGCCGCGCTATAGAAAGAAACAGAAAATAAACTTGTGAGAATGTAATGTAAATAATTATACTTTTAAATGATAAATGAATAAAAAGGTAATAGGCAATAAAAGCCCAATCATCATTATTCATCATTTTGTCAAAAAATACATATGGAACAAATTTTTGTTTTTTTCATTCCAGGAGAAAATTAATAATTTTTCCGGAAATTGGCTACTTAAACCTCGCTCGGGGCCCTGAGCAATTGCTTTTGATTCACCACTTGATATTGAGCGCGATATCGTTCTTCTCGAGCGCGCGGTAGGCGGTGTGCAGCGTCGCGCGCGCCTTGTCGGAGTCGCGGCCGTCGAGCCACTCGGCGTACAGTCGCCGCGCGACCGCGCTGCCGCCGGGGCTCGCGAGGGGCAGCTCACTGTACATGGTGTGCAGCTGGGCGACCAGGTCCCGACTGCTTTCGCCGAGGGCGGGACGCACTTGGGCGCCGCCGTTTAGGCAGCCTGCATTAAAATAAAATGGTATAGCGTGACCGGTGTTTAAGTGCGTTTCGCCATGTTGCGGCAACATTATGAACTAATTCATTTTACTAAACTAAGTAAACTAACCAATGCAACTACTCGACTAAAGGTCTGCGCAGACGTACCACAACCACACCACAACCACGTGACAAAATGCAGTCAGTTTATGGTCTCATATGAGTAGCACAGATCGGTAAATGTCGGTCGTGTGAATGGAAGTGACAGTTTTCATACTATTTGACACCCAACCACGTGGTGTGGTTGCGGTTGTGGTGTGGTTGTGGTACGTCTGCGCAGACCCTAAAATCATGTTTTGGAGCCACTGAGTTTGCAATAATTGACATTGATGTGACAACGTTATATAAGACGGATATTAGTGTGACCATATTAGATGTGGTGTCGCCTATCATGATGTAAACACGTCATTCTTATTTCAAATCCACCAGAAATCAACTCAGAATGAAGGGTTTTTGCGTGTTATATAAGTACTTGAGCGGAACAAATCATCATAGAAATTTAAATCTAAAGCACTTTAAATTAAAACGCCTTAAACAAATCTCTGCTCCTCTGTGAATGGAACCCAGGATAGGACAGCTGGCGTCTTAAATACTGCGACACTCAGGTGATTCAAAATTACATCTAGTAACTCAGTCGAATTACAAGAGCGGTAAGATAGAGTTTAAGGGAAGCTGAATTGACTAATCGCAATACACATATAACTATATTTGCCGTCACGAGTGATGAGCACAACTTTCATTGGTCGGTTTGACATTGACTGCGCTGCGGTGCACACGATTGGTTCGACGAACGTCAGTTCATCAGTGTGCGTCGTCTATTGGTCCAGCGCGTTGTTTCGGCTGCTGTACATTGGCCGAAAGTGTACAATATCCCTACCACTGATGATCTGTGCTCACGATATGACGGTTACCTACTATAGTCAGTCGAACACACAAATAAAATAAGTGTCAAGAGCCTACCCGACGGACACGCCATCACCTCGACGTAGTGGTAGGGAGACTTGCCCCGCTTCAGTTTCTGCACGAGGTTCTGAATGTTACGGAAACCGTTGGCGATCGCGAACCTCAACACCTCCCGTCCGTCTTTCTCCAATGACACTTCCCGGAAGTCGGGGTTTCTGGAACAATGTTAATAATATATAAATAAATAACGCTTCACACTCATAGCCCCACACTAGGATTCCCTGTGTCGTGGGCGCCATGGACACACACAAGACAACAACACAACACACCCAGACCCGAAACAGAAATTCAAATTCATCATTCGACTCATTCGACGCGATTTATAAAATTAAATATCACTTGCTGTTACGGTGAAGGAAAACATCGTGAGGAAACCTGCATGCCTGAGAGTTCACAAAAAAAATGTTCTCAAAGGCATGTGAAGTCCACCAACCCGCAGTAGGCCAGCGTGGTGGACTAAGGCCTACATCCCTCTCATTGTGAGAGGAGACCCGACCCTGTAGTGGGTCATTAATGGGTTACTGACATTCGACTCTGCTCTGCTGGGAATCGAACCCAGGACCCTCCGCGTAGCGCACCGGTTTCTTAACCACTGCGCCACTCGGCCATTATCCTTATAATGCCCAGATAACACTTCCATCAATCCGCATTGGAGCAACGTGGGTCATTAATGGGTTACTCACAAACGCGTATTACGGAAAGTATTCGGCGTGCTCGAAAATCGACGATCGTTCGATATTTTGAAGCGCATTCCGATCGTTCCTTCCATTTGTAATAAGGCGTGACCCCGCATCCAATGTTAATTTATTTATCGTATGTAAAGTCATTGCGTTTGTTTGTTAATTAACTACACTTTTTTCTACACTGAATGTATGGCGTCGTATTATTCTATTTTTTAATATGCCAATTTACGATATAAGTATGACGTGAATAAAACGTATCTCTACTGTAATTATTAATTCGAAATCCATAATTAGAGCTTTGAAGGGGGTTAATGGAATGCAATTCAGTGCAAAATAATTTTAAAATTTCTTCTTATGTCTAAATTACTGTCATAGCCAAGTAGGTTGTACATATTTAGTCTGTCACAACCATAGAAAAAGGAAGCAAATAGAATGATAATAACAACGTATATGGTCTGTGTCCATTGTAGCTGTCATCTGGCACGTGTAAAAGAAACCCGCACTAGGCAAACCAAACCAACCAAATTTAGAAACAAAAAGCCGTGTGTCAGTTGACCTATGAGACATGAGACAACTAATAAATATCTAATCTATTACGTGACAATATATTTATTTTTGCTTATTATTATTACATTCTTCTCAATGTGAGAAGAGACCCGGGTAATAGGTTACAAACGATATAAAGCTAAAATACGTACACGCCCCCACCCTACTCGTATGTAATACATAGTATAGCATCGCGCGATCCCCGACGACGTTGCGCCACCCGCCGCGCGCCGCCGGAGGTCACAAGGCGACGCGCACTGCGTGACGTCACGCGCATTCACAACTTGACCTGCATTGTACGCTGGAATCTTCTAGAAAGCCTAGAGATCTACTGCGGCGCGACGTTTTTGTAACGATTTGATCCACATTATAGTCAATGACAGGCGATAGCCCAGTGGCTTAGAATTCGACCTCGAATCGAGGGGTCCGGGTTCGAATCCCAGTGGCACGCACCAATGACTTTGTAAAAAAGTTATGTGCGCTTTATAAAATTAAATATCACCTGCTGTTACGGTGAAGGAAAACATCGTGAGGAAACCTACATGCCTGAGAGTTAAAAAAAAAATGTTCTCAAAGGCATGTGAAGTCCACCAACCCGCAGTAGGTCAGCGTGGTGGACGGCGGCCTACATCCCTCTTATTGTGAGAGGAGACCCGACCCTGTAGTGGGTCATTAATGGTGGACATAGTCAATGAATAATCTTTTGAAACAAAACATAACTAAAGAAAAAATATTAAAATAAATAAATAATTGGACTGCTAAACGATCACAACTTATTTTAACATAATTATAATATAAAATTTAGTTTTAGTTTTTTAAGATATAATTATTGTATGCCCGCATAGGGTAGACTGTTCTTAACTTATTATAATTTTTGTAACATCTTTCTCGTGTAACAGTCAACAATAAACGCATTCTTTTCTTCTTTTCTTAAAAAAAGTGCTGTCCAAAATTGTAAGTAGATGCGTAGATACTCAGAGGTCAGAGGGCTAAGGTGATAGCCAAAACTATTTCTCTATTGAACACAGGCAATAGTATAGCATATTAGCCTATTGGGTAGTAGGAACTTCAGTGTGGGAAACTATAATGGCTCTAGTATGTGGCACATGCTTAGTACTTGGTGCGTAATCACCTAAATAGACTTGGACAAATGTTTGTTAGCAAAAACAGAACAAAAAAATTAAGGAAAATAAAATTTCTTTCTCACTCTTTTTCTATGTGTATCCCTCTCTTGTTTCTGAGCGCACTCTCACTCTTTCTCTCTCTCTCACCCACACACGTTTAACCACATTAAACAGAAACTGAGAAGCTGAGAGGAAGAGAGGAAATGCCACCTCGTTTGAGAGAAAGAAAGGGAAAGGTCTTCTGGAAATAACGCTTTTCCCTTACGTGACGATTTCTGCCAAATCACTCTTCTGTAAGCCATACGTAAAAAACCTTAAATTTTACACACCTCAAGTTCTTATAACTGAGTTGTGCGTCCGCCTCCCCGAACAGGTGTTCAGCGGCGAACAGGAACAGCTGGTCGGCGTAGCCCCCGGAGCCCGAGCCGATGTGCCGCCGCACGCCGGGCGCTCCGCCCTCGCCCCACGGCCAGTCCAGCTCCGCCCCTTCGACGTCCCCGAGAGACTTGTTGCTGGATTCCAGCATCTGTTCTAGTTCGACTGAAAGGAAATTCTATTTATAGTTTTTTTATGTACCCACACTTTTGACTATTTTGGGCTTTATGACAAGCAGCAGCGGAGAGACAATTATTATTGTAATTATGTACATACATCTTCCAACCCACACTACACCAGCGTGGTGAACGTAGCCCTACAGTGGGAAAGTAGGCGAATAATAATAGGCAAATAATAATGGTTGATAATGGCCAAGATAGAATATTTCCAATTTTAAAATATCAGTTACGGTATAACCCAATGACTATTGTCAGTACCCATCAATGACCCACTACAGGGTCGGGTCTCCTCTCACAATGAGAGGGATGTAGGCCGCCGTCCACCACGCTGGCCTACTGCGGGTTGGTGGACTTCACCTTGTGCACCGGTGGACCTTATTATTTAACCTCAAACAGTACAACCATAGTACTTGCCCTGACGCATCCAGTTTTAACATAGGTTCTTTTATCCAATATGTATATGTACGATCTGATTGGCGCAGTGGTTAAGAGACCAGTAAGCTAGAGGATCTTAAGTTCGATTCCTAGCAGAACAGAGATTTAAACGATGAATTTGGGTTTCTGTGTGTTGTGTTCTTGTCTTGTGTGAGTCCATGGCACCCACGACATAAGGAATCCTAGTGTGCGGCTGTGAGATGTTTCTATTATTTATTTATAGGAATAGCAATGCGTTCACTTTAACATAGTTTCTTTTATCCCATTTGTATGGCTGTTGCGACCACATAACATGAGGCGGCTTGCACGATCGTTTGCTGCTCTACTTGTATATACATATACAATGTACACTCACTGGCAGTTATGACGCAGTCGACGTCGTGGCAGCTCAGCAGCTCGCTGTAGAAGTCCTCGCGCGACGCTTCCAGCTTCTTGTCGTAGCAAGGCATGAACGTCACGTGGTACACCTGCAACAAACAAACAAGTTCATTATATTTAAGCAAAATTTCACTTCTTAGTTAATTATCCTTAGCATATCAAAGTTGATTCTTACAACCCAATTTGATGAGCAGTAGTACAGAAACGAAAAGAAAAGAACAGAAAAGAAAAGAAAAGAAAAGAAAAGAAAAGAAAAGAAAAGAAAAGAAAAGAAAAGAAAAGAAAAGAAAAGAACATTTATCTTCACTTCTTGCGACGCCATTGTATCTGAAATTTGGTTATGTCACTTTACAAGAACACGTTGGCACATAAAGTGAAGTCCTAACAAGATAACTATGATGGCGTAAAACCAACCTCCCCGGGCGTGAGTTCTCGCTTGGCGGCCAGGTGCTGCTTCACGAGCGAGCCCATGATTTGCTGCGGCGACTTGCTGGTCGAGATGTAGGGCAGGATGAAGCTACCGTGTGTCTTCTCGGCGTAGCACACCCAACCTGCAAAGATTATTCATTAATGAATATCTTGTTAGCAATCACACCACACTAATTTATATTCTGATACCACAATCAAGTTCTAAATCACGTCAAAATCTTTCAGTTATAGCCTATCGAGAAGTTGTGACATACATAATACTTGTATATCCAAACTATTCATACTGAAATTTAGGCAGTTAACTCACTTTGGCAACGTCGCCAATTTGGACCAATATGATTTGTTTGGATACATAGCTGGCAACGTCACCATTGCATGGCGTCTTAGTGTGATATGGTTTTTAGGCTTAAAAAACTAGTAATTAAAAGTATATCTTTGCTGGATTTTTGCTTGCCATGATGCAAAAACCTTCTAGAATTATTTATTATACTAGCAATTGTGCAAATGACAACAATTTCATATTTTTACGACAATAAGCTTACACCCTCCCCTACACCCATGGGTAACGTACTCCAGCAACGCTTTACAGAAAAGATTAAGCAAGATTAAGAAAGATAAGATTAAGAAAAGATAAGTAAGTAAGTAGTGAGATTAAGAAAAGATAAGTAAGTAAGTAGTGAGATTAAGAACAGATACCTGGGCAAGAACTAGCGAGCATCGGCAGGTGCTTTCCAGTGGGGTCCTGTTGGTGATTGTGGAACCTCTGTATGAACTCCTGCTGGGCTTCCAGTACTGAAAGGTCTTCCGCCACCGTCATGTCCAGCACTAAATCAGCTCCTAAGCTCTTGAAGTAACCTGCAAAAGTGACAGAATATTAATTTTATTGATACAACCATAAAAATTAATCAAAAAAACTACAGCACAGTTTTAGCAAACAAACAGCATGTGGACTGAGGACCTGATCAGAAGGCAGCAGGGAAACCTTTGGATTCAAAGGCCTCAGGACCTGGCAGAGTGGCGTGGATTAAGGGAGGCCCATGTCCAGCAATGGGCTACAAAGGACTGAAAGGAACGAGGAAGGAAGGATGTGGTCTCCAGGTTGCCTTTGTTGTTTGCAACCCAATCTGGACCTACCCTCAACCAGCATTAGGGGTATAAAAAAAGTTAAGAAAATTTAAGCCTAGTAACAAGCTAATCTCTCGAAAATATAAGTTGGACTATTACCTGCTAGTTTCCTAGTGGTTTCTTCAGCACTGAGCCTGTAGCGAGCTGCCAGTGACAGAGTGGGCTGAGGAGATATAGACATCACAACCAGACTCACATCTCTTGTATTGCCTCGGGAGTCTGTATATTTGCGCTCTGAGAATACCCTGAAATGTAAGTGACAAGATACATAGATAGAAAAGTTTTTTTGTAAGAATGAACTTAATTTTCTTTCAAAAAAATTATATTAATTTTTATATAATATTTTATTTGTTGATTAACTGAAGCAGAACAGTAGTGATGGAAAAAAGTGACCTGTGATGGTCTTTTAGGTAGGAGAGCTGTAATAGCTTGTCTGGGGAGGAAGTTTATGGTTGCTGAAGATACTTTATTTGAATGAAACATCTTAATTCTCATGACTAATAAAACACACACATCCACCTGGATAGGATTTCCTCTCTTTTTGACATTGAATGTGGGCGAATATAAAAGAAAATCAAAAATTCTAAAACAGTACCTCAACAGTTCTTCTTGGCTCTGTCGCGTGACCAGCACACTCTCGGCTGACGTGATGCAGCCGCTGCACGCCAGGCAGTCAGCCAATGTGATCTCAACCTTCTTCAACTTTTGTTCCTGACCCGATGATATGTCGAAGTACCCATCTTCCCCTATCTTTATCTTGGCACCCGTTTTTGTTTTGGATTTTTCTATTTTGACTGGCTTTATACATTCCTGTGAAATTATATTTTACATTAATATATTTTTACCTTTCGAGTTGTTGAACATTTCCATGTCCATATTACTTATTATTATGAATAAAAAAATAATGATATGTTTAAAATAAGGATGTATGTTCTCTTGATTTTGAATTAGTAGTTCATGATTTCAATTATCATTCTCATAGCATTCAAGATTGTGCTCTGGTAAGGTTTAGTTCAGTGATAATATCAATGAAGGTTTTCTAGAATCGGACTGAAGTTTTATAAATTACCTCATAATGATTTGTTTAAACTGAAAACATACAACTTCAGTTCATTTTAATGCCAGTGTAAGTTGAGCGATTAACTTTCATTTGCAACATGTTCTAATTGTGTAACTTTCAGGAGTACCGAGTAAACCGAGTTAATTCTTATTAGGATAGGAATAAGGAAGTGAACTATTATTCTGCGATTATAAACAATGACTAGGTTATATACTTACTTGCGACGGAGTAATGAAATCGTCAAGGTCAGTCAACTGTAGAGCACCACTAAAACGTGACGCCATTCTGTATGTCTTCTGTACTTAAAATTAATTATTTGAGAAATAAAAAAAGAAAGTTTTCATTAATTTTTAAAACAAACAGAACAACAACAGCACACGTTTATTATGTATGACAGTTGACAAACTTGACAAATATTTTGACATAAAACAGCTGAGCTTGACGCTGTAAAGCAATGTTGCAATTAAAAAGGGGTAAAAATGCTTGAATTCTGGGAAAAAATATGTTGACCAATTTTTGGTATAAACTGAGAATATAATAATATATTGTATATAAACTGAATCAATTGAAACGGAATTATATTTGTTAGGATATTTACTCAAATTGCATGTTCCAAAATTATACCATGATAATTTCGAAACAAAAAAGGGCGATTAACCGATTAACTTCTACTTCCTTATTAGTCGCTTAAATGTAGTGAAGATGACGTAATACAATGGTTTTTCTTAAAATTAAGGTCCATTCTAATCTACGTTCCCACGCTTGACCTTGGTGGACAGAGCAATATCAACAAATATGAACTGGCACTCTCGCAGCGTTGAGAAAAATCAATTTCATCTTCCCGCGCCGTCTCCGGTCCGGTATCCAAGGCGACGGATAAACAGTGGGGAGACGGGCTGAGCGGAGCACGCTTGTGTCGCGTTTGTAGTGCTTTTTTATTTAATTACGATTTAGTTTTTTGTAAACCCTTTGGATTGCATGGACGATGGCTGAGGAAGGAGCCGCGGCCGCTCCTGGAGCAGCTGAGAAAGTGATCCACACGTATCCTCTAATAAGGGTGAGACTAACTGAGATAAACTTGGCATGTATTATTTTATAAATTGCAATTTTGGAGTGTATTTTATGGCTTATATTTATATAAAATGAAACGGTATGTACCTAAATCCTATTCTTTCCTTTAACTCATCACTAAATTAAATATAAAACATTTAAATGGGGTACATGCCGTACATGTAGATATATATGTAGAGATTTTATAAATTCCATATTCCAAAATCAAATGTTCAAGAAAATTCGCATCCTCCGTTCTTAGTAGTTTATGGAGCATCATTCTTCATCTTTGATTCTCTTCTAATCCGCATTAAAGCAGGGCAATGAAATATGCCGCAAGCCCTGTAGGAGAGACTCGTACCCTAGAGTGGAACACAACTGCGTACCACTTATTACATATTCACAGAGTTAAGTTTGAATGTTTTAATAATACCTACCTAAACATTTCGGCTTCGGCAATATTCGCTGAAATGGCGGCTTTTAGCATATAAAATGTAAGTAGTAGGAAATCAATTTTCGGGCCCAGCAAGGTCCGCCTGCGGTAGCCGGAACACCACTCTTGCGCATCGGCCTACTGTGCGCGCACCGTGACGTATAGGATTACCCGCATACATTCTAAGACAATGTCCGAGATAGTGATGTGACGAAGGTCCTGTGGTATTTCATGAGAGCGACACTGGTTTTACTTGGAAATAGAAAACGAGTGTGGACCTTTGGACAACCAAAATCACGCAGGACCAAAATATTATTTAAGTTCGCAAGTTGATGCGTCGCTACTTACGGAAGTAGCAGCCACAGAACACTCTGATCACTACA
Source organism: Erynnis tages (assembly GCA_905147235.1). Classification (NCBI taxonomy): domain Eukaryota; kingdom Metazoa; phylum Arthropoda; class Insecta; order Lepidoptera; family Hesperiidae; genus Erynnis; species Erynnis tages. The sequence goes on along the minus strand of LR990074.1, from coordinate 1,492,001 downwards.
GCTGAGACCACAGGGTCACAGATGATCTCTACAATTTGTGTCTCCAGCTATCACTAATCCACTAGAAAACAATGCTTTGCTTAGCATACAAATGTAGTCATTCTATAAAAGATTGTTGCAACTGGTGTTCACATCACTATTCTACTACTTACTGCACGCCGCTACTGTGCAAGGAATACTGAACTTTCCAAATGCCTTTAGTTTAACGTTAATCACTTTTATATTTTATTAGCTGTGTAGGTAAAAAGTTACATTAACATCGTTATGTTAAACTTCTATGTGTCTGGGGTCCTGAAATATAGGATTTATGAGAGATCCATCAATCTTCGGGGCTTAAGCCCCCTACATTTGTATGCTACATCCTAGAGAAAAAACCTAGAGAGAGTGGTATCCTGAAACCTTTTAAAATATTTTTAAGCTTGTTAATATAATAGTTATTTGAATTATAGGTTTTAGTAAGCAGAATTCAGTCAATCTGATACTTTTGAACATTCGGGACTATATTATGTATATCTTACCACACGACCATCTTGTTTTCTCGTTTATTTTGTTGTTATTCTTGGGTCTGTCAATTGTTTAAAAAAATAACCATTGGATGTCGAGTTACTACAGCATCCATGGACTATATCAAACTTGATATAGGATTGCAGTACAATTTTTCGCATTAAGCTTTGCTTACTCCTGAGGACTGACAGAAGCTCACCTCGACTACACATCTTTAACTGAGAAATTACAGCATATTTAACGGCGGATTATAAGGGCAGCAGTACACAATTTTCCGGTTAAAACACAATTGCTCTATCACGAACTCAGCCAGCTGTTTAATCAATAAAAAATGAAATGTGGGTTAATTTTTCAAAATCCCTTTCCAACTATATTCGTAATGCAAGATACCTACAGTGATTTGCACACAAGGAATTTGTGTGTGAATTCCCAAATAAAACACTTCCTCGATATTTACAAAAGAACATCCAGCACGCGTTAAGCAAAGTCAAATAAAAAGTGGTGAGAGATGTGACCGACATGCCGCCGTATCGATTACCACATTGCGCTTGAATGTAGGTCTCAAGTTTTGGAAACTTTACTCTTGAACGAGTGAGAAATGCGATATATTTATTTTTTAACTACTCTGCGCTTACTACAGTAATATTTTACTTGAATTGGTACTCAAATTTCAATGTCAACAGTCCTCAAAAAAGCTTTCATCCGAATCGCTTTCAACTTGATAGCCAAATCGAATTGTTTTGATTTAGTTTTTTTGTTTCAAAATGTTTTTTGGTAGTAGAACATTACTAACATAATTATATCTGTACAGTCATTTGTGTTAAAATGGATATAATAATATCTATAGTACCTAAATGATTAGTAAGCATAAACGCGGTTACTGCTGCCTGTGGGCAAACACGTCAAATTCTAAGAAGACCTATCTAAGGTCGGATGGAGGTATTGATTAATTACAAGATTCAGATGGTCACCTCGAACAAAAAATCTCGGGTAACTGCACCCCCAACCCAAACACAACATAATATTATTATTATGAAGACGGCACTGTTTCTTCTACAAACATTTTAGGCAATATGATTTTTATTATGACAAATAGTGCTAGCGGAGCCCCAAACTGGTAGGAATAAATCCTTTGTGAACCTGGTTTACCCCGCACAGAACCTTCACGGAATTATGATAAGCCGTTCACTGGCGTTGCACCGTGCAAGTGTTTATTTTGGCAGGTGGACTCATCTCCGTTTCATTCATTCGCCGAAGATGAATGACCGTCGATTAGAATTGTTTAGTATTCATAAATAAACTCCTGCACCGTACCGTAGAGAGAAATTTTCAACTCTTTTACAGTTGTCCTCGTTTTGAAAATTAAATGTGTAGGCAAATCTATAGAAAATCATTATGTTTACTTTTCCAATAATTGAAGAAGATTGACTCTCTAAAAGCTTGACGTCTGGAAAATGGTGGTAAACAGAATGTATTAACAAGTCTCATGATATTGTACCATCAGGAGCTGTCTGAAAATGTAACTGGTTGCTTTACCGTTTTAAGAGGACATATAGAGGTCAGCAATATATATGGCGCATGCATTGCGCGGAGGATCTTGGGTCCGAATCCCAGCGGAACAGATTTAAATTTTACATGTTTGGTCTGTGTGTGTGTGTGTGTGTTCTTGTCTAATGTATGTCCACAACACGCACGATACAGGAAATCCTAGTGTGAGCCTGAAGCGTTTATTTATAAATTTATTTTTTGCAGCATTCGGACATGTCAGAGGAGATGCGCATAGAAGCGATGGAACTGTCAGTGACAGCTTGCGAGAAGTTCTCCCAAAACAATGAGCTGGCTGCGCGAATGGTGAAAGAGTCTATGGACAAGAAGTTCGGGCCAGCCTTCCACGTGGTCGTCGGCGAGAGCTACGGGTTCGAGATCACGTACGAGTGCACCACCATCTGCTACATGTACTTTGGTGGCAACCAAGCCATCTGCATATGGAAGTGCTCGTGAAAGTGTAAAGACTTTCTAAGACTTGTTTCGACTGGGTTACCGTAATTATGAAGTGTGATTAAAAGATATTAGAATTTTATGGCAGCTTACCAAGAGGAATCCAAAAGAACTCATCCACGCTCTTCTCTTTGCGTTTTTACGTATGGTCGTTCTTCTCAATATGGGTACTTTGGTAAAAATTGTTTAACGACTTATTATAAAATTACGTTCTTGATTGTCATAGTTAATTTAAGGTTTAAAGTATGATCAAATTGTGTCAATTTGCTATATAAAGTAACGTAACTAATAAATGGGTAGTAGGCGTCCCGATTTAAATTTTTATAATTTTTTTTATATTGACGGATAAATTGTGTCGTGAAGGTTGCAGCCTTCGAAACTTACAGCAAATATGAAAGCATTGCGAGGGTCGTCCTTTTAAAGAAGATGGCTCGATGTGACTGCGGCCTAAATTATAAATACTGAGAGTGAAATGTTTTGTGCCTCAAAGGATTGATTATGATAGTAATCCTTCCATTATTTATAATTATCATTAAAATATTGTAACGTATCAAACTATCAACTATATAGAGCTTAATAAAATTATGAATAATTCACAATACTTAATTATAATCTTTATCTATATATTTGTACAATTAACAGTCAGGGTTAATGTATTTGTAAGCTGATTCCAGAAAAGTTGTCTATTTGCTGTGCTGAGTTTTAAAATTCGTGGTGGAACACATATTGTTCCACTATTTTGCATATTGAATGGTAAGCCCGAATATGAGGTTTTGTGGAGGTTTTCTATGAAACAATTAAGTAATTAACATAAATGCGACTTCATGTCGCATGATCGCGTTATTCTTTGGTTATTTTAGTTTGACTTTGTACACTACTTGAATGTAAAATAAGTTTGTAAAGCCTTTCGAGACACATTATGCTACTAACTAAATTTTAGAGTTATTTAAATAAAAGTTGTAAAACTATAGATTTTTCTTTACAATATCTTTCCCGTTATGTTCCCATTACGCTTTAAGGATTTGATCGTATCCGCTTATTTTACCAGTGTTAAACTTGTTTTATTATTTTTATGACTTCTATAAAACGGTAAGAGGTTGGGTTGTGAATAAAATTCTATCCCTTATTCACCCCATCAATATATCGATGGGGCGTTGGTTAATTGGTGCACCCTCTATACGCGCCATTGCTTTATGCAAGGGGCGGAGTTAGTAAATATCGATTAGATTTTTACAAACTTATAGATAGGTAAATGTAGGTCATAATGGTATATCAATATTTTTTGTTTCTGATTTTGTAGACGTGTGTATGTATGAGTATATGATACTTTTATATGCAATTATAAAACGTATCTATTAACGTTTTCTAAGATAGTAATTAGAATTTTTAATTGCAGAAAATTTATCAAGAAGCAAGTTAAAAATAAAATTAACCAATAAAATGGGTAAAAACGTCGATTTGTATCATTACCTGGCAACATAAGTGGTCCTGGACTCCTGGTGTTTCCCTCCAAAGTTATTATTTTCCACAGAGTACATTTTGTATGTTATTTTCCCTCTTTTATTTCCGTAGTGGGGCGTAGCGAGTTTATTAATTTAACCTGGATAAGAATGAGGGATGCTTTTTATCTCTTTAGTTTTGATTGCGAATTAGTTTAAAATCGTTGGCTAATCAGAACATAAATAATAAGTTAGGTTAGTTACTTATGTATATCTTTAACTTACCTCAAACGAGCATGAGCGAGACGTAATTTTACTCGAAATAACTCAAAATTCATTAAGTATCTATACGAGTGTGTTGTTATTAAGAGAAAAATATGAGTTTTGGGCAATTAAATAACATCATCATTCAAAATTAATAATAAATTTTATTTAATACATATTACTATTTTGAACATTATACATTTTCTGTGAAGACTGTACCAATTATTACGTTGAGATCCTGCTTTAAATTTTTTCACATGCAAAAAACGTTAATTAGTTATAATTTTGCTTACAATTGCAATGTTGGAAAAATAATGAATATTTGATTGCAAAATATCGTGCGAAAATGTTGTTTATGTAAACGTTTTAAACTTTACACATCTTTACGAAATTACCTACATTAGAACTTAAAAACTTTATTTTAGTACGTTCAATACTCACAAGCAGGATCTCTCAATAGTGTTTTACAATATTCAAGTACGAAAACTAAAGCATTTTGCCACAATACTTCTGCGTGTAATAGGGTATTACGGCCTATATCAAAAAGCTTTTTATATTATGAATTCGTAAGTGATAAAAACCCATAAAAAATTGGAAAAAAAAATTTTGCAAACAAATATTATGTAAAAAAAGACTTTTCAATTTAAATTTCAACAATCCCCGCGAAAACACGGTCTCGGCCGTCTCGGCGCTGCCGCCATGCTTGTGACGTCACTCGCAGTGTAAACAATACATGTCAGTAAAGGAAGAATGTTATACTCCATTGTTTATTTACACTGCTAATGACGTAACGCCGATAGCTTGCATGGCGTATAGCGTTTTTGACATTTGAAAAACAGATTAAAAAACCTGACAAAGATGGCAATATTTACTTAACACTTTTTCATCCATTTGCCAAGAGACAGCGCCACCAATACATACACTGGATCGCACTATCAAAGTTTCCTAAACATCACGCCTAATATTTATAGACCCAACAAATATTTATTAGAAATCCGCATTGATTTTTAACAGTGATTTGTCGACAAAACGCTCCGCATCCTCGCTTAAACTACGTCTTTTACATAACATTGGCACATACAGTGATCACATAATACTCAATATACTTGTATTAACATATAAACTGTTAACATTCAATGAACACTTTATCTAACACATCTCATACAAAAGCTTTCCGTACATATTGGTCTCATCTGCAAATAGAATTCCTTTACAAAAATACACATTTCATTTAAAATTTTGTATCAAAATGTTCATAGCTACAATATACAATATAAAACTCTACTATCCAAAGTAGTATAAAACGCTAACATCTGAAAGGTGAAAAATTTAATCAACACCTAAATTTACTACAGTAGGTACTGTATATTATTCATTTAGAAATTGGCGGTAGTAAATTATAATATGTTAGTCTGATTAGTGTAAGCAATTAATTTAAAATGCATTAAAATTAGAAAACTTTTTTTAAAATTTTAATCCAATTGTTTCATATACATATCTACTATTTCATGTATGTTTTGTATTAAATATTTTGTATATTACGTATTTAAACTGTGTATCCATTACACCTAATCATAAGTATCATTATAATATGTAAAAATGTAAAACAAAGTCGCATAGATCACGAATTCATCTTAGAATCCAATTTGCAGATAAGAACAATTGCAATTCAGAGATATAATATCTTCAAATATACTTCAAATTCACATTTGTAATTATACATACAGCTATCTATCAACATACAGATAATTGTGAAATTCCTGTATAAAATCTACACAACTGATGCAATATAGTAATATTATCGCCTATCTACCAGGTAGTAGCTATCTAACAAATGTATGAATATATGTACTATAGGTATATATGAATATATATCAGGCACAATCATCATCAAATTCAATGAGTACTGGGTACTTGCACTGGGCAGTTTACAGGAAACTGGATAAGCACCTCTATGATTAATAGTTTTAAGTGTCTAAAAGATCAAACATATACTATACTATAAATCACATAAAACCAGCAACATAAAACCAGAAAATATTTATACGAGGAACAACAAATGACAAAATATGAAATGGGGTATGACAAAACGAAATATTTAAAAAATTAAATAATTACGCCGAATTAAAATTCCCACTGAAAAAATATATGTTTGATCTATAAAACACATTCAGAGAAATTCACATCAAGGAATCAGGATACCATGGTTCCTTCAGACAAATTTCTACTCCTAAGAAACAAAAATCAAAAGTAAGGCAAGTATACAACTTCTATACATTATACTGTTATTCAAAGTACTTAAATCTAATTTTTCAAGAACTGAAAGTTAAACAACCGTTTAGTAAAAAAAAGACAATAAATCGCAACCGGCCCGGCAATGTGCACCAATATAATCGCTTACAGTAATAACAACCATAACATCATTAAAATAAGACATATTTTTGTTTAATAATAAAATCTATTCAAATACTGAAAACGGCTGGAAGTACAAGTAAGTATATAATTTGATTAGCCACCAAAGATAAAAAAAATCACCAAGCACACAAGCCTTTAATACCGTGGACAAACAAATGCAAACCATAGAACTTGTAAGGTTCAATTTTCTGTGAAATCATTTGGTTCGAGAATTAATTATAGTAAATAAGTGCAATTATACAAGTACAGTGCAGAACACAACATAATGGAATGACGAAGAGTACAGAACTACAGATATAAAGAAATGTGCTTTGTGACAGATTCAACCACAAAAGTAAAAGTGTCACATGGAGCAAACACTCATCTTAATATTTGGAGAGAATGCTAAAGCGTTTCAGAATCAATTTTTATATTATTTTCGACAACTCAGTGACAAGTTTTCGCCTTTTTGTGGTCTAAATAAATAAAACACAAGAAAAACAACACAGTACAATGTATGATGAACACGATTTTCAATGTACCCACCCGGGCATGGCACATCACAATGAACACGATCTTACGACTAAACACGTCTTAATCGATATCAACAACAAACATCTTTCGTATAATTATATCAATTTTGTTTTTTTGATAAAAGCCTGCAATATATAGCCAAGTGATTTTAAATTATTTTATTTTTAGCAAGCATCGAAGAGCCTGAGCTCAAACATAAGTCATAGATATTACCAGTTACCAGAAACACAAATTATGCTTTCTGCAAGCAATGGTTTTTCCACATTTTGTTGAAGAGATTGCACTAGAAAGCTACAGTTTTGACACTGAAAATTTATATTATCTTGAAAAAATATAGTTGTGTAAGAAATTAAGTTATATAAAAACTAGCAAATTACATTGATATAATTATACGAGTCACATACAAACAAACCCATACATACAATACACTTTTAACGTTATTATTACCTCATTATCTTACACATATTACATTAACAGCGCCTACATAGTTCAAAACACTGCATTCAAGACCATGCCATACACTTTTTACGTATTTTTATTAATTTATTAGTCTAGCAATGCAACAAATATTTTTTGATAACATTTAAGCATTATTATTATTATTGTTTATTATTATTTAAGTTCACCTAAATATATATTAAATTTGTGACGAACTTTAAATTAATAAAGAAATAATGATGAACTTTAAATTAATAAAGAAATAATGATGAATTTATATTGAATAAATCAATTTTTTTTCTTTAGTAAGAAGGTCACAAAAAAATTGTGAATTCTGAATATTGTAAAATATTTATAAATTGAAGGACAAGCCAACCGTTTACTTTAATAAAATATGTACTACAATCTACATAAAATTTATTAGTACATAGATTTTTATTAATTCAAAATTACAATTTCCTATCTACAGCATGTCACATTTAAAGCATTAGCAATATCTACAGATATTTGTCAGCATATAATTATATTTAAAAATCTTGTGAATACTGTCAGTAACCACAACTATAATTCACTAAGCTTGTCATAATATAATAATCTCAATCGTAGTTTGAATATTGCAGTCTTCGTGATATAATAAGGTTTCAAGGAGATTGGATTTAGAAAACTGTAAGTATAGGTAAAACACATCAACCGTGTAATTTCTGTTTATTATTTAACTGTTATTGCATTTATTTATATCCAATTTCTTTGCAAGATACAAATAAATTATGTTTTTAGAACAACACAAATGCCTAATTTTACTACATATAACATCGCAAAATAGGGACTTGAATTACATTTGTATTTCCATACATAAGAATGAAAAGGTATTCCTATAAACAAACACGAAATAAAACCTCAAAAAATTCGATTAGTTTACAGTTTCATATTAAATCCAGGTGTTTTAGAAGTGTGCATGCATAAATTCACATACACAATAATAATATTAAAGGCACACATCATTATGAAATACTCAAAACAATTACACAACAAAGATTATTACTTTTTACATTCATGGATGGCAATTTGAATCTTTTTATTGAATTATTTGGAACTTAATACTTTAACATGCATCAGCGCAATTTATAGACACATTGCACTTTGTAAAAGTGACAATCACCTGGTCAATGAACAGGTAAAAAACATAATAAATTGAAAATCTTTTTATTTTTGAATTCATTCAAACACATGATAATAATAAACATAATAAATATGTCCAGATGCTTGGACATATTTATTATGTTTATTATTATCATGTGTGCTGTAATAACAGTACATGTGCATATAAATTGTTTACACTATTATTTATAATATAGCATGAATGCAATATAAAACTATTTTAAAGCTTAAATGTTGTAATTTCTGCACCATTTATCTCAAAACCACTGCAGAATAGACAACATCTGTCCAGTTCATCTGTACAGGCATCTTTACAGTTTTGAATAAACATAGTCTTAAATATAGCTCTGCATATAATCTAGCCATCATGAACACAGCATACATAACTGCCCTATTGGCCTCTACTTCACATAACACACACTATGTAAATGAATGATGAAAGTCAGTCCACATCACAAAATATTCTACAAATATTTATTATGATATACAATTTAAAAATTTACGATCACAAAATTTTCAATTGCCATATTGGGTTGGAAATTTTGGTTACTGGCAATTCTATTTAAGAATCACAAACACATATAGTCCGTTGTTAGCATAGTTTATTTATATGATAGTGTTCTAGACGAGTTACACGCAATCATTCATTTATATAGGAGGCATGCTTTGCACATCACAGAAGCTAGCAACTTTACTTGAACTGTAGTAACTATCACATATTTTCTGCTCACAAGCAGTACCTATCCATAAGATATTCCTCGTAAAATGCTATATTTACTGCTGCTTAGCAATCTCAAATGGAATTGAACACTGAGGTAGACAAGATGCAAGTCTCAGGGAAAAATCTGTTTTCAAATCTGGTGTATATTTTTTGTAAATAATATTTCTTTGACGTGTTTTGAGTCACATTTTTCCCATCTTCATAATTATTAGGGCAGTAAGGTATAGCATATTCTACTACATAAAAGGCTAGGCTTCCCTCAGTTGTGGAGAATGACTTGTATTCAGTAAACTGTTGTATGGTGTAATGGAGCTCTGAAAGGTACCTTTATCGAGGTCTTGCCATCACCAATCAGCAGCCCGAGGCCTGAGAAGCGCCATAATCCTAACGTGAACGGAGCCTCCAATATGCTCAAGACCACTACACTGTATCACAACACTGTCTTCACATTCGTGTCACCAGTCACTTGACACCAGCTACACTTCACAGTTGACGTGCTGTCGCTCAATGACAGCAGAGGCGCCACGTGTAGCGGCGTCGTTGCTAGCTTCACCACGATCTTATCACTAAACTGCGCCTCACACATTCGTGTCACTAATCACTTGTCACCAGCTACACTTCACAGTTGACGTGCCGTCGCTCAATGACAGCAGAGGAACCACGTGTAGCGGCGTCTATGCTACACGGCGGTGTAGCGGGGCGGTCGCTAGGAGGGCTGGAAGTGCGTCACCAGCAGCTTGGTGGCCTTCGCCAGGTCGTAGGCGGCGGCGCGGACGTGGTCCAGCGGGGCCCTGGTCGCGCAGGCTAGCGACACCTCCTCGCTGGCCGTCCGTAGCTCCGTTATCACTTGCTGGAGGGCGCTGTCTGTGATCGTCTGGAAGGTAACGTTTTGTTGTTTTGAGTATTGTAATAGAGTATGCAGGTATTTTGGAAGCATTGAAGGTATAACACTTTGGAACTTTATCTTTTTTTTTAATTGACGAATTGACTCAGTTGATGGTCATCAGATGACTGTCAATCTGGATTAATAGGTTTTGTATAAATTTCTCAAATGCATGTGAAATCCCCAACCAGATATAGGCCATGGACTAATTTCTCTACTATGGACGACAAATTTCTCAGTAATGGATTGCAGGTAGCATGTTTCTTGATAACACATTAAATTTTAATACACATTTTCCAGGAAATCCTATGTGGTGGCGAAAACAGCTCAATTGCTTTTTCTGAACACTAGGAACAGCCATTATTACTACTAATATTATTGTGGTCAATAATCCATTAGTGACCCACTGCATTCTCTCTCATCTTCTCTCTGTCTCCCTCTCATCGGTTTTAGTCCAACACCTTGTCCTATTGCAAGTGAGTGGACTTCACATGCCTTCAAAAACATTATGGAGGACGGTCAGCCATTCAGTTTTACTCGACAACAGCACACATTTCCCACAGTACAAAATACAATACATCATGCTCGCCCTCACCTGCGGGAACAACGCCAACAGCGAAGTGACAGCTCTCCGTATAGCGTGGGCCCTATCAGCCAGCGTGGGCTGGTGCAACCTGGCCGCAGCCCACAGGTCCTGGATGGCGCGCGTGACGGCCTCCGCCCTCCGCTGCACCAGCTCCGCCTGAGGCCCATCGAGCCCGAGCTCCTCCAGCCCACTGGCGCTCGCTTCCAACGCGCCCTGGGTCAGCGACCGCTCGAGGCCTGGGAGACTTGTCAGCTGGAAATTGACACTCGGATTTTGAAATTTTAATTTTGAATGATATGCTTTGTCTTTCATAAGCAAAGAGAATAATGGTTTCCGATATGGGTTTGCGCTATTTGAAACAGAAAGAAAAAAGTTTTTATTCGTTTATCCTTGCTGGAAACATATTAAATAAAAAGTATGGAGACATAAAACACCTCCTTGAGGCACACCTATATGTTTACAAAACCTAATAGGTAAGTAAGTAAATATTTTTGCTTTAATTTATACAGTCTAATAAATAAGTAAAATAAATTCAGTTTTTCATTGTACATTAGCTTTTTTTTCGTATATGTCCTATTATACAATGTAATCAACATAGTCAATCAAAAGCCTTTGTCATATCCAGTAAATGACTCAATTTACTAAATTGGTAATATAAAGTTCTGTTGTTATTTCGTAAGGTATGTAGAACCATCCAAATAAACTACATTAATCAACAATATAAATACAGTTTTAAACTACTAGGATTAGTTAATTTAACTTATTTATTTTAATTCCAATTACTATATAACTAGTTTTTTTGTTGTTAGTTCCAAAGCATAATTCCAAATAAAAATGGGAATTAATTCACCCATTACTCAGCTAAGTAAAATTCTGGAAGACATGTTGGTTTAAAATGTTAAGCTTCATTGTATAAAGATAATAAGTTACACTTTTTCAATATACTACTGCAATTTTTCTTGCCAACATATCTCCCAATCGAGCTTAACACAACCATCTAAGCCTACCACTAGCTAAATTAGTAAAATTAATAAATTAGTACCTGGTGTTTAGTAACCTGCCAGTTATTCTTTGGTCCCTCCCTAGTCTCATACATACTGACCGGTCGCTGCGGGCCCTTCACGGCTTGCCTCACATCCTCCTCCAGCGTCAGCTGTTCCGTCTCGAGACTGCGGCCTCTCTCCGGCTTCACGTCTAGAACATTCGAGCTGTCGTTCATCGAGATCTGTGACGTCATGCTCTCGTCATCGATGCTGCTGGTCGTCTTCAGAACGCTGTTCTCTTTCGTCAGCTGCTCGACTATCGTTTGCAAGTTCTTGAGCTGGTTCTTTAGTTCTGTGATGGTCGAGTCTCGGTTGTCGAGTTCCTTTTTCAAGTTCTCTAATTCGTCTTTCTTCTCTGGTACCGCGTTGTTAGGCGATTGCGTTCGTCGCATTTCGGGGCTCGAGTGCTCGGGTAGCGACGGGTTGTAAGTGGAAGATACGGTTTCGCCAGCTCGAGGATCTAAAGCGGTCATCTGTAGAATTTCACCATAAATGTTGAACTGTTCGTTTATGGCAAATATTACGGAGATTCTTTATTTATTAAGTACCTAACCTTTATTTATTAAGTACCTGTCACTTGACACTTAATATTAACGATTTAAAATTGAAATTACTTTAGTCCAACATTTTTTGTGTTTCTACTACACTAAGATGGGGGCCACTATAAGTCTCATACAAAAATCCACAACTTTTTTGTGGCCGTATGTACTTGTACCTCCCTGAGCGAACCATATTTTTACCGCCTATACAATGACGAATATTCCGATTTCCATGAGCTCTCCCACCTGTAGAATACATCTCCTTCTTACAATAAATGATGGTACTAACTACTATAATGATAAATAAATAAAAGACACACTCACATCCAAGTCAATGGGGGCCAACGCTGCGTAGTCTTCATCCGAAGCGACAGAGTCGTACAGGGGTTCGTCGTCTGACATCTGCGAGAGGTGCTTCAGGTGGCTTGCTGATAGCAATGGATTTAGTGGCCCGGCTAGTCCTGAAAATTTAAGTGTCCAGTGTTTAGATCTCGTTCTTGAAAACCAATAGTGCCAGAATCCCATTGGCACTCATCAATGAAATTTCAAAGTTAGCAGTTTAGTCATCTCTGTAACTGTGAAGCGAAACATCCAGAGGACACCTGTATGTATGCGTGAGAGTTCTTGATAAAGATTTCATAATATATAAGGAGTGAATTCAGGTGCCTGATGCTTTCATAGTTATCTGAAATGGTCTGTGGTATCGTGGTGTCTGTACTAGACAATTGACAGTCTGTGGTGGACTGTATTTTGGTAGCATAGAACATTATATCTTAAAGTAATGTATCTCAGTATGTTGATAATGTTGTTCCCTTGATAAGTTAGCTTCTAAATGCTAAAGTAAAAAGTGTGCTGCTTTGTACAGCCCATGTTCTTTTCCCTTACCTCTAGGGTGGTAGGGTACAGTGGTGATAGCCCACTTGCTTAGAATTCGACCTCGAATCGAAGGGTCCTGGTTCGAATGTCAGTGGCATGCATCAATGACTTTGTAAAAAAAGTTATGTGCGCTTTATAAAATTAACTATCACCTGCTGTTACGGTGAAGGAAAACATCGTGAGGAAAACTGCATGCCTGAGAGTTCACAAAAAAAATGTTCTCAAAGGCATGTTCGTCTACCAACCGGCAGTAGTGATGCGTGGTGGACGGCGGCCTACATCCCTCTCATTGTGAGTAGACCGACCCTGTAGTGGGTCATTAATGGGTTACTGACTGACCTCTAGGGTGTAGAGAGGCGATACGTTGCCTCCTAGTGGCGTCTAGCAGCACATCCCGCAGTAGAGTGGCGAACTCGGGCGCCGATAGCCGCGCCAGCTTCTGCCGGCCTTGGTTCCTTGGAGCGGAGAGAGCTGGGTTCACGGGTAGGAAGGCCACGCCGCATCGTTCCAGCCCGGTTGCGCTTGTTTGCCATACTGGAATAAGTTTTAATTAATGGAATAACATTTAATTCGAGATTTTTATGTCACGATAGTGTCAGGATATCAAATATGGGATGTCTAAAATAGTGTTATTCTCATGTTGCTTTTATTTTGACTGGAACCGCTGTCTTATTACTTTTGGGGGATATGTCATTATGTATACCCCAAATATACCTCTGAGAATATATTTTCCCAAGTTTTATCGTAATTTTATTTCTGTAGTGAGTCTAAAACGCTTGGGGTTCTTTTTATTTAAAGACGCTAAAAATATTGACCCCACTATTCCTTTTTTAACAAGCTTTTATCTTTTATCTTATCTCTAGTATAGTATCACTCTATGGAAAGAGTGTGAGAAACCATTGGTCAGGCTATATCTACAGTTACAGAACTTTAGGTAGTTTCATGCATTGCTGAAGGAACTTTAATAATGTGATAAATAACTGTATTCATATGATTATAGAATGATTAATTATTATTAATTTATTTTATATAACTTATACTAAATGCTATTGGATTTTATTTGACTTTGAATTTGACTTTTGTTATTACTAAGTAATATTAATTGATAATGATATACCTAATTTAAATTATTATTAGTATTGATTGGTTCATGTATTAATTTGATGTTTTTTTGTATTATTATTATATTAATGAATTGTATGCACTTAATTGTTTCAAAATTATGTTGACGAGTTTACATAATATTGGCATGCCTTCACTAACGCATTAGGGCAACCTGTAATGTTAGTGTTAAGGTTTAATTTGAATAAATAAATAAAACTTTTAGTTTATAATTTGAAGAAAACACTTACTCGCTTCTGTTTCCCTCCTGTCTATTTCGTCATAGATGTCCATGACTAATTCTTCGAATAAGTGGTTTGGCAACTGTAACAAACAATTACTGTTTCAATCATCACCGTGACTAATAGGTTAAAATTACCTTTCAAAATAACTTAAATTATCTTAAATAATAATTGACCAGTTACATTTTCCTTAGTGTAACGCTTACCTAACTTGTTACTTATTTCAGTAAACCAACTGTTACGCAGCTATAGGAAATGAAATAATATTCAGTAAAGAAATATAGCATTTCGGTCACATTTTAACAGAAAATAGTAGATTTGAAGCATCTGTGTGTTTTTTCAGAGGTAGAAACGCATCCACCTACAAGTTCAAGAAAAGAAAAGAAAAGAAAAGAATTTATTGTTGACTGTTACATGAGAAAGATGTTACAAAAAATAATAATAAGTTTAGAACAGTCTACCCTATGCGGGCATACAATAATTATGTCTTACATAACTAAAACTTAATTTTATACTTCATGGCAATTATTGCTAAATTATATTTATTTAGTTATTATTCTGTTCAGCAGTCCAAATTATTTGTTTATTTTAATATTTTCAGACAGTCCTCGAGTTAGCTCCCGCTCACCAGTTGCAGCTTTCCCCGGGCGGCTTTGGCGACATCCGTCATCTCGTGGGCGTCGTGCGCTCGCGGCACGATGTAGTGCCTCCCGGCCGCGTGGTCGGGCCGCTCGCCGGTCAGGGACTGTATCATACGGTCCGTCGCTTCGTACACGAGCTCCACTAGACGGGACGCCAATTCTGTGTGACCGCCTTGCCTGCGAAAAGAATCGAAGTGAACAAAAAAAAAATTAAAAATTGAATGTCTGGAATTACAGATCTTACAATCTTTACAAAAATTGATCCTAATAAATTTATAATCAAATAGTTCTCCTATAGAATGAAAGGACTTATTACATTCATAGCTTTCATGTGCTCTTAGCCTTGGTGCAAGACGCAGAAACATACATGATAAGATATTAATTGCAATGTAAATATGGCATGTCGAATGTAAACACTTGAGATCACAGCTATTTATTATTCACAGTTCTAACATTGAAGTAGCTGCAGAAATATTAGGTCTGCAAGGCGCATGTTTCTTCTCAAAGAAGCGAAAGTCTGAGATATATATTTTTTGCCAAACTGCAACACCAAGTCACTACTGTGTTACCGCCTTACCAGCCAAGGTGACAATGACTTTTTTTATTGTTAAAAGTAAGGGCTTTGTCGTTGCCAAGCATGCCAAATCTTTTGGTAAACTGTTCAGTTTACAGTTACAAGGCAAAATATGCCTTGAATATCTGTCTATGGAAGCATGCAGTGAGATTTTCAAGTTTCATACATATACCTTACTATGGGCAACTAAAAGTTTGCTTCTATGTCGTAGAGGGCTAGTCAGATAAAAATTGTCAGCCCTTATTAATAAAACAACAGTAACTGTTGTTAATCATCATCGGAAGGCTCTTTTGACAATGGACCGTTAAAATAACTCTCTTACACTCTCTCTTACATCACTTTCATCAGCTATAGTGAGACATTCGTCAATACTGCATGGAGTTACTATAACTATGTAACAAAGTCCTACACTAACCTGGCGCAGTCAGCGGGTGTGTTGTTAGTACTGTCTCTCGCGGTGGGGTCCGCGCCCCACGCCACCAGCAGCTCCGCCTGCGCCGGCTGCCCGGCACGACACGCCACATGGAGACACGTGCTGCCTTTCTCCTGTACACGCAAACATACATGAAAGAACAAACATAAAACATCTCTATTTTTTCAATATAAAATGATTATATTATGTAGGTATAAGATTATATTATGCTATAACAGGAAATTAATAATTAACAATTGCAGCACCACATTCATCCTTGATATAACCACACCAATAGCTGTCGTCCTTAATATTGTCAATGCAATTTTTTGCAAGCTCATTGGCCAGTAACCAATTAGTCCGAATATCTTCCACAACATGGCGAAGGCAACAAAACCCCTGGTTGGACTATATGTCTAACTAATGCTGTTCTCACCATTCAAGAGTGCACCACAAATAGTGCCATGAAAGAGTGCAACAGTAAATGAAATGAAAACTTTAAAAATTGAATTTCTGTGCCGTTATAGTAACAATAATTTGGTCAGTCTGAAACATGTATGATATCATAGCTAATGTTCTTTATACAAATTCTATGTTACATCAAAATATATCAGTGTCTAATGGATTAAAGAATCAATCAATACTTATCAAGAGTTAAGTAGGTTTCAGTGTTTTGGGGTGCGTTTGATAAAACTAAAGCTTATCTATTTGTCTTCCAACTTAGGGTAACGTTATTATGGTTTGGTTAGCTAACTTTATCAGATAGTGAACCTGATTGTAATAATTGGAAATAAGAAATATAAATGAATTTTTAAAAGCACTTTTATCTGTGTAAAAAATGTACTTTATTTTATTATTACTTGACTTAAATAATTTAAAAAAAACACTGTGTTATTTTCTCTTACTCTGGCTCTTGAAGAAAGTTAAAATTTGTACCTTGTACACCTTGTAGATATGTGATCACAATACTTTTACATATATTAACACTAAACTAGTTTTAGACAAGCCAGGCGAGGCCAGGCCAGGCCAGGGCGCCAGCACTGCTAATAAATCTTACCAAAGACACTGATCATGTTAATACAAAAAATATACAAGAATATAATTCATAAGCAGTTAATTATAATTTACTGCCTATTTATTAATTTTTACATATATTATGTTTCAACTATCATCATGAAAGCTGAATTAATTACACTATTGTATCATATTTCTTTCCGATGTAAAATATTTAAAGGAGACAATACCACACCTGATTGTAATAATTGGGGTCAGCGCCCTGAGCCAGCAGCCTCATGGCAGTATCCAGGGAGGAGCTCCGGACAGCGCTGTGTAGCTGTCTGCCCAGCTCACTGGGGGGCTCATCCCTCCTCGCTCGGAGAACATACGCCAGCCGTAGATGCTTAGCCAGGATAAACTCCGACTTTATGGGGCTGGAAGGAATAGTTCTTTTTAATTTGCTTTGTACATGTAAATAGTTCATTAGTTATATGTGGCTTAAGTAGACATTATTACATGGCATGAAGTTAAAGTCATGGCCAAAATGTAACTTTAGGTCACAATGTCACAGGTAAAGATTTTAGAAGCTTTTTTTACAAATAATGTTGTAATTGAAACCTTATAATTTAATTGCTTCAAAGGTGGTAGTGAACTTAATACAATCGAAAACTACAGAAAAGTGGTGTAATTGTGTATTGAAGCAAGATCTTCCTGTTATTTGAGATAAAGTTGTTTATACAAATTGTGACACAATTGCCAGGGGTTGGTTGATTGTTTCAGGCTTTTAGTTTTATATTACTTGATTTATAAAAGGCTTAAAATGATAGCTCCAAATTTGGTGGGGCAACATGTAAACATGAAACAAACAAGGAACCAGGAAAATAAAATTGGGTTTATCTTACTGAAGTGGGTCTTTTGGTTGTGGTTTCTTCCGCAAGTGCTTGGGTGCTGAGGTATCAAGTAAGGAATGTTCCCAAATGCTATTCACATTCTGTGCTGTGAGAGCCTGCACCATCTGTACACCAGATAAACACCATTATTTACATACCATGGACACAAGTGAGAAAAAGTCAACACTATGGACTTACCGCCAGGAGTGACGGTGGCCACGAGCCTTGTCGCAAGGATTTTACGTGCGATATATGTCGTCCCATACTCCTGTGAACGCTGCAGCATTCCGCACATAACAACAGCCCACGATTTATAGACGCCCACGATGGATCTAGCAGAAAAAGACAACGTCACACTCATTGAGTAATTAACACCGGAACAATTAAGACCAATAAAGAGAGCTGTAACATCATCTGACCCGATGCTCCGCAATCCGAACAAACGTCCACCGATGACCGATGCTTCGACCTCGATATCATCATCTTCATTTAACTTCCGGAAGACTTCTCTCTAAGAACAATTACAGCTGCACCACGACATAAATATTAAACTAGTTTTATGGGCATCACTAGCTTCGATACAAAAATAAAACATTTTATGAACTGTCAATCAAATCAACTTTTTTTTGAGCTGACAATTTGACATTCGTTGACAATGAGTTGACAGCAGCATTGACATTGTCCACAGATAAAATATTATATGAAAATGTTACAGATTTATTATTAAAAAGACTATTTTCCTGCATCATTCCTTTCTGCAACGTTTTTATTTATTGGTCATAATGTATTGTAATATATTAAATTTCTACAACACTCTTAATGATTCACCTGAAGATATACATTTCAATAGTAAGAATGTGTTCTGGCAACATTAAGACACATATTTCATCTGTATTTTGACGAAGAACATTACATCATCTGTAGACAATTAAAAAAACACCAAATGTACACGTCATTGACGTCAAAACTGACAAACATCGGTTAATTTTTAATTTATTTTAAGAGTTGTGGTTATTATCAAAAGAAACATGAAGTTACTGTTATTACTAGGTTTACTAGGATGCTATTCAGTAGCGCTAGCTGAACAGGAAACATTGGTATTAGTAGACAATTTAACTGTAAGAGAAACTCATTCACAATTCTTCAAATCTCTGCAAGGTAAGATCAGATTGCGTGTCCGCAGTCCACCATTTCACCGGTTATCCTATACCTTTAATCTAAGCTTTCAATGATTTACGTATAGAATAACATGATTTCTACATTCTTTATGTTAAAATTTATCCATAATGGTTTTGTTAAGATTAATTTGCAATTTCTAGAGCGTGGCTACAGCCTCACATTCAAGCTAGCTGACGATGCAAACTTGGTACTTTCTAAGTATGGAGAATATTTATTCAAGAACTTGATCGTGTTCGCGCCATCCGTGGTGGAGTTCGGTGGTCAGATCGATACAGAAGCTATCACTAAGTTCATTGATGATGGGGGCAATGTACTTATGGCTGGTAGCGCCGCTGCCGGCGATGTCTACAGAGAAATCGCTTCAGAGTGCGGTTTTGAGGTAAATGTTTCAATAATTCTACTCTTGCTTGGGAACAATTTCCATTTTATTCTGTGGAAAGATTATCATCTGCAGTTATTCTACAAGGTTATGGCATAAGGATCTTTAAAAAGTAGCTCTGTCAGTATCTCCTGTGCTGGTAGGTAATGTGTCAGTGACACCTTCAGTGTTTCAGAAGTCCATGAGCAGCTGTAACTTCTTACCATCAGGTGGAATGTCTGCTCATTTACCTGCCAATTGGCATAAAAAGACACCTTTCCTTATAATAGATCCCACTTATTTACATAGCTTCGTTTGATCATTGGCAGAATTTTTATGGTATACTTGTGAAGAATTCATAAAATATTTGTAACTTTTTTTAAATACACTAAATTTCTTACGTTTCAGATGGATGAAGAATCAGCTGCTGTCATTGATCACTTCAATTACGACAACCTGGATGATGGTGACCACACAAGGATAGTGGTGTCCCCCAAGAACTTGATCAACGCCCCCACTATTGTGGGCTCTCAGAACACCAAGCCACTCCTATTTGAGGGCACAGGGCTTATTTTGGACAAAGACAACAGCTTGGTCCTCCCCATATTGACTGCTGACAGCACTGCGTATAGCTATAACCCTAAAAATCAGGTAAGAAAAACTTTAACTTAAATGTATCTTTCTCCTTCCTTGAAGCTCTTTGTAGTCTACTGCTAGTCAATGGCCTCTACTTAGCAGGCAACTTTTGACAGACACTCCCCTGGTCTTGGCACCTTTTAGTTCACGTCACTGGACTCCTTGCCATATTTTGAAGCAGCCATAAAGCTACACCTCTACGAACACTCATTCTATTAAAATATCAGCTTAAGTAAGCTCAACAACATTTTGTTAAATAAAGACTGGGTAACATTGTATTAATTTGCAGGTGAAGGAGTATCCCCACGCTGTGGGCAAGAAGACAGTCCTGATAGCAGCTCTGCAGGCCAGGAACAACGCTCGCATCATATTCAGTGGCTCCCTATTCTTCTTCTCCGATGAGGCCTTCAACTCGCCTGTCGCTAAAGTTCATGTAAGTGTACTTGAAATTGTATTGGTTCAACTTTAAATTAAAAAACAAAAAATGATAAAATAAAAAGAAAATCTCGGCCCCACGGACGGACCCACCTCCCAAGGACGGAGACGTAATTTATGGACGGCCCTTAACCTTAAAGTTTTATCTTTTCATAGGGTGACAAGCTGAAATCAGAGACATCGGGCAACAAAGCTCTGGCTGTGCATCTTAGCGAGTGGGCGTTTGGTGAGCGCGGTCGCCTGCGCGTGCGTCGTGTTCACCATCACCGCCAGGGGGAGACACAACCCTCAAACACTTACACCATCACTGACACTGTCGTGAGTATATTATTATAGAAAAAGCAGCAATCACGACATGGATTACCCTCAGGGCAAAAGACGAGGTTGTTAACAAAATTCAAAAAAGTACATGAAAAAAATCCCAAAGTACTGAATCAACTTACGTACTTAACTTCAACTGAAGTACTTAATATGTAGTGTATAGTAGCAGAAGACCCACATTTCCAAATTTGATCTGAAAATCTGTGGGGTGCAGCTTATAATTGTGTAGTGTAATTAGTAATTTAAAAAATTTCAGTAATACAGCCATTTCGAAGTGGTTGTTTCTTGTGTACATTTAAAGAAAAATCCTGCAGTATGGTAATCATAATGGAATTTTAGATTTTTGAGGCTCACATAAATAATTTAACGTTCCTATGTAACAGCATTTTCAACCTTAATTCCGTCTGGGACCAGGTATACCGCATCGAGATTGAAGAGCTGAAGAATGGCAAATGGCAGCCATTCGAGGCCAATGACGTTCAGCTGGAGTTTGTCCGCATTGACCCCTTCATCCGCACAACCCTGAAGAAGAAGGCGGGTGGCGTGTACGAGGCGGTGTTCAAGGTACCCGATGTGTGGGGCGTGTACCAGTTCAAGGTGGATTACGACAGGGTTGGGTACACAAGGCTGTATCATTCCACACAGGTTGGTTGATTTTATTTATTATTTTTCAATTTTTTCAGTAGTACAGCTTATCAACACGGTATGTCTTTTTATTTTGGATAAGTGCCTGATTAGTAGCTGATTGGACCTCTACAGCTTCTAGACTGTATTTGTCCTCAGCCTAATTAGGAGTTCATAATTGTATTACTTTAATAATGGCTAGGATTTTGTCAATGGCAAGGTATTTAATTCAATCTATGTGTAACACACACTTCCTAGTTGTATACTCCCTCTGTTCCTATGAGCACCATAGAAAAGTAATAAAGCATGAAAGTTTGAATTACATGATGTTTTTTTTTGACAGAAGTAAATTTACTTGAAAGTAGCCTGACCAGAGAATAAATGCACCTCTTATCCACACACATCATGACAATGTTTTTGAGCCTTGAAAAACTCGTCATTGACAATGTTATAGATGAAAGGTGTGGGGGTAACAAAGTCGGCTTTGAATTTTTCCGGGACAGCTATAACACCAATAATTGTCTTATTACAGGTATCCGTGCGTCCCCTCCAGCACACACAGTATGAACGTTTCATACCGAGCGCCTACCCGTACTACGTGAGCGCCGGGTCCATGATGATTGGAGTGTTCCTCTTCTCCTTTGTCTTCCTCTATTACAAGGAGGACTCGCCTAAGACCAAGGCGGAATAAACTATTCTGTAGCAGTCTGTGCTCGAATTAATGTAAAATATTTGCTTGAGAACCTTTTTTTACACAAAATTTAAGCTAATCAGAAATTCAAAACAGTCTCAGTTACGTTCAATGAGTATAACTGCTTAGGATACTATTAATATGTGATCACAATTTATTGCTTGTGTGTGTGCGCGATAGCTTGTTGGAATATCTGTTTATGTGAAGTGAGAAAAATATTGTATGAAATAGAATGGAAAATAAATAATTCGTGAAAATAGTGTTTTTTTTTTTTCATTTTAAATCCTCATTTAGGCAAGATTATTGATGAAAGGAAACTTATTCCATGTTTCCTGTACCTATTAAATAAGGCAAGACACAAGGGCATAGACGTGTCTGACTTGTTGAGTCTGTTAATTTGAATAACTGTTAAATTATAACAAAACGTCCAAGCCAATATGAATGTTTTAAATATACTCTTATTTATAAGGTATTATTTGCGAACGATTTAACTTTGCCACCTTGATAGTCAAGAGTTTAACAAATAAATCGTAATTACTCTACTATGGAATACATAATATTATATTGCACTGTTGATTTTTTCATATTAGATTACGGGAATACAAACAAAAATAATAAAATAAACCAAATAATAAAGTTCATTTAAAACTGTTTAGTTTTAAACTGTGATTAGGTAGTCTACTGCATTTTTTAGTTTAACTTTTCTGTGAACGCATCTTTAAAAACAAACTGACAATCCCATCTCGAACGCAACGGTTTTGAATGGGGAAAAAATGGCATGCATGTCATTTGGATTTTGGGGCCTTGATTTCTTAGGAAAAATGTTTTAATTTATACGTTTTATACCGCGAAAGTTATTGCTTTTTAATATGAATTAACGACATTAACGTTAATCGAGTGCTCAAATTTTATAATAAGTATTAAATAGCGGCCGTATTGATGTGATTCGTGTAGGCAGTGCTTTGGTGTATCAGTAACTCTCAAATTTCGCTAATTCCGAATGTTTCACGGACATTTCAATTGCAACTAGTCGGAAAGCGTATCGGTGACAATTTTTGTGAAAAAAATCGAGTCGGCGGCCGTCGCAGTGATGTGTTTACATCTCTAAACTGTCCCCGTGAGTATGATGTCATTGTAGATGGAACTGCCATTAAAAATATGTTGGCTTTGTGCCCACCCGTTTTCCTGCTAGTATTATAATTCTAACACGGTTTTGTGAAAACAACCACGCGGAAAAGTGCAGTGATCCCTCTAGGTTAGGTGATATGTTCCTAATAAATATGCTAATGTGACTTTCATACTGATCTCCGTAAGGCGTAGGATCCGAGCGCTGTGTTGATATGCATCTAGTGACCAAGTTTCTATTCTAAGTGCTGTTTTAGTAATTTTTAAGTGAGTCAGTGTGCTTATTTCGAACACATAGTGAGGAACTCAGGTCGAGGCTTACATTTATGTGCAGCATGTGGTAAATTTGTGAGTTGTTCACTATTTTCCCTAAAATCTTATAAGTTTTGCTTTAGCTTAGCCTAAGTTCTTGACAATGTAAACATTTGCTTACTGTACAGTGAAGCCATAATTTTAATTCAATTGATTTTGTAGTGACAAGACAAAGTCGTCTGTGGTGCTAGTAAAACAGCTCTAACAGAGGCTATGATATTGATTCTAAGACCTTTAGAATAAGACTAGGTACTTTCACTTGTTTGGAATCCTAAAACTGAATAATAATAACATTGTGATTGCACAGTATTTAAGCAATATTTGAATGATTTCTTTAGCATTGCTTTTTTATTTTATCTGGTCTTACTAACATACCCATAACATAATCACCATTGTTTCAATTTGTTGTTAATGCTAATGCTAACACGCCAGAGACACCTCAAGGTGTGCATTGTCCATGAGAGGTGGGCACATTGGAGCAGCATGTATGCTCTCTCATGTAAAAGGCTGAATTCAAAAACACTGGAAACTTCCAAAAAACCTTTTTTCAAGTATAATATTCTGAAACCACATTTTCTCTGACCTATATTGTTGCAAGTTCTATAATTGTTGAAGTTATAAATAAAATATGAATCAGGCTGAATATTGGCTCGCCGACATGTTTTAGTGCAAACACATTCAAATAAGTTACAGGAAACTACAATATTACAGTGATAATGTAGTATAATTAATTGAAAACATATGTGTTGATATTGAGAGTATTTTAGATGTGTGTTCCAGTTTCATTTGATTTTATGCAAAACAAGTGTAGTTTGTCTATGAACATATTGTTTTAGAGGCTCAGTATTGTAAGTGCAAGTTTCCCAGGGGAGTGTAGATAATGAATAAAACTGACTAATAAGTTAGTCCCCTGATGACCACTGGGACATTCTTATTTCAAACTCTGAGATCCCAGTGTAACATTTTGTGTAATGGATTAAAAATGACTTAAAAATGAATTTATAAGCTAAATTTTGTTCACTTAGTGTTAGTCCCTTAATATAAATACAAACTATGTACTCTTAACGTGAAGGACTGGTATGTACACTACACATTTCTTTAATATATAGATGATAACTAAAACATAATACGCTAACTGCCATACTCAGAGACATCATTTAACTTAATGTTCATTAACAAACAAATAAAATCGTCTTTATTCGTATTGACATAAGTGTCATTGTTATTTACATAATGAACCATTAACGTTAATGAACATCTCTGAGTACGGCAGTCAGCCTTGTATTTTTGGTATGAGATAGTTACTTCTAACAACTTTTTACTACATAAAATTTCCATGAATGACCTTTAACAAAAACACAATAGGTATGCGCATCACATTACTTGATAACTTTATTACTATTGGCTTTGATAACAGCTAGGAAATCCCTAATGTCAACATTAGAAAGATAAGCTTGTAGTTACTTAAAAATGCAGTCATATTAGTGCACAAGGCAATACAAGTATATAATGGATATGAAGGATATGAATTTATATAACATTGTAAATGTTTATACAGAATTCTGTCTCTTTTGTGATTCTGTATAATGAGCGACTTTAAAACCTGTATAGTATATATTATATCCTCTGAAAGCAAGGATTGTTTTTATCTGAATATTATCTGCCTCTTATTTGCTAAGTGAACTACATTTTGCTGAATACACTTAAAAACGGGCAAAAACTTAAAAACAAAACAAAAATTAATTATTCTATATAGTATCTAGTTATCTACATCATAATTGATTTCAAAAGAGTGCTGAGAGTTTTTTTCCACCCACTTTTTTCTCCTGGTCTATGATAGCCTGAGGGGCACCGAAAGCGGATGATTATATCAGTATGACATTCATTGTGTGCACAACTTGTTCCTGACAATGAATAAAATAATCTTTAGTCTGGATATAAGCTAAGCATGTTCCTTTACAAATATATAATTTTCATATATATTCATATTTTTTTTAGTTAGCTATTGTTTCAAATAAACATTTACGTTTCTTTCTTTCTCACTATATTCATTGTGTATTGTTGCAGAGTGAGCACTTCCAGTGAAGATGGATCCGTCGCGGCGGCAGCGCACCCAGACCAAAGCCACAGCTGAGGAGCAGGCCCTCGACCAGATAGCCAGAGAGGTCAGTCGCCTTATACATTTTGACCACAACAATGATCTAGGGTGGCCTCAAAGTCGATTAAGATAGTTTTATTGAACTGTCAAAATGTACATTTTGGTATTGGAAGGTGAGGTGTGTTTTCAGGTCTGACAGCACTCTTTTATGGGGATTATATTATGGGAATTATATTATTTTGTGATGTTTGTGAATTGGCCGAAACATCTCTGTTTTTTGTTCCATTTCGTCATGGTCTTTTATGCCAAAATATAGTTGTACTTCATATTGAGAAAATATTATAATTACATTTTATAATATAATGTCACTTCCCAATTGCTTAGATCTTGATGCTGTTTTCACTATCATCAGATAGTGTTTTCAGATGGTTGCATTGTATTCCATTGTTGTATTTATAGAGATAGATTTATAAAATGTCAATGTTTGTGCATGCAAAGCCAAGGTGGGTTGTTAGTTATTAATTTTGCAATATCACAATGGTTAGAACTATCTACAATAGATACAGCCAAAATAAATTACCTACGACTTTGTAAATAAATTTGTAAATAAAATACAACGAATAAGCCTTATCGCGAAAGGATTAAGAACTATGACTGCCAAGTGCTCACCTGTGATCGTCGCAAGCGCACGCCGCACTTTGATAATTCGTCTTGAAACTATTCTGTGTTGAGATGCACAGTGGTTTGGAACTTCACAGTGGGGCAAAAATAATTTATAAATATTTTTTTTATATTTTACTTAAAAACTTACGGTGTCTGTTTCTCTGGCAGCGTACTGAGGCATATCTAAAGAAATCCATAACGTGGTCACGTAAACAGAAATTTAAATTCATCACTTTTATTTCCCTGGAAATTAGACTCAGATTGCTTCTGAGAGTAAATCACTAAGTTCTGCTAAGCCTTGAAAGTGTAAACCTAATTATATTTTGTGAAGCGTACCCATAGAAAAAAAGAAGCAAGTAGTAAGGCTAATAAGATATAATATTTGTTCCGAATCTAGTAACTAGCTCTGCTCGCTAGCTGAGCGCTAAATCATAGTCGCCATGAGAGTGACAGAATAAGCTAAAATGAGCTCAGTTGAGTAAACTACGCCTACCCCGCAACATCCTTCTTCTATGAACGAAGCTTGTTCAAAGTATTTTTTGTAAAGTATAAGCGAAGTGTATAAAAAATATCTAGTTTTTTCTACGAAGTGACTAGCGCACCACTGTGCAGTGCACCTGTTAATAGCAGGCGTGAAATAAGAGCGGATGAAAATAAACTTCCGCGTGCGAAGCCCGCTGACAACTCTGTAGCGGCAGGATGGATGACCAGCCCGATATAAGTTAAATTTATACCAAAAATATATTAATTTTTCATGCAAAGTTATAGGAGTAGAGTAGCACCATCATAAAGCGTTCTGTTGCAATTAACGCACAAAAACCTGCGCGGTTCCTTGGCGGATTGATCGAAGTTTTCTACATAACGTGAACACACAACACTCCGACAATACGTAATTGACTGTCGCTCCCCAGGTATGATCACCTAGCCGGCGAAAATACCTACGTTAATCCGCTTTTATTAAAATCTTAATTTTCGTTGGATCACCAGACGTGTTCGTAAACAAAATTAAATATAAAATCAATCCTCGTGAACACATGTGGTTCCAATTAAACAAATTCCTACACCACTTTGTCACGGGCTGTGACCCAGATGACAGCGATGTTTGCAAGCGATCGCGAATGTCCAGCACTTGACACTGATACTGCTTGACTTGATACTGCTCGACACCAAAAGCGTATCTTATCCACTTGATAGGGAAATCATTGAGGCTATTAGGCTACTATTCGTTAGGAAAGACCTGTGGCCTAGTTGTTTTTCTTTTACTAAGTTGCTCCAGCGGTGATAGCCCAGTGGCTTAGAATTCGACCTCGAATCGAGGGGTCCGGGTTCGAATCCCAGTGGCACGCACCAATGACTTTGTAAAAAAGTTATGTGCGCTTTATAAAATAAAATATCACCTGCTGTTACGGTGAAGGAAAACATCGTGAGGAAACCTACATGCCTGAGAGTTCACAAAAAAAATGTTCTCAAAGGTATGTGAAGTCCACCAACCCGCAGTAGTGGTGCGTGGTGGACGGCGGCCTACATCCCTCTCATTACGAGAAGGAGACCCGACCCTGTAGTGGGTCATTAATGGGTTACTGGCAAGTTGCTCCTACTAAGGTGAGGATGGATGGTTGTTTGATACTCTTTTACGAAAAAACGACTAGAGATTTGGATGAAATTTGGTACACAGGTATAACCTGGATTAACATATAGGATACTTTTTATCCCCTCTCTTTGGTCAATTACTTAGGGCAACGTGGACGAAGCAGCGGGTGGAAGCCATTTTGTGTCTGAAGACAATGGATACCCATTTTGTTACGTGGTAAAATACATTAAGTATACCCTCTGTCATGAAGAAAATTCTGCTCGCGGTGGGTTATCAAGACGGTAGTATGTGCCTCCCAGCGAAATCCGGTTATATCAGCCTTTTTGACACCAAAACGACTACTTATCCACTCAAAAGGGAGATAGATCATCAAAGCTATTAAATATCAATTTGTTAAAATAGAAATATCTTTGATATTCGCTTTACTGACATGATACCAACTTTTACGGCCATTATGATATATCAAAAACTTTGCAGAGATCCCTAACGATAATGTGTGCTCATAAATTTAAAGAATTCATAGGCTATTTTAGGTTTAATGATCTTTCCTGAGATTAAAGGTGATATCGTATAGTCCATCTTTCTGCGCGTTTAATAAACTGTCAAAGTATCGCTCAAGTGGGTAAGGGTTTCCACTCGTTTCATGAGTTTTAGTTCATCTATTGATTCTGAATCGATTATCTGAATCCAAGTAATATTGATCTTTTGTTACCTGTAGGTTTATACTGTCCTAATTGCAACACGCACTGTCATGCGACAAAATGTACGCGAGCGACATGGTAATAATTATTAGGACACGTGATGACACGGGGTAACAGTTGTAGAGTGACGGCGCCTAAAACTACTTACATTATAAGTAGGAAGAGCAAGAGCGATGCGCGTTGCATATGCGCGCACTCTATCGCTTGACTTCTGTACTCTATGTGGCTCGTCTGTGAAATAGTTCCCCTATTTATAAACACTTCACGCATGTTGTGATAATCCTTTTGTGGGAACTGGACGACTGATCGCTCCCCTTTTCAGATAATGCTAGGAATGTAGAGTGAATGTCGACGGGATATAGGCGGTGTCGCGACTACCTTTGAACCAATACCAATTACAATTTACGATTACAACATCAAAAAAATCTTTGTCAAATACGGATTAAGGCAAGGGGGGAACTGATGCTATGCTATATGAGAAACAATTTCCCTAACGGAAACGTAAGAGATTCGACGAAGTTCGTACGTGTACTTGTCCTATAGACCTTGTACAGTAAAACTTAATCTACATCGAAGAAACTTTACCGTTTCTTGACAAAGGTTTCTGTAAACCTGGGTCTCCACCGAAGTAATACTGCTAACTTTTATGTTGACAAGTGGACAACTTTTGACAAGTTTTTCTTTGATGGACACCCGGCTTGATATAGAGCCCATGAACAAAATTTACCTGTGAAATGAACCAACGTGAATAACGCTTAGAAGGTTGTTACTATATCAGAAAATAACTCTGAGCACTATGCGGTCATTTCTGAGCGGTACCTGTACCGTGATCAGATATAGGGGTTGCGACCCTTGGCTTTCGAGCCCGGCCTTGGAAATATGTACGGCGTTCATGGATAAAGTATCTGTATATGTACACAAAAGGAACTACACAAATGCTGTACAGTAATAAATGACCTATAGGTCACAAATGCCGTACATAGTCGCAACCCTTATCTCTCACCATGGTACCAAGTGTACCGCTCAGAAATGACCGCATAGTGCTCAGAGTTATTTTCTGATATAGTAACAACCTTCTAAGCGTTATTCACGTTGGTTCATTTCACAGGTAAATTTTGTTCATGGGCTTGTAGTCTAACAGTACAATTAATGTTCAAAGATAATTGCAACCTATTCTCTAAACTTTCCTACGACATCATGAATGTCATAAAGTCTGGTTGATGGCTGAAAAAATAAACACCCAATCAGTATTTCGGGAATAGTTTGCAGTGTTCGTTCATATCGTAAGTGACAGGGGACCGCTACGTGGAATAGATTTCAGTTTATTATTTGTTATTTATTCGTTTCGGTACAATTCTGGGTGGTCTTCTGTTAGAGAGGTTGGCTTTCAACAGTTTTATGATGCGGACAGACTGCTTGAGTGTTGTTTTTTATACAGGATCAATTTTTCAAGTGTGCGTGGTGTGATTTTTTTTCAAGACCAACGTGTTTGATTCGATTCGATTGATCTTTTAAAAATCCAATGTTTTTGTTTTTAGTAGCACTTTTGGTTTTCATCAAAACCGGGCCACAGACTCCTTTCAGCGCTTTTCGCTATTCCTCATAATTTCGGATTGACTTTAAAGATATTTGAGATAGAGTGATAGAACCTAAAACTTTTTGTATGATTTGTTGTGTGTGTGAGCGTTGACGTTCATATCGGCAGCAGTTTTTTAAAAGTTCTATAAATCTGACAAATTGCTTATAGTTTCGAATATCATTATGAGTTGACTGACTTTTGATTAGGTGGATACCTACTTCAATTAATTAAAGAATTACATTAGAAGGCAAATTTAGGAAAAGTTTGAGAAACCGAAATCATTATCACAGCGAAGACGGTCTGCTGTAATAATTATTATGTTTATTTTTATTTGTGTGCGAAGAGGGTGCTTAAAAGTGCTTAAAATCAATTAAAAATAACCATTCTCGCTGCTTTACGATCACTCTTTAGTTATTCTGTTTGGCTTCCAGAAGAGCATTTAAAGATTCTCTTGCCAAAAACTTGTAGGTCAGTTTCGCGAGGTCAGTTTGGGTTAAAAGCCTACTTTCTTGTTTTTTTTTTATTAAAGAATCTCAATTTGTACTACATAGCAATAGACGATTCGTCTTACGAGTAATCTTCACCCATCTGCTTACTGTATGAAAAAATACGGCCAAATGTGATGGATTTGTAAACGATTTTTTTTAATATTTTTAATATTGACCTACTCTTATTTGCGTAATGAACAAATATTATACCAGTATTAAGTCATAAATGATTGTTTCTACGGTTTTGTTTTCGTAATCTGACGTAATCCAAAAGCGCATTCGATGGTGCTGTTGCCAAAAACTAGTCAGTTCCGCTAGGTAAATTTGTGTCGAGAAGCCTGTACCAGTGAAAAGAATTTTCCTCACATTTTTATTTTCCCGTTTTAATGAATTCTGAGGCAGGTCCGCAGAGTTGTCGTGTAGGCTCGAGGACGTTGACTCCAGGCTGTTGAAACTGGGCCACTGGATCGATTGAAACCCGAGGGAATGGGTATAATGTGCTTACTACTATTATAGTTACTATTATAGTAAGTGTAGCGTAGTTTAGGATTGTTAAGAACTTATTATTGGCCTTGTCTTAATGGGCTGACATGCGACAAAATGTATGTACCAAATGATGTCGTACGACCAATTTTTGCGTGCGGCATACCGATTAGGACACGGGGTAATTTTGACCTAATTTTTGTGATGGTTTGTTTTTTTGAAGCCAAATCTGGAGATTGAAAAGCTTGGTTACGTGAAGTTACGTTTTTCAATCGTATGCTTTGACATGACAACCACACCACCAAATACCACCACATTTTCGTTTTCAACTTTTTCGGTGTCAACTTTTTTCCACTTATTAACCGCAGATAGGACTGAAGTTCTATTTGAAATAGGTATTCCCTCACGAGAGCGTTATAATTCTTCAAGGGTAAGGCTTCATATTTGGCTCAAAAACCGTATCTCCGACGATCGCATCTCCTCTCATAAAATACAAGATAATTTCTGTAATAGCTCGTTTCACGGCGGAAAATGAAGGCGACAGCGGGCGACAGTTCCCCGGGGGAACTCAAATGGTTTTTCCACCAGAGATTTTTAGCTGAGAAATATTGGGAGCTTTGGTAGAGTTCGGGGCGGCGAGTTAATCAGGCATAAACCCGTAAGAGCCAACAATTCAATTTCAAAACGTCAATCGGTAATCGGCCTATACGCCTATAAGCCGATATAGTAAAAAGTGGTTGCGCACAGAAGCAGGGGGTGGTTCGTCTGGTGACGTCAGCGGCATTGATCCGTCTGCGCCCCAACCCCGCCTGCCTCCCGGCTGATGCAATTCCGCAGAACCTTGCGAATCTCTTGTGTGGAGCGATCATGATGAAATCAAACACATTTGACTGATTAAATCTGATCGATTTCTTTGTGAAATCGACCGTTGTAGACTCCACATCAAAGATGATGTTTTGCTGTTTTGGGCCGAAACACGTGTCGTGTGCTATGGAATAAGTTGTGATGGTATATGGAGATGGTACCTGGAGATAACGGAGGGTAGGCCCGTACAAAAGCTAGTTCCACG
Organism: Erynnis tages; assembly: GCA_905147235.1. Classification (NCBI taxonomy): domain Eukaryota; kingdom Metazoa; phylum Arthropoda; class Insecta; order Lepidoptera; family Hesperiidae; genus Erynnis; species Erynnis tages. The sequence continues at coordinate 1,459,415 of LR990074.1, read as the reverse complement.
TGTACGGATTGCAAAGAAATATAAATACAACTAAAATAACGAGTGTAGCAGTAAGGTACGGAAAAAAATTGTGGCTCGTATTTTTATTTGCATTTTTATTTTGAAAGCATATACAAAATCTTTAAAGAACTTTAAATGTGTAGGAGAGACCTGAGAATAAATATCTGTACTTAATTAAAACGTAGACAATGCGGACGAAGCTTCTCGAACAATAGTGGCTGATTGCGAAAACTTTCCATTATCTACAGGTAAAAGTTTAAAACTTAGTAGGTATTATAAAGTAGGATTAAAAAAGAATAAAATTTCTCATAGCTCTTCATTCTTTCGGTTATTTTATTTATTTATTGTTTCAAATGTTTGCAGAGTTTTATCCGCTCTTTTCTATAACTATGAATATGATAGGGAGTGAACTATATATAGTTCTAGAGTGAACTATAACTATATTCTATAACTATGAATATGAAAGAGAGAAAGTTCTTTTAACATAATTTTGACCGACCTATTTACGGGTAAGTATGTTAAAGTCACACAGTTGTCAATGGTACTATAAAATTGTGTATCTGTACTGCTCTGTTGCTAGAATGAAGGAATACTATGGAACTCTATAGCTGATCAACATAGTTTACTGGTGTTTAGACTAGTTGCCTTTTATAGTTTCCAAAGTACATATAATTTATTATAAACTTCCTGATTTTAAATTTAAGCAGCAACCTTTTAATTGAAAGCAACAAGAATTAGCGCAAGCTCTTTTTAACCGGAGCACTTGGCGTCTTCATCTCTCAGATTGCTTTTTAAAGGGCGACGATGTTCTTGCGCTTCCTTGTCTAATGGTATGCCATTGTTTCGAATCAGTCTACGTGCCCGAGATGCCGACTCACGGGGATGAACAGTGCGAGAGGCTGCAGTTTTGATGAACTGATGCGTATGCGGATATCAGGTGAAACCTTAAAGAGAAACTTACGAAAACCGGCTCGCAAATTTTAACGGTTAATGCAAGCTGCGCAACTTTTGTTCGACATGATTTTACACCTTTTCGAAGACATACGAGTCATTTATTTCGTTTACGACTTACATAACTACACGAGTAATGTCGGCTACGACAAATACATAAAAGAAGTTAAATTCAACATTATTGCGGCATAAATTAAACCTTATCCACGGCGGTTGCGTGACCTGACCCAGATTGCGTCACGGGAGATCACGATGTCGATATTGCAACGAAAATAATCATCGCCACTGATTACATAGTTTATTAGTTTAAAAATATAACGGGTCATGGATATACACGGAACGGTGAGACATATTAAGCGCATTTTCGAGAAGCTCCTTCGGCGGGCGGCCGTTTCGCGCTCCGTAGGGCCAAGGGGGGTCGCTCGGCTGGGCGGGCGGACGGTGGGGCGCTGGAGTAGGGGGGCTCCAGCGTCAACGACCGCCACTCGGTCGTCTGCGAGCGCGAGAGGACACCGTCCCATGCACCCGTGCAACTTTCCACTCCCGATTCGGACGTTCGATTTTGCATCGCGCCGACACGGTTGCGCGCATTCCGACTTTCAACGGTGAAGGACACGGTGCTCGTTCAGTACCAACGTGATCGGATCCGATCGAGAATCGTGTGCACCCCCGTGATTGATCGAGTCGGCGTGCACGTGCGCTGCGACCGGCGTCACGTCGACGGGCATCCCTCGCCGGCCACGGTGACACGCCGCGTGCGAGACGGTATCGATTCAAAATAGCCGGATTTTTATTTATGAACGATGCGACAAACGTCGTGATGTCGCGGCGGTGAAAACGCGTTGTACGATGTACGTGTAGGATTCGGACCGATATAGTATACTCGTGCTGAAGATGGTGAAGTTGGGACTGGCGATGGTGGTGGGTGTGGCGCCCGCGCTGGTGTCGTGGTGGCGCGGGCAGGGGCCCTGCTTGCCGGTGCCGCCGGTGGTCCTGAGTCCTTGCTCCGAGAAGGCGCCGATGCTGTGGCCGCGCCGCTCGCCCTCCCTGTCCGACTGCCTCGAGAGCTCCAGCGAAGAGGATTCGGCCCGCTCCGTCGTTTGCCACGTTAGACCTAAAGTAGTAAGTTGTCATTGCAATCATTAATTTAGGTAGCATAACTTATCGTTTACGCTCTCTCGAAAAGCTATTTCACGGATATTACAACGTCTTTGTGAAACGAAAACGGAACTATTCAATTTCAGCGTCAGCTCCATATTTAATTTTAATTAAATTGAAGATGAAAAGGCTGAACATTTCATTCAGAACGTGGCCGTGATGAAATAACAAATATTCTTCAGAGTTGACTCAACAAAAGCATATTCCGGTTCTAAACTTACTTTGTGTTGGTATTTCTTGCACAGAATTTGGAAAATTACATTTGCGGCGTGTTCTTTTCGTCTTTTTACGAAACGCCGTTGACGTGACTGGCTGGTTGTTTTTTGCGTGCGTCTTATTTGCGCCATGCTCTTGGAAATTGCTTTTTTGCCCTTGCCCAAAGTAACGGGTCGCCTTTTGTAATATATTTCAGAAGGAAAAGTGTTGAAATCTTTGCTTAATATGAATCAAAATGTTGGTGGACCATTGTGAATACATTGGTGATTCTTCTTGTATTGTTGCTGCCAGGAGGCGACGGTAACCACTTAACACTTTGACTGAACTGACATCTGGTTGTACATCTGTCTGTTTGCTATAAATCTCTATATCTATAAATCTCTCCAGTCTTTACAGTGAGCCGGATTGATATACATAAGGTGACCATCCGTCTCGTTTGGAACGGGTCATATTAGGTGGCCAACCTTAGCTACTCAGTGCTATTAAAAAGCAGTAGATATAGAAGACTATATTTGAATTGCATAGCCCTACCGGTCGATAAAGAACCCGCATCTGTTAATGTATTGATAGATGCAAGACCATTTATAGTTATTTCTGTGAATCGTAAACCATCTATAAATCACTCTCCGTATAGCCCATGATACCACTCTATTATATCCGAGAGAGCTGTATTCTCATAAAGTGCATTGAGAATAATGGAGATATCGTGAAATAAATTCGTTTTGGACTTATAGCATAAGGTTGGGCGTGTTGCAGAGTATAAAACTTTAAAATTTGAATTTGGGCTCACGGGATTGGTTCCCGATCACGCAATTTTTTTTATAGCAATTGATTAGCAAACCTGCAGGCCAGCTGTGCCGTGGGCTTCATGTTCGTCCTCTTCTCCCGCCAACCTCTCAACGCGTCGTAAAGCAGCACGTTCTTCGTGTCTTCTGTTTCGGCTGGGGAGGTATGGTAAATGGTTGCCGGTGATACTTTATTTGTGGCAAACATCTTAGTCCTCATGCGTAGCAAAGCACCCGCGTACTACCAGAGATGGGATTTCTTATTGTCTATTTTGTCTATCACTGAGTTTTTAAAAGCCTCATATACAGCCACACCTACATTGTCCTACATACTCGTATTAGCAAAATTTGGCTTAACCTTTGCGACGCAAGCTTAATGGTGTCACACTAATTAGTCTAATTGGGTTTGAGTCATTTTTTTGTTTAATCTAGTCTGGAATACTCTATACGTGCATTAGTTTATAATAGTAATTTTCAAGTAGTCAATTTTTTGTTTTTATTTTAACTTTGTCGGAAATGTTAGTGTACTTAAGTATTTTTTTACGATTTACTTGATTCCATTTTGAGCCTAAAGTAGTGGAAATGATTTAGACTGCAAATTGTAAAATTAGTCTCTTTACTGTGCGCATTTATTTGTTTGCGAAATGATATAGGTTGCAATTTTAAGTCTTCCTCCAGCCTTCTTCAAACTTTATTTGTATCGCCGGTACAATGTTCATGTTTAACTTTATACTTACGGTATACGGAACTGCTGTTACATCCTTTACTAATTAGTTCCGCTGAATGCCAGCCGACTTGTCCGACTTGTTCGTCTTGTGCAATGTTGTTATCATTTACTCCAACGTTACAAACGACATTTTAATTACTCTTTGAATCATATTTTGTTTAGTATGATGCTCCATATTGATAACTTTCTAAGGTATATCACCTGTTGATTATATTTTGTGTTTTATTTACCTACATGAGTAAAGTTTGCCTTTTTGAACCTTTTCTTGGTTTCTTAGTTAGCATTGTGAACTCACTACCATCATCAGCAAGTAATCATTTACTTATTGTTTTTACCTTAACAACCACCTTCCTCTATAATAGCCGTTTTTTCAACGTCCACCGTATCCACGGCAGATGTGACAGGCCCATTGCCATTTCAGCTCCTGAAAGTTCAATATTAATTATGACTTACTGCCCTGGCACATTTTGTTCCGCCAAATAGAGTTCATGCTGAGAATTGAGTTCAAAGTTAGAATTTTTCACTATTTTCCACGCATTATTTTAGAATTTCCAACATTTAGAAACCAAAATTAGCCAAATCGGTTCAGCCGTTCTCGAGTTTTAGCGAGACTAACGAACAGCGATTCATTTTTAATTTTTATTATATGTATGTATAGAAGATTTGATAACATCGTGTTCATGATATCATCATAATAATTGTTTCAGGGGTGTCGAAACAATACCATCATTTGGCTCTCGTGTTATGTTATTAACTCGGCACGCGAGGTATCCAGGTACCTGTCTCATAACAATAATAAATTGCATTAAATCTGGATCACACATCGATCATTCACCTTTGCTATTACGAAAGTGCATCTCGCGTGCACGCACCGCCGATGCGCTCAAATGTCACGATATTTACGTACCTGCGCGTAGGGATGCCCGATTTTTATCTTTAAATTGATCTATTCACGAAAATCGATCTAAATCGATCGTAACCTCGTGAATCGCATTTAAGTAATTGTTAATATTGTAATTGTTAAAAATAACGAAATCCCCAATATATGTAGATATGTCCATGCAAAATTATTTATCTTAATAGAATACCTACGTGTGCAACTAATTAGTGGGCTAATGGAAACTCAATGGACTTAAACTTTTAACTCGGTTAATGATATTAATTATTCAAAACACATAACTTTTTTAAACATACTCGTAACTCAGACCTCTTGAGTTATAAACTTGCTTTAGGTTTATTGTACGTTGCGATTGGTTTAGGTTGTAGCTGTTACGATTTTAATACAATTCGCTCTAAGTAGATAAAGATCGCATCCTCTTAAATTGTTTAAAAAATCGGTATATCGTTTGGCCATGAATCGATATTCTAGAAAATCGATCTTCTGGAAGATCGTTTCAGATCGGACATCCCTATTTACACGTCTCGTGCGCCGTATCGCCTGCGAAGTATCGCGGTTTAGCCACCGATCCCGTTTAACACTCTGTGTGGACAGTTAATCGTCCGAGATCACCTTTTACTCCGTTGCCTAGATCGCGTTGATTTTTTTCGCGCGTATTTGCTCTTACCGCAACCGTGCCGGACGCGTGTACGCGGTTTTTCTACGTCAGAGATTCTCAAAGTTTTTGGGTATGCGTACCACTGGGGGTCCGCCGTTGAGTCATATTCAGTCATATTTATACATACATATACATAAAAGGCACACCCATCATATTTATTTAAGAACCAACGTAATACCCATTATTTTTTTCTAATTCTAAATTTTATTAAAAAAGAATACAAAAGAGCAATACCAAACGTAGGTGTTGTAATTAAAAACATAATAAATACTCTCATAGGATTGCCAGTGTCATGGACAAGACAAAGTGTTGTTGTGACACCCAGGCCAGTGTTTACCAGGCCAGGGACCACCCGTATATTATGTAGGTATGCTTGTGTGTATTTTTTTAAAACTTGACTTGCAAATCTAGTCTCTGTTTTATACAGGGTACAAGCCGTGGCGTTTAAAGTCTAACGGGGTACGTGGAGCGATAAGATTGAGAAACCCTGCTTTACGCAACACGATTTCCCGACGACCGGTGGTCAGTACTCACGGGTTTGTCACTTAGATCGTGCGCGCATACGCTCCGCCTATACGCATTGCGGGCTGGTGACTTTTTTTTAAAGTGCGAACCCCATATCGTGACTGATAAAAAAATCGAAATCGTGAATTTGATAAAAAAAAGTTGTGAAATAATTTTAGCGTCATCGTTGATTTAGAAGTGTCGTGAATTGGATTTTTTTTAAATTGTGCGAAAATATCATCTTTGTAGTCGTAGAGTTTATAAGATCTGCGATGATTTGTTAATATTTTTAATGGCATACCAGAAACCAATAACATATGAGTAACTGATGCCTTATACGTGTACAGTACACAAAGAAATTCTTTTAGATTCTGCGTCATTATGGAAACCTTAATGATACGTCCAATCCATTAAGCATTTAGATAATTTATTTCTAAATTGTTTCAACACTGTATGGCAATTTAAATTCCGTTTATTTTCTCATCAAAATCATCAAATGTAATGAGCTGAAAATATGTCGCAAGTATTCAAGAAATAGGTACTTCTCCAAATTCCAAATCTCTACGTCCACTAGTTGAGGCGGTTAATTTCGTTTAAATGCATCGAGACACGCATGGTTCTGTTTGTTTTAAGTTAATTCTTTTATAATCAGGTGTCACGTTTTCAAATTAGCTTCATCCTATTTTGTTCAAATCAAGTAGCAACAGATTTTTTCAACTTTAAAAGGTAGCCTGCTTATGGATTTATTTTTGTCTTCTGCTGTGTAGATAAGTCTACTTGATCACCTGAGTCCTTTTTCACAATCATACTTAAAATACTAATCAATACTAATCAGCTAACTTAAGCTTCAATATCTAGGGCCATAATTCCATATAACTAATCCAATTGTAGCTTTTAAATCGACACACGATACACATTTTTGGGCTGCACTTCCTATTTATGTGCTCATCCCAGAGGACCTCTCCACCCCAAATCAATCAGACCTTTCTATCAACTAATGATTAAAATGTAAAATGTTATAATCCGAAATCGCAATTACTTCTATACAATTATCCATTAAATCGTCCCCTCACTTCGCAGTACAATCATGATGGAATACATCCTCCCAGAGTACGTTTGTTCAACTATACTTCGGTGTTTGTACTGGTTCGGCTGGTACGTCTTGCAGCCAATTGTGTTCACGTCGCGGGCCGTGACGTCCTTGCACCTTTGTTCTGGTACCACGGAGCCATGCAGGACACATGATATAGGAGAAAAGTTGCAGCTTCCATAACTGCACTCGCTTCAACATTCGTTAGAGATGACGTCAATGACGTTGTGTTATAAGAATTGAAGGTGAAGGACGGCCTCAAAGTATATGTCAACGTGCTCAGAGGACTCATTTTCCATCGTCTATACGTCAAACCTTTTTCTAGAATTTCTGCTCTTGAAAGCTGATTCAGGGGTCCCATATTACTAATATTACTTCTAAGCTGATTCAGGGCTCCCATTCTTCTAACTTTGTTGGACTAATTACTTGCTCTACTTTGCTGAAGTTATTTAACGGGATACCAGAACGATGTTTAATGAATTTCCTGATCGAATGAAATAGGGTTTTATTCTAATTTAATCGCATGATCTATGAACAATTTTTTTATAGGTTTTCCAATTGGCTTCCATTTATTATTCTTGTATCTGTATTTTCGCCAACTTAGGACTGTTTTTCCTTACAATTAGATTTGTTTCCTAACGCAATGAAGGCAATGAAATATAATTTAAATATTTCCTCTTATTATTTCATTTACATCTCAAAAATTGTTAAATGAATCAGAATTATTTCTCTAGTTCTAACGTGTGCTTGATCAAGGCTTGATCGACAAAATTCCAAAGCCGCCATTATTATTACATACACGGTAAACAAGTGTCATTAAGGAAACTAGGTGTTCCTCTAAATACCCAGTACCTCCAACATTAACCAAACTAACGTTTATTATAACAAGTCGCACATGCCCGCTATCATCAACACCAGCGCGCACATATGGAACAGCTGCTGATAAGTTCACTGTCAACTCCTTACTGATAACAGCTATGAGGTTATTATTGTAGCCTAACCCTAATTTAGTATTTAAATCAACCATCCGAAAGACCAAATTCCTTTCAACGTGACGCATATACTCTCGTTTTAAATTAGCAATGTCCTTGTCGGTTTCTGTATTTTAAATGTGTGTCATAACTGGATCATTATCTGAATCGCTGGTTTTGTAATTATAATTGCCTTCTTAAGCTATTTTAATGTTCGTATTCATAACTATAGCTCCATCTCTATCGTGAGTGTCGCACGTATTAGAAAAGCATATTTGTATATTGTTGATATTCGTTTCCGGTGTTTTATTACTGACTTGAGCTTCTACTACCTATTATTATCGTAATTTATTCAAAGAAATTAATTGGTTTTTCATGATCTTTGTGTTTTTGGTATTAAATAAGTCTTATAACAGACGTTAGAGTTTTAGTGGTTTCCAAAGTTAGGTAATTGCTTTTTTAAACTTAACATACTATTTGTATTTTAAATCATGACTTTTACAAACCGAACAAAGCTACACCGCAAAGCGTAATGGCTTCCGTAATGATTTGCGAATGGAACGGTATTCGTGAACCGGAAGCGTTTAAAACATTTTAATTGCCCCATTTGTAAATTCCATCACATTCAATTGATTATTATTTTATAGCAAGAACCGCAGTTAATTAATTATCGATAAATTTGAATTACTTCCATATTAGTTAGAATCAGAGTTTCACTTTGAAACGAATACTTGTATGTACTTGTAATCTCTCCTCGGTATCCGACGTCCAAAACGATGTACAATTATGTGTTGTCAAGGATAAACAAGTTTTTGGAGAATGTGGACCGGCCAGTCAGTTTATTGATCATAAGCTAAATTTATTAGTATGAAGCTTCTTCACGCAACTTAGGAATATTTATTTCTGGGCGGCTACGTTAAGTCTGTCATAATTTTGGGATTTATTTTTTTTTACAAATTTATTAGCTGCAACTTGCAAGGCACAGTGGCTACCGTGGGTACGTTGTGTGCTAAGTGTCCTGAGTTTGATAACGGTAGAACTGAAAAAGTGATAAGTGATAAGGTCTTGTTCTTGTTTTCGAAATTTTAAATTTATGAAATTTATCTTTGCCTTTGAATTATGATATCAAATTTAGTTTACTTAACATTAAAGACATTTATAGGATATTTTACACCAATGCCTTTTAGCTCTTGACCAATGTATTTTGCATTGGGCCTAGATAATAATCCAAGTCGCTCAATCAATGTGCTAAACCCTTGAGCACACTTCCTACATACACAGCTGCAATTATCCGCGATCGCTCGGATGGCGCGACACGCCGGCGCGCCGGGCCTCAGACGCAGACGGGACTAGATGCATGCAGTGATTCATTTTCAGTTCTAGCAAGTTTGCTTAAGACCCTTTGCCACAAGATACTATGGATTTGACTGTAATACTTGGAATGTTTTGTATAATTGTACTGTAATGACTAAACTAATTTTGAAATTGTAGGTTTAAAAAGTTTGATTTTGTCGCGATTTTATTTTTTATTATTTTAATTAACTAAAATTTTTTAATTAAAAACAGTTGCATTTTTATTAGTAAAGACTCGTCTTCAATAAATATGTGATCGAGGATATGAATAACGAAAAAAAATTACGCTTGAAAAAGGGTTATCACTACACAGACGTTTTAAATTTTTTAACTTTGTGCGACCAAATTCGTAGTTGTAAATTAAATACATAATTATTCTAAAAAGTTTCATTAACTAGTAAAGACTCGTCTTCACTAAAATATGACTGAGTACATAAATAACAAAAAACTGACTGGAGAAGTTCATTACCAAATTAATCATCTGTTCGTAAACATGCACGTCTCGTACGTCCGCTCACGCTTCCGCACATGTCTCGTAGGTCCCGGATTATGCACGTAACGGTGCAATTCGATTACGAAACCGATAACGCCCGCCTGCGTTACGTTCGCGCGCCACCGGCGACCGGCACCGTCGCGACTCGCGCCTGACGCCTGACAGTCCGTCAGCGACACCGGCGCGGTCGCACGTGTGACCCCGTCTTTAGGGACCCAAACGATCGCGAATTACGACGTCTGGTCGCTCTATTGATAAATAACTCCATTGTTAACAGACCCAATAACTATAAACCCATTGTGATATGTGAAGTGCTATAAACATTGATATCATCGCCAACAAAAAATCTTTGCTGATATTCTAAACAAACAGCGTTGGTCAAGGAGCGATATTCGAATAAAGTGGATACCGGTGATAAGATAAATTTTATATCAGAACCGTATATTATCGCGGTCACTGCGTAGTGCAGTGCAAAAAGAACGCAACGCAAAAGTTCGGCCTTCCTTTCGCTCGATGCAGCAACCTCGTTCGAAATCGGAATAGATCACTTTGATGTTTACGGACTCCACAGATGTGGGAATGTGAAAACAGTGACGAATTGTTCGTTTCTTTGGAATTTTGTGAAACAATAGCCGGTGGATAATCGAAAACATAAGACAATGGGGTGGCGGTCGAAATTGGTAACGTCGGACAACAGCGAAGAAGAAAGCGGGGATGCGTTCACCGACGGTGATTTCGGCGACTCCGAAGAAGAAACTATAATCGAACAAACAGAAAATACCAAAAAAGGTCGGCTGCCCGTCAACGAAACGGTAAACACAGAAGTCAAGCCGGGTCTCGACACCTGCGACAACGTCAACGGGAATCTATCGACGGAATGTGTCAATGGATACAACAATACAGGTGGTGTTAATGGACTTAGAAATGGAAGTATAACAGAATCAAGTTGCTCGTCCAAAGATAGCTTAACAAATGGAGATCACATCGCGACTGATACACGACGAGATTCACATGGTGATCCATCAATAGTTGGAATTCTTGGTGATCAGCATAACCATGTATGTATTGATATTCTCTTACCACTTTTTATGTGCACTAATTAAATCTCGAGATGTCCCTTTATAATGTTCCACGTTCCTTTTATGATATGGCAACCAATTTGCAAATATATTTCATCCAGTTACATTAGGATTATCGCGTCCGACGTCGTTTTTGGCCTCCAACTTGAGTCATGCTTGACTCATTGTATTGCATCCTGCTAAGTTTTAAATGAAATCTTTCCTTTTAGCAATGACTTCAAGATTCAGTCCTTTCCGTTCTGTTTGGCGAACGTTATCAAAAATTAATCAGAGGCCATCATTATCTTATCTTTTAACATCATCAGGCTTACGATTAAATTGGCGGACGAGTACAGAAATGTTATATGTAATGAACAGTGTTTGTCGTACACATATGCTGTTTACATAAGACCATTAGAAAACGCTCGGTTCTAACGGCGAGGCGAATTTCAAATTTGTTTTAAGGTTAGGCTGTATAAACATATCGTGACTGTGTAATTCATGACTTGAATGTGAATAGTTCTGACGACTACAAGCCATTTGCTGGTGGCCAGCCGTGTTAAAACGACCTACTGGTACTACTTGAACCTTTAGTGGAACCTTTGGTGACATTCACCTGATTGTCTACCCCAACTGAAGTTCCGGTGCTTTATCGTTACTAGTGCTGCATAGGCATATATTGAGTGGAACTGATTGTGAGAAGAATATTAATATACTAATGTCTAGCTGGCTGGCTAGTACAGTGGTGGCATCAGTTTGAAACACTTGTGTTAATTTATTAGTGGTGACGCATAACTCTACTCTCGGTAGAGACGAGCACGTAGGCAATCATCCAACATGTCATCGACAGAGCTGCTTCTCAGCCTCACCTGTAGAGTTCTCCTCCTCTATGTAAGTAATCACCTCGCCGTATGCATATTCATCTTTTCCGCTTTCTGCCTTAACAATATTCAAATTACTCTCTGCCAAAATAATGCTTTTTATTTATGAGCGAAGATATGCTTTCACCGTTTTATTAATAAAAGTCGAAAGGTTAATGCTTGGAGACTCCTCAGCCCTTTGATGTATTAGGCAGTATGCAAAATGAATACTAATGACTGAATACATTTAACACTTGTCAAAACAGGTTTTGTTTGTGTGCGAGCGTCTAGTGATTCGTGTACATACATTTTTCCATAAATGAGACATGTGTTAAGTTTATGTGACTCTTTACTTTACCCACCATGATGTCATCGTTATTGTCGATAAGAACGTAGGCGTTTGTTGAACAATCGTTGTAGGTAAAACAAAGGTCGTAAAACAGAAGAAATATTATGAAAAATCTAAATTATAATTGCTTTAATATGTGTCTCATTTAGATAAACGCTTATCTGAATCGATTAATTGATTGCGTCATAATAGCGTATAAGACCATCAAGAGCAAAAAAGTGAGAAACACTATCAGAGCTCCATTTACGGAATCACTATTTCGGAATCATATACACGGAATTTCATAATTACTAATTAAAATTGCAGACTATCTCGGGTCCTGTTTTCACACACACATTCATACAAATCATCAAAATTAGTTCACCCATTTCGGAGAGGTTCGGTGACATCCACACGTAGAGGTTTTTATTTTGAATGTAACCAAAAATGTACAAACCAACGTTTTTAGACTGTTATCGTCTCAGCAAATCGGCACTTACGAAGGGTGGCCTGCAACGCAAAGTACGTGTAATCTTGTCTTCCAAAATTGGTACGCCGAGGACGTAACTGACATGAGCCATAAACTGTACCTCGCTGCAACTGTTAGATCATATCAGTTTCATAATATTTATGTGATTTATTCTGGTATTGAGTTAAGCTTTTAATAGAGGACATTATCTTTCAAATAAGTTTTATTTTTAACATTAGAAGCATTGACTATGTGGAATTTTACGATATTTAAACATCCATTATCACAATCACAACTCACAATCATTAACTCACCTATGATCTTTAGGAGAAGTTTATTAATCAAAGACTCGTCAGTACCGTTATCGATCTTACTATACTTTGCTTCTCGCTAGTTCGTTGTGGCTGCTTAAATCCTTTCTTATAGATTATTCACTCATTCGAGAAGCGTTCTCTTTTACATCTGAATTGTCAGCACAGTGGGCATAATGCGGTTTGTTTCACCTTTGCGGGCCAGTTGTAACGTTAGCAGCGCTTGTCTTCATGTTTGCGAGCACATGTAGTGGACTCGGTTTGCTACCTGAAACGAGATATGGTAACCAGACGCCCGCCCGTCGTGCATTCGCACTGCAAGGATGCTTGCGTCACAACGCAGCTAACGTCGACCGGTGCAAGGATGCTGTCGTAACAGTTGACGTCACCCAGGAGGACACAGGGTGATATAATGAATAATTGCTTCGACTAGGGAATTGAAGCCGGCTTCCTCGTGCACTGGAAAATCAATTGTTTTAATTTGTTTTTCATTGGGGAGATTTAATTGATTGCCAAGATTATTATGATTGATGACCATTTCAGGAGTGAACCTTAGTTTAAGCGTTGAATTGGGTTATCTCTTTTCTTGGTTCGAATCTACTAGTGCGTGCGTGTTTATAAGGCAGTTTCCTAGGCTACAGCTTCAGCATATAATTTTCGAAAATATACTAAAGCTATTGTGGTCCATCGATACTCTATAGACACTTTTAGCTTATTTCTTTTCTTGATGGCTCTAGAACGGTTTTTATATTTTCAATTATCTCAATTCAGACATTCAGGCAGGCTAGTATTACTCATTTTATTAGTCAAATTTTTTCACCGAGTATATTCCTACCGCCGTTAAAATTTGTAAACCACGTTTGGAAGGATTCACTTCATTAGACAAGCTCTTTCGTATTTGCACAATACAAAATTAGTTGCAACGGCAATTGCCCGTGAAGTGACACAAGCGTGGATTGTCAATAGCCTATTCACATTCAAATACGGACACTGGACGCCGAAAACGGACGGGTATCGATTGAGCTCAACCGATGCTGACGTCATGTGCAAAATGTCATGCTTTAAGTTTTGAATAGTGTGTACTGACTTGAATACATGCAAGCATAGTAGCTGAATTAGAGTGAGCACCTGGACTTATCTATAACGCAAATTCACACTGCTCTTGATCATAGGCAGTTTCTAGGGCATTCGAGATGGTAGCAAGTTTGAACGTCCTAATATTTGACTTGCAATATTATATGAAAAAATTCCAAATATTTTCATGTATTTGCAGCCTGCCAATACCGAGATTTGAAATGCAATGTTATACGATAATGTTTCAAGTACTTAAACATTCCTATTGACTTTATCTATTTAGATGTCGACGCTTGAGCAAAAATGCATTGAATACGCAACATTTTTGTGAACAACGATTTCACAAGTGCGGGACGGATAGCGCAATAGAGGTTTCGCAACAGCCTAAAGTGAGCACACAATCTAGAGGAAAGGATGATGCATAGTAATGTGATTAAAGTAACAGTAATGGCGCACTGAGATTCACTGATCAAGCTTGTTATAGTCGTCAGGCAAGTAGTGTAAGCAGATCTAACGAGACGCTATGTTACTATGTGTTTGCAGCAAATGCTCTATCTTTCTATTGTGGCGACTGAAGATTTTTAAGTCGAAATGAGGCTTCAGCTTCTATTTTTGAAATGCATTTGTCGGTAAAGGAATCACGCAGCACAATAGATGTCACAACTGCAGTAGTTGCAATAATACAATATGCAAATTGCAATATTGAGCGAAATTATCATAGTAACAAACGAGTGAGCAGATCACAAGCCACATATAAGTTGACAATCGACGTTCGATTCCTTATGAGATTGTACGAGTATTTGAGGCTGTTGCTTTTTATGAAGATTAAGATGGCCTCTAGAACCGAAACACACGCACTACTTGTTTGCGTCGTTACTGACTTTGGGGGCAGCTGCCTATACAAAAAGTTTGAAAGTGTAATTTGGTGAAAGCCGAAGCTAAACATAGAAGAGATTAATGTATTTGCCCTGAGGCTTACAAAAGTAATTGCGAAGCACGAGATGACTTGACTCATCCCAAAAGTTTATCATTTGTAAGAGAGTTAAAGTTTACATTCCGATCTCAAGGTACTGACCAGTTACTCGTAACAATATGAATTTTAAATAAATATTTACAAAATAGAATGCAACTGAATTGACAAAAACAATGATAAACCTAGGTGAAGAAATTATCGGAAATATTTACGTTATCATCAATATCTGCATGTTTTAGATTAGATTGTCGAAGTCATTCTATTGCTTCGTGATGTTTGTAGAAATATTCTGATTTTTTTGTTGTTTTCGTGACAATATAAACAGATTACAGATGTGGAGCGTTTTTATTTACTTCGTTTTATACATATTAAATGTCTAAGTCTAAATTATGGAAAATTTTGATGATGGGTATACATAACCACAAGGTATGGTTGTCGTGAGACCCTTGTTACTTCAAAAGAAAGATGATTGTAGCAACAAACATTGGCATAGTCTTTATTTTTGAATTTTCGCTCAAAAACAATTTTGTAGCAAGTAATCCGAGAACGTACCGTAAACGTCAGTCATGTCATTAGTATGCCATTTATGTCTTGACGTCTTCCCATACTAATGACAGCTCGATAAGATTACTATACGAAACTGCGTTAATTTATGCTCGAGGCACTCTATTCTCTTTATTTTGTCGTTTTGACGGTTTTGTAAACATATCGATCGTTCGAGGGATTATCGACCCGTAAGTGGAACACCTCTGAGCGTCCTTGCCCGTACGCCGGCTCAGCTGATTGCGATGTTACCAAGCCGTTAGCGCTCTTAACTCCTTTGAAATTCAGATTATAATCGCTTGTTATATTTGGAAGACATTTATTTGAAGCGACCGTTGCCGTTTGCATTACTTTGTATGTTATCTACACTAATGAAGTGTGACTGCTCAACATTTTCAACAGGTGGTTCAGTTTGGGCAGTTTTAAAATCTATTTTCTTAAATCCACAAGTCTTCCTCTATTAGGGAATCTACGTTACGTTGGCTACTGATTTTCTCTCCCTACATTTTGCTTCTTATTACTGTAACTAATGGCATTGTACCTAGTTCTTCGTGTTTCTAATCTTATTCCCCTTTGCGTTCATATTCATATTGTTTATTGCATAACATATGTGATATGTTTACGTTTCATTAATAGTCATTGTCATCATTATTACAATCCATGTTACTAAATTTCATTAAACAATTAAACATAATTGTACGCTATTTAATTATTGCAAAAGCATTGCATCAAAACGGCAACAAAAAATGAATTAGGGTCATGAATGATGGTAGAAAAATGTGCCGTTATTCACGATTCTGTCTCCCGGTTCTCTCGTCGGTGTTTGTGATTGAGGGAATAACCCTATGTACGTGGCGTTCGAGCAGTCTGACGAACAGATACGATGTCATCTTTGTCGTGCAGAAAACCTTATACAAAACTGGATTGTATGAAATAAAAATCGTAGAAACATTGTGCTTTTCAGTGATTTTACAAGTGCATTTGTTATTGTCCTTATAATTTTGTTGTAATTATTACAAGCTTTACTTTTATATTAAAGACGAACGAGACGTGTAGTATTTCGCTGAAGGATCGTTGTTGCATAAAGAGGGACATTGTTGTTTATCGGAACTCGCATTTTTATAAAAGCTATATCGATGTCATTCACATCAGCAGTATCTTACAGCAAAGGTAATGAATTCTTGCATTTACATTTTACATTTTCCAGTATTTTTTATTCTATTTGAAACTTCGCTAACCACGCTTTATAGCAATCATTTTCACTATCAGAATCACTTTCTGTGAAATTCATATATTTTGTATCATAATTCATAAGTTACGAATTGCAAACTTTTTTGTAAAATAATTCAATTAAAGACTTCATACATTTTAATTTCCTTTCATTTTCAAAATCCACTAAATTTATTACGTTACATTTTAAGCATCGTTTTCGCTGATGCTTAGTAGGTAAAAGTTTTTTTAACTTATGGGAATATTACGGCTCCACCCGTCCAGACGAGGAGGCTCCTCGAACCCTGTCGGCTTTGGAAAGAGTTACGGCTTTCAGTCATGCGTAATATACACGAACATGCTAATTTGCAACTTGCTCAACAATTATATTGGCCGTAGAAACATAATTTGGTATTTCTGGGTGTATAAAGTGAAGATAGTGTGGAATTCAATGGAGTTTTATTAACAGGGGTTACTGCTATATCGGGTTTTTTTCGTGTTGATCCAATTATTTTCAGATTCCAAGATTTTGACGTAGTAGTAATCTCATATCAATCGGTGGTAGACTTGGTGGAAGATCATTATAAAGACCCTCGATATCTGGATTCTGGAACTATTCGGGTCCCCAAAAAGTGTTTTTAATCATATCTTCAATGTTTTGTTGAATTTCTTTAAGAAGGCTAATACGATTAGAGGTAAATTACCTACTAAGTGCCGACAGCATCCAAGACTAGCTGTTCACGGATGCCGCGTCGCTCGAGTGAAATCACTGATTCCACTAATGTTACTCTTGCACGGACACAACCTATTCTTGGAATATTGAAGTGTCAATATTTGTTTACTGGCTTCTGCTCGCGACTGCGCCTGCGCCGGCGGAACAACTTGGTCTAGACTCTAAAGAAAAATTAGAAGTAGGTTAGCGTATAAGTATAATTTGGATTATAAATTGTCTGCCACTAAACTCCAGAATCGTGTAACAGTTTTGCGTGACAGTGAAAGAAATAATTCCTATCCGTCCACAAAAGCCAATAAATAACTAAGTTAGGTAGATATTTCATTAGGGTCTGCATTCGGCAGAAAGTTAATTAGAAATTTTGTCATCAGATATATATCCATGATATCGGATCAACGGAAATTGCTGCCCAAAGTTTATTAATTTAGCATTACTTTGGCTTCCCTAGTAAATTACGAGCTACTCGCATCATATATCGCACTGCCGTCAAGGTACGAGCACTTAGCACGTCGACAGCTGGCACGTTGGCACGCTCGGGGTGCGGGTGGGTCGCCCCCATCGCGCTCGTGCGAGTATGTGGTAACACCCCGTAGGACTCATCGCGCGAATACGCGTGTAGGTGGCTCCGAAATTGTATTTCGATGAGATCGTCTGGTTCAGTGTTCAGTGTGTAGTGTGTATTCGGTCTGTGATTGTACTGCTTTTGTTGGTTAGTCGAATTTATATTTTGTACAAATTATCAGATTTTAGGGGAAATCGTAAGCCTCGCTGTGTCTGGAAGCACTCAATTTCTTATCGTCATTGTTGTTTTCGACGCTGTTGTAAGTTTAAGATTTCTTTTTCACCTGTCTTGTTTGAGTTCCTTTGTGCTGATTATTTGTTTTATTTTAGTGTTTTCATCAATTTATTAAATATAGTCTTTTGTTTATTTTTTCAATTCAATTTAGTCCTACCCTTATCATCAAATACATCAAGCAAATAAGCATTACTATGTCATTTATTCGTTCGGTTTAATGTTTTTTTTCTTAGAGAACAATACCCTTTTTACAGATGCGTTCTTTTGTCTTTCTAAACAAACCTGCGCACACGCACCTTGTCGTAGCGTTATTAGCGTAGGTATAGTATTCTGCTTCCGCCGAATTATATTGTCTGTAGGTATAGTATTCTGCTTCCGCCGAATTATACTGTCTGTAGGTATAGTATTCTGCTTCCGCCGAATTATATTGTCTGTAGGTATAGTATTCTGCTTCCGCCGAATTATACTGTCTGTAGGTATAGTATTCTGCTTCCGCCGAATTATACTGTCTCGGCCTCTTTTTAAGCCTTTGGATACAACCTGCATTTTGGTAAAATGTCGATATTTTTATCGTCCCCAGGCGGAGCAGCGGCTGGCGGCGCGTCGGGCGGCGCGGGCGGAGGCGCGCGAGATCCGCATGCGGGAGCTCGAGCGCCAGCAGCGCGAACAGGAGGACCATGCCGACAAGGCGTACGACATGTACGCGGGAGATTTCAAAAGAGGTAGAGTACAGGATCTTGATAAGTGATATTAACGCAGTGGTCACAATTTTTTGTTACATAAATTAATTCAGATTGTAACAATGCTGTAGCTGTATCGATTACCGCCATTCAGCCTGGTCTTACGCCGACTGAATGCAATGGTTTCCTAAAACATCTAAGAGCACAATTGTGACATTTACGTCTTCTATTTTATGGTTTCCGACGTGCGGACATGACGTTCAAAGAAATACCCAAAACCTTGAGACCGGTATCTCACGTCTAGTCCTAATTTCCTAGTTGTTCGACGACAAAATCGGTCGCTCCCAACAGTTGGTCTTACGACAATGCCATTGTGTGCATTTTTCGCATGTCAGTGTGTATGTGTGTTGTGCTAGATGTGTTTAAATTTTGTCGCGTTTGTTGGTCGTTCGGACAACAAAAGCTGTTGTATTACATCACTCAATTAGGACAAGGTCTCTGACCGATTTTGTCGTCGAACGACTTGGCAATCAGGAAAGGACGTCACGCACATTGCTCGTACACTTTCGCTTATATGGTAATTTAGTGAATCTATACGAGTACAGTAGTCGGCATAAGTCGTGAGCACTATCTTTATTGGTCGGTTTGACATTGACTGCGCTGCAGTTCACGCGATTGGTGCGTCAGGCGTCATTTCGTCAGTGTGCGTCGTCCATTGGTCCAGCGGTTTTTTCGGCAGCTTTTCATTGGCCGGAAGTGTACAATGTCCCTACCACTGATCGTCTGTGCTCGCGACCCGTGACGGTTATTATATGTAACATTACAGACACAGTGTCGCGCAGCGGGCGCACGAGACTGGCCGCGCTCAGCCCCGGCGGACTGCACTCGCCGAGGCGGAGTTCCGAGGATTCTGCGGACGACATCATCAGTATGAAGGATCTGAGGGTATGTGTGAGGACCGATTTTTGTTTATAATTATTTTTATTCTATTTGTTTATTGGTGCTTCAGTGCTTTCAGTGCAGGCCACTTTATATTGGGTGGTCACCGCCGCCCTTGGAACATCGTGTATAACTGAAACAGGAAGAAGTAAAACTGTGTGGTCATACTTGTTTGATACTCCGGTAACCTCCAGAATATACTGCTACACGGCGGCCCCTGGTCCAAATAGCTACTACTTAGATTTTATCAAAATCGTAACCTTGTGATAATAATTATCAAAAGTTTTCGAAAATCGAATTTCCAGAGTGTTTGAATGTTTATCACTAGAAAATGGTCTGAAAATTAATGGCACTTTATGGACACTTCATTGTGTTACGTCCATGATGTTACAATGAATGCATCAAGAAATCAAAACAAAATCAGTACTTGCCTACATACTCGTAATTTTAATTCAAACGCCCCCTTCTGACTTCCAGCACGAGTTGAAGGAAGTGGAGGAGAAGTTCCGCAAGGCGATGATCCTGAACGCGCAGCTGGACAACGACAAGGCGGCGCTCGCCTACCAGCTCGAGCTGCTCAAGGACCGCATCGAGGAGCTGCACGAGGAGTATGCGCAGCTGCAGGTAACGCAGCGTTTCATTTGATGTGTGTTTCCTAAATTAGTCACTGCCTAGCAGTACAACGAGGCATGCCACACTCGAACAAACACAATTAGGACAGAGCTTGCCGAGTAGGATGGGAGCTCAGCAGCTAGGAAGGAAACATAATCTTCTCCAGGCTGCAGGTAACACAGCATTTCATTTGATATGTGTTTCTTAAATTAGTCACTGCCTAGCAGTACAACGAGGCATGCCACACTCGAACAAACACAATTAGGACAGAGCTTGCCGAGTAGGATGGGAGCTCAGCAGCTAGGAAGGAAACATAATCTTCTCCAGGCTGCAGGTAACACAGCATTTCATTTGATATGTGTTTCTTAAATTAGTCACTGCCTAGCAGTACAACGAGGCATGCCACACTCGAACAAACACAATTAGGACAGAGCTTGCCGAGTAGGATGGGAGCTCAGCAGCTAGGAAGGAAACATAATCTTCTCCAGGCTGCAGGTAACACAGCATTTCATTTGATATGTGTTTCTTAAATTAGTCACTGCCTAGCAATACAACGAGGCATGCCACACTCGAACAAACACAATTAGGACAGAGCTTGCCGAGTAGGATGGGAGCTCAGCAGCTAGGAAGGAAACATAATCTTCTCCAGGCTGCAGGTAACACAGCATTTCATTTGATATGTGTTTCCTAAATAAGTCACTGCCTAGCAGTACAACGAGGCATGCCACACTCGAACAAACACAATTAGGACAGAGCTTGCCGAGTAGGATGGGAGCTCAGCAGCTAGGAAGGAAACATAATCTTCTCCAGGCTGCAGGTAACACAGCATTTCATTTGATATGTGTTTCTTAAATTAGTCACTGCCTAGCAGTACAACGAGGCATGCCACACTCGAACAAACACAATTAGGACAGAGCTTGCCGAGTAGGATGGGAGCTCAGCAGCTAGGAAGGAAACATAATCTTCTCCAGGCTGCAGGTAACACAGCATTTCATTTGATATGTGTTTCTTAAATTAGTCACTGCCTAGCAATACAACGAGGCATGCCACACTCGAACAAACACAATTAGGACAGAGCTTGCCGAGTAGGATGGGAGCTCAGCAGCTAGGAAGGAAACATAATCTTCTCCAGGCTGCAGGTAACACAGCATTTCATTTGATATGTGTTTCCTAAATTAGTCACTGCCTAGCAGTACAACGAGGCATGCCACACTCGAACAAACACAATTAGGACAGAGCTTGCCGAGTAGGATGGGAGCTCAGCAGCTAGGAAGGAAACATAATCTTCTCCAGGCTGCAGGTAACACAGCGTTTCATTTGATGTGTGTTTCCTAAATTAGTCACTGCCTAGCAGTACAACGAGGCATGCCACACTCGAACGAACACAATTAGGACAGAGCTTGCCGAGTAGGATGGGAGCTCAGCAGCTAGGAAGGAAACATAATCTTCTCCAGGCTGCAGGTAACACAGCATTTCATTTGATATGTGTTTCTTAAATTAGTCACTGCCTAGCAGTACAACGAGGCATGCCACACTCGAACAAACACAATTAGGACAGAGCTTGCCGAGTAGGATGGGAGCTCAGCAGCTAGGAAGGAAACATAATCTTCTCCAGGCTGCAGGTAACACAGCATTTCATTTGATATGTGTTTCTTAAATTAGTCACTGCCTAGCAATACAACGAGGCATGCCACACTCGAACAAACACAATTAGGACAGAGCTTGCCGAGTAGGATGGGAGCTCAGCAGCTAGGAAGGAAACATAATCTTCTCCAGGCTGCAGGTAACACAGCATTTCATTTAATATGTGTTAAATTAGTCACTGCCTAGCACTACAACGAGGCATGCCACACTCGAACAAACACAATTAGGACAGAGCTTACCGAGTAAGATGGGAGCTCAGCAGCTAGGAAGGAAACATAATCTTCTCCAGGCTGCAGGTAACACAGCATTTCATTTGATATGTGTTTCCTAAATTAGTCACTGCCTAGCAGTACAACGAGGCATGCCACACTCGAACAAACACAATTAGGACTTTTGTGTTTTTTTTTTGTGATAAATGAAGAGATCATATATGAGTTTTATAACAAAACTATTTTTATTTTATTTTTTTTCGCAATAATTCAAAAGTTATTTCAAAATAAAAATTAAGAAGACATGCCGACAACTTCCGAGCGCGTGTGACGTCATAATGTTAGTTTTCATACATTGCAGTTGATAGAAAAATGTTCCCCAAGATGACAAACTATGTCTCATGTCAAATGTCTAGTCACGAGTAATAGCCGTAAACGCACACTGTTACTGTACTGTTATTAAATAGCTATAACATTATGACGTCACAACTACGGTGACCAATCATGGCGCGTTTATAGTCACGCGATCTTTATTTAAATTTCAACAATTTTTAATTGTTTTATAACAATTAATTGAAAAAATTGTTTTTTTATAAAAATAAATCAATTTTTAATATATTAAATAAATCAATATTTTTTTTGGAATTTGGCACTTGCGTAACAGATAGATCTATTTATTATATCAATTTAAATGTTCCCAATAAAGACCGATGTCTAACACAATGTTAAAATTTGTCCATTCCAGCGGGAACACAGAGAGAAATGTTCAGCGCACGAGCGTCTCAAACGCGAGCACGCGACCCTAGAGCGCGAAGTGGCCGCCGCGCGCGACGCAATAAGAGCTCGAGACGCCGCCGCAGCAGCCGCGGGATTCGCATTCGTGGAGGCGGCGGCTCAGCCTGACGCCACCGCCGGAGGGAGCTTCGGGGCGGTGCCGTCGCTAGCGCTGGTGTCACACAGCTCGGAGCAGCTGCTGAATGATGCGGGAGAAGGCACGCTAGGTGAGTTTTATATGCGTCTGTAGTTGTCTTGGTGGTGCTGGAGAAAAATGCTTGGAGTATCGTGGACGGAATTTCGTACAAATGCCTCCATACTCGAGGAACTCGGCATCAAACAGCGACTATCGGCTCTAGTACAAACCCGCATACTTAAGTTCTTCGGCCACGTCTCTAGGAGAGGCAATGACTCCATTGAGCGTCTAGTGGTGCAAGGCAAAATAGAGGGTACCAGGCCACGCGGTAGATCGCCCATGCGATGGACCGATCAAATCAAATCTGCCGTGGGCGGTCCATTGCACGAGTGCACCAAAATGACGACCAACCGAGAAAAGTGGCGAGAGATTGTGAAGAAAATAACATCTACCACAAACGCGACTACATGACGACCACGACCGCTCTGCCAAGAGCGAAACGATTAAGAAGAGTAGTTGTCTTAGTAGAATGAAAGAACAGAATGCGCGCTCATGCCGCCATCACAGCTATAGACGCCGCCGCAGCCGCTGTGGGATTCGCCGTCCTGGAGGAAGCTGCTCAGCCTGATATTACAGTTCGACTTGACATTACACTTTGCAGTAGTGTCGTCTTTAGCGCTAGTATAATAAAGTTCAGAACAGCTACTGAATGATGGGGTAGAGGGCTGGTTAGGTTCGTTTTTTTAGTAGTAGTAGTTAGTTTAGTATTAGAGCGGTATAAAAGCATTCGGGACGGTATTAGAGCTCGAGACGCCGCTTTCTTGGGCTTCGCCTTAAGGCGGGGTTCTTAATGTTCGGTGTCGCGCGGACATGAGAAAGCTGCCTAAGGCTGCTTTTCCACCAGAGATGTGCGAGGATGCGTAGCGAGGGATGCGTTTTTGAAGAACCAATAGAACTGCTTCATTTACCTAGCCTCGCTTAGCACAGCTCTGGTGGAAACGGCTTAGCGGAGCGAGGCTGGTTGGTGGAAACGCAGCCTAAGTTAGAATCAAATAAAAAATCAATCAATAAGCAGCGCTTATTGCTCGTCGATATTGTATGAAGCGTGAAACGTTTTCATAGCAACTACTAATGGACCAGCTCTATCAGCATTGTAATGTAATTAATTATTGTAGATGCGGTGCATGTGCCGTTCAGCTACCGAATTTCAAATTCTAACTGATATGTTCCATCTTTTTTCCAGACGTGCGGTTGCAGAAGCTAGTCAGTTCGAAGCAGGAGCTGGAGTCGGAGGTGCGCAAGCTCAAGCTGCGACTGAACGAAGAGCGCGCGGCGAGACAGAACGGCGTCGCTTCACACCACGACCGCGACCGTGAGAATGAGTGTGAGTGATGTTTTATTTATCCAGAGGAGTACTCCAGAATCATTGGCAGGTCATGTCCAAAGTGACAATCGTGCACCTCTCTAGTATAATATATTGTATCAGGCGTTACTTTGCGGAAATCCATTGTTATTTAGGTTGTATTTATCAATCCGCACACGTGGAACTTGTTTTGGTATGGACCCACCACCCTGCCTTATCTCTCTGAGTAGGTATATACCATAACAACTTATTCCAATAGTACACGACACGTGTTTCGCCCCAACACGGAGCATCATCAGGTGATGTGGACTCTACAACGGTTGATTGCTGAGCAACCTCCTACACGTCTCTAGTGGCAATTACTGATCGACACGACGATTAAAAAATTCAGTAATCACACGAAGGAAAACGTGGCATAGAAACCTGCTTGCTTGAGAGTCCAAATGTTATTTATCAAAGGTGAGGTGTGAGCTCCACCGAGCTGCACAGACCGGGGTCGTGTACTAAGGCCTACATCCCTCTCATTGTGACAGGAACCTCGACTACGAAATGGGTGACGAATGGGTTACGGACTGACGACAACCGCATACCCGCCTTGCAGGGGCGTGCATACCACACAGACAGGGTCCTTACGCTCGCTAGCCTCTAGCTTCCAGCCTCGCTTTACGTATTATTCTATTTAAATACTAGCTGGCCCAGCAGGCTTCGCTCTGCCAATATTTTTTTTATTTTTTTTTATTTTATTTAATAGCCTATGTTACTCAGGCTGAATGTAGCTTTCCAATGGTGGAAGAATTTTTGCAATCGGCCCAGTAGTTTTTGAGTTTATTCGTTACAAACATACAAAAATACAAATGTTTCCTCTTTATAATATTAGTATAGATTATTATTTGAAGAGTAAATCACTATCTGTCATTATCATAGATGAAACAAGATTATGATTATTATGTAGACGTATGTAGGTAGTACCTGTGACCTAAAAAAAACAGTAGACCTAAAGTGTGTAATTTTCATTTAATTTCTGGTTCCAGTGGAGGCCCTCCGCAAGTCGCTGTCGGAGGCGAAGAGCCGCGCGGCGCGCGCCGAGGCGGAGGCGGCGCTGCAGGCGGCGGCGGCGGCGCGCCTCGAGGCGGCCGTGGCGCGGCTGAAGGCGCGGCAGGACCACCAGGACGAGCACGAGGAGCAGCTCAAGCTCGAGCGCCGCCGCCTGCAGCGGGAGGTCGGTACTCGCTTGTTCATGCTAGGCGTTTGTTCGTGCCAGGGTACCGAGGTGTTGTGGAAGATGACATATGGCTGGTATCAACAAATCGATCAGTAGATACAGATGGCCTCGTAAAAGGAGAACATCTTAGTAACAGTATCTATCTCCACCCATATCTGACGAATAGTTACATTTTGATTGCACCGTAATCCGATATCTAAAACTCTAATGTAGCGTTATAATAATATACTCCTAATCTTGTGGGCGGGTCTCATGCTACCTTTATTGTTGCATTAATATTTATTTTCACATTAAGCATTATTTACAGGACGTAGTTGACTTCTGGGCCGTTTTAAATGGCGATAGTTAACGGTACAGTTGTAGCCCCAGAGTGAACCCGTTTTTTGTATTCAAATTAATATCTACCTATAACACTCTATGACGTAATATTAATGTATTAAATAATAATAATCCTTAAAAACGATTAATATACCTAAAAATCAGGTTTTATTAAAGAAATATTACTTTTGAAGCTCTATATTTTCTTGAGTTTTGTTACCCAATCACTTTTAATAAGGATTCAAAATTTAATAATTTACTACATACTCCAAACCAGTGTCTGTTCCATACTGACTGTCCAATTTTCTTTTGTGCTCTATTGTATTCCACTTGTACATAGTTTGACCATACTTTATTTAGAATAGATAATTAAGATTTCAATTTCTAAGTAACCAATAAATATACAAAAACATGCATGTTATTTTTACATTTTGATTTAAAAATTGTAAATAAATATCCAATTCGAATGTTTTTGTTGTGAGTCTTCAGTATAACCTTGAGAATCTTGTAAATATATTTGGGTGCCCGCAAGATCCCTTCAATCAAAGACATACATAAATACATCGCAGTCAAACACATAACTCCTCCTTTTTGCTTCACCGTAGTCAAGCGAAAACAGTTGTCAGTGTTCATTTAGAAAAAGACACTTACTTTTTATTGATTGTTGATTCACAGGCACGAGAAGCGCTGAACCGAGTGGAGGAGCTGGAAACAGAGAACAGTCACCTGACCAAGCGGCTCGACAAACTGAAAAACGCCAAGTCGGCGCTGCTGAAGGACCTGTGACACTGTTCCCCGTCCACGCCTAACGACCACCTCTCGAAGCAAACACGCCTTTACAGGCAATGTACAGTTCAGGACAATACTGCAATGCTACTGGACCTGAAGCGGTGATAGCCCAGTGGCTTAGAAAGCCACATAGAATTGTGGCGTCCGAGTTCGAATCCCAGTGGCACGCACCAATGACTTTGTAAGAAAGTTACGTGCGCTTTATGAAATTAAATATCACCTGCTGTGATGGTGGAGGAAAACATTGTGAAGACACTTACATGCCTGAGAGTTCACAAAAATAAAACTCAAAGGTTTGTGAAGTCCACCGACCCGCAGTAGGTGGTAGGATTAGGCCTACATCTCTCATTGTGAGAGGAGACCCGACTCTGTAGTGGGTCATTAATCGGTTTACTGACTGACTTACCTGTGATACCGTTCACTGGTACACCTAACGCGTTGACTCTACTACACCTTGAAGCAAATAAGCTCTCCAAAGCTTCTCCACTGTTGAGTTGAGTTTCCTGTTACAATGACACCTATAGTAACCGTCATTAGTCGTGAGCACAGATTATCAGTGGTAGGGATATTGTATACTTTCCGCCAATGTACAGCATTCGAAACAACGTGCTGGACCAATAGACGACGCACACTGACGAACTGACGACTGTCGACCAATCGTGTGACCGCAGTGCAGTCAATGTCAAACCGACCAATGAAAGCTCTGCTCACCACTCGTGACGGCAACTATACGAATGCCTTTGTCTACTAAATGCCTGATGCGGGTTGAGCTTTATAATGTCTACAGGAAAAACGATTTTGCAATGCCATATTTGCACGGTGCTGGAGTTTACAGCGATGGGATGTTGTCGTGGGAGCTGGTTGGTCTGATTGACGTTTAATTTGACAGCAGCAACCAACTTATAGCCAGGTCAGGGACTAGTTTAACTAGAAATTATAAAAGCAAATAAAAGTTAAGTGCTTAAAATGTTCCCCCGCTAATAATATTGGAAAAGTTACATCAACGAGAAAAAACAGAGACTTCCAGTTGATGTCTTCGGCTATTGTGGCAACTGGATGTAAATACAACTGATTTAAGGAATAGGCTAATGTTGTATTGGTTTTTCGAAATTTGAAATGGATAATCACTCAATAAGATGTGTGACTATGTACCATGTTGAGGAATTTAGTACAACAGGCTTTGACTGCAGACTTGGCTGGGGTTCCACTGCAGAAGTGACCATAGACTTATTGTCTGTAACTACCAATAATTGTATAGTGGACCATGCCAGTAATATATTATTTACTAGAACACCAAACGTTTCTAACTAACGTTTGAAAATAACACTATTATAACCAGCGATTTTGGCGTAATTTTTATATAACTAATATATTGTATATGAGTGTAAAGAATGTTTATAATTATTTGTATAGTTGTCAAAATGTTGGAAAATTAACTTTGAAAATGATTTCTCACTAAACCACTACGAGAATCGAACTGATTATGTTTGATAAAAGTCTTTAGTGATATTTTTATATATTCGATGCTGGCATTTTTTTATTTGAATGAATTAATCTTGTTATATCCGCACGAGCCGGGAGTGAGGGGACGGAATGATTGTAAAATATTGTATAAATGTTGTGTTTTCTTAATTTTTAATTGATGTATGTATAGAAAAAGAAATGGGGGTTTGAAATGATATTAAAATGTCAAGGTCCGATTTCATTTTCCAGGAGAAAATGTGAGTTTTTAGCTGAGTACAGATTTCTTACAAATTAAAGCCAATAATTTGACGGTTGAAGAAAAATCAAACGAAATGATACTTTTTTTCTTATAATTTTCTTGGCAGACTGACATTTGTCTATTTCTAACTTAACCAACTTTTTATGGATTTTGGTAAAAAACTATTTTCTAATATAAGCTAGGGAAGACCAGATCAGTTTCATCTAAATGAATAACTTGTAAGAAATTTGTGTTCAGTGTAAAAACAAAAGGCTGTATAACGTAAAATACTTTAACGACACTGTAAATGACACCTATTAAGATTTCTTTTTTTAATTGTAAAAATGACGATTAATAATAATGATTAATGTGTATAATTACGATTTTGTTTAATAATTATGTTCATTGACTATTTATTTATTACGCAATATAAATATATTCGTCTATTTTGTGTATAGGTATCTTTTTTGTAAATTTAGATTCGTTTTAGCTTGCCGATATTTCGCTTTCTTACTAATCTTCAAGTGTTAGTGGTAGTACTTGCCATTTGCAAAAATATTACTCGTTCGGGAGTTATAAGGCTGTTTTTACTGGTTTCCATTTGTGACATCAATAACTTAACGTATAACGTATTCAAGGTTTATATTTGAATTAATTATACCCTGAGTTAAATTTCAATCACTCAGGATTTTAATATCACGTAATAAACCGTTAATATCACTTTGAGCCATACAACACACATTGTTAGGTTAGTTTGAGCACGGATAGGAACCCGTTGAAACAGAATAGTGTTGTAAAAAATATTGTGAGGTAGGTATTTTGTAGCTTTTGTATTGAAAATTGTTGCTCAAAATTATATCCCGTAGTATGTGATAGTCGGATAAAAGCGTTCTTGGAGCATTGCTTTTTCAGATAGTCGAATGTGGATTTGGTATCGATTTTGTGAACATTTAGAGTGAAAAGATCCAGAATGTAGTCTTAAGATGCCAGCCATTGGAAAGTACTGAATTGAAAGATGGATTGATTGTAGGTTGCTGTGTAAACTTAGTGACAATCTCAGAGTGACAAATCGGCAGCCTACAAACTGTCTCTCAGGCACTAATGTATAACCCAAAGATAGTTCAGTGACTCCTTTGCCATATAAAGACCACACACTTGAACAGATTATCGTCCATATATATCTCTTTTTTAATTCGGTGATGTAGAAAATTAGACACTTTAAGTGAAACTGTGACATTTGTAATAACTGGTAGTTATCCGAAACCCATAATGCATTTAAATTTATACCAAAAGGAAAATAAACAAATTATAAAATTAACTTTTACTTGCGCTTTCTTCCGCATAAGTTACCACGCGTTTTCTACTATCGTTAACAAATTATATTTTTGTATGAGTAAAGGATTATGGCGGCCTGAACGGTGTTCGCGGTCGATCAGATTTGATGTTGTTTCTTATCGATCATAAGACTGATTTATTCGTTCACATAAAACAAAACCAAGTTCACTGATATATGGAGATTTTGCTTTTACACACAAGCATTCAAAATCAAATTGTTATCAAGTTATCTATCTTTGCCTATTACTACAATCCCATCGAAAAAATTTACCTGTGAAATGAACCAACGTGAATAACGCTTAGAAGGCTGTTGCTATATCAGAAAATAAGAAAAAGAGCACTATGCGGTCTTTTCTGAGCGGTACACTTGGTACCATGGTGAGAGATAAGGGTTGCGACCCTTGGCTCTCGAGCCCGGCCTTGGAAATATGTATTTCATGGATAAAGTGGGTTGTACTACTACTAGCGTTTAATGCCTGCATTTACCTAACAACAGGGCTTAGCAAAACAGGGTGAGGCCTGGAGTATACTCCACCGTGCTACCGTACCGCGCCTACCATCAGACTTCCCTACATAACGACTTAGAGCATTTATATTTCTGTGAATATTCTGATTGACCGCGGACGCTATTCGGACTTCATTTTGTATTTATTGTACACTTTATTATCGTGATGCGATGTTAACGATCGAAGTGAGTTTTATATTATTTTGAACGTTATTTGAAGCTGATTGTTGAGACATTCACACATGAACGTGACTAGTAGGCGCAGTGCTCATGATAAGCAGGGTCATCTCGCTAAACTCAACTGTTGAAGAAGAAATTCGCCAAACAAGTCACAAGTACTGTGTCAATATAGAAACACTTTTGAAGTTTTATTTACATAGTAGAATAATAGCAAGTGCAGGTATACATAGATAGAAAATTTGTAGACGTAAGAGATGTTATGTGATGTCATTAGTCCCTAATAAATAGCAATTGATACAGTGAATGGTGTCTTAACAATTGGCTTCGATTTGAAGTCAGGTAAAATGGAATTGGTGTTGCAGTACTTTTAAAGATGTTATCTTCATAATGGAAGTGTTATTTACAATGTCTTGGAAATTTCTATTATGTTTAGTGATGAAATGGTTTTAATTTTAGATTATATCTTTTTATTTTTTCTGCAACACACGATGTTAAATACTGATGAGTGAACAGTCAGAATGGCCTGATAGTGTAAATGTAGATAAATAATAAATACTTACCGCCGATATATAGATATCACATAGATGTTGTCGCTCTTTTTACATGGAAGGCTTTATCATAAAAATTGATTATTCCCTAAAAATGTTTATCTAAAAAGCTCTAGCTTCAATTAACCTGTTAAATGTTGACCATATTATAATTTAAAATTAAAATAAATAATTGATTTCTACAGTTTATCTTTTAATTTTTACTTTTGTCTTTGTAATATTCATGTAAATTTAAAAGTTTTCGACAAACCCTATAACAATATTGATATAACTGGACCTGTTGAAAGAGCGGCGTCAACTGTACGAGCAGACAGTTTCAGAGTTGGTGAGTCTGTCTCGACTATTGTGGAAATTAGAGTACCTTATAGGTATTAGACTTAGAAGTAAAAAATGTATCAAAAATTTGGCATTGGAAACTGTAAAGCTAACGATCTTGAATATACCTCTAATGAAAATCAATTTTGTATTATTTTGTCCGCCTTATCCTCGACACTGTTCATCCTTAGAAAGTAAGTAATCAATTATTTTCAAAACCTATTATGAATTGAATTTATGAGGGACAAAGAAATACTATAAATAACATTCTATCAAAATATTTATTTCTAGCAATCTATAAGAATCAGTGTTATTGAGGGAATGAATACATGTGCAATGCAACAACAAAAAAAAACCACCCAAACAGCTCAATAACTTCTACCAGTTCATAAATAAACTAATATCCTACATCTTATTAGGTGCTTATTAATAAATTCTCATAAGACCCTATATAGATCATATAGTATGGAGAATTTATTAAAGTTCCATAACAAAAGGTTTTAGGAAAGTATAATATGAAGACAGATTCAGATGGTTTTTTATTAAAAGGAGTTCAAACTTATTTAGATTAAGACTAAGTATTTGCAATCTTATCTTAACTGATGTATTTGAGGCAAACACAACCCCACCTCTGTGCAGAATATTGTGTGTATCTTTAGATGAAAGTAGAATCATTATGTGTTCTTAGTAAGCAGTTCTTGTTGGTTTTGGTACAGCAGAATTACATTATTTCACGCTCCAAAAAATCAGTAGCTGTTGCTTACCA
Organism: Erynnis tages; assembly: GCA_905147235.1. Lineage (NCBI taxonomy): Eukaryota > Metazoa > Arthropoda > Insecta > Lepidoptera > Hesperiidae > Erynnis > Erynnis tages. The sequence goes on along the minus strand of LR990074.1, from coordinate 1,427,220 downwards.
TAGTATAGGATGAATGTGGCCCTTCTATCAGATAACTACAATACCACAACTCTCTGTACCTTGTTACAGATGTCCTCGGGCGGCAGTGACCACTAACTCTGCCTACTCAATTGCTTATTATGCTCACTGCATTATATTGATGAAACCTGATATTTGTAGCAAAAAATCGGTTAGATTAATCTGCACATGTCCTTTCAGTACATTGGCACAAACTTCAGAGTGCTCACCGTTCAATCAATTACATAGAAGGTACTTTACATAGTAATTCTTCTTTATCATGTATTTGCCTATGACAGTTCATCAGAGAAGGGATAATACAAAAGCGGAGTATGCTTTATGATCACCTCTGTCATGGACAAACAAGTGAGAACACATTTAGATCAGATATAAAAATTTTACTACACTGGAAAGCAAACCTAGGACCCACCCTTCGTATGGCGCACCAACATAGGAACCAATTTATCATTCTACACCAACATAATATTGTAGCAATATTTGTCATTGAGTGCATATAAAACAATAATCGTAATAATTATCATTTATTAATATACTGAATAATATTAGCTAACACTTAAAACTAGTTTGATAAGATGTCAAGCCCAGAGAAAAATTCCATTGTACACATTCATCAATATCAACATTAATTAATATTACATAACTTTAAATAACAAAAACTTTAAAATGGTGTAAATAAATATTATTATAATTTGTATACCTGCCTGAGGGGCACTTAAAGTACATAATTATATACATTTATATATATGAAAATAATAAGACATAATAAACTACGTATATTGAATTGTTTTACATATTGTATAGTATAGAACATTATTATTAGTATAGAACATCATGAAGACTTTTTTAAATTATTGTAAAGTGTAAAGGTCTTATTTTTGAACTAAAAAGATATTATTTAATATCAATGTTATACTATAATAAACTGTAAGATTTAATAATTATTAACAAATCAATATCATGAAAAGTTGTATAAATAATATATAATATAATAAATAAAATGAAAATCAATCCTAGGTAACAAGAATGTTTTCTAAATACATACAAACATTATAATGTATATAATTTTACATATTATCACATGAAAGCTGTGCTACTAAAACAGTACAAGGATTTATTTAAGATTCAGATTTCCTGAAACAAATTACATTACTTTTCTTTGGGCCCAATATCGAGATGTGTTTAAAGTTATTTTTGAGACAATGTTTTATTTATAACAAGTAATGGTTTCAGAATTTATTTCGAAAATTACATTTACAGTAAGTTACACAGGGAGAGACTGCATTAACTAAATTGAATAAAGATGTTTAAAATTGTTTAGCAATCTTATCTTTTTTTTGTGAAATTATGAATTACACACATAAAATAAAAGTATTAATTATATTCACTACTCTTGCTAATAAACACTTTGCAGCATGAATAACAAACACATCTCAACTATGGCTGGCACACATCGACAATACTTCACAAAATGACCTTGAATAATTTAATAATCTTGATACAATAAGTTGAAACTCCACGTAAAATGATAAAGAAAAAATGGAAGGTGATCCCCGGGCAACCAGACTATGAAAGATCAGCATTTAGTGCACATAAACCCAGGATCATTGAACTTCCCTTGACCAATCCTCGAATGTGAAAAAAAAGACACCATAAAATCAATCATGATGACTTGGCTGATAGGAGAGATATATCTTCAGAATATATCTTATCTACTATTATGCAAATGTCTGTGAGGGTGGATGGATGAATGTTTGTTGTTACTCTTTCACAAAAACACGGCTTGAACAGATTTGAATGAAATTTGGTACACAGGTAGATTATAACCCGGATTAACATAATTATAAGATACTTTTTATCCTTCTCTGGGTCAAATACTTAGGTCAATGTGGACAAAGGCACGGGCAAGACCCTGTATTTTTAATCATACAGAAAAAAAGCATCCAAATGATTGGCAAACGGGGTTCTTCCTTTGTTATGCTGGTCCTATAAATCAACATAAATTTAAAAAATTGATGTACCTATACCTAAACCTACAAAATCTTTTGTGGTCTCGTAGATGTGTGCCAGCAATTACATTACTCTTAAAGCTAGGAGATACATTGGCTACGCTCACGGAACGGGGTGCTGGCTGGGGGTGAGGCCGGCATGTTCCGGACTGTGCTTCTGTTTTTTCCTTTTCTTCTCCTTTTTCCTCTTCTTGCGCTCTTTGTCATCATCGTGCCTCTTCTGCTTTTTGTGTTTCTTCTCAAACAGGTCAGGATTCGATGAATCTGTAAAGCGAATTAGTGTAATGTGAACCTACTGGACCATTTCCGTTGATCAATCCTACTGTCTATTAATCTACTACTATTAAAAAAATTAAAGTTGGTGAGGATGGACCGATGGATATTTGGTACTGTACTGCCAAGTTACTATCATGCACAAATTAATAAATTATATTTCAGTGAATTTTGGCATTCAACTAGTTTATAAAATGGACTAACATATAGGGTACTTTTATCTGTTTCTGACCCAATAAACTCCAATGCAATTGAATTCACGGCCTAGGATCTAGTAACAGTATAAATAAACAAAAGTAGATGTTGATAGACTGATTTAAATATTAAAAGTTCACATAGCTAAATAGCATTTTACTGTACCTTGTAAAGGAGTGTCCTGTCCGGGGGGTACTCCATCTTTATGCTTGTGTTTCTTGTGTTTGCTCTTATGTTTCTTGGGTGGGGTGGCACTCACATAGCGGTACTGCTCTGGTAAGGGGCCAGGGTGCAGTCTGAACCCTGCCAATTGGGCACTGGTCAATGGTAGCAACTCTTTACCTCCTATAGGTCTTTTAGCTATCACCGAACCCAAGGTACTGTTGTCCTCCTGACCTGGACCGTCCACTATGCCGGGCAAGTTTGGCAGGAATGATGACAGGGATTCCTTCAGTTTTTTCCCATTAAACTTACTGTAGGAATGCTCGAGGCCGTAGTAGGCCATTAAATTTGTAGCGCCTGTTAGCTCACATTCTCCTAAAATAAATAATCTTTTGACACCACAAGAATTGACACCACAGTACAATATATGTATATCATGTACATAGGTACCAAAAAAAATATTCTATTCTATATAGATACTGATTAAAAAAATATTTAGATACTACGCGTAAACAAAAATTGAGATTATTTTCTTATGTATTTTTCTAACATTGACTTGCGAATTATATACACTTAGGATACTAACCTGGAGGTTCTTTCATCAAATAGAAAGGTCCACTGTGAACAATTGCAGGGTTTTTGCCGAGAGAGATGGTAGTTTTAAGTGTTCCTGACGAATCTTGGCGAGAGACCACGGGGGACCTCGCTCCTCGAGGCGAGGACTTCGGTGAATATGGTTCTACTTTCCTAAACTGATCAGACATCATCTTGCATAGGCATTGTCTACTAAAACGGTCAAAAATAAACAAAAATTGATAAAAGAAAGTAATGGAAAATAAAAGTGTCCTTCCCTTAGCGAAGACGGAGTCAAATTAAAACTATAGACAATATTTTGTTGGAATCATTCACAGACACAAAATATCACACAAAGTCAACACAGATTATTACTGGCAATTAGTGACTATGAACCAAAAACAAAACTATATCGATTCTTCGAATCGAAGATAAAATCGATAAATATTAGTGGTGCCACTAAACTCACTAATTATTATTATCGCCAATCGTTAAAATAACCCTAAGTAGCCTCCATTTTTTGCTTGGCCGCAGTTACATAATCAATTAAAGTATTTACTATTTACAGTGTAAGTGATATATCAATAAATTCGTCAACAATGAATTGTTCTCAGATTGATAGGCTACATAATTAGATTTAAATTCGATACGTACTATAATATATAACTCTTCAGTAAAATCTCACCTAGAATACTTAATAGAAATATGGGGCTCTGCTGCCATAACAAACTTAAAACCTTTACAACGAACACAAAACAAAATAATTAAAGTATTATATCACTATCCTTACCTCACTCCAACATTAGACATTTATAAAAAAACTAAATTATTTAATCTTCGCCAACTATATACATATTTCACATGTGTTCTTATAAGAAAAATCTCTTCTAAATCAATTCAATCTAGTTTGCAGCTGAGAAAAAAAAAATAACTCACAACATAAGAAATAAACACAAATTTGTTCTACCAATTGTACGTACTAAGGGCGGAAAGAAAACGATTTTGTTTGAGGGAGCACAATTGTATAATAAATTGCCGAATGACATTAAAGAATGTAATAATTTTAATAAGTATAAAACTAAATTGAAACAATATATAAGTGCAATATAATAATAATAAATTAATAATATTAGATGAATTAATAATAAATTGTTATATTTACATACATTTTAAATTTTATATAACTTCAGAGGCACATATAGTTACTATATTGTTTTTCTGTGTATCTCATTGTAAGTGAAACTACATGTTTTTTATGAGAAATAAAATTCTTTAAACCTATACCAAAAAAATTGTTACTACAGTATTGTTGATCACGTGGTAAAGAATAACACTAATATTATGTAAACGATTTTAAAAGTATAGTCTATGCTAAATTGCTAATAACCACGTGGTTCTGATAATGTAACACTAGCACATCACTAGCTTTAAAAAGATAATAAAAAAAGAAAAAAATAGTCTATGATACATGAATTAGCTTCTCGTAACGCGCTACGATTTTCGATAATGTGTTTGGAAATAAACAGATTGACGAGCCTAATTTGATTTGTTTGTGCATATGTGGATTATTTTACAGCCAAAAAATGTTTAAACACAGTGACAAGTGTGATACAAAAGTGGTGCAACGCATCTGATATCACCAATCCTCGCAGTGCGAAGTGACGCCATTTTACGGGAATGACCAGCCCGCGGCTGCCTCCTATTAGGCTCGATGTAAGGAGCGCTCTGCCCAAACGGATGCATGGAAACGAATCTTTATTGTTGTACTCGTACTGGACGTACGATTTCAGAGGTACAGTCATAATCGTGCATTGTTGTTATCGTAATTCGAATCACAATTTCGATTTCCTCTTGTTTGAATGTCTTTTGTTTCTCTGCAGTCAATTTAAGCACGTGTTTTGTATTCCAGAAAACTATGGAAGATGGTAATATATCCAATACGAAGGACGATAAAATCGGATCTGGTTCGTTTGCGAGTTTGTACGGTGAGCGGCCCGTGAAGCTTACGGCGAACGGGCACGACTTCGCGGGCGAGCCGTCGAGTCCCTCGGAGAGCGCGTTCGAGCGGCCGGGCGACGCGCTCGACGACAAGTGCCGCAAGCGCATCAACCCCTTGCGCATCCACCTCGGCAAGCGACCCTGCGTCGACAACTCCGTTAATAGCAGTGCCAGTAAAAACAAAAGGCCGTTCGTCAATAGACCCAGTGAGGGCTGTGCGCCCAAAAATCCACCCCACCGGGTACCAAAACTCATTCCTAAGCAAGTCGATCGTAGTCACTTTCACAATGCCGGCCTGCATATCGACAGTGAGAAAGATAAGCCAGTGCCCGGGCTTGTACCTAAAAGCCAGTTACAGCAATTTAAAAAGGGTAAAATTGAAAAAGGACCCCAGTTGAAGGATTATGCGCAGAGCCTAGGGTTACAGCGGATGGTGAAATTCAAATGTCGTAAATGTTGTTCCATGTCATTTAAGACCCTGGCCATGTTAAAGGAACATCAGCTTGTATGTCGAGCACAAGCAAAGGAACCCGCACTGAATCCAGTGGCAGCGCCGAGTACGGAAGCTAGAGGTGGACCATCGAGAGTCACACGCCAGGTGTACTTCTGCTCCGCTTGTGGGACTTACTATGAAAATTGGAATCTTTTTCTTCACATGCGAGAAGTTCATAACAGACACATCTGTCTCTTTTGCTTAGGAATGTTTGCAAAGGCTGAAAAACTGTCATCACATCTAATGAATAAACATAAGGTTAAAGAATTTAATTTCTCAAGTAAAGAGGAGTTCTGTAAAGTGTACAACGGGAACCTGTATCTGATGTGTTGTGCGTGTGACGAGATATGTAGTGAACAGGACGATTTCTTTAATCATGACTGTAACAATGTTAGACCTAAGCCTAAACCATTGCCAGTGCGTGTCAATAAGAACTTAGCCAAGCCCAATAATGTCAAACAGTTGAAAAGTGCTTATGAACAGGTGACCAACGGCCCAGGAACAATAGGTAAAGATCCGCCAAGGACTGCTAGTGATAAAAAAGACTTGTGTGAAATTAAGCCAGAGACTTACACATCACAATTACAAAAGAATAAAAACATACATAATTTTGAAACTTATAGCAATGTAAATACAAGTTTAGAAAATTGTAATACAGCAAGTAGTACTAGTAGTATACAAAACAATGCTTTTAACAATTTAGGGAGTTATTCACAACAAGATAATAAAAATAAAAGAATAAATCCAAGCCCAGTGCCACCTGTTGTTCAGAACTTTGGTCACGAGACACCTTGTCTTCCAAATGGAGATGATCACGAGCAATCAGAGGTAAGTGATTCACCAGAACCTGATGTACCATCAACACCAGCAGAGAGTATTCCTGTTAAATCAGAGGAGCCAGTCAGCACACCCATTCCGCCATTAGAAAAAGAGGGTGGAATCAAATTAAAACTTAGTTTAAATAATGCGAAATCCCCAGTTATTATAAATTCCACTGTAGATCCATCTATTGGTCAACAATACGCCAATAAGCCACCTACACGCACAAGGCGGCCTCCCAAGAGATATGAAAAAGCAACACCACCAGAACCTCCACCACCTGTGAAACCTCCCTCAATAAAAATGACCATCTGTGACAGAGCGGATAGTCCATTTGTAAAGACAACCATATTTGAAAACAATAAAGAAACCATAGTAAAAACATTAATCAATAATAACCTAGAAACAGAACCTAAACCTGTCGAAACAAAGCCAGAAAATACAGTTAAAACAACCATATATGATAATAAACTGGAGGAGACTAACACATTGAATAGGGTCCCGAAATTAACTGTAAGGGTCCCGAAAGAGTTCTTGGATAAAGATTCTTCCAGTGATTACTCATCTGACAGTGATGCAAGTGAGAAGTTGACCGTTGATGACCTCAAGCTTGACACACCTGTTGATGAAGTGGATAATAAAGAGGAAGAAGCAATCCCAGAGCAACTTCCACAACCATCGTTGCCATGTGAAGAACCCAGCCCGGAAGAGAAGGAGGACACCAAAATGGAACCTGACTTGAAAAATGACATTGCACCACCGGAAGAAGTAAAAGAACCAGAACCAGAAGATACTGTAGAAAATAAGCCAGAATTAAAGACTGAACCAGTGGAACAGAAAACCTCAGAATGCGCAGAACTAAATGTTGAGGATCCACCTGCACATGATGAATGTGAAATTCCCATAACCGAGTTGACCCTAGACAGGCCCATAGATAAATATCCATTAAAAGATTTACTGAAGGTCTTTCTCACCTCAACAGTCTTTAACTGCATCTACTGCAATCATGCAAGGAAGATAGCCGTTAATTGTGAGCAATTGGCACTCCACATGGTAGCACAGCATAGATTTTCAGCGACAGTGGACAGTATTACTGCAGAGGAGCTAATGCCAGAGACTATAACGGCTAAAGTGAGGGCTGGGGCAGAGGAACTGTGTTCCATCTACATTAACATGGACACTTACGATAGTGTTGATAAGTGTGAGAATGTACAGTATAGTCAAATATTTGAATGTTTTCAGTGTTATTTCAAAACTGCTGTTCACAAGGATCTCTATTTACATAATCGTAAATTGCACCAGAAGGCGATACTATTGTGTGTTATGTGTAAAAATAATTTTTATTCTTATAGCGAATTAATTTGTCATTTGTGCCCAGGAACATATGATTCTGATTATGAAACTAAGTTTAGATGTTGTTTTTGTAATTTAGACACTATATCTTCGTCGTTTAGACTAATGGTCCATCTTAGGAAGATACACCATACCTGTGATGTATGTTTAGAATTTTGCCAAAGTCAGGCACGTTTATCCAACCATGTCTGGAAACATAAGTTGCATCACTTATGCTATCGTTGTGGTATTGCATATAGGAATAAGTTAGATATAACTAATCACCTGTTTTGGAAGCACGGCACAGAGAGTGTGTTGTGCAAGAGATGTTTGCAAAAGAAGTGGCCGCACGTCTATCATTTCTGCACACCTCCAGCTGTATTTAATTGTGATGAATGCACACTTCAATTTTCACGGGCTGTATATTTGAAAGTGCATAAAAGGTTTCATTCAGAAGAATATCCACATGTGTGTACTGAATTAGATTGTACAGAAAAGTTTGTTTCCAAAAAACTGTTGGAGAAACACATTGAAGAACACAAGAAAAAACTAATGCTCATAGACATTACTGAGGAGACAATGGCAGCATCTACTGAAAAAGCATCAGAGGAAACAAAAGAACCTACTGAAATAATTGATTTATTTGATGATAAACCGAAAGAGGAAGCTGGTTCTTCCGAAATAAAAAATGAGGCTGAAACGGAAACATCATCAAAGAAGTCAAAGAAGAAAAAGTTAAAAGACAAAGACGCTCTTCTTTTAGATATGAACCTCCCTGCATTAAATCTGTCAGAAAGTGATAGTAGCGATGAATCTGATTCAGGCACCCCAAATTTAGTAAATGATGAAAAATCACAAGATAAACCAAGTGAAGTGAAAGAAGAAACAAAAGAAGCAGCTGAGGAAACACAGCAGCCTAGTGAAGCTCTACCGGATCCTGTTGAGCCAGTTACAAAGTCAGAAGATGAGAAAGTACAGCCTGCAGAAGATGAAAAACCAGATGAAAAGCAGGTTTTAGAAATATGGGACAATTTTCAGAAATACCAAGCTAAAGTTGAAAAGATTAAAGAAAAAGAAAAAACACCTCCATTGGTTCCCATCAGGAAACATGTGTGTGAATCAGATCATGACTATTGTGTTGTTCCAAATGATCTTAATGGCGATGATGATATGTACAATTTAGATAAAAAGAAAAGTAAAAAATCTCCCAAAAAAAGACACGGTGATCTGTCATCAAGCAGTAGTAGCAGTAGTGATAGTGATTCAAGTTGTTCCTGTGGATCAAATTGCAGTTGTTCTTCAAGCAGTGGATCTTCGTCGTCCAGTTCATCAGATTCAGATTCTTCAGACGCATCACTCGGTGAAAAGAAAAAGTCCAAAACTAAAAAGTCTCTTCCGGCCAGGAGAATTAGTAATGGTTCTAATGTTGACGTAATGGGAATGTCGGAGACACCAGTATTAGTACCTGAAAAACCTGAGCCTCTTATTGCTGAAACTGACTTAGATACAGACGAGAGTGAGACTGATGAAGAATTTTACGACAAGAATCCACAACAGCTCGCTAATAAATTACATAACGAAAAGAAAAATCAACTGATGCTTCTAGCGGCCGTTGCCGATGGTGGGTCTGCATCAACAGAAGCCAGTCGTTGTGCAACTCCCGTCAAAGATGAAGCAGTGCATGACATAAAGAAGGCGGACGAAGAAATGAAGGAAGAAGAGCCTGAAATAAAAGAGAAATCGAGCAGCAGCAAGAAAAAGAGTAAAAAGAAAAAGAGATCCAAGAGCTCCAAGAAACATGGACCCATTAAAATTAACATTCCTAAGGATGTGATCGCTAAATCGGAAGTGGAAATGCCACTTTTAGCACCAAATAAAATCACTATATCCTTACAATCTAACACAGTACAAATACCTGAGATACCCAAACCGGTCGTTACTCCCGCTGTCACCAGTACACCGATATCATCTGCAGAAAATAAGAGGGCGTCGAAGAGAAGGCGCGTTCCCAATAAATTTTACGGCTACTCCAGCGACGAGGAAACGCCGCCGACCGGGACGGCGGCCCTAAAACCCCAGCTACCGCCAAAGTTAGAATGGCGAAAGGAGGACCTGCCTTCTCCGGTTACGCACAAACCCAAGAAAGAAGTACCTTCGACTGTGATACCGCAGAGATTGTTCAATTACACGGAGCCCATCAGGTTGACGACTCCCATACCGGATCCGGAGCCGCCGCGAATATTAATGAACACGGAGTCGATGGAATCCAGCGATTCCGATTCGAGCGGCGAGGGCAATTTGGAGATATATCAGCCCAACAGCGTGCCGAGCTCGTACCCGGCGCCGCCGCCGCCGACGTACCTGAACTCCGGCACGTCGAGTCTCCCGTACCCGTTCCAGCGGCCCGCGGTCCGGCAAGCGCGGGAGGGCGAGAGCGTGTATTGCTACTGCCGCTGCCCCTACGACGAGGTGTCGGAGATGATAGCGTGCGACGCCGAGGGTTGCTCCATCGAGTGGTTCCACTTCGAGTGTGTCGGTATCATGGTACCGCCTAAAGGCAAATGGTACTGCCCCGAGTGTAGGAAAAATCAGAGTTTCTCAGGTTACAGATAAGTCTTATCGAAATTTAGGTGTATATAACGTATGTTTATTGTTATCTGTATATAACTTATTGATGACTGTAGATAAATTAGCTTTACCTGTATATCTTCATAGTTAGGTAGTCTGTGTAAGTTAGAGTACTAGGTCAGAAAAAATGTATCATTGTTATAAAAGTACATGTTATGCTTGATACTGGCTGTGCGGCCAACTCTGTAACCTGGCAAATTGTTATGACATTAACGTATGCAGCGAGATGAAAATATAAATCCAATTTTTGATACCAGTACAGTCATTTTATTTCTAACCAAAATTTCCCAGACGAAGGCTTGGATAAGGTACTCTTATACAAACACACGCTTAATCAATATTTCCAAATTACGAAACTTTTGACTTTTACACGATAACACTTTGTTGAGGGCCTAACTAGGACTATGACATGGGGTTCTTCAAGAAGGGCATAAAAAAAGCTCTCCTTCATAGCCGGCAACGCACTGGCGACCCCCCTGGTGTTGCACGTGTCAGTAAGCGACGGTGACCACTTACCATCAGGTGGCCCGTCTGTCTGTTTGCTTGCTCCATTTATAAAAAAAAAAAGCACAGATCCCGGTCTCCTCTCACAATGAGAGGGATGTACAATAATGTACATCTTAGTTCATCACTCGGGTTTAATGCGAGTTTCTGGACTTCGCATGCCTTTCAGAACATTTTGGAGAATCTCAGTCAGGCATGCAGGTTTCCACACGATGTGTTCTTTCACGGTTACAACTGGTGATATTTAATTTTACAAAGCTCACATAACTTAAAATTATCTTTTTTGAAGTCGGTTAAAATCACGTGCGTGCCACTGGCATTCGAATCTGGACCACCCCTCGATGGCCAAATTTTTAGTTACTGGGATATAACCGCTATCATTTTGTTTTTATTACAATTATCATCTATTTTATACGTTGTAGTTGGTTTAAGACCCGCAGAATATGTTGGTCGTAAGCATGTAAGTAGATGCACACGACTTGAGATATAGGGTTACAGACATAACGGTTCCAATCGAGATTCGATATGTTTGTAAGTAATGGACTACAGTGAAAGGAGAAAGACCTTATACAATAGAAAACACGGAAATAATATAAAGTTGTTAGCTCTGGCACGTAGGCCTGGAACAAGCATTTTTTAATTAAAAGATTATGCTTTGAGGGAATCGAACCCAAAGGTGAATTTGGACTACTGAGAATGAGCACCTAACGTTACAGTGGTCAGTGCTAATTGAGGCAGCCTCAAACATTACAGGCAGTAGCTGTTCCATATATCGTGTGCTAGCATCAAGCCTTATTATTGTGACGTAACTTACCTGCAGCTGTGGAAGAAAAATGTTCTAACACATTAAATTACACCATATTTCATTATACCTACATTGTATACAGTACAGATAAAAAAATATGGAAAAAATATCCCCGTTTCAAAGATTAGGCTTGCGTTCGTTGCGTTCAGCTTGCGTATTTATTCTGAAGGCAGGAAGTTAGGTATCGATAAAATGTCATGGGGCTCCCGGAGTGACTGTTTACTCAATTAAATTTCTGTTCTGCAAGGGTCATTGAGCGGGAAACGCAACTCATTAGAGAAAGTACTTTTATTGTAGTTTAGACTTTATTACAACGTAATAAAATAGAGTTTAGCTATGAAGATTTGTATCTTTGTATGCTTTGGGAACAAGGGATTGCACGCTTTTTAAGGGCTGAGTGCAGCAAACTCCACGAATAGTTTGATGGGTTTGGCAAGCTAGTTTTATTTTGCTTTTGTTCCTGTTCTATTCTTTATTTCTCATTCTATGAATGGCATAGTAGGAACAGCTTTGTCTCTTCTGTGCTCTTACTTTTTTAAGAAACAACTTTAATAAAACATAGTCCTGTGACGAATAAATTTTGAAAAAAAGTCGTTAACTTAATTCATTCATAAAGAAAATGTTTGAATGAATTAGAAATATATATAGCTTAGAGAAATTATAAAATTTTTGTTTCGACCTCCGTTGTAGGTGATTTTTGAACGATGAATTAATTGCCAGTGGCGAAAACTTGGGCTGTGAATGTCGCACCTTTAATTAAATCATTAAAAATCTTAGGATTTTTGTTCGTTTCATGTATCTTTAACATCAAATAATTAAATTACTCAGTAGTTTCTCAACTCTGCCCATTCTCCACGCCCTTTATCTGTGAAGATGAGTCACAAGTAGGCGGATACTTAAATGCCAATGGCATTTTTTGTATTTATTAATGAACACGTTTGAACAAAAAAGACAAATAAGTATTTTTGTTTATGAATAAACCAACTATTCACAAAGTAGATATTAAAGAGAAACAGTAGGCCTGTGAGTGGTCCATTAAACCACATGAAACCAGCATCGAACCTCAAGGCTCGATAGTATTACCTATGTTTAGTTCAATTATATTAGTCTGGTGATCATATCTTATCGAAGTAACTACAAGGCTTTGTTTTACAGTGGATTACGAAGGTTGGAAGGCTGGTAAAGGTAGTCTACGCACCTACCAACTAACCTTGAGGAATCATAAGGGTTCTTCCATCTACGTATTCTAAATGACCTATCAAAGTCCGGCCAAAATGCCTGAAATGTTATCAGGGGATTTTCAAAATAATAATCACGATTATCAGAATGCACAACACAATAGTGCGTCATAATAATATACATATCATCAAATCGACTATCGCATAATATTTTCGGCTTTAATGACGTCAGTTCAGTTATTATGACATCAGTTTCGTACACAATGATAACATTATGAGCACTTGTTAACTTACTGAAAATACTTAATCTTACTTACTTACCTATTTGCGTGAGAAGGCCAAAATCACTCATTCTTACCCCTTCACAAACTTAATTTAAATATAACAATTATACTATATACAATACATTGTAAAATGTATCTAAAAGTATCAGCTGCTTCGATCAGGATCTTTCGTGGCAATCCCTAAAGAGTATTTTTATTTAAAAAACATGTATCTTACTGACAAAGTCAAAGCATAGTCAAAGTAGCATTCTAGTCAGAAGTATGTCAGTCCTCAAATGGTTTTCAAGATAGATTTATTATTCTTACTAGTTCTCAATCACATACACTATTGAAAAAACCTAATAACCAAATATAAACATTATTTACCTTAGTCGACCTCGTGAACCAGTTTATAGAAATGGAACCAACATCAATATGCCTTAATAAAAACGATTGCAACAAGTTTGGTAAGAAAGTGATTTGCATATAATTTCGTCTAGGAGGCAAACATAGTATAATAGAGCATAGTTGCCTCAATTTGTCTTTCTGTCAATCTCCCCAACTAACACACAACACCAGATATAAGAGGTGGGCGGTTAACAGTTGAGGCGCTAAGCGCCGTTTGAACCAAATGTTGTTAAGAGAACTTACAGACTTTTCGTGTCAAACAAAGAAGAGGTACATAACAAAAAGAGAGATAATTATGCTGTATAACTGCCAGAAGTAGGAAATTTAACAGAAAATCACGGTCATCATCTAGTGTACTTGTAATATCCACGGCTCACTTCTTACAATAGCTTTAGATAGTTTGCAGTCGCTATAATACCGTTAGAACGCTCGTTCAGTTGAACGTAACGTTATATCAATCTTGTTTGAGTATAAAGCCGATGAAAAAGCTTTAATACATCCATAGGTGTTTAATAAATTCTGTATGCAGTCAACCGTATAATGCATGGGGCGGCTGCAAATTGAAATATCGTTTGCAAGTCCATTAACCAATAAAGCTTAGTAAATCCGTCCCATTATAATGTAACAGCTTCGCCTATTTTTAAACCGATATTGAGAGTTTACCATATTAAAGAGTTACAAGCAGATTATAACATATTATAGATGTTCTATTTCAGAGTTATTCTTAACTTTAGCGCATCATATAATAATTGTAATAAAATCGTAACATTTAATGTTTAGAGAAACCATTGCCTTAAATATCTCTTAAATATCATTTTGAAAGAGCCCTAATCTAAAGCTGATTCAAAAAGTAACCTTTTGCTTCAGGTAATGAAAAAATACGTTTTGATTCCATTACAGTCGAATCGATGTTGACTGCGTTGCAGTTGGAAGGTAAGTATTATAATTTTAGTCTTACCGTTACTTACATACTTAATATTTCTCTATTTATCTATATCTAGTTTTTCAAATATTCATTCTGTGACATGCAAAAGGATACGGAACACCCCATAGCCTGACCTAACTAGTACCGACGAATTTTCGTAAGAAGAATCTCCAGTTTTCACACAATTCCACTGGTGTTGCGTCAGCGAGATGAGCGAGAGTATTGATTAGCCCCCACAGAGACTGGGTGACGGAAAAAACAAACGACGATAGGCGTTCTGTTTTTATTTTTGTTGAAGTTAGGGGAGGAATGGAACGTTTACATTCAAATTCAAATGTTTTTAAAATTTATCCAATGGCAATACTTAGTTAAGTTCATTTCTACGTCCGCTTCCGCGTCATTATAAATGGAAAATCGAAAAATGACATTGAAATCGAAGAAACACGAGGATAGAAGAGGATGGGCGATTGGGTATTGTATTCAGTACATTAAAAAAACATCAACAAATAACCGATTTTTTATTTTACCTTGATTTGTGTAATATTGCGGTGGTGAAAAATAAATTAATAACACACTAAACTTGCGACCTGACTTGCGCAGTTGATAAATACGCCAATGCGCTGCGCGGAGAGTCTCGCCTTCGATTCCTAGCGGAGCAGAGACTTGTAGGATGAGTTTAAATTTCTATTTGTATTTCTGGTCTGGGTGTGTGTGTGTGTGTCTCCATGGCACCTACGACACAGGAAATCCTAGGGGCTATAACTGTGTAGCCTTTATTATTAATTATATATTTATTATATCGATATTTGATTGCTTTGCGATTTGTACGGATAACAGTATATTCAACTATTGAGGGGATAATCAGTATGTAGAGAACATTAAATGAGATAGAACATTTATTGCGATAGAAATATACATTTCACTTATCGATTTCATCTGGCTCACGTCTCTAAAGTCATTCTCGATTACCATGGCAGCTCCTTGCCATCATACTGCAGGAATTTCCCATTGTCTGCCTCCCCCAGTTTGTGTATGACCTCAAAGAGACCAGAGATGCTAGTCTCAACGTCGATGGCCGCGTTCTGCCCCCCCATGTCCGTTTTGACCCAACCCGGGTGCATGCAAGCGACGAGAATCTGGTCTTTTTTCATGTCTACACTCATAGACTTGGTTGCCGCGTTCAGTGCTGCCTGTAATAAAAATTATTAATTTTTTAGATAGTTTCTTTGAAGAAATCCCTTGTCGCTTCCCTTCTGACTTATACCTTGTCACGTGTTTCCGTTAGAGTGCTATGTTTGCCAGAAAGACACATTAAAGGCTACCATATCATTCCCATCCAAATACAGCCCGTCAATCAAATCTATCATGGATGCCTTCTGTCAACGTCGAAGGCTTTTCTCTCAAAGCTCGATTGTCGGTCCTACGGGCACATTTTTGTATTTGTACTTCCGCAACCCCAAAAGAATGGGTTCGTTTTCGGACATCCCCATTGTGAACGAAACTGACCAATACGCAAGCCTCTTGCCGGCCCCCGACAGAGTTTGAAAATTTGAAATAAGAACGGGCCGTGAACTCCCAACCATAACCAATTGTTTAAACAAAACCTAACGTTAAAATAATTGTTCTCTCGCTCGTGGTGATGACTGCCCATGTGTTATCACTGCAACGATCAGCGTGTTTACAATTCCGAACGAACGATCGCCTGCTCATAACGAGCACGACATTTTATGCATTATTGAGAGATTAAAGGTCGAATGTGTGGAAGTAAAGAAAGAGGTATCGATCGGAAGCCCCCTTACTACTGCCCGCCCAGCGTCATAAGTGAGACAACCACGTGACCATAAAGCGAAGTTGTCCTTATAAGTGTAAAAATTTGGCACAAGTATATAAAAGTGAATATTGGAGCATACCTTCGAGCATCGATACGGGTAGAAACCGCCCTGGTCGTTGGACGCTATGGAGCCGAGTATGGAGCTCATGTTGATGACGACAGCTCGTTGGACTCCCATGGGCTTCTCCTTGTTCGCCTCTGATGCTTGTTTAAGCAGAGGGTACAGGGACTGCATAAAATATTTCTTTGTTTTATTTGAGCTAAGTATTTATAGGCAACCCATTTTTTAAAGTTACGCACCTGTTACGCACCTATTGTAGTTTTACGGAAAGAAAGGACTGAATACTCGCTCCGGAATAGGATTGAGTTCTTTCTACGAATTAACGTTGTTCCGTACCGCCACCAGTCTTGAAATAGGCATGCAATGCCAAGCTAAAGAAAGAGATAGAAACTTGTTGTGTTTATTGCAGAACTAGTCCATTGACTACTTCAGAGACAGATTATAAAGTCCGGACGTATAAAGTGGAACTCTTCCAAATGGGAATAATTTTACCCTTTCTAGGATATTAGACGTCAATTATATTAATTTTGTCCAGTAATATTAGGTTTAAAAGTGGGTTGCAGCAATATTACCTTTGTCAACATAATAGGCGCTATTGTATTGATGGTCAAGTTTTCCAGAAGCTGTTCCTCCTTGACCAGATTGAGTTTGGTGAACTTTGTTGCGACCCCGGCATTGTTGATCAGTAGGTTTAGACCGCCGTCTCCGACCGATTTGCTTATCTTGGTAGCTATATCTCCATATTTCGATGTATCCTTAACATCTGTGAAAAACATCAGTGTTATTGTCAGGTACAAGTTGTGCAATCTTAAGCCGGGTCTCCACCGCAGAAAAATTTCCAAATTTTTGTGTTGTCAACACGTGCTGGATACTTGCCAACAATTTCAGTAGAAACTACCTTTCAATGTAGAACGGGAGATAAAAAGCGAGTGTGTTAAAACTCCTAGGAACCTTTTAAAATCAATTATGAATTATATCTGCTGCAGTATGATTTTGGACCGAAGTGGTACAAGTAGCTAGAAGTTTTGAAGTTATAACTTCTTATGGGAGGGTAAAGCGCTTCATAACGTGACGCGTTACGGCGCCACTCTGTCTGGCTTCCCTTTCTCTCACGCATCCTCTCTCATTTAAATTACTTAACGCCTTCACTGTGAATCAGTGAAGTATTATGTTGTTCATATTTTGTATGTCTCTATAGGAAATGTTGTTTCCCGAGATATTTTACTACAGGCGACCATAAAAGTACAGATAAGCTATCTGTAGCTCTCTACAGATTCGATTGTGATGCGATAAATAACGTAAACAATATAATTATGTATGGTGTATGTTTAAATTAACTAAAAATAATAGAGGGACTGTCTGCGAAAATATGCTTGTAATTTCAGGGTTATAATAATTCATCGTGATCTTATAATCATTCAAGCACACTCTACCAACTCTACCACAACAAACACAAACAAAAAAAAATTACCTAAATGTAATATTTCCACATTTTTATGTTCCTCAGATATTTGTTTGAGTTCCTGAAATACAACGTTTCAATTTAATTAAAAAAAAACAATATTTTTAACATCTTCAAGCATACTTTAATCTGTGTTTATAATAGCAGTGGCTGTGATCATTTAAAAAATCGCGGGTCCGGGGTCGTAACTCGGGTAACATTCCGTACACGTTCTAAACGTAAGCGGATGTTGATTTACTTGTACTAATTTAATAAGTTCGTCATTCATTCATATTTCTGATTTATCTAGAAACTATTGTGAAATAATGTCCTTATTTCAAAGAACTATCTTCGGATAAATCTTGCAAGTCATAGTTAAACGCGGCGGCCGTGGAATATCAGTATCCGACCGAATAATAAAGTCATGCTACGGTGACGTCATCTGTCATTAGCGTCGGCCCGTCGCTGTTGTCGTCTCTTTCACGCTCGTATTGTACAGCACAGCTCAAAGGCTTCTTTTATAAACTACGCTGCTCTAAACGAAGCAGTCGTCCAGTGTATTGTGAACGTTAACGTTAAAAGTGACAGTGTTACAGTGTTGAAAATTAAAAGTTGCAAAGTTTTAACAGAAAATGGCACCAATAGGTAAGCGAAGCGATTACCTCAGAAACGTTCCTGCACGTCGCGAATATCTTGTCGGCCTTGTTGTGTTTAGTGAGATAGTTGATAATCCCGAGACCCAGGCCTCGGTTGGCACCAGTAACAAGCACAGATTTCATTCTATGATAACCTCAGCCTCACCGAACTTGACGTTTGAATAGAAAGTTTATACGCTTTCGTTCGTAGTCGGCTGATTTTTCCCGTCCCTGTCACTTGATTTACGTCAAAATGACAATGTTTAGTAATTTTCTGCGGATCACTATTTTCTCGAGGCCGATAAATAGAGCTGGTAATTTAGTGGTGGTTACGCGCCGTTCACTGTCGAGCAGTAAGTGTTTTTCCCAGTGTTTAAATGTAGACCCAATATTGTGTCGTTATGGACGTATCATCTTAGGCCTTATCGCCGTAACTTTCTTCAAGGAGTAATATTCCCTATACCTGATATACTTAAGCACTATTTTCCCATTTAACTAACGAACACCTGTTTTTTTGGTAACTTTTATTATTAGAGCTCTGGCGCGATAAGTTTGACAGAAAGATTGTTTTAATTATTTAATATTCCATCTACTGTACTTTCGTCATGAAATATTTCAAATATACTTCCATAACGTGTTATCACCAAACATTTTAAGGTTACAGGCTTTTATCTTTACTGAGGCAATTATCTAAATATCACTAAACCAATTGAAATTATCTGTATTTGGTAATCAATACATTTCTATGTACATTATGAACATTTTTTATCATCGTCTCTAAAGAAGTTTAGAGGACAACTACTTTTTGTGGTTGGACAATTACATTTCACAGTGGTAATTAGTGTTTCCTTTGGTTGGTTGCGATGTCAGGTTGGATATGCTGTCGTAGGAAGCAGACTGTTGCTCCTCTAGTGGTAGAACCAGGTATTGTCACCAGCTGGGCATATGTGCTGTTCTGCCATTGTACCTACGCTTATTTGATGCACAGATAATGTCACTAACTAAGGGGGCATCCATAAATTACGTCACTCGTTAATGGGGCGGAGGGTGTCACCGGAATGTGACAGTGTGACAAGGGGCAGGAGGGTCAAAAGCTTTGTGACATCACATTTTAAAATTTGAAATCCATAACGCGAAGTTCATTATGTGAATAAAAAACTTTTAAAAATTACAAACTTGATCTAATATATTTATGAATAATTAAGCACTCTTGCTATAAGATTATAAATAAAAAAAACTGCTTCTTTTAATTATTATTAAATACATGCATAAATTTAAAAAATGTGTGACATCAGGAAGGGTTTCTGAAAATGTGACAACCTGTGACAACAACAAGGACGGGGGAAGGGTTAAAAAGTCCTAAAAATTGTGTGACGCAATTTATGGATGGCCCCTAATTAGTGATTTGGGTAAAGCTGTGACATAAATGGGCTTTAAATTGGAATTATATTCACCTTAATTAGTAAAAAAACAATAATTTGCAAATAGAAAAGAAGTTCTAAATTGCATAATTTAGCTTTTTCAAATCCCTATAATCTTACTTTGTGGTTAACCATTATTTATACATACAACATAATGAAGTTGTAAACTAACAAAGATTCAAGATTTCACCATATTTTTATATCAACTGTCTTTAATGATTAGAACATATTGAACTTCTCAGAACGCTGTATTTTGGATGTGTAATAAAGTTAATTTCTAATTATTTAGGTTTCACAAAAGCGGCACACAAACTCTTTCATGTGCATGTCTGATGCAAGCTGTTGCAATCATGATGATATTATTAATGAAATTTTTGAACTGTCATTTTATGGGTATTTGAGAGTCTTAGAATTTTTGACGTCTGTTTATTCAAAATACTTTTTTCTCTTATGGCTAACAGTTTGGAGATATTCTTTAGTTCCCATAACGCACTAACTCACAACACTATTTGTAAAGGAGATGTATGTTGATGCGATGTGATGCACATTATAGATGGGACATACGATTACGACCTGGCGGTCATTGGTGGTGGTTCTGGGGGCTTGGCGTGTGCCAAGGAGGCAGTCAACTTGGGTGCTAAAGTGGCGGTCTTGGACTTCGTGACACCCTCGCCCCAGGGTACCAAGTGGGGGCTTGGAGGCACTTGCGTCAACGTGGGATGCATACCCAAGAAGCTGATGCACCAGGCTGCTTTGCTTGGAGAGAACATACACGTGAGTTTATTTTTCGTTTTTATATAGTCTTCCTTAATGGTTTTGATGATGGCAACTCAGTTTTAGTAAATATGAATTACAAAGAATGTGTAGTATGTATGAAAATAAGCATACGAATTTAATTAACATAATTATATAAATCAACAATGCAAGATTTAAACTTCATCTGTGCATCTCTTGGTGCACTCATTTTATTTTATTGCTGTTGAATCAACATTGCAACCATAGTTATTGTTTGTGCACATGTGACTTGTAATGTACTTGACACGTCAAACACTAATTTTCATGTTAAAGATAGCAAATTATAGAAACAATATTCAGATAATTTTTGGATCTGCACTTTTATAGTAGAAGTACCATTTTTGATTTCCATGAATTCCAAAGATACTTACTTAGTTACTTGCTTAGTGTTGCAAATTATCTTTGAAACACTGTCCACAAAATTACAAAACTCTCCTTAACTTTTTTAGAGACCTCTTCTATGCTAAAGTCTAGATATTTTACAGATATGAAACACCTACTTTACTTGGTTTGCTGCAAGTTCATGTAATAAAATTTTTCTAAATTAAAGTACATATTAGGCTGTCAATCCCATAGTGAAATTGTTTTCTATGCAGTCAGGCTCAATTTGTTTAAGTAAAGTTGCTGATTCTTTTAATTCTTTCAATGTGTTTGTAGTTACCTAAAATATCATTTTTTGTAGTAGATCTATTGAACATTTTATTGAGACTTGTTTTTGGTTATAGGGAATGGTAAGTGCTTGACTCACCCATCCTTCCACCTCCTTTTCCTTGCACCTGACCCTGAAATATCTACCTCGGACTATTGCACAGATAATGTAAGAAACAATTTATATATTCCTTTATTTTTCTTCTGTATATTAGTTTCTGTTTTATTTTGTTATTTAATGTTTAATTCTTTTTTTTTAAACAAAATACAATATATTATTCAGAGTACAATAGATAATTATATTTTATATACCCACAACACAGAGAATCCTAGTGTGGGGCTGTGAGTATAAACCAATTATTTATTTATATTTGCGTTATAAACTATTCAATGATTTATGACAAAAACATGATGGATTTAATTTAAAAATAGGTACCATAATACTCGAAAGTTTTTTTATTTGAAAGAGATTGAGTTTTAAGTGCTTGCTCATGCTATCAAGATTATAATGATATTATTTTATTCCTAATGGAAATAATCTCAAAAAGCAATTCTTCATACTTATTTCTTTAATGTAGATCGAGCAACTTGGGTAATAAAATCAGTCTGTAGCGATAATATTATCAGAATAAATTATAAGTGAAATTTTTTGAGATTAATGTTATTTTTTGACCCGGAAGGAATTTTGAGGAAATGACTATCTCTACATGTCTATTACCCATTAGTGACCCACTGCAGGTTCGGGTCTCCGCTCACAATGCGAAGAGTGTAGGCCGTAGTCCACCACGCTGGCCTAGTGTGGTATAATAAAACATAGTTGTTGCCCGCGTCTGTATGTTTAGCTCAATTGATTTATTGATTGGATTGTGATGTTATTTTAACTATCCTCATAATATAATTTCTTCGGTATCGAAATAATCGTTAAACGTTTAGCATTTCTCCCAGGCCGTCACTCGCCTCGCATTCGTGCAAATAATCGTTTTTCATTTCATTTCATTCCAAAGGAATCGATATTCCGTTTTACATCAATTGTTTGTAGCGCG
The DNA here is from genome assembly GCA_905147235.1 of Erynnis tages. Lineage (NCBI taxonomy): Eukaryota > Metazoa > Arthropoda > Insecta > Lepidoptera > Hesperiidae > Erynnis > Erynnis tages. Next base: position 1,404,765 of record LR990074.1, on the reverse strand, counting down.
CCGGCTCAGTCAAGGATAATGAATATTCAATACGATACCTGGCGTGACTCCACGCGACGTAGTCGGTGGTACGTGAGTCAGCGGGCTGAACTACTCGTAAATTACTATTCTATCGACTATCGACGTATCGATAACGCTATAAGGCACCTATCTACCTAATAGCTCACGTTGAATGAGCGTGTTATAACTATAGTAGTGTTTCCAAATTTCCACAGTAAGTCGGTAACCAACACTTGATAGAGACGTATTAGGCCTTGTCCCAATGCAACACTACCGACCAACGCGACAAAATTTAAACACAGATCTCTGAATGGAGCTGTTCTAAGCTGTCGTATAACAAACTTGTCACGAGCGACTGATTTTGTCGTCGAATGACTTGTCATTTAGGACAAGGGATTACGTGTTCTATCAATATTGATATCAGTAGACTGCTACTAATTATCGTAAAACTATTGTAAAGCCCTACATTCATTCTTAATATTTGTTTTAAACATGTTGCCGGTGTTGCCGAGTTGCTGTGAACATGTTGCAGTCAACATTGGTGTTGGGTAGTTGATCACGGCATGTTCAAAATTGTTGACAGAAACTTTATTCCGATGTTTTCTATACTATCTCAATACCAATTATCTATTTATTTGCCATTTTTATATGCGATTTAATTTTGGAAAACCCACATCATATCTAAGAATTTTTAGTAGGTATGTGCCCAGGTTTTTAGCCCAGGGATTCGAACCCGAACTTCTAGAAACAGATTTTTTACCCACTGGGGTATCTGCTACTCATTTACAATAATTATTGCTTCTTATTTCTATTTGTTTCCGTGCGGTGTTCTGATTGATTACCCGCGAGACCTTCGCTCGGTCAGGCATATAATATAACAAGTAGTGACGTATTTCAAGGCTGTGACGGTGGACTAACATAGTCTAGTCTCGCATTTTGTCGTATCTAGTGAGATTTTGTAGGAATCCTTCATAACAGATGCATTGTTGCAAGTGTATTTCGGGAAGTATGCGCAGTCCCTTGTTCTAATTGGTTGTTGTAAACCGACACAAGCGACCGAATAACCAACTCGACAAAATTGCATTATAAGTCTTTGAGTGGAGTGTTTTAACTGGCGCGCTGACATATGACAAATATACACAACGACGCGCGACGCTGTCGTACGACAACCGTCGTCGTCGTTCGTCGTCGGCGACTTGGCAACCAGGACAAGGGATAAGGAACATTGTATTGCAAAGTAGTTGACTATGTTATCCGCCCTGACTTTGCTAACGCTGAATAATTATTTTGTTAAGTATATATGTTGTATAATTATGTAGGTTGGTATGGATAGCTATACCAATCACGGTATTTAGATAAATTATGATGGAATTTATAAAAATTTTGGAGTCTGCGGCGGCCTGCCGTGTGGTTTCTGGATTCGATTCCCAATATTTTAGTCTGGGTGTTTTGTTTTTGGATGGTTTTACTATGCCAATAGTGCCCATGGCAACCCCTACACAGTAATCCGTAATGTGGGGCTTTGAGTGTGAAACGTTTTTATCTCACTACATAGTCTACATGTCAGTCAGTAACCCATTAATGACCCACTACAGGGTCGGGTCTCCTCTCGCAATAAGATGAGATGTAGGCCTTAGTCCACCACGCTGGCCTACTTGTTGGTGTCGAGTATAGTCTACATACTCGTAAATAATTATATAGTTTTGACAAAAATAGTTCTAGTTCCGCCTGTTCCTCTTTGCAAGTCATGTTCGTAGTGTTGCTAACCAGTGTTTGTGTAAATTACGTTACACAAACACATTTTCCATCGATGACATTGCCGTGTTAAAAAAATATTAAAAGTCGAAAAGTATGCAAGAATAAAATGAATAAAGTATTAACGTGGAGGATTTGAGCTATGTGTTAAACAAGATGCATAATAATTATAATCGTTACGCAATTGTATTTAAAATACAAACATGTAATTAGTGATTTTAATAGTCGAAAAACGAAGGAAGGAATAGTCCTATAATCCTCCACGTTAATACTTTATTCATTTATTCATTGCATACTATTCGACTTTTAATATTTTTTTAGAAATAATAAGTTCATTACACCTAGCAAGAACACGGCAATGTCATGGTAACTAGACAGTAGATAAAAGACATGTATAGTATTCATATGGAAATAGTTAAATTCCTTCCTTGATATTACATAATATTTATTGTCGTTCATAAATTTAGAATTTCCTTCCTTGATATTACATAATATTTATTGTCGTTTATTTAGAATTGTTCCTTTTATCTTCGTTCGCCTGTTGTACTTCGTGACGTAATCATAATGACGACGCGCGCGCGCTGACTCCGGAAGGAAAAATATTTAGATCTGTTTTTTTTAAATAAATAAGTAGCAAACGAGCAAACTCATATAGAGCGCCTGATTTCAGATAGGTATATCAATCATGGATAGATTTTATGTTTAACGTCTTCCTGCTAAAACTCCGCAGTGTTCCACTCACCACCATTGTGTCAGCGTGTGTTGCTACTCATTTAAAATCTAAGAAATGTCTACGAGCATTACAATTTTTACAACGTACCTTTTTTCAAAACTGTAACGTGTAGGTATATCGATTAGGGGTTGCTAAGTAAACAGGACAAAAAGCTGCAATCTTCAAGATTTTACTAGACTAGTAGAATAACACTGTTTTGAAGATTAATGTCTTGGCTACGGTCCACAGTTGCGTAACGCTCGATTATACATAAGGCTGTATGTACCTATCTACTAATGTACCTAAATTTGTTGATCCAGTTTTAAAAGCTCAAAGCTTATACTATTATGTATGCCAGAAATTTTAAATCTTTCATAATTCAATTTAGGGTCTTGCGTCATATTTAAAATAGGTTGTATTTAGAACGAATAAGGAAATGTTTTATATACAAGTGTCACGTATCTTCCCTGTATAGGAGCAGTGGAGCAGTGTTACCTTTATGACTCGTATGCTAACTGGCGAGGTTTGGTGGCACGGCGGTAATTAGACCTGATTGACACTTTGATACAGTCTTCCGTAAGAAGTTCCTCGTTTACAGAGTTTTGACTTTACTTAGCTGTTATGCAGCAGCATAAAGTGCAGCTGGCACTATATTATTATGCCTTGTGCAGACCCATTTGTGACGTCATACTTCAATAGGTAATGTGTTTTTTTTTAAATGTCCTAACAATTGAATAAAACATATTTTATTCATTTATCCTATTGAATCTATTGTACCTCCATGGGTGAGCTACAATGGGTCTACTACCCATATTTTTTATAAAGATTCCGTCCCAAACGGACTAGGTACAACAGTAACATAAGAATACGCGCAGACCAAGCGCAGACTCCAAAAATTAAATTGTATGGCTATTTGCGTTTTAGTGTTGTACTAAAAGTTCATCTTGGTATGTTTTTCTCGCGATCGCTAAAAATTAATTACACAAGTTAGATGGGTTGGATGGATAGAGAACTATTGAGTCATCGTATGAACATTTTCGCCATTGAGCAGATCACACACGTGACACAATTATCTTTCATTTGTATAGAGTCACGTTTGTGCACATCCATTATTAGGTTGCAATGTTGATTGCAACAAAAAATATACTCGTTGTATGTAAAACAATGTATTGTGTTCGTATAAATTTGTTTTTGTATGTTTGTGTAATGTTTGATACTTAGTTTATCCAATTAAAGATTTTATGACATTATGGCTATCCTATATTGCAGATTGCTATAGTTGCAGATCATTTATGATGACATCATACTGAAAAAATATTGCAACTTTTGTGTTGTCAACACGTATTAGAGACGAAAGTTTAAGGAATCACCTTGTGTAGCTCCATTGAAAAAAAAACTAATCTTAGTGTTGTCAACACAATTGTTGGAAACACAGTAGTAACAGTTGCCAACAATTTCATTGGAAACGCGCCTTTATATGCCATGTATTTTATAGCCTATAAAAGATAACTAGAGTTAATTGATAACTCAGTAATTATTCTAAAACAATTAACTAATAAATTATTCAAATGTTTAACTAATATTTTTTTATACATACTTTGATAACACTCATATTTCATTTATGCATATTGACAGTTGATCGGTTCTAAATTAGTTTTTTTTATCAGGGCTCGATAGATGCAGCTATCTTTGTTACAATTTACACGGTCATTTGTCCAGATTAGACGTTGATTGTAAGAAATAAAATTTTTAAATTTAAAATAATGATAACTTTTTTATTATTATCAATGCTTTTCTTTAAAAGCTGGTTATTATTATTATTAGAAGTATCACATAAAGTTATCACACGTAAAGTTGTGCACGATAAAGTATTTATTAGATAAATTATTTATATTTTCAATTTGGCAATTTCCACTTCTAATAAGGAGTTTTATCTATTTCCTGTTTGTTAAGGCATCACTTTAATCACTTACGGTGGGTTTTATTCAAAAACCTATCGTGATATGAAGAGTTTAATTGCCACGTATTAATTGTTGCGAAATAACAGATGTAGCCTCGTTTCAAACTTGGACTATCCAATTCCATGGCATAGAGCATATCAATTAAAATATGTACATATTTTGATAATCTTACCACGTCACTGTCTCGTAAGTCACATGTGATACATAATTGTTTATATTGTGTCTACTTTTTAGACAGAAAAAGACTTAAATTAAATGCAAACTCAAAAGCTTTAATTCATTATTAGGTATAATTTATGAACGTCATACATTTAACATTATGTATACAAACATCCGCTTTGATCGCCCCTCAGGCAAATCGTTGACGGGGAGAAAAAAGCGGGCGGAATAAAACTCCCAGCGCTCTGACTGTAATCCGACATCTTTTGTCATTCCAGGAAGCGGTATCATACGGCTGGGAGGTGCCCTCCCTAGACGCTGTCAAAATCAACTGGTCAGCGCTCACAGAGTCCGTCCAGAACCACATCAAGTCCGTCAACTGGGTGACCAGAGTGGACCTCAGGGACAAGAAGATCGAGTACATCAACGGTCTGGGGGCGTTCAAGGACCCCCACACGATAGTGGGCACGCTCAAGAACGGGAGCAAGAAGGAGCTGACCGCCAAGAATATAGTGATCGCTGTAGGGGGCAGGCCGCACTATCCGGACATTCCGGGGGGTGTGGAGTACTGCATCAGCAGTGACGACATCTTCAGCCTGAGCAGTCCCCCCGGCAAGACCCTCGTTGTTGGTGCTGGGTGTAAGGCAACTTTTTATTCTAAGTATGTTTGTGGTTAGCGTAAAAGTGTGGGCCGTAGAAACGCAAACTTCACGAACGCTAGGAACTGTGGAAAGCAGAAAGCCTAGATCAGGGTGGAGTGACGTCTTGTCTTTTAGCTTATGCCCAGCAGTACACTGGCAAAAAGTCGAATCTGTTCAATAAATCCCTTATCAATACAATGACGACCTCAGTGGCGCAGTGGTTAAAACGCTGGTGCTACGTGATGGTTCCGTGATGGATTCGACTCCAAGCAAGAGAAAATATATCAAAAAAGTGAATAATTTTTTTTTACTCTTCGATTTTCAAGTATCGATATCTCGCAAACTAAGCAAAATTTTATTCTTTCATTTCGTTTTGTTTTGTTGAGATCTATACGAATCCGCCTACGAATTTAGATCGTGGCGTCGCGCGTCGTAAGAATCGCAATCTTGCCGAAGAATGCGTTGCGGATTTTACTAGGCCTGTCCATCGCTTGGGAGCGCCTCCAAAGTTTTTTGTCTTCGACGTTACCGTTGTAGCGGCGCGATATTACCTACAGTAATATGAGCGCGCGCCTCCCATGAAACGCTGACCACGCATCACGACGCAAGCATCGAATGTTGTAAACAATAGAACACGTCACACGCGTCATACCGAACTGGCCAATCGGAAGACGTATCCTCAAACGCGCTATCAAAGTTCCATAGAGTCTGTGTATACATATAATATACAAATAGTCCGAAGTTAACATTCGAACCGCGGTCCCCAGGCAGTGACACCGCCTGGCGGGAGATCTCCCCTTTTCATCTCCAAACCGTTGTGCCGTCTTCCAGACATCGGGCTGGAATGCGCCGGCTTCCTCAACTCGCTGGGCTACCCCGCCACGGTGCTGGTGCGCTCGGTGCCCCTGCGCGGCTTCGACCAGCAGATGGCGCACATGGTCACCAACGAGATGGAGGAGAAGGGCGTGACGTTCCACCACCGCTGCGTGCCGCTCTCCGTCGAGAAGCTGGACAGCGGGCGGCTGAAGGCGCGCTGGGCTAACACCGAGACCGGGGAACAGTGAGTGGATCTTTATTGTCTGTACTATAATATGGACATAGAAGGACATCAAAGATATTCTGACAGTGTCTATCTAAATCTAGAATCTAGATGGTACTGTCTGTAGAGAAGATGTAGAACAGAGTGCTGGCTGGTGACTGGTGAACGGTAAGTTTCTTACTTATTGAATCTATAGTCTATCTATAGTGTCTTTACTAGAAGGGTCTTCTCAGACTGGGGAATGTTGACCGATGAGAGGGTTAGTTATTTGGATCTTTATTATGTTATGTGTTATTATAAATGTAGTTTATTAATGGAGGAGGAGGAGGAGGGATAAATTCTCATCTTTTTTTTAAATCGCTGAACAATGGCAATATCAAGAAGTAGGAGAAGTGAGTTAATTTTCAATGCTAGTGTCTTCACCACAAGGATCCATTTTAATGATCCTATAACAATTTCCACTATCAAGTGGTCACTCACCAAAGTGAGTTGATTTCCATCGTTAAGGATCATTTTTCAACACCGAGACCGGGGAACAGTGAGTGAATCTTTATTGCCTTTACAGTACGGTTCATTTTATGACTGAGTAGGATGTCAAGTTGTGTCACCTACGTTGACTACTATTGGTAGAGGACAGAAGCTGTAGAACTGACATTTGGGCTTGCCGGAGACTGGGGAACAGTAAGTTATTTGAACTGTTGTTGTATTAAATATAAGTGTAATTTTTCATTTGAGGGATATCAACTCAAATTCTGATACTGCTGCAACTCATGAACAGGTGAGTATACTACTACTCTCTGTAGTGAAGATGTAGAACAGAGAGCTGGCCAGAGACCGGTGAACTGAAGTCTAATGTCTTAATCATAAACACCATTTTCCAATGGAAGAAAAAAGAAACAACTTCCAGTAACTCTGCAATACTCTGCATGCATTTTATGGATAGCATCTAAGATTGAACTGAACCTGTAGGTGCAATAGGGTATTTCGCACCATGCAAGGAAAAATCCAAAATTATGTAATATTGGTAGATTTTGTTAAAAGCAAGTGAAAAATGGTGATTTCTGTTCTGAAGAATGTATACATTTATTATTTCAATTTTAAAATTCAGGTTTGTTAATCTGTTTTTCAAATGTCAAAAACGCAATACGCCATGAAAGCTGTCGGTGTGACGTCATTAGCAGTGTAAATAAACAATGGAGTCTTTGTTGACCTGTATTTTTTATTGATAATTTGCGTTTTCTCAGTTTTCTTGAACACCGCTACGAGACACCAACGATAAGGACTGTAACTCATTTTGTTTTTGCAAAAATAACTTTCTTCCTATACTGAGATGTCATATGAGATGTATTGTTTGCACTGCGAGTGACGCCACTAGCATGGCGGCAGCGCCGAGACGGTGTTTTCGCGGGGATTTTTGAAATTTAAATTGAAAAATCTTTTTTTACATAATATTTGTTTGCAAAAAATTTTTTTACAATTTATATAATATATTGTATCAGGCGTTACTTTGCGGAAATCCATTGTTATTTAAGTTGTATTTATATTTCTTTGCAACAATCCGCACACGTGGAACTTGTTTTGGTATGGACCCACCACCCTCCCTTATCTCTCTGAGTAGGTATATACCATAACAACTTATTCCAATAGTACACGACACGTGTTTCGCCCCAAAACGGAGCATCATCAGGTGATGTGGACTCTACAACGGTTGGTTGCTGAGTGAGGTCGCCAAAACCATACCAAAACAAGTTCCACGTGTGCGGATTGTTGCAAAGAAATATAAATACAACTTAAATAACAATGGATTTCCGCAAAGTAACGCCTGATACAATATATTATATAAAATCAGCGAGCACAGCTGTCCAGGCAAAACTCTACATCAAATTAACAAAATTACATCGTATTGCCGTTCAAAATGTATGGTTCAATCAGCAATGTAAACACTTTAATGTTATTCCTAATTACATCAATATCCAGACTAGATCTAGCAATCGAGCAGCAAACATCGCTATAAATAAAGCCCAAAAAGTTTGGCTAAACGAGGAGTCACGTCATTGGTTTACTGTAAGAGATAACCTAAAAATACATTTAAAAGTTCTACATATGGAACTATCTTATAATTTACATAATGTTGAATTTGATTTATTAGACTACAAAGCTAGAGAGTTAGCATCTCTAGAAGCTCATAATAAGTACATTTTACAATCCAGAAAATTACAAAAATTAAGATCCAGCCAAAATAATAATGATAATAACAGTAATCAAACCACCCCATCTTTTCATCCACGTTTAAAAAACCTGTCTGAGGTCCAGTTTCCACCTGCTGAAATAAAACTTTTAGAAAAGGGTTTAAAATACAACCTACACTCAAAACCATCTCAAAAATCTTTAGAAAACCTCGCAGTGGACGCAGAGATGGCCGTGGTCATTAGTAAAGGAGATAATATTACTAAACATCTTGTTGCAGAGCAAATCAAGTCTACCTCAATACCTTGCAGCCCCATTATCACCAAGGAAAATACAATACTAAAATCAATCCGACAACGCTTAGAGTCCAACGATTTGGTTTTGAGTAAAGCGGATAAAGGAAATACTATTGTGATAATGGAAAGACCATCATATCACGAAAAAGTCTGCGAGGTTATAAATGGGGATGACTTTATAGAGTTAAATTCAGATCCCACCAACAAATACACCGCTCAGTTAAAAAGCGTTATAAAAAGTTCACATAATATTTTTAAAAATCCACCCACATCCTTAATACCAATGAACCCTCGTGCCCCTATTTTGTACGGTTTGCCCAAAATTCATAAAGAAAATATACCAATACGGCCAGTAGTCTCCTACATTGGGGCTCCAGCATATAATTTAGCCCGTCGACTTAATTCTATAATCAAAGAAAAAACATCTTTTTCTCCGAAGTACAGTCTAAAAAATAGCCATCATTTAGTACAAAACATAAAGGATATTACATTGCCTCTCAAAGCAAAACTAGTTTCACTTGATGTCGATAGCTTATTCACTAATGTACCCCATTCCGAATCAATTAATATTTTATCCGAACTTTTTGATAAATCAAAATTACATCCCGGAGAAAAAGATGATCTCATCAGGTTAACTAGTTTATGTATGAGTCAAAATTATTTCCAATTTAACCACAAATTTTATAGTCAAAAAGAAGGTCTCGCAATGGGTTCTCCTTTAAGCCCTTTAATGGCAGACATTTTCATGGACAAGTTTGAAAACAATCATATTATTGGACATAAATCTATTTTATATTACTATAGATATGTTGACGATATAATTATATGCTGGACAGGTACTGATAGACAATTAGATGTTTTTGTAAATAAACTTAATAGAGTCCATCCAAAAATTAAATTTAAATTAGAATTGGAGGAAAATTATTCACTACACTTTTTAGATCTCACCATCACAAGAGTAAAAAACAAACATTCCTTTTCTATCTACCGTAAGCCTACGTATACGGATACAGTCATTCCGGCTTCCTCCTGTCATCCTTGGCAACATAAAATGGCAGCATTTCGTTGTTATATTCATAGATTACTATCAATTCCATTATCACCTTCGAATTATAAAGAGGAAATGAACACCATATATAAAATAGCAGTTACGAACGGATATAGCAGGAGGATGATTGACTGTCTTATTCGTAATAAACAAAAATTAATTATGCGGAATCAACTGTATGCGGGGCCATCAAATGAAACTATAGTCAGATGTAAATCTAGTTTGACCTATATAGGACCGATTTCGGAGCGAATCGCTAAAATCCTACGTCGTCACAATATCAATGTTGCATTCAGAACGGATAATAACATAGGATCTATCTGTAATGGCAAAGAAAAAATGGACAAACGTAAACAATCAGGAGTTTATAGTATCGCTTGTCCAGAATGTAACGGTATATATGTGGGTCAGACTGGTAGAAATTTTGACACAAGGTATCGAGAACACCTAGCAGCGTATAGAAATGGTCGCGCAGACAGGTCCAATTTCGCAAAACATTTGATAGAATCAGGCCATTCGGTACCTACTGGCCATACGTATAACATTTTAAATAGATGCGATAAAGGAATTAGGCTCAGTTTGCTAGAACAGCTACAAATTATTCAATATAGTAAAAACAATAGTGTTACATTGCTGAATGAACAAATAGACGTATCTAATTCTCCTTTGCTGCATATTTTTCCACCAAAATCACATGTGACGTAAAAAAGACATAAGTCACTAATATCAAACGTCAAAACACTGACAAGTGACGTTTTATTCGATTTTTGATTACACTCGATGTGTCATAATGGCAGGGAGAAAAGGTATATAAGCAGCTCACTCGAACGGCGACCTCACTCAGCAACCAACCGTTGTAGAGTCCACATCACCTGATGATGCTCCGTTTTGGGGCGAAACACGTGTCGTGTACTATTGGAATAAGTTGTTATGGTATATACCTACTCAGAGAGATAAGGGAGGGTGGTGGGTCCATACCAAAACAAGTTCCACGTGTGCGGATTGTTGCAAAGAAATATAAATACAACTTAAATAACAATGGATTTCCGCAAAGTAACGCCTGATACAATATATTATATAAAATCAGCGAGCACAGCTGTCCAGGCAAAACTCTACATCAAATTAACAAAATTACATCGTATTGCCGTTCAAAATGTATGGTTCAATCAGCAATGTAAACACTTTAATGTTATTCCTAATTACATCAATATCCAGACTAGATCTAGCAATCGAGCAGCAAACATCGCTATAAATAAAGCCCAAAAAGTTTGGCTAAACGAGGAGTCACGTCATTGGTTTACTGTAAGAGATAACCTAAAAATACATTTAAAAGTTCTACATATGGAACTATCTTATAATTTACATAATGTTGAATTTGATTTATTAGACTACAAAGCTAGAGAGTTAGCATCTCTAGAAGCTCATAATAAGTACATTTTACAATCCAGAAAATTACAAAAATTAAGATCCAGCCAAAATAATAATGATAATAACAGTAATCAAACCACCCCATCTTTTCATCCACGTTTAAAAAACCTGTCTGAGGTCCAGTTTCCACCTGCTGAAATAAAACTTTTAGAAAAGGGTTTAAAATACAACCTACACTCAAAACCATCTCAAAAATCTTTAGAAAACCTCGCAGTGGACGCAGAGATGGCCGTGGTCATTAGTAAAGGAGATAATATTACTAAACATCTTGTTGCAGAGCAAATCAAGTCTACCTCAATACCTTGCAGCCCCATTATCACCAAGGAAAATACAATACTAAAATCAATCCGACAACGCTTAGAGTCCAACGATTTGGTTTTGAGTAAAGCGGATAAAGGAAATACTATTGTGATAATGGAAAGACCATCATATCACGAAAAAGTCTGCGAGGTTATAAATGGGGATGACTTTATAGAGTTAAATTCAGATCCCACCAACAAATACACCGCTCAGTTAAAAAGCGTTATAAAAAGTTCACATAATATTTTTAAAAATCCACCCACATCCTTAATACCAATGAACCCTCGTGCCCCTATTTTGTACGGTTTGCCCAAAATTCATAAAGAAAATATACCAATACGGCCAGTAGTCTCCTACATTGGGGCTCCAGCATATAATTTAGCCCGTCGACTTAATTCTATAATCAAAGAAAAAACATCTTTTTCTCCGAAGTACAGTCTAAAAAATAGCCATCATTTAGTACAAAACATAAAGGATATTACATTGCCTCTCAAAGCAAAACTAGTTTCACTTGATGTCGATAGCTTATTCACTAATGTACCCCATTCCGAATCAATTAATATTTTATCCGAACTTTTTGATAAATCAAAATTACATCCCGGAGAAAAAGATGATCTCATCAGGTTAACTAGTTTATGTATGAGTCAAAATTATTTCCAATTTAACCACAAATTTTATAGTCAAAAAGAAGGTCTCGCAATGGGTTCTCCTTTAAGCCCTTTAATGGCAGACATTTTCATGGACAAGTTTGAAAACAATCATATTATTGGACATAAATCTATTTTATATTACTATAGATATGTTGACGATATAATTATATGCTGGACAGGTACTGATAGACAATTAGATGTTTTTGTAAATAAACTTAATAGAGTCCATCCAAAAATTAAATTTAAATTAGAATTGGAGGAAAATTATTCACTACACTTTTTAGATCTCACCATCACAAGAGTAAAAAACAAACATTCCTTTTCTATCTACCGTAAGCCTACGTATACGGATACAGTCATTCCGGCTTCCTCCTGTCATCCTTGGCAACATAAAATGGCAGCATTTCGTTGTTATATTCATAGATTACTATCAATTCCATTATCACCTTCGAATTATAAAGAGGAAATGAACACCATATATAAAATAGCAGTTACGAACGGATATAGCAGGAGGATGATTGACTGTCTTATTCGTAATAAACAAAAATTAATTATGCGGAATCAACTGTATGCGGGGCCATCAAATGAAACTATAGTCAGATGTAAATCTAGTTTGACCTATATAGGACCGATTTCGGAGCGAATCGCTAAAATCCTACGTCGTCACAATATCAATGTTGCATTCAGAACGGATAATAACATAGGATCTATCTGTAATGGCAAAGAAAAAATGGACAAACGTAAACAATCAGGAGTTTATAGTATCGCTTGTCCAGAATGTAACGGTATATATGTGGGTCAGACTGGTAGAAATTTTGACACAAGGTATCGAGAACACCTAGCAGCGTATAGAAATGGTCGCGCAGACAGGTCCAATTTCGCAAAACATTTGATAGAATCAGGCCATTCGGTACCTACTGGCCATACGTATAACATTTTAAATAGATGCGATAAAGGAATTAGGCTCAGTTTGCTAGAACAGCTACAAATTATTCAATATAGTAAAAACAATAGTGTTACATTGCTGAATGAACAAATAGACGTATCTAATTCTCCTTTGCTGCATATTTTTCCACCAAAATCACATGTGACGTAAAAAAGACATAAGTCACTAATATCAAACGTCAAAACACTGACAAGTGACGTTTTATTCGATTTTTGATTACACTCGATGTGTCATAATGGCAGGGAGAAAAGGTATATAAGCAGCTCACTCGAACGGCGACCTCACTCAGCAACCAACCGTTGTAGAGTCCACATCACCTGATGATGCTCCGTTTTGGGGCGAAACACGTGTCGTGTACTATTGGAATAAGTTGTTATGGTATATACCTACTCAGAGAGATAAGGGAGGGTGGTGGGTCCATACCAAAACAAGTTCCACGTGTGCGGATTGTTGCAAAGAAATATAAATACAACTTTTTACAATTTTTTAAGGGGTTTTTATGATTTACGAATTCATATAAAAAGCTTTTTGACATAGGCCGTAATACCCTATTGAGTCAACATTGAAATAGAGGAATAAGGAGTAATAGATTGCTCAATTAATCATCTTTACTGGTATGAAATTGAAACTAAAATGATGTCATAATTATATTTTGGTAAATTCACCAAAAGTGACTGGGTTCGTTCCATCTCTGTTCGCAGAATGGAAGACGTGTTCGACACGGTGCTGATGGCGACGGGCAGGTACGCGCTCACGGCCGCGCTCAACCTCGGCGCCGCTGGCGTCAATGTAAGCACTATCCTGTCATATCTTCTTCTTATATATAAAATTCTCATGTCACTGTTTTAGTTACTATACTCCTCCAAAACGGTGTGATCGGTTTTTATGAAATTTTATATGCATACTCAGTAGGTCTGAGAATCGGCTACTGTCTATTTTTCATACCTCTAATTGATAAGGGTTGTCCACCCCTAAAATTTTTATTTTATTTTTTGGACAATTAGTTTTATTTTAATTTTTCAATAATGTGACATCAAGAAATACATATAACCCTTAATTTTCACCCTTCTATCACCAATACTATTTTTTAATAGTCGATTTTAACGCTTGATAACTTATTATGGCAAAACAACGTTTGCGGGGACAGCTAGGATGATATAATTTTTATTAGTTACAAATTTTATTCAAAAATAATAAATACGACACCGAATTTTCAGTTTTCTTTATCAGATGCAATGTCACCAGCATTGGAAAATAATGTCTCACTTTCAGCAGAAGTACTAGGTAGCCCTTATTTTAGATACACGATGTAATGGAATTTAAATTGGAAACAATTTTCTACTGTTTATCTAGTAACATTTCGATAATTAGCAAATTGTTCGCGCGTCCGTTGTCTAATTATTATTCGAAATTTTTCGAATTATTCGTCGAATTACCAATGTATGAAAGTATGTTTTATGTATGACTGCATAGATCATCTCTTCCCACACATCACATATCATTTGTAACCTTTGATCTGTAACCGTATCCATTGTACGATACCATCACAGATTTCATTTGTAACCTTTCACCTGTAACCGTATCCATTGTACGATGCCATCACAGATTTCATTTGTAACCTTTGATCTGTAACCGTATCCATTGTACGATACCATCACAGATTTCATTTATTTTTTATTTATTTATTTATTGTTAATTAGAACGGTTACTACACCACTTACACTAACTAACACAATTTAAGTTAAATCAGCATTAAACATAATTCATTTGTCAATTTATAAATATTCTTAAGATATAATAACTAAAACTAACTGAATAAGCAATAAATCATTATGTATACGACAAGAAAACACAGTAGCAAAAGAGAGTGAGAGTCTAGAGGAGAGAGGCAACTATAAGAACAGAAAAAAATAACAATAACTTAAATATAAAACAATAAATAGTCTCATTGAAAACATACAAAATATGAGCACATACAAAATACACAACAGTGATATTGTTTTAGTCAATAACTCTCACAAAATCTCAAACATACAGTTAAAATTTCTTTCCGATCATCCGCAAATTGTAACCTTTCACCGGTAACCGTATCCATTGTACGATACCATCACAGATGTCATTTGTAACCTTTGATCTGTAACCGTATCCATTGTACGATACCATCACAGATTTCATTTGTAACCTTTGATCTGTAACCGTATCCATTGTACGATACCATCACAGATTTCATTTGTAACCTTTGATCTGTAACCGTATCCATTGTACGATACCATCACAGATTTCATTTGTAACCTTTCACCTGTAACCGTATCCATTGTACGATACCATCACAGATGTCATTTGTAATCTTTCACCTGTAACCGTATCCATTGTACGATACCATCACAGATTTCATTTGTAACCTTTCACCTGTAACCGTATCCATTGTACGATACCATCACAGATGTCATTTGTAATCTTTCACCTGTAACCGTATCCATTGTACGATACCATCACAGATTTCATTTGTAACCTTTCACCTGTAACCGTATCGATTGTGCGTCGACAGTCTGTGTCGGAGAGCGGCAAGATAGTGGCGGCGGCGGAGCAGACGAACGTGGCGCACATCTACGCGGTGGGCGACGTGCTGGAGGGCCGGCCCGAGCTGACGCCGGTGGCCATCCACGCCGGCCGGCTGCTCGCGCGCCGCTTGTTCGGCGGCGGCGTGCAGCAGATGGACTACGACAACGTGGCCACCACCGTCTTCACGCCGCTGGAGTACGGCTGCGTCGGGCTCAGCGAGGAGGCCGCCGTTCAGAGGTTAGCTTTTTAATTATGAAATTAATAGTTTAAAAAATTAAACCGACGTCAATAAAGTCTATACTAATATTATAAAGAGGAAACATTTGTATTTTTGTATGTTTGTAACGAATAAACTCAAAAACTACTTCTTTCACCATTGGAAAGCTACATTCAGCCTGAGTAACATAGGCTATTACATAAAAATAAAAAAAATAAAAAAAAAATTCATTGGCAGAGCGAAGCCTGCTGGGTCAGCTAGTATGAAATAAAATTTGTTACATACGAGTACTTTAGGCCTACTATTTTTCGAGGTTGGTGTCTTTAGTGACAAGTATTTTGTGTCTATTGTTAAATTTCGGCACCAACCTCGAAAATAGTAGGGTATGTAACAAACTTTATTTCACACTTTTTGATGTCGGTTTGATTTTTTTTAATTATTTTTTTTCGTAATTTTTCGTTTTAAGTCCATATCACGGCAACCACTGCACCGATTTTGATGGAGCTTTTACCGTTCCCTAAGTTGACCGAAACGCAAACAAACACAAAAAGAACAGACACGATCCGTCCATTAGTTCCGGAGATGTGCGATCGCAAACGTAATGATCTAAGACACGATCCGTCCATTAGTTCCGGAGATGTGCGATCGCAAACGTGATGATCGATCTGTCTTTGTTTCTTGCACCAGATTCGGCGCGGACGAGGTCGAGGTGTACCACGCGTTCTACAAGCCGACGGAGTTCTTCATCCCGCAGCGCAACATCAAGAACTGCTACCTGAAGGCGGTCGCGCTGCGCGCCGCCCCGCAGCGGGTCCTCGGCCTGCACTTCGTGGGGCCCGTCGCCGGCGAGGTCATCCAGGGCTTCGCCGCTGCCATCAAGTGAGTACAGTCAACAAAACAATACGTTTATGACTGTTGACTGTTACGTGAGAAGGATGTTACAAAAATTTATAATAAGTTTAGAACGGTCTACCCTATGCGGGCATACAGTAATTATGTCTTTGAGTAAAGAAAAGAATACGTTTATTGTTGACTGTTACATGAGAAAGATGTTACAAAAATTATAATAAGTTTAGAACGGTCTACCCTGTGCGGGCATACAGTAATTATGTCTTTGAGTAAAGAAAAGAATACGTTTATTGTTGACTGTTACATGAGAAAGATGTTACAAAAATTTATAATAAGTTTAGAACGGTCTACCCTGTGCGGGCATACAGTAATTATGTCTTTGAGTAAAGAAAAGAATACGTTTATTGTTGACTGTTACATGAGAAGGATGTTACGAAAATTTATAACAAGTTTAGAACAGTCTACCCTGTGCGGGCATACAATAATTATGTCTTATACAACTAAAACTTCGTAGAGCGTTATCTCTGTCTTGTATGTGTTATCATACACAGGGCTGACAGAAAACCGAACCGTAACGGATCGGTCTATATCGTCTGACCTTAAGAACTACAAAACGATTCATTGTAGGCACATGAGTTTAGTGTCATTATTTAGCGTATATAGTCAGCTCGTTGCTAAGACCTTGCATTTTGCATCGGGGCTGGGTCATGTACCGCCGCCCCGGCGGTACACGACGCCGATGTAGATGTTTCACGATAAAACCGACGCCGATGTAGATGTTTCACGATAAAACCGACGCCGATGTAGACGTTTCACGATAAAACCGACGCCGATGTAGACGTTTCACGATAAAACCGACGGCGATGTAGACGTTTCACGATAAAACCGACGCCGATGTAGACGTTTCACGATAAAACCGACGCCGATGTAGACGTTTCACGATAAAACCGACGGCGATGTAGACGTTTCACGATAAAACCGACGGCGATGTAGACGTTTCACGATAAAACCGACGGCGATGTAGACGTTTCACGATAAAACCGACGCCGATGTAGACGTTTCACGATAAAACCGACGGCGATGTAGACGTTTCACGATAAAACCGACGGCGATGTAGACGTTTCACGATAAAACCGACGCCGATGTAGACGTTTCACGATAAAACCGACGCCGATGTAGACGTTTCACGATAAAACCGACGGCGATGTAGACGTTTCACGATAAAACCGACGCCGATGTAGACGTTTCACGATAAAACCGACGCCGATGTAGACGTTTCACGATAAAACCGACGCCGATGTAGACGTTTCACGATAAAACCGACGGTGATGTAGACGTTTCACGATAAAACCGACGCCGATGTAGACGTTTCACGATAAAACCGACGCCGATGTAGACGTTTCACGATAAAACCGACGCCGATGTAGACGTTTCACGATAAAACCGACGGCGATGTAGACGTTTCACGATAAAACCGACGGCCGTGTGCGTCACCCGTTCTTACACAGCCCCGCCAGTTTTTTTATTTGTTTCCTTTTAACAATCCAAGGGTTGTCTGGTAGAAAGATTTGTGATTTATATTTCTTTTTGTCTTACATGTTGTGGTGTACAAAAAAGAATTATTGTAATGTATTGTATGTTTCTATTTTTATATGAATATGAATTTCATTGGATTATAACTTTGTGGGGTCCATCGCCAGCGAGGCCGTTCAGGGCTTCACCGCTGCTGTGATATAGATGTTTATAGTGGTTTATGACTACGTAGACTAGAATTTAATGTCAAGGAATATGAAAAATCTATTTTTCAAATTAAAATAAAAAAATAATTATAATAACGAGACTTCTTTGCCATATTTCTTACATGTTATGGTATACTTGAAAGCATCAATGAACATCCTCTCATCCGTTTGGTCCAATTATATATTTTTCCCTTTTAGTTCGCTCCTATGCCATCTGTGTTCAATGACTTCGCTCCGTCTGCCGCAGGTCATCAGCTCGGTACCTATGGGTTGAATTGCAAAGTTTCTAGCACCGCTTCCCTTTATCCTCAGATGCGGCATCACGATGGAGCAGCTGACGAACACCGTGGGCATCCACCCCACCGTGGCGGAGGAGTTCACGCGGCTCAGCATCACCAAGCGCTCCGGCAAGGACCCAAACCCCGCGTCCTGCTGCAGCTAGGCGCCTCACACCCGCCTCACACCCGCCTCACACCCGCCTCACACCCGCCTCACACCCGCCCCACACCCGCCCCACACCCGCCCCACACCCGCCTCACACCCGCCCCACACCCGCCTCACACCTCGACACCACCACTAAGCCCCTTCGTACACGAGGCTACGAAAGACTTCGATACTAATGGTGTATACGACATGTCCGTGTCAGGTGTCCGTACACAAGAGACGCGAATTGCCTATTCAGTCACTATAGGCGTGCCGGCTAAACAGATCACACTTTCAAAATGTCTGACAAAATTGATGATGACACTATAATTTTGTACTATCTCTATTGTTATCATTATACCGGTGTCCAGAGAGAGTTATGGGCTTAACCTATTGAATGTCCAGTAAACAGACACAATAGTTAAACAATAGCAGTCGGACCACCGGTGGTTCGATGCAAATTAATAGTTAAATAAGGCATATATAATAATCTCCGAGACTTATGTATCGACGGTCTCGACGGGCAGGTGGCGTGACGGGCGCGACGCGACTAGTGCACGAACCTTCATGGATGTGTATGGCGGTAGTCGTGTGGAGATTAAAGTGGTCGAGTATCGAAGACTGGCGTAGCCTCGTGTACGAGCGGCTAACAGTTATGGGCACAATGGGGAGCGTTCTTAGTTTTTTGAGGTCATGGCGCCTCAAGTCTATTCGCGTTAAGAGTTGTGACCTCATTCATGCACACACCTCAGTTTTCTCTACGTATAGTATCCGTACGGAGTAAAAATGTAAGCTTGTTGATTTCATTTCCGTTTTAAGCAACTAACAAAAAGAGGTTATATACTTTGCAAACAGAAATTAATTTAAAGTTTTAAATCATTTCTTTTTAGGTATTTCAATTTTTTGCTTTTTTTTTGTAAACCTTGGAAATAATTTTATCTTATGTTTTATATTTACATTTTCACTGTTCGCTTTTTGGGTTTAGGGATAGATTTACAAATGAATTAACAATACAAAAATATATAGGTATTTTATATTTTAATAGAAATTGAAATTTTGTGTAATTATGTCTATGTTTGTAGTCAGTAACCCATTAATGACCCACTACAGGGTCGGGTCTCCTCTCACAATGAGAAGGATGTAGGCCGCCGTCCACCATGCACCACTACTGCGGGTTGGTGGATGTTTGTAGTAGTGTGTAGTATTAAATATTCCACTAGTTAGACACATAGGACCAAGCTGTATTAGTTATTTAACTAAGTAACGCTCCCAACCAATACTTAACCGAAACTTGTTTATTAATGTTGTCCGTTGCAGTAAAGTCAGCTAAGGTAACTTTGGTAATTATTATCATAACCATAATACGACCATTATTAGGCAAATAAGCCGTTATCCAAGTCGATAAAAAAAGTTTCAATGTTATTTAAAAGTGTTTGAAAGTTACCCAAAAACGCTAAAGAAAGTTACCCGAGTTGAATCTAGTTTTCATAGTACTAATTTTTGCACTGAATCTTAATTCCTACTTAAAGTAGATAGACTTTCTGTTCGTAGTTTAATTGGATAACATTCTGTAGCCAGGTTTTGGTTATGGTTTATATTTCTTGCCTCGTTTATTTCAGCGTATAGTACAAATACATCCCAGTTCGAATAAATATGAATGTATCAGATTTATATAAATTAAGAACAAATTATTGAAAATCATAATGATTATGAAATATTCACTGTTATATTGATGTTATTGAATAAAGGCTGGCTAAGATTTGGAACATTTGTGCTTGATCAGACATTCGAAAATTGCCATTCCAAACACGTCTTTAATATTTTACAGACAATAACTTTTTTACACACAATGCTATTTTCCGTTTTTTACACTTTCTCGGTTTAAACTGGTTGAAAAAAAAGTTGCTTTTCTACTGAAATTGTTGCCAACTTCTATGTTTCCAACACTTGTTGCCATCACAACAGCTGTTCATTTTTTTTCGATGGCCCCTTTTTTCACCTGTCACCAAATCATCTTGACAATATAAAAGATGGCAATTTTTGTCCAGTGGTGACAGGTCTCGTGGAAACTGAATTATGTAAATTAGCTGAAAATACGTCCATTATATATATCGTAGCTAAAAGCTGTTATGTATTCCGAACGAAACTCACAAATATTCCCAGTCCGGCCGGTCGCGCGGTCGGGTGCAAACTCAGTATTAGTCGTTGTTGTCTCACTAGCACGTCGTTCCGTGAACGCGCAAACATTCTAGCTGTTTATTTGTAATTGTAATCTTGTTCTCCAATAAAGTGATATATTTTTAGTATTGTGTTTTTTTAGAAAACCCTAACTAGAAACCAATACATGAAGTTCATTCCTTTCTTACCGAACTAAAGAGATTGAATGAAACGAAAGATTACAGTTAAAATTTTATTCGAGTAATCTGTCGACAATCGCTCGATTTGCACACACACTAAACATTTCATTCAAATTTGAAAGATCGAGTGTTGTCGTTGATGCCATCAATGGAGCAGAGCAGACCCCACAAGTTGTTGGATTTTGCCCAAAAATCGTTTTTCACGAAGTCTCGACACGCGACGACGGAATGTCCTGTACAATTTTCACCCGTATAGAATTTCGCCTGTTTCCTCGCACCGTAAGAAGACACTCGCATCTGCCATTCCGCAGGCAGATTGACACATTGTCCTACTTTCGATTTCATCGAGAAGCTTTCACCCTCGTGGTTGCCGTGCTCGTAGAAGGTAATAGTCCGATCTTGGGTGGTGAATTCGTCTACGAATATGCGCGAGAGCGGGAACTACCGAGAGGGTGTTGAGCTTTATGGCCACGCTGTCCACCCGGCCGGCGTATATTCTTTCAAAGTTCTCGACCGCATCGCCATCGATACAATCGCCGTCGCTGGAGCCGGATTTTGTGCAGAATAGATGATGTCTACCGTCACCACATACGACGGTCGTACAGAAAGGTATCGGGGTATCCGCGAAGTAGTTTATCCTGTACGGATCTTTCATAATGGGAGTGCTGTGACTCACTGAACCCCTTTCGTAATCCTCACACTCGCCTTGCTTCTTCACGAACGATATCTCCGTCGCGGGGCAATGCGTCGATGTTACCGTAGCCACCGTACAAATAATTCCGATGCAGATTATAACAATATTCATTTTTACAAATTAACAACTCGACACTTTTAAGTATCACAAAGGTCTCTGTACCGCAAGGTCCGATAATACAATGAGCCCGTGAGCCGCGCTACAGACTCTTATCTAGAAAGAGGAGGAGGATGTTGACCTTTCACACTCGTATCTTACCCGTCGTCTCACCCGTGATAAAAACTCAAAAAAGGTTTCAAAGTCAAATATCGCGACAATCTATTGTGTGCCTTATAGAATAGATACTAAGGTTCCTTGTGCCGAGTTCATAAATGACATACGGTTTGATGACACACGATATCGGCACGAAATCTGAATGGGCGGTTTTCCATTAGCCGGCATGGCACCGACATTGTCGTACACCGGCACCGCACCGGCGCCGGGGCTTCGTTTTTCCACTGCGTCGGTTGCCGGGGCCGGTTTACGCGGTAAGCGGTAGTTTTCACACGGACCTCGTCCCCCTACCCGCCCCGCGCACTCACACACGCACACGTCTTACTCTTATATTTTGTCTTATCTCGCTGAGTTCTATCAAAATCTACTAAAAATATTTATTATTATTATGGTTTTTATTAGTTAGATTTAGTTCTCTTTTTAGTACCGCAATTTGAAAAAGAAATCTCGCCAAACTAATCATCAGCGTTCAACTCTGAAAAAGTGTACTGGTTAATGTCAGATATTAAAAAAATTCAATATCTTGGACACTGGTGGCGCCAACTCTTGAAAACGTCATGAATTTAGCGCGATGCGCGATCTACGTTTGATGTTGAGAGTGCGCGCACACACACACTCAAAATAAATATCAAATAAGGCGGCTTCATACAGAACCCAGGCTAATAATGAAGTTTAAAAATAACAGGAAAATTGTGGCGTCATCTGGAGATCTGTGTGTGGCGTTTGCTAATTTGTCAGTAACGACCCACTACAGGGTCGGGTCTCCTCTCACAATGAGAGGGATGTAGGCCGCCGTCCACCACGCTGGCCTACTGCGGGTTGGTGGACTTCACATGCCTTTGAGAACATTTTTTTTGTGAGCTCAGGTATGCAGGTTTCCTCACGATGTTTTTTCCTTCACCGTAACAGCAGGTGATATTTAATTTTATAAAGCGCACATAACTTTTACAATGTCATTGTTGCGGGCCTCTGGGATTCGAACCCGAACCCCTCGATTCGAGGTCGAATTCTAAGCCACTGGGCTATCACCGCTTTTACACCGCGTTTGATGACTAGAGGTTTAGATTAGATAGGAATGAGGAGAGCGAAAAATAAATCGATTTAAATATTTATTAACTAAATGCTAACACTCAAATCTCTTCATTGGTGGCATACTGCAACATGTCAGGCGTCTCGGCGCACGGGAACCAGATTTGCGCGGTGGGCAGCGGATAATACTCGTGCGCTTGGATCTGGTTGTCATCGAAACGCCAGAAGCGAGGCCCGCGGAAGAAGAATGTGTCTGGAAATTGAAAATATCTATGAACTTTCACTCAAGAGGCTAATTTTAATTGAATATCCCCTCCTTCAAGATAGAGACAAATTAGTTGTAACCCGACGACCGAATTCACATAACCGCCCAGTTCTAAAAGCCATGTGATCAAATTTACATGAAACAAGCACGGCTGGTTAATTTATAGAACCGCACGACACCGCATTTTTCGCTATGACCCGCACGGAAAAACATTCGATATAAGTTACTGTAGTGTGGATGCATCCACCACGCGGTACCATGCGATCATATGAACTCGGCCTTATGTTTAATGTATTTCTCAATGACCCAGGAACGTCGCTTCTATAACGTCTACAGCATTATTTAGGAATCAATGCGAATTGGTGGAAATTCAGGATAGAGCTCAATTAGTGTTATATATTTTTAAATGCCCATTTGGCCCTTCGATAAGATTTAACGACTACTTTCTATCGGTAACCGGATCCAAATAACCCACCATGGACGCGAAGACGTTCTCCATCTATTAGCGATCTCATTCCATTAATTTGAACGAAGCTTATTTTTCTGATTATTACCGCGAGGACGCAAACCTATCCTACGTTACTTTCTACCTCCTACCTCCTTGCCAAATGATAGCGGCATCCACCGGATAAGGCAGCTTCCTCCAAGCTGACATCTCTTTGGGGTATCCGCGGTCCATACTCCACGTGGCCTCATCAAACCGCCAGAAACGCTCGTATTCGATCAGGTACGTCTTGTTGTTGTAGTTGGAGATGAAGGCGGTGGTCAGCTCGGAGACTTGAGGCGGTATGCGGTACTCGGAGAGCCTCCCCCGTTTGATTAGGCGAAAGCGAGAGCTGAACTCCCAATAGCTGCGAGCTGGAAGTTATACTTTTATTAGCCATAATAGGGGCATGACTTTATATTCGCCGTAAGGTCAGAAAGTCGGAAGATTCTGCAGTCTGTAAGTCTGTTATTTGCTAGAAAATTAATCTTTATCTATAAATAGCTTACAAGAGCTTACAAGCAAAGATGCTCTCCAAACTTGGAGTTAAATCACAAAATACATGATACAATAACGTATTTAAATATCGTACCGTAGAATATCACGATATGCCCATTCCGTTTCTCGTAGATGGTCTTGATGACTTTAATGTACGATGGCAGCCCTCTGAATACCTCATGGAAACGTCGCGGGTAGCCCTCATCTATATGCTTCCTTTTACTGAGCACCCACATCCACTGAAATATAATTATAGCATCGATGATATAATTATGTAGGTGCTTCGAAGTGTTACAATTGTCTCCAACTTGTAATTATTGACGACCACTCGTCAGTCAAGTGAAAACGTGACGTTTATTCGCTATAGATCGCAGTAGCTTGCACCTATATAGGTACAACATAAATGTCACCGGTTCTACCTCTAACGTGAAAAGAAAACATCGGGACGCAATCCTGCTTACAAAAAACCCGCTTATTGGGCTAAGGCCTATATCCTTATCATAATGAGAGGTGACCAAAGTTTGCAGAGGGTTTCCAATGAGTTACAGACGAGCGTAAAGTTCTTTCTTGTTAT
Source organism: Erynnis tages (assembly GCA_905147235.1). Lineage (NCBI taxonomy): Eukaryota > Metazoa > Arthropoda > Insecta > Lepidoptera > Hesperiidae > Erynnis > Erynnis tages. Next base: position 1,379,679 of record LR990074.1, on the reverse strand, counting down.
CCCTAAATATTCACTGGGTATTTGTAGGGTAACTCAAGAACAAATTGTCTATGATCTTACCTCTTCTTCAAACACGTATATCTTGTTCTGTATGACCTGAATGGTGTCGTAGTTGGTGAAGCACAGATCTGGGATATCATCCTCATCGTATTCTTCCCCTCCGCTGTCTTCTCCACTATCTGGCTTGGTGAAGCGAGGCACCAAGGAAGAATGGGATAGCACAGGGCTCTCTGTACTTGGCGCTTTTGGTTCGCGCATGTATACTATTTGCGGGTCATGAGACAAATCCTCTTTTACTGGAAGTAAACATTAATCTTCAAGAAGGGCATAAAAAAAGCTCTCCTTCATAGCCGGCAACGCACTGGCGACCCCCCTGGTGTTGCACGTGTCAGTAGGCGACGGTGACCACTTACCATCAGGTGGCCCGTCTGTCTGTTTGCTTGCTCCATTTATAAAAAAAAAAAAAATTAATTGATAAGTTAATGATTGACATAAGTGGGGTAGTGGTTAAAGACGTCGGTACGCTGCGTGGAGGGTCCTGGGTTCGATTCCCAGCAGAGCAGAGATTTGAATGATAAGTTTAGATTTCTGCTTTTGGTCTGGGTATGTGTATTCTTGTCGTGTGTCCATGGCGACCACGACTACTGGTCGATCCGATATCAGATACTGATATAATAAAACTCAAATCTGTGCTTAGTTAAGTAATTATAATTAATACGAATGCAATTTACAGACAAAAAATATATAATATATCGACGATGAAGTGACATGAACATTTATCTACCAAAATAAAATTTTACAGGAAACGAAGCCAGCTCACGCAAACAATTATTTAAAGTCTATCTACCTACAAAAAATCGCCAAAATGTCATTTCGGAGTACGTCACTTCATTGTCGATATCCCTTTAAGCTTTTTGGAAATAATGAACCTTGAGTATTAGAATACATGTATTCTATAGTCTTAGAATTGAGTACTTAATCGATTTTAACTCAGCTTATGATCCAATCAACTCACATTTCGGGAGCAAAAAATTATGACTACTTACAGTATAACTCCTGCATGCCCAAAATATCATCCATGTGAAGTTTCTCCACCGGCACCTGGTAGTACGGGTACATGACTGACGCCTTGACATTGGAATGTGACAGTCCCAGCGCATGGCCGATCTCATGGACAGCGACCGCGAAGAAGTCGGTCATATCCTCGTTGTCTTCGTCAGGGTTGTCGCTCCAGAGCTCGTCGTCGTCGAAGTGCATGCTGCCGTGCGGCGGCGAGAAAGCGTGGGCCACCACCCGACCTGGCCCGTCAAAAGGAAACCTGAGTTTGGAAAGGAGAATGAGGAAACACTTGATTTTTAAAAGCTTTTTTAGGCCGTATCTAGTTGTCCATCACGAGATTACGATCAAACGCTAGCCTTCCTTCCTTCCTTCCTTTCAGCCCTTGGTAGTCCACAGCTGGACATGTGACTCCCTTAATCGACGCCACTCCACCCGGCCCTGGGCCCTCTGAATCCAGCGGTTTCCCGCTGCCTTCTTAAGGTCATAAACATAAACGCTAGCCTATTTCTTGTAATAAATAACACTTTTGCCTAATACAATAATTGTCTATTGTGAATATTAACACCATGCCAATTGATAAGTGGCAGCAATGAACAGCTATATCACAGGGATTTGGATGAGCATGTATATAAAACAGACTGCAAGCAAGACTGCAACCATACCGTGCCAATTGAAACAATAAAAGTTTTAGCCTTTATCATTTCACCTCACTTATCCGTTCATGCCCTCTACTGAAGGCAGTAGACGGTAGACTACGATATGGTAGGTAGCTCTCCTGCTACTGCAAATAATAATCTATCCATCTTTACCCGTCTCCATGGTCGCCGCTGGTGAACGACACCTGTATGTCGGCTTTCTGATCGACCTTGTGGATGAACCTCAGACCACCGTGCGGAGCCCAGACGGCCAGACCTGCTTCCATCAGCTCCTCCACCCTCGACTTTGGTAACGTACTTGAACCGTTGATCACTCTGAAAAATATATAGAAAATATAACCCATCCAGAGTAACCCACCCATCTATTGAGCTAAATATTGTGGGAGATATCCACTTTTTCTCACCATCATCTTGAGATGACTGGGAGAGAATGCCGATAGGTACCCTACCTATTGAGTCAGAGGCAAGGTATTAAGCCTGTTTGTTAAGTTTGTTACCTAATGTTTTTAGGTGATACAATAAAGCTTGAATAAACAAATATACATCCACCCATCAGCCTCTTGAATGTACATAAATAACTACACTTAATATTTACCTGTATGAAATATCTCGTTTACTCCAACCTTGCTGCACAATGTAACGACGCCTTCTTTTCTTTGCAGATTTGGTCTCTATATCTTTCACGCCGCATCTTCTCTTTTTGAAAAGCTGAAAATTAAAAGTATATATAATAACAACACCTACAATAAGTGCTAAAAATAGGATTAAATTGTGTCTCGTTTCGTAGGCAATCCGTGCTTGGAGAAAACCAGAGCCTGATGCACCCATTTCCACCGAAATTGTTGAGATTACCTTCCTCCGAACTTTCCTCTTGTGCGTGTGGCTCTCATGCAAATCAAGGCAACTTGAAGCAAGGTCCCTAAAGTTCATCCATCCATCCGCTTTTTGAAACCCACTGAGTGCTGCACTTAAAAGAAATAAACTTAATTAATCACTAGTGAAAAACAATATGAAAGAATTTGCTCACGTTTCTAGTTTCTGGATCCAAGTGGCCCGTCTGCGGCAAGCCGGCGAATTTCTGCATCTTTCTAACACCCTCCGATATCGAATAGACCGTGTATACGAAGTCCACATCGTGCGGCCCATCAGGTAGGTAGCCATATCTTTTCATAAAGTTTATCTGTTAGAAAAGTTACGGTAAGTAAAGATAAGTATCTGTTAGAAATATTATTACGGTAAGCATAGATCTAATAGATAATTTTATAACTATGAAAGAATGATGTCCCTCCTTAAGTCCTTACATAATAAATAACCATAATATGTAATTCGAATTATGGCAATATTATATTTAAGACGTCTAAGACAACCTTTTCGAAGTCTCATGATACACAAAGAGCGAAGTAAGAATTTCTCGGAGGAGCCGAAAAGAACATTCAAAGTAGGCGTTTATTTATTTTATACTGTACTTAGCTCAAAAATAAAATGTTAACGCTAAAAATGTGGAAGTTGGTTTAAATCATCGCAATAAATAGTAAACTTTGGCCAATTATTAAATTTCACACTGGATGTTACTGACAATTTGGCAATGCGTCTAATATATGGGTAACTGGGCCAAGAGGTTAGTAGATCACTTCAACATTTATCAACAAAGATTAGGCACGACTTCTAGACAAAAATCAAACAACTGAACTGACCTCTTCCTGAGTTGGCGGATTCGCTTCTTCCTCTAAGAATATCGTTTCACATGTCACAGAACTCAGGCCGAGGGCTAAAACGGTGAACACACAGCACCAACTACTCATGGTGACGAACTGACAAAGAAAGCAAAATATACACGAGGACTTATTTACTCGGTAACCTTTGACTTGCGATAAAGCTCCACTCCACGACGTATAAAAATATACTTTGTGGTTGGTAGTACGGTGAACGCCCTGAGATACGCTTCCGTTCAGACTCATATGTATATGTGGCTCATGTGGGAAGTGCATCAATGATGACTCATTATGAATCAAATGCAGTTGCGATATGAGTAGGGCTACCATATGCAAGTATACAATTATATACTATATCGATTTACTCTGCTATTATTTAAACTTTTGTAACAGAAATGGTTTCTTTTCAGCCCTTCGTAGTTAGCTGCTGGAAATGGGAATCCCCTAATCGACACTAATCTACCCGCTCTTGGGTGGGTCCCTCTGAGGACAACGGTTTCCCGCTGTCTTTTTACATGTCATCACCTGGTTGGAATACGGCCTGTTGGAGTACCCCTTTTCCCGTAGAACAGTGTTTAATAAGGCTTTCAGCATCCATCGAGTGCATCTCCTGTCGGTACCACAGGCACTGCGTATTTGTGTATTCAATACTCCTGGCTCCATAATTCGTTTAACAATTGTCGAACCAAAGGATGTAGACTCTCAAAAGAGTTCGCATTGCATAACGCTGGTAAAAAAGTCGTTATTGTACAAAAGAACTGACGCTCGTTTTGACATTGATTTGTTTGACTACGTTGACTGCAGACTTTTGACAGAAAGGCCTAAACTTACTTGGTCTACATATTGTTTACATCCATATTTTTATCGTTATTCGAAATGCACTCTGACAAAGATTCCATGGAGAAGTTTCATTCGCTGCCTAACTTGCGGCACGGCTCCTCGACCAGCGTGGCGGACCTCGGCAAACTGTACAGCCTCTCACTATCCCAAATCAGGAAACATTCAGAGTTTGGTGAACATAACTACAAACCTGCTCCATTTGTAAGCTTTATCATGACTTTATCACTTATTTTCTAGTACGAAAGCATAAAGGAAGTGACATTGTTTCATGGATCGATCGAATGACCAATTACTGTCTTCTTCTGATGTTGCACGACTGCACGTGTCAGTAGGCGACGGAGACCATTACCACCTATGGGGAAAAAGCCCTCGCTTTTCGAGAAGGTTCCTCTCCAAATGTGTGATTTGAAAAACTAAATTCAAAGGGTTTTAATGTAGGCCTGTATAGAAGTGTATTTAAAAAAAACAATGGTTTCTAAATTGAAATGATAGAAATGGTTAAAGAAGCATCTAAACATAACGTTAAAGGGTCTGTGAGAAAAAATAGAAGGGTAAAAAAATAACAAAGACAAATACGCTTTCAAATAGCCCTAAGGCTAATTAAATATCCACCAAAGCTCTATTTTTCCAGAACATGCGCTGGATCTACGGCTACAACCCTAAGGTGGGGGTGATCAACCTGAACGATAATGGCACCACCACGGCCTTTTACGCTGCCAGCAACTGCGGCGTGTTATACGACTGGGGCGCAAACCAGATGAGGATACTGCAAGGCCATGTCAGCATGATAATAATTAATGATAACATATTATACAAATTGTATTGCCTTGCATTAATAATAGGGATATAAATAATGAATGAGTAACTTTACAGTTAACTGCATTGTGCGTCAAATTAGTATCAGGTTGACGCACACTGACTGCCATATTTTCTATCGTACTTTTATTCGTAGCTGTAGAAACCGACTACTAAGGTAATTTATCTAGCTACAAAAAAACTTCTGCAGATTTGGATACTCGTATATATATTTATACGTGGACCTATAATACTCATATTATGTGACTTACATACATAGGCTATTCTTAAGTTCAAGGCGGTTGCGGGTAACGAAATCACCCTGCTAAGCGACCTGACCGCACTACTTAATTACGTAGTACATAGGTGTAGTCATAACTTTAGGAACTCGTTTGCCAATTGAAGAACTTATAATCCCATCTGTAGTTGGCATCCCAGGATGTCCATAGGATCTTGCGTGGACTATAAGTATAGTGCCGTCAGTCACTGGTATGTCAGTCAGTCTGATATCTTCCATGCTATTGGGACACGTTAACTATTAGATACCAATACTTTAACGACAGTGTTCATGATCGACGTGCTGAGCGGTCATCGCATCTTTTACATTTCAATTGCTGTGGTAATTTGTAGAAGCATATGGTAACCTGCATAGCAAGGGACAACGATGGCAAATGGCTGGTGACCGCTGATTCGGGGCCCGAGAACACGCTCATCATCTGGGACAGCAGCGACTACTTCCCAGTGAAAACCCTCTACAACCCTCACGGGAGTGTGAGACTCTCTAAGGTCGTCATAAGTGCTGATGCGAAGTATCTTCTCACCCTGGGATACCAGGACAAGGCTTGCCTTCGCTGGTGGATCTGGGCGTACGGCAAAGACGAACCGCATGGTAATTGTACAAGAGTGGCTTTTTATTTATTAAACCTAACAGAGGTGCTTTTCTTACTGTCTGTTAGCTGTCAAATGGTGCAGCTTGTCAAAGATTGGTGGCCGAATGCCTGTCCCTTTTCCATTGTTCAGTTACAAATCGGTTGACCACAAAGTCAGTCGCTTACAACAAGTTGGTCGGTCGACGATATAATTTTATCCATTTCGTCGGTGCTTATTGTCAGTGAAAACAGCTCTTTCAAAGATCTGTGTTTAAATTTTAAGGCGTTTGTTGGTCAGTTGGACGACAAAAATTGTTACCTATTCCGACAGCCAATTAGGGCAAAGCGTGAATGATATGGGTCGTAATGCAGATTTTTTCTCAATTTTGTTGACCGTTCTTAATTATCTCCTGTAGGCAGCGCACTTTTGTGAACATGGTTTGAGAACCTACTACATTAAAGATATTTTTCTGTGCTACAGCCACAATCGATGTCGACATTCCACAAGGGGGTGTGATTGATATGGCGTTCAATCCATATAATTCAGAACAGTTCCTGCTGATGACTAAGAACGACATATGGATTGGCGTATCAGGTGTTAGTATGACTTCCTCGTTCGTTAGTTTCTTGGAGCAAGTACCGGCTTCTTAAAATGCACGCCTTTTCAATCAAAATTTGAGAGCAGATCTATACCTATTGATAGTCGCATGAAGTAGGCCGAGCCATTGCAGGATCGGGTCTCTTTTCACAATCCCACAAAGAAGGATGTAGGCTTAATCTACCGCTAATCTACGCTGGCCTATTGCGGGATGCTGGACTTTACACCTTGTAGAACATTATGGAGAACTCTTATACACGCAGATTTCTTCACGATGTTTTCTTTCTCAGCGTGACATTTAGTTTAATAAAACGCTATATCACTCTGCCACTAGGATTGTAACCCGTTCCTCTCATTTAAGAAACCGGGTTCTTAGTTCCTTGATAGCCTAGCAATGATAGCATAATTTGTAAAATATGTAAAATTATTGATATCTTCAATATACAACCAATTTTTCCAGAAAATCTTCGTTTTAGAAAGAGGCCTGATCAAGGAAACAGACGATTACGAACTAAAAATTCGAATGCCTCCAAAGAAAACAAACCCCGATGTTGGGAAGCTAATTTGCTTTACATTCGTGAAGGAAACCTCTCAGATATTAGTTGCGACCAGCCGAGGGAACGTTTTGATTTATGGCTACACGATAGATTACCAAAAAGGAGTGGAAGCGAAGAATTATGAGAATCTGAAATTCATCAAGGTGTTAAAAGTGGGAGACTGTAGAATCAATGTGATAAAAAATGTGGATGGGTAATTTTTAACAAGTACTCCATTTTCATAACCTCATTAGAAGAAGCTCATTAACTTCCATCGGACATGTTTATGTATTTATCAATCTTTTTTCCTAGCGTCATTGTGACAGGAAACAGTGCGGGTGAAATCCACTTCCACGACTCCCAGATGAAGGTGATGTACTGGGTGCACGGTTTCCAGGTGGACAGCGTAAAGGACCTCAGTTTTAACATCTCCCCCAGGAGCTACATGATCCTGGACCCTAAGTGTAAATGTTCTTTAACTAATAACTATAATAACTGCCATTGAAGAACGTAGACCATCCTTAGATGTAACAGTTGTCACGGTGAAAAAGTTCGTTCAATTATTGTTTTCATTGGAATATCCATCGAATCAAAATTAAACAAAATATGGAACGCTCGCCGGTAAAATTTAGCTGATAATGTTGCGCAAAATACCTTAAGTTTGCAGGTCCGCGACCAGCTTATACCCACTGCAGGGTCTGACTCTGGTCGCCTCCCACAATGAGAATGATAACTTAGTCCATGCTGTTGAGTAGACTTCAAATGTATTTTGCGAACACTTTGCCAACGAGCATGGAAGTTTCCTCACAACGTTTTCCTTCAATGTTACGGCAGGTGACATTTATTGTTACCTACATAAATCGCACATAACTTAGAAATGTCATTGGAATGAGTAAAAGGCCGAATTGTTTGCCATTATCATCCCCTTTTTACGACGTTTTATAAAACACTTTTCAGGTAAAACAATGTGCATTTGTTGGGAGAAAATGGTCCCGGTAGTCGATCCAGAAACGGGTATAGTGAAGCAAAAGCTAATAAAATCGAAAATACCAACGGACGCCACTGTTGGTGAAAAGCCTTTTGTCGTCAGGGACTTTATAGTTTGTATGTGATTTATTTCTCAAAATTAGGTAGTTACTTGTAACCGTGTGATTATAAATTCCAACAAGCGGAGGTTGAACTTCCATCCTCACCACTGACGAGGTCTGTGGCGGTCCGTTTTTCACGCACGTTCTTCCCTTGTGCGTGTAAACTTTAGAACGGTCTTTTGGTCGATGTAGGTACCTATGTATTTTCGTAGGATTAAAAATGGAGGTCTTCATGGACGTCTGTGTGTAAAAAGAGCTCTCTTTATACCCTTTCTGATGTTGCTCGCGAGTATCAGTAGGCGACGATGACCACAGAAAAGTACCTTTTACCAATTTGTTAAACCTCGTCGTAACTACAATTTCAAACACTTTTAAGTGAAAACCTTTTGTCTTAGGTACACAGAATCAAGGTGTTGGCTTCGTGGATTTTGTGCCGGAAAAATTGACGACCATTTTGGATAACAAGATTTCGCACGCGCTTACAATAACTGTTCATCCAGAAAAGTAAACTTTTACTCTTTCCTTTATTATTGCACCTGCCAATAAAAGTACCGTTTAAATAAGACTACATATTTAATCAAATCCCACTCAACTCTTTGCTGCAGACCGTTTTTTTGTATTGGATTTTCTGAAGGAATAGTTGAGATGCAAAACTTTACTCAGCACAAGCTTTTCAAGAGACTCGATCTAAGAGAGCACTACAAAGTAGTGATCCCGCCCAAAGACGATTCTATAAAGTGTAACATAGAAATCATTACACCTGTCCTGTCTGTGACTTGCTTGAAATATTCTCCTTCAGGTATGTTGGTTATTAGAACATTGCAAGATACGAGAAAAATAAATCTTCAATGTTACTACTTTCATCTTAGATATAGCCACAATATCTGTCTTCTTCCTAGAGGTATATCTATTATTGTCGATGTTCAGCTATTTACTTGGAGTTGGTCTAAAGAAAACGATACTAACAAGCCATACCCATACATTACAGGGCTACACCTAGCATGTGGACTGAATACGGGAGAATTATTGTTCCTGGATCCAGTCACTATAGAAATTTTAAATCATACGCCATTTAAAGATACGCAGTATGCGATCAAAGAGATCAATTTTAGCTGCGATTCTTTGTCCATGGTATTTGCTGTAAGTGACTCTACTGTTACCTTCATCAACAAGACACCTTTGTCCTAAGATGAGTCTGTTTCTTATTAAGTGAAAGATGAAATTAACAAGAATCTTTTTAAGGATGTCGGCAGAACGGTTGCTGTCTACAAATATGACTGCGAGAAGTTCCAGTGGTATTTCGTCGGGAAACATAGATCCCATTACAAAGATATCACTGCAGTATTTTTCTTACCACAAAAGAATGCCGACAATGAATTCAAAGTACTTTCCCTCGGAGCTGACCGTATCATGGTGGAGTATGACATAGGGACGAGTTCAGAGGAATATCTTGAGATCCTCAGCTTGGATAGGATTGACCAGTCAGCTGTTCCGTTGGCCGGTATACCCTGGCCTACGCCCAAAGATATGGATGCCGAAGAATATCGCACTGACTTGCCTCTGATCCTGCTTGCCAATAGTGAGGTGAGTGAAATGAAACGATGGCACAATATTCACAAAACTATCTGAGCCTGAAAATCCAGATTCAATGCAATCATTCGTTACAGCACAAGTACAAAATAGTGAACTACTCGACAACAATGACTCTGGCTACGGTACTCGGCCCCCGGTATGAGCATCCCGTGAACAAAATGCAGCTGATCACAGTGAAGAAGGATGATAAAGAACTTCAGTATCTGCTCTTCGCAACTAAGGAGGTGATAGGCCTTCAGAAGATGCCACTAGATGGGAACCCCTGGAAACATGTGGCGATATTGGGGCATCCAAATGAAGTAATATTTACCAAGTTACTGGTAAAATTTATTCTGGAAAAGTCTAATCCTTCTATTAAAACATAGTATTTTGTTTTGAAAGGTAATAAACATGTGCTTTCGCGAGGACAACGGAACTTTGTTCACCGTTGGAGCAAGGGATAACTGTGTGATTCAATGGGTAGCAAACTACAGGTAACAATTTGTAAACTACACACACGTAAGTATTGCTTTTCTGGTACCGTAGCGAATTTGATGCAGTAGTATTGACTTCAGAGAGGCATGGATGCACCGATACAAAATCACAACCTCCCAACTCACTTTTCATTTTATATTTTCTTATACGTCGTATTTGGTTGGACGATTTAAGCTCGTGTATCGTCATGTAGAGAACATGATATATTGATCCACATTTAACATCCTCCCACACCCATTATCAAACAATTATTATCCAATCTATCTCTCCGAACCTCCAACTTTTCAGAGCGGTGGAGACTGCTACGAAATTAGGTGGCGGAGACCTAGATCCCTATTACTGCCTCATAGAGGACGGGCGTCCCGGCTGGCTCTTCCAGGAGGTCCGGGACCTGTTCTACTACATCCAGATCCTGTGCCAGGGAACGTTTTCGCCAGCCATGCGGCGGGTGAAGGACTTCATCCCGATAGACTCCTTGCCTGACTTGATGCGAGCTTTGGGTTTCTTTCCCACTGAGTACGAGGTAATAATGTTTTTTATTATTTAAAGGACTAAGTATATAGCTCTTCTGCTCTTGCCCCGCGACTTCATCCGCATGAGTTTTGGAATTAAATTCAGAGAGAGAGAGAGATAAAAGTGCCTATCATTTGTTAATCCAGGCTATAAGTACCTTAGATATAGGTACATACCAAATTTAATACAAATCCATTAAGGCTTTAATGTGAAAAAGAAAAAGAATTTTAAATTTCTATCAATCCATTCCACCCATCTCACAAACTTTCGCATTCATTACTGTAGGCCTATACTGATAGGAATTAGGAGGAGATTTAATTGCAGTATGGATGAGAATATTATAATAGTAGTTAGTAATACGACCTGACATTATTCTCGTGTTCATACGTAGGATTATTTTTAAGACAACTTTTACACTATTGGACAAAAAGTAACAAGAGAAAAACAAAAGAACAAATTCTCTACATCTATGCAGCGTTAACTATTCTACGTGTATTCTTCTTCTCAGGTGGAGAACTTAATTGTAGAAGCGAAGTTCAAGGTGTACCAGCCTGGTCCATCGACGGAGATAGACTTCGAAGAGTTTGTCAAGCTTTACTTGAACCACCGACCAGCTTTCGGAGACAGCTTCAAGACCCTCCTGAAATCCTTCGCCGCGTTCTCCGTCGTTGATGCGGACTCGTTCGCCATGACGCGTCAAGAATTCATCGACATGTTGACTAGTAACGGTGAGTGAGTAGAAAGGTGGTGTAGTAGTATTTTAAATTGGCTACAACTCTTTTATGGCCCACTGTTTGGCACGGTTCTCCCGCAGCAGGGGGAGGCCTGGAATATACTCCATCACGCTGCTCCTATGCGGATTAGTGGAAAAACGTCGAGAGTGGCCAACCCGTGTCGGATGTATTCAAACCGCCTGTCGTAGGCTAAGGCTTAACGATGATTGTAGGACAAGGATTGCTATCCTATCAGTAAAACCAGGACCGACGACTTAACATGCTTTCCGAAGCACGGAAGCCTGCATTTAATTAGCCATTAGCGGTCATCCATGCTTTGCTGTATTTAATGTGTACCTATTTGATGTTTTATTTCGTTTCAGGCGAATGCTTTTCTCAAGAACTGGCTTGGTACCTTCTCTCAATATTGTATGGACAGAGCTTTGACGACAGAGCGAATATGACGGAAAATGACTTTTCTTTTATGCCGGAGGTACGCGACGCGAACAAATGCGAAGTTTCTACGTAACCCTTAATTTTTTGTTCAAAATTATAATCGAGATATTGTCGGCTGTGAAGATGAATGGATGCGTTTTCCTCTTTCACGCAAAAACGGCTGAACAGATTTTGAATTAATTTGGTATGCACGTAGTTTATACCTAGTCTGAATTAACATATTAGGATACTTTTTATTACTCTCTGGACGTAGTTCTAAAATCTATGCATACAAAGCCGCGGGTAAAGTCTAGTTAGTTTATAACTAAGGCAATGCTCTCTGTCCCCAGGAAATTACTTTTTCGGAGTTGGTGAACAACATCATTGGCGTCCAGGAGATGGAGAACCTCTCGGAGTACTCGACTTTATCTGCGTTCTCCCAGAGCGCTGTTTCTGACTCTGACGATCCTATGGACTGATGTTCGGAGCCTCCTTCCTTCAGTCAACATTTGTGTACCGCTCAGTGCCGACGTTAAGGGGAGGGGCGACATCCTGGGACGCCAGATTTGGAGGGGGGGGGGCGAAGGGATCTGGCGTATCCTGCCTAATGATTCACAAGAGACCTCCGTTACGAGGGGTGTGGCTAAGATTTATTATCTAATACAAACCCTGCCCAGGCCATACTACTGTTGATTTTACCTATATCATGTTGTCATAACAGTTTTTCAAAAATCTGTAAAACCCACAAAGACCTTCAATTTTGACACGAAATTGTTTTATCCCAATAACCTCGGTAGATATCTGTCAGTTGAGTTTCATCAGTCTGTCGTACGTTAAGAGCTCTAATCCACGTAAATTTTTCATATCTCTGAAGCATTTAGGATAGGCTGAAGGATTTACCTATAGCTCGTTATCAGACATTTACCTAGTTGCCTACTTTTAGAAGGAGAAATTTATTTAATTGGATTTGTTAAACACTAATTAATTAATAAATAAAGAATCGCGTCATATCTACTTTTATGATGATAGATTGAAAATGTTATTTGTTTTAGATATATATTTATCTAAGCTAAACTATCTCTTATCTGCTCGTGTTAATAGATGGCACTTACCAATAGATCAATCTGGATCCATCCTAACGACATTCTTTTTATCTGGTTTTGAAATTGGTTATGATATTAATTCTATTATCTAAACGTTTATCACTATTGTTCCATACATTAAGTGGATGCACATGTAAGAGAATATCCACATTTATTCGGCTCCGTACACGTTTTGATGAACGATTTTGGTGTTTAAAGGCTTGTAATGCTTTACGTGTCAGAACCACAATGTAAAAAAGATAGCAAATAATATCAAAGTTTATAGATGAATATTGGTAATTTAATATCTAAAGTAAATGCTATTTTAGACAATTGGACAACATACATATCTAACAAGTCTTGGTATTGCCATTGTCAATGATGCGTTGCTAATTGCTAAAAATATAATTTAGTTCCTGCTTTTTGAAATGTTTGAAGCATTATATCTCAGCCTTGACAATGAGTGACTCCAGCGTTGAGTAAGGCTCGGAGAGGGCCTGTTAGCTCGAGAATTTTCATTTTTTTTTCATTTTTCAAGACCACATAACACATACCAGGTAGCCTACACGTTTGTGGCTGGATAAATGTCGATAGTACTCTAAGCCTATGCTATAGCTGATATAGAGGAATTTTGTGTGCAGACCTTCAGTTTTAGATTAAGTGTAAAGATGGACACACGTGGCCGCGAGTTTCCTTACGAGATCCACGATGTGGAGCCGGAGCTCGCCAAAGAACTTATGGAACATTACACAGGTGATACGAATTTGAAATTTGAAGAAGTGCAGTTTTTATTATTGTATATGAGTAGCAAACAGGCATGCAGCTCACCTGATGTAAAGTGGTCACTGCGCCCATGGCCACCCACATTTACGATGGGTTAAGGGGCTGGCGGTAAGGTACCCCCCAGTATACGCCTCGGGTGAGCAACTATGGATCTGCCACAGGATAGATGTCAAGATACCAAAAACGGAACAAATTAAATTATAAGACTTAAGTCATTTAATGTAGGTACATATTTTTTGCGGTTGTTATTTTTCATCGTAAATTAATTCAAATGTTTTCCGTCACAGGTGAGAAAACAGGCTTTGTGCAAGTTAGACCGAAAGGTTACTTCTATCCACAACTCTACAAACAAGAGGCAGCGGATATTTACAATATGCCCATTCGACCAGATGACGTGTTCGTCAATTCTTTCCCTAGATCAGGTTAGTAACTTTATGTTATGAACTTATTAACTAAGATTAACCTTGTACTATATAAATATGTTTTCTATTAGTTTAGTCCTTTCTTGTAGGTACTATATAAATATGTTTTCTATTAGTTTAGTCCTTTTTCACTAACAATGGATTATGGGCTAACCCACAAATACGGGTCTAACGGTGTCCAACAATGGGACAATGGGGTTGCAGCACTTGCAGCTAGCCTAAAGCTGGCGCGTTGGAGTTTGCGAAGTTTAGGTACACGAGATCGAGTCGATATGGTCCTTGGAATCTGTGTAGGAGGGACGGCATTCAGGACCTGTGTTTTCCCGCACGCAAAAAAGAACACTCCGCTACACTGACTTACTGCGGAAGAATGCGGAACTTTTTTGGTAGATACATAACTGAGCATTGACAGGAATACTGCGTAGGTACTGGCGCCGCTCAACTCACCCAAGGTGCCGCAGCTGACAATGACCAGGCTTCTTAGTTATTTTTTTAAATCCTGGGGTGAAATGGTCACTAAAATAACCGGTTAACGTACCATTACTTGATCGTTCAAAACAAATGCGTAGTTATCTCTATGTTACAGGTACAACATTAACCCAAGAACTCGTATGGTTAATAAAAAACGACCTGGACTTCGAGAAAGCGAGATCCACAAAACTTTACATGAGATTTCCCATGATGGAGTAAGTATTGAGATTTCACTCACAAAATATATTTTTTTAATTCAAATGCCATCCATAACATATACCCAATCATAGTACACCTACTAAATAATTTAATAAGGTACGTAATATTTTATTGCTAATTCAAGTGATGAAAAGGACTTTGCGTCCAATAAATCTCATCAGTGGGACATAATGGTGTAAAAATCTGGACTAATCTAAAAAAACATGTAGAGTTTCTTAGTGCTCAAATACAACACGTTGCCTCGAGCAACATCATTTATAATTCCTTGTAAATTAAGTTGAAAATTAAAAAAAACCACCGACACAATAACGACAATTTTCATGGATCATATTATTTCGTAATGTGCACGTGTGTGCTTTCATTTGAGACCCCACTCGATTATATTTGCAGACGTTCGGTTATTCTTCCCCACTTTCACCCCCCACTACTTTTAAACGACTCAACCGATTTTCATCAAACATTTTCAGTAGAACACTCGGCCGCAACTCACCTTTCATACAAAAAAACTAAATTGAAATCGCTTCATCCGTTCGCGAGCTACGGTGCCATGAAAGACAGACAGACAGACAAACAGACAGACACGTCAAACTTATAACACCCCTTCTTTTGCGTCGGGGGTTAATAAGTGACACCGATTTTGTACACAGGTTTTCCTTAATAGTGCATCCCGAGATGGAAAAAGAGTTCGTCAAACAACACGAGGGCAGGGAGGAAAGTTTGAATTTTATAAAGTTCATGACGACGCCATCTGCAG
This sequence comes from Erynnis tages, assembly GCA_905147235.1. Taxonomy (NCBI): domain Eukaryota; kingdom Metazoa; phylum Arthropoda; class Insecta; order Lepidoptera; family Hesperiidae; genus Erynnis; species Erynnis tages. The sequence goes on along the minus strand of LR990074.1, from coordinate 1,364,067 downwards.
AGAGCGTATCGAGGTTACCGTCTCCAAGGTTCATCAAAACCCACCTGCCTCTATCCCTGCTGCCCCCGGAGCTCCTGCACACTGCCAAGACGGTGTACATAGCCAGGGACCCCAGGGACGTCGCCGTGTCACTGTTCCACCTGTACCGGTGGTTGATGTCAATCAACGCCGTGAAGGACTTCAAGACCCATTGGAACTACTTCATCCGGGGTTTGAGTATGTCTCAAGTACTGGAGATTTCGTTTTAAATAGCTTGTACACGCTTGTTATATAAAATATACCTTGGTTACTTTTGTAGTTCAGAGGTCTGTTTTATATTTTAAATACATATCGTTATAGGTAGTTGCTCACCCGGGTAGGTACCTTGCCGCCACCCTCTTATACCGCCGCGTACTTCGTGGTAACCACGTTTCACTTTCAGGGTACCGTTTACCACGCGATCTGTCTTCATGCGTGCTATATATGTTGCTTCATTGCTTGTGAGCTCCAATATTTCAACGGCACTTAGTTTAAACATCATTTATTTATTTTCAGCTTATTGGGGACCTTACTTCGAACACGTCAAGGAAGCGTGGAATCAACGAAATCATCCAAATTTGCTGTTTATTTTCTATGAAGAGTTGAGTTATGTAAGTTAAAATGCATATCTTTTTTTCAATTGCACACACTATGATGATTAATAGCAGTCTGAAGATTTATATGGATATGTTTGACAGTAGGTAAGATAAAACTTTGTTATTATTAGTGATTGGGAGATAAGATTATAAATGCAAGTGGAGTATTGGAAATTTTGCTACCTAGTTAAACCCTATAAAAAGTAATGTCTGTAATAAACTAAAACTTACGTAAGGCGCCTTTTAAAATGTTTTTAGACTTCACGACAGGGGAGGCCTGAACATTCTCCTCCATGCTGCTCCAATGTGGTGGGTTTTATGTAGTGGCTAATGTTTAACGGCTAGTTTCCAAAGCCATAAGGCCTTCGACTTGGGTTAACGCTTGCTAATAAAGTCCATTTTTTACACGTATTTGGTAATCTTAGTGTGTCTTTATTTAAATTTAAAATTAATGCAGATACCTAAGTATAAAGATTTCAAAACAAATTGTCATTTAATGCTGAAACAAATGTCCAGTAACTATAATAATTTATTTAAAGTATTTTTTTAATTATTAAAAGTAATTTTAATTTTTTTTTCAATAGAAAGTAGTGCCACGATTGCTGTGTTTAATAAATTGAAATTTAAAGAAGTTCCCTCCTAATAAATCGGTTATTTTTGTGTAATAGGATAAGCCCGCCATGCTCCGCCGGATATGCGAGTTCCTGGGGAAGGCGTACACTGACGAGCAGATCACCGCGCTCAACGACCACCTGAGCTTCGAAAATTTCAAAAGCAACCCGTCCTTGGAGCAAATCGTTCCGATTGATAACTTCTACAATCATAATGCCGAGCCTTTTATCAGGAAAGGTTAGTATTTTTTTAATTGGGCTGTACGTGATTGGTAGAATTGATTTGTAAAGAGAAATAAAAAAGTACATAGGTACTTACGTGGTTAAGGTATTTGTACCCATACCTACTATTCAGTTTTGAATTTGCCGCTCAGTGCCCCGAGCACGAGTTACTGAATAAGTACTATCGTTAAAATATTCGTATCTAGATTACCTAATATGGGAAGATATCAGACAGACTAACATATTATGACTGTCGTTTACGGTACGTTCGTACGAATACTTAGACGATAGTGTTAATCACTTCGAACTTTTAAAAGCTATCATACTTTAATACCGTTTTGTTTTCATATTATTATTATAATACAACATTACTTACGTTCATACCAAAATAACAAGTCATTGTCTATTCCCTCTAATTATACTTTAAAGTAAGCTTAAAGTAATACTGTTTTAACTTTTAATAGACGGTGGTAGGGCCTAGACGATAACCGATATAGAAATAAAAACTATAAAATAGCTATGTTTATCCCATCCAGGCAAGGTCGGTGGCTGGAGCGAATACTTTGACGAGGAAATGAAACAGCAGGCGGAGAAGTGGATAGCGGAGAATCTGCGCGACACCGACCTACGCTTCCCCGTTTACGAGAAAAAATAAAATGAAATATAATTACATACATTGTTGTTTTCTTTTTTAATTAATTTCAAGAAATATGTTCACAGGTGTTATTTTTTATTTAAAATCAGAAATAGATTAGATTAGGCTGAATTTAATGTTTAAAAAAATTAAAACTAAATCTCCAGTCTATTCAGTCTATACAGTCAGTGTATTATATTGAAGAAAAAAAATATTTTATCTATTATTTATAAATATCAATTTATTATTATGAACTATTTACAAAATAAATTGTACAATATCGGCCAATCCTATATAGAATTGCAATCATAACATCCACATGAGATTATTACAACAATATATTAATTTACAACTTGAGATTAGTTCACATGCGGCCATCGCGTGTAACAATATTACCGCCATTGGTATAACTTTTCACCTAACAACTACATTCAACATTACATATTTTATTTCTTTAATCCCTTTCAAATAACAAATCGATCGACAACACTCATTTCATACACACATTTCAAAAGTTATCTAGTTCCAGAGCATGAAGATTTGAAAGAAACCTTTCTTAAACGAAAGATGGGAAGTCTCTTCCGAGAATGTAACGATTACCATGGTCTTCAAGTTAATGAATTTGCAGATCCTTTGCTAATGTCGAGCGATCATAATATATAACCAGATTTAGCTATGTCAGGTACAACCAAGTGTGGCAAATCAGTTAATTATTTCCTGTAATACTTTTTATGCCTTGGGCTCGGATGTGACATTAGAGCGTTGTTACCGGTTATTAAAGATAGGTTTTTTTCTAAGGTGCCGCTGAAAACCTTAATAACAGATCAGAAACATAATAAATTTTGCCTGAATTTGACACTTCATTTTCAAATTTCAATACTTTTCAACAACAAACGTGATATTTCATACTTGCGAGTCTATAAATGGGTACATCAAAATACATATTACATACATTTAATATTACAACTTATTATAATTTAGTATTAACATTGTAACGTTTGAAACGAAATCTCTCCATAAATCATAGATATATCTTTAATCATTAATAACCAGTTTCAATGACCTATCTTTGGGCATGTATTTGCCTACTGTAGTTTAATTACCAGGCAACATAATAATATGTAATTTGAAAGAAATTAACAAGAATATCTTGGCAACTAATCTATTGTAGGGCTATCCATAGCCAAATATAGGTTATTGAAACCCAATGTAAGTGATTGAAGAGATTAATTGAGGTATTTGCACACATGACCTTTAGTCAAAACTCTAGTAATACAATATACATAATTATTATTCCATTGAGCAAAATATATATTAGCTTAAATGAGAATGAATAACAACATATTCGCAATATTATTCTAGAAATGGCTAGATGATTGAGTCACAATAGATTTATTTATACATAAGTATTCCTTTCCATCAATTTCATTTACATAACAATCTTGCTTTTATATGTAAAGTTGGCACAATTTTGTATTTCACTCCGTATCAATTTAGTTAGACTAGTTAAGCAAAAGGAACAAAACAATATTACTGAGTATATTATTATGATACATGAATATTTGTTGGAAATAAAGTTTTTTTTTCCGACTTCCAAAGACGACCTGAGTGGCGCAGTGGTTAAGACAATGGTGCGTTGCGCGGAAGGTCCTGGGTTCGATTCCCAGCAGAGCAGAGATTTGAATGATGAATTTGAATTTCTGTTTCTGGTCTGGGTGTGTTGTGTTCACTCGTTATTTGTTGTACTTTTCAAAGTCCTTACAAAAACATCAAACATACATAGCCTTACATTTATGACTATGCAAATTAACAGCACAGGGTACTAATACTACGTTAAAATATAATTGTAAGTACATAACTAAATTAAAATTTTAATTATATTTTGCTAAATTAAATTGTATGTACAGTATTTTAACTTCTCACTGGCTACTGTGAGTACGTAAGTTTCAGCACAATAGAACGGTTAGTCCATCAATCCATATTAGGCCAGCTCGGTGGAATAAGGGAGCCTTCACATAAGGTCCATGTGGACCTACGACACCCAGGGAGGGATAATTAGTCTCCTATAGTTAACCCAGGTTAAAACCTACTTGTGTAAAAAAAATCATCCAAATTTTTTCAGCCGTTATTGCATGAAACCGTGACAAACATCCATAATATCCATATGTTCATCTTCACAAACTTTCAGTCATTTACAATAGTAGAACCGATGTTAAGAGTACAAATACTCGTCAATTGTTTTCATGCTCACAACAACAATCTGTTGGTTTTTGGGCCATTATATAGAAGAAGCTGCTTGTTTGCAGTTGGGACGGCTGTATGAGCATCGAAAGATACTATTTAATGAACTGATCTACAGTCCATATTGATATTCTCTTGTCTCATTTGGTAAACAATCTTTTTGCGATTAAAAAATAATGCAAACACAAAATTATAAAAACTTCAGAACAAATCGTCATTTAATACAGAAACTGATTTCTAGAAACTATAATTAATTTATTTTTTAAGTAATTTTAAACTTTTTCAATAAAAAGTAGTGCCAAGATTATTTACCAAATAAGACAAGAGAATAAAAATGAACCGTACCATCTGGGCTGGATCGCTACGAGCAAGCTAGCCTGATATTACTGAATCTGTTGGCTCCGGCACCAACTGTTCTACTCAGGACCAACATTGACTTGAGTGGCTGCCATACTTCATTAATTATACACAGCTTAAGGCTTCAAGCTTCCTTTATGAGATGTTGACATATTTATAGACAATGACTAAGAGGGCTTATTACTTATTAAAGTAAGCCCCGTATACAATTTATGCCAATCTTTATAGTGTGACATTGTAACACATCATGTGAAGCTGCTCCAAGATTCAGCCACCATGAACCATGACAAGTTATTTGGCTTAACAATTAAATATAAATTATCACGACACGCACACATCATTCAACCTTGTCATATATTGCAGTTAACCACAAACTTTTAAATCATATATCATTTAAAACATCACCCCAAACACTTCAACATTAATGCGTAAAAGTCTTAAATGTTCATTTATGTACCATGTAACTTTCGATGCCTGAGTACACATACATTTCAATCTGTTTTTAATCTTTTGGCCGGTGTTGTTGTGCCACTACTCTGGGAGTTGGAGTCTTCGGAGAAGTTCATGTGTGTGGAAGTGAATTCTGTTGGGCCCTGGGAGTCGCTCACAGTTGAGAAGCCTGAAAAATACATAAGTAATATATGACTTTGTGAACTTAAAACAATTCAAAGTAGACAGTAAAACAAAATACAAATTTCAAATGTATTTTTCCTCATTTGAATGCCATATTCCTAAATTACGCATTGAATATGATTCATCTGTTGATATTTATTTAATCATTTTAACCATGTGTTGAACATGAGCTTTTTCCCTATACATAATTATGTCAAAAATGTGAATTCAACAGGTTCAGCAATTGAAGAAATATCATAATATGATTTAGTCCTTGAATTTAAATCATTTTTCTGAATGAAATCGTGAAGGAAACTTGTTGAGCATTATCTGTATAGTTATTTAAATAATGCTTACATGTATTGGAGTCTTCGGCCATGCCAAAATTGGAGTTTGAAGAATCGTGCATTTTCTTAGGTGTCAAAGTGTTTTCCTTATTTTCACGTTTTGCCGCGTGCTTCTTCTTTTGGTCATTGGACGAAATCGGCACCCATTTATATATTTTCATGGTGGTCTCGCCAATTGTAACCCATTTCTTCTCCCTGAAATTATGTGATTTATCAACAATATTCTATTTAAAAAATTAGCAATGAAATATTCAACTTACCAATGGCGAACTTTCTCAACAGCCTGCATGACTCTTTTGATATCATCCTTTACACGGTTTCGAGTTTCTGCACGCACTGAGCGAGACATTGTTATTCTTTTTTAATTTGAGAACTAACAGAATTTCTTTAGAGAACTTTTTTAATTTACAAAACCAATTCAGAGTTTCGTATAACAAGATCGGCGTTCTTTTACAATTTCATTCGTCCGCCATTTATTTACTTGACAGAATGCGAGTGACAGAACTGACAGACAAGTATATGAAGTAAAGACGGCAGACGGACGGACGGAAACGTAAAGTAAACAGATAAATTAAGGTTGTATTTAATTGAAACAGATTGTGAAAATTACTTAATTATTAAAATAATAGGAGTAATAAATATAGGTATTTTATATTGAATATTATCTGAGAAAGTATATTATTTACGAAATTAATTTAATTATGAAGTCAATATTTACGTTACTGTTGTCAACCTTTTCATCAAAGTATTTGAGCAAAGTTCAGAAGCCTGCAGTAACGAAACGCTTAAATTGATATTGCTACCTGATTGGTGGAAATACATTTTGTGTAAGAATCAACCAATTATATTTTTTTATTGTTGCTACCGAATCAAACGAATGGTTAGCTTTATTCATCGCGTAATCGAAAATCGAAAATTGAAAATATGAAAAAAGATTCTGAATGAAAAATTTTACAGGTATTTTTGCCGAAATAAAAATAAAGTAAAACATTAGAAATATGTCCAAAATGTTGTTTTAAAGCACAGGTAAGAGGCTGCCAGCAGCATTGTTGGTTTTATTGTGATAAATATTTTTATGGACTCAGATTCATCTGAATTTCAGCGTAGATAAAAGTCGACTTTAGGCGGCTGTCAGTTGTTTTACGTCTTAGTGTATTTTTTATTTAGTGGTATCTATTTATAAATACGTGCATTAAATTAAACTGGACAAATATTTTCACGCTGCTCGGGCTGCAGGGATGCGCTCTTATGGCTTTAGTGGCTATGATGCAACGAGATGACAAGGTGGTCAATTTTACTGATTACGCTTCCTCTGTGCTCTGCTATTTCCTGTCTTCTATCTTATTTTAGTCCAATCTTCATTATATTTCCCACATACGCATCTAATCCAAAGAATTCAAAACATAACCTCAAAAGCTTGCTCTGGGTTGAGCAAACTTATTTTTGCAAATTAATTTAGGCCAAAGAGAACCTCCCTGCTTTTATTATGTTACTGCAGAGTAGATCAAGTGTAAAGTGCTATTTCAGTGTTCGCACGTCGTAATTAAGGTTTGAAACAATGATATACAAACGCAAACTCTGGTGGTCAAACAAAAGTGATTGATGATAAACAGGGTTTGATACAAACTCTGTTTCTCATTTAGAACCTAGAAAGTAAAAGTGTTTATCATGATGGAGCATGGATTTTATTTGTTTACTTTTTATTTTAAAATCATTGGCTTTGGTGTCTGCAAGTCAATGAATTTTTTTTTAAAGTAACAAATAAGAAACAACAACTATGTAATTTCTCTAGGTTTGGAAGCTTAACTAAACTAACAAAATTTTACCTGTTAATGTTCAAAAAAAATATAAAATCACTTTTGCTGTCTCAAAGCTATATAATATTTATAATAATAAAATAATAATAATATTTATTTATTTCATATAAAGTAGGGCACTTAATTTTTTTGCAATCTATGCACTTACTTGTTTTTCATAAAAGTCATATAAGTTACCCCTTTAATTATGCCTATAAATTTTAATAATTACAAATCTTCATAGTTGATTCATGCATTACAGCACAGTTTTTTAGTATTTATAACTTTTTAGTATTTATAAATGTTTTTAGTATTTGAGGATATATTCTCCTAAAACATCACACTAGCTTGTTATATCTTTATTGCTTAACAATCATTGAATAGCACATTTCATGACATTTACTAATAGCACACCATTTATGGTAGAATTCAGGGAATTTATCAGTAGGATACTAATATATGCTTGATTGCACTACTTAATGTTCTGTTGCTATTTCCTATTGGAGAAAGTGAGCTACGAAAGACTTAACAGTATTTCAACCATAACTATTCTGTAATGTATTGTTTGGCAACGACTTTGCCTTCAATATGTTTTTGGTCTGTAGAATTTGTATTACAGTAGTATAACTTTATTATTTTGTCTAGTGTAGTTTAGCTGTATTCAAAGCTACTCTGCATATTTTGATCTAAACAAAGCTATATTCCATGCTACAAATGACAAAAAGCTATAGATTGTACTGCATGCTGATAAAAATAGCAGTAGGTATATCTTAGTCAGAAGCGTCACAATCTCCAATAAACTCATGCCTGTTATTTTCTGTTGCAGTTGTGTCCTGCATGTTGTGTTTGAACCGTAGAAGTGGTGCGTTTAAATTAAATTATAATTGGCATTGTCCAGCGTAAGGTTGGGCTAACGAACCGTACATCTTTCATTCCCGTATGGCTGCTTATGTGAACCGTACAATATCGATGATGGCTGGCGACGGGCCGCACAACGTTGCGATGCTGAACAATGGGACGGTCCGCGTGAATATGTCCAACGTTGACTCCCCGCTGCAGATATTTGTGCGCGCCAAGAAGAAGATCAACGACATATTTGTGGAGATTGACGATTATGTCAAGGACGCTGTGGTTTTTATGCATGGTAAGTGTGTTTGAATGACTTGAAAGGTTGTTCTGCTAAGCTTATCCAGTGCAATATAAAATTTGTACATCTTACTTGGGTTATTAAGTGTGCATAGCATTTGTCGAGAGTCTAAAAAGAAACTGGACGGGATAAACTTTTTCTAGTTTGAAATACTAATTCTATATGTGATTCGATATATTTAACTACATTTACTAGAAGAAAACATTGTATTTTGCTTATTGATTTTGATTTTGAAAATTATGTTGGATTCAGAGGGCCCAGGACCGGGTGGAGTGGCGTCGATTAGGGGAGGCCCATTTCAACAGTGGACTACCAAGGGCTGAACGGAAGGAAGGAAAACATTGATATTAGATATAACAGAAAGTGGGTCAATGCACTTGAATACACTATTAATGGTGTTGTATCTATTCTGTTCTCATATCTCATGTGTTAATGTTGAGTCAACAATACACAGATTACAAATTGTTCTTATTGTTGCACTGATATGTACATATTTTTTTATTAAAACAGTATACATATTGCAATGTAATCACCTTTACACATGCATATTATATGACTAACTTTGTCTTAAAGTCACAGCAATATAACAATTAATAAAAGGAATGTGTTGTGCAGAAATAATTTTTGTCTAGGAATGTTCAAAGGCAACACACTGGTGACTCCTTTGGTGTTGCTCCTATCAATAGGTGATAGACCACTTACCAACAAGTGATCTGCCTATTTGATTTGTCAATTTGATTTGTCACTACCAAAATCTGCTAGTCATTGAACCTAAACTAGTGTAAACTGATATATAAACAAAGTGATCAATTGGTCACACTCAATTGGTCAGTTAGATTCTCATAGTTAGGACAACAAGGTCAACATACAGTTACATAATGATGGCTAAGTGTGTCATGATCAGCTGTTCTGTGAACTGTAGCATATGAGCATGACATAAAATTATGAGTTACTAACTTCCGCCCCGGCTTTGTTCATGTGAACCTAAGAATTTGATCCAGACAGGGATTAAAAGTATCTGTTATGTTAATCCAGCTATCCAGCAATCCAGCTATCTAATAGTGTACCAAATTTCATCCCAATCTGTCAGCCATTTTTGCATTCAAAAATGGCTAATAGAAATGGATAAAAAAATTCAGGTTTGGGTTAACTTAGCTTCATTTGTGATATCATATTATGCTAGGGGCTTGGTCTACCCTAACCTCTTTTTTTTCTTGTAACCTACTTGGGGGTAGGTTCAGTAGAATCCTGGTATTCTATGGGAGTGATATAGGGCTATGTGGGATTTTAATTTAGTTTAATATTGTTGTACTGAACCAATACTCAAGCTACAGACGATAAGTAATTATCACCTATACCAAAGTCCACAAAACAAATAAAGTGTCAAAGTAAAAATTTGATAAGGATTAAGTATATTTTAATGTAAATCAGTCCCATTATTTGTTGTGTTAATTATTTGTTTTTACAGAAATGAAGTGTCAAAGTAAAAATTTGATTAGGATTAAGTATATTTTAATGTAAATCAGTCCCATTATTTGTTGTGTTAATTATTTGTTTTTACAGCGGTGTCTGGTGAAAATGGCATCGCGACGGCACAAGACGTGTCCAACGTGGAGGGGTACGTCAGCAAGGTGGAGGCCATACGGGAAGTGCTCAAGCGGGATCACATGAAAGTGGCCTTCTTTGGCAGGTACCTATATATGCAATATTATGTCAACTATGCTAACAACAATAAAATACACCTTAATAGTCTTAGTCTATCCTAATATTATGTCATTTTATGATGAGGAGATTTGGTCATGAAAGAAAGGTGGTGGCATCTTAACTGACTGGACTGGGTAGACACAAAGTCCTAGGATGTCCTCCGGATGTCCACCGGAGACAGTGAACTCTTCAGTTGACATCTGCAATATACATGGTGTCTCTTGCACTGTCCTGGGTAAGATTACAATAATTAAAGTGATTAATGGACTTGATTCTGAAAAGACATAGTCATAAACAAAGTCATAATCTTTAGGGAAATCCGCCAGTAAGTGATTGTTCCTTAGCTTATATGATGTATAAGAGAGAAAAATTTATAAATGCACAAATCAACATTAACACGAGTAGTCATTAACACAAAAAATGGAGTATTTTAAAGTACACCTTTAAATTGCCTAACTGAATGTATCATAACTAACAACCTGTATCATGGCTAACAACAATAAAATACACGTTAATAATAGGCATGATGACAGTAATCAAGTATCGCCAAAATATTTATCTGATCTAATGAAATAGGATTCAAAGATTTTGAAACATGTATTTATTCTCTTATTAATGTCGAGATTAATAATTTATTTGTTAAAATAAATCTACAAAATACAACAATCCGCCATGATAGCTAAAACACCCATCAGATCGAATTACGTCAATTTACGTCACGTCTTAGTTAACGTCATTTTTTTCGTAAGCATATTATACGCGATCTGGCATTTTTTACTGAGCCGTGGCGCAATGACAGACGCCATGACACGGGCGAGCGTTTTGGAATAAATTTGAAAATTAAAATTTAAATGTACTTTTATTGCACAAAAACCTTAATTTTCTACAAAAATATGATATATTTTAGACATAATAGAAACTTCTGAATATCATAGAAGAGTTTTTGAAAATTAGTCATCATGCCTATTAGTCTATCCTAGTGTAAATGCTTATTAATATTGAATACGTTTTCATAAAACTTTCAGAACAAGCAATGGAAAAAGTACAGTGATAAACGCCATGCTGCACGACAAGATCTTGCCGAGTGGCATTGGACACACCACAAACTGTTTCCTGCAAGTGGAAGGGTCGGACACGGACGAGGCCTTCCTGAGGACGGAGGGCTCGGAGGAGAAGCTCAATGTACAGGTAGGTTTAATATGGGTTTAACCATAATACGCCTTAATTTCTATACACCATGTATCAATATTCATTTGTGAGCGGATGGCAATGGGGCGATATTGACACACACGATAGCTGTCACGTGTGTTCCTTTATTGGGCCTAGTCATACTGCACCATAGAATAATTCATACTTATTTTTAAAAGAGTGCTGGGAGTTTTTTTCCGCCCGCTTTTTTCTCCTAGTCTACGTTTTGCCTGAGGGGCGATCAAAGCGGATGTTTGTATAATGTTAAATGTATGACGTTCATTAAGTGTGCATAAATTGTACCTGATAATGAATAAAAGCTTTTGAATTTTGAATTTTTTTGAATTACCAACAACTTCTTAACCAGCCGTGAAGAATGTCAGTTAGGGGAGTGAGTCAGTAGTCAGTCAGTAGTAACCCATTAATGACCCACTACAGGGTCGGGTCTCCTCTCGCAATGAGAGGGATGTAGGCCTTAGCACACCACTCTGGCCCACTGCGGGTTGGTGGACTTCACATGCCTTTGAAAACATTTTTTTTGTGAGCTGAGCATGCAGGTTTCCTCACGATGTTTTCCTTCACTGTAACTGCCACTGGGATTCGAACCCGGACCCCTCGATTCGAGGTTGAATTCTAAGCCACTGGGCTATCACCCTACTCAGCCCTACCCTACTCAGGAGTGTGAGCACATGAGTCATAAGTCATAATGCACCTTAGATAGGATTTTTAATTTTTTATCCTATTTGATATTCGATGTGGTTGTTCGTAAGTTGCAGTGAGCTCTTGACATCTGGCTTGATCACCCTTACATTACAGATACACAATAGTCATACACAGGTAAAAAAGGGTTACAAATATGGAGATGCTGTGCTTGCTGGTATCCCGAATCCAGCAGGATATTCGAGTTTTTATCTATCTCATCAGTTCTTGGAAGCCTGATCTTTCTGGACAGTTTTTTGCTGTCTTCTTGTAAGTCAAAGTGCAGCCTTTGCTTAGCCCTGATTTGCAGATTACATTAGTCATTAAACTTTGTAATAAAATTTTTCCCTTTTGACGACCTGACCTGACACTGCGCCAGTGGTTAAGACGCCGATGCGCTGCGCGGAGGGTCCTGGGTTCGATTCCCAGCCGAGCAAAGATTTGAATGATGAGTTTAAATTTCTGTTTCTGGTCTGGGTGTGCGTGTTGTTGTCTTGTGTGTGTCCATGGCACCCACGACACAGGGAATCCTAGTGTGGGGCTGTGAGTGTGAAGCGTTATTTATTTGATTTATTTATTTACCTTACAGTCAGTGAGCCAGCTGGGGCACGCGTTGTGCGCCACTCGCCTCCAGGAGTGCTCGCTGGTGCACGTGTACTGGCCGCGCGAGCTGTGCGCGCTGCTGCGCGACGACGTGGTGCTGGTGGACAGCCCCGGCGTGGACGTGACCCCCAACCTGGACGAGTGGATCGACAAGTACTGCCTCGACGCGGACGTGTTCGTGCTGGTCGCCAACGCGGAGTCCACTCTCATGGTCACGGTGAGTGTCGACCGCGCTCGTGGTCACGGTGAGTGTCACCGCGCTCGTGGTCACGGTGAGTGTCACCGCGCTCGTGGTCACGGTGAGCGTTGACCTTGCTCGTGGTCACGGTCAGTGTTTCCGCGATCGTGGTCACGGTCAGTGTCTCCGCGATCGTGGTCACGGTGAGTGTTGACCACGCTCGTGGTCACGGTGAGTGTTGACCGCGCTCGTGGTCACGGTGAGTGTCACCGCGCTCGTGGTCACGGTGAGTGTCACCGCGCTCGTGGTCACGGTGAGCGTTGACCATGAGCTGTCATAGAACAGAATATAGAACAGCTATATGGGCGGGGCAGGCTTACCCTAGGTTCTGCTAGACTAAGCTCATATTAGCTCATTCTATCACTATCATCGGAATTGTGAGGGAGAGTGATAGAATAAGTCTGGGATGTGAATGCTGCTAGCTAAACTAGCTTCGGTGGATTCGGACTAAATATGTTATTAGTAGGTTTTGTCGTTTAAAATTAGTTGATGAGTATCTATATTTTTTAAGGGAATCAATATAATTTTTGATCTGAATCCTTTTAAAGAATGGAACTTTCAATTGCCGATGAAGGTTAAAGCAGCTTGATGAAGAATGCATGAGGCCTGTTGTTTAAAGGGGCCCAATTACTCCATAGCCCTTTGTTTCGTTTCATAGTTGTATTGTTCCCCTACTTTATTTAAGTATATCTGTTTCTTTTTTTTTTAATTTATTTATGTACACACAGTAAAAATACTTTCTGTGTTTCCAGGAAAAGAACTTCTTTCACAAAGTATCGACGAAGATATCGCAACCGAACATATTCATACTGAACAACAGGTGGGACGCCTCCGACACGGAGCCTGAATACCTGGATCAGGTAATTTCATTTCCATCTATAGTTCTATTACAAAGTTACATAAAAGGTATCTGGACATGCATGCTAGTATGCACGCTTCCGTGCATTGAAAATAATCAGAAAGGTGTATGATTTGCAGTCAGTACTTAAAAGGGTGACATTAAGTCGTGTTTTAAATGCCCGCTTCCATAGTTAAAATGTAATCCTTGGATCCGCTTGTTAAGTGTCAAAAGGCATTGATGAATGAATATCATCAGGGGCCCGATTCTGTATGACCATGCACACTCGTATCGCGGCAATGTCGTGTCTTACCCGTGATAAAACGTCAAAAAAGGCTTAAAAGTCATATATCGTGACAATCTATTGTGTGCCTTATAGAATACATATTAAGGTTCCTTGTCGTGCCGAGTTTATGAAATGACGAACGGTCACACGATATTGGCACGAAATCATACAGAATCAGGCCCCAGGTAGCTTGTATGCCTGTCAACCCTAGTCAAAGACTAGTTGTTGATGTGAAATTCATAAATTTTCTGTGCCATCTTAATCTGACATGGCAACCTAATGTTCAGTGATCAATTAATATCTGTCATTCCATTTCCATGCTTCCTTCCTTTCTTCCGTATTAGTTATGTATTAACTGATTTAAAAATGTATTTTTTTTCACCAGGTCCGAACGCAGCACGCGAACCGCTGCGTGGACTTCCTGTCCCGCGAGCTGCGCGTGTGCACGCCCAAGGAGGCCGAGGAGCGCATCTTCTTCATCTCCGCCAAGGAGGCGCTGCTCACCAGGATGCGGGAACGGGAGAAACCGGTTTCGTGTAAGTGTAATGATGTGTAATAATGGGGCTTCGCACAGGAAAAGTTTGACGGAACAAGGGGGCGCCAGGGTATTAGTTGCACTCGGACGCTTCTCGGGATAGGCCTCTGGCAGCATAATTATGCTTCATGTCTGTTATTTCAAAGAAATTACATAGAGGCATCTTCATCATAGAAAATCTGAAGATTGGTTACTAATTTCGTAGTAATGGCGGCGCCAGAAGTTGCTTTTTTTACATTTTCGATCGCTACCGATATCAGCAGCGGGTCTATGCTCGCTTCTCGCGGCGGAACACTGCTCCGTATGTAACACGTACACGGCCGGAACTGTAAACGATCATCCGGTTGCAGCACCGGTGCTGGCCGAGGGCCACCAGGTGCGCTACTTCGAGTTCGTGGACTTCGAGCGCAAGTTCGAGGAGTGCATCAGCCAGTCCGCCGTGCGCACCAAGTTCGCGCAGCACTCGCGCCGCGGCAAGAGCATCGCGCACGACGTCATGGCCGCGCTCGACCAGGTACACACACTACCGGGTGCCAGGCACAAACATCGCCAGGTACCAGGCACAAACATCGTCAGGTGCCAGGCACAAACATCGCCAGGTACCAGGCACACACACACACCACTGGTACAGGTACACACACCACTAGGTACCAGGTACAAACACCGCCAGGTACATGTACTCTCACCACCAGGTACCAGGTACACACCACCAGGTACAGGTACACACACAATCAGGTACCAAGTACACACATCACTAGCTACAGGTACGCATATATAGCACCAGAACGCTAACAGAAACATCCAAACTCGATGCATAGCTGCTGCCGTCATTGACAGGAAACTGTGACGTCATAGCCTCGTTTTACCAGATGTCTACACTCAGGCATTACACAAACACTCACATGCAACTCCCAACGCCCACACCCCTAACTGACACACTGACGGAAACACCCAAATCATGGTGACGACTTGTGCCGTCGACTAACCCTATAGCCGCGTTGTTCCCACTTGCCGTAGGTACCTTGATGTATCCATATCAATGTGTCGATGGTAACAAATTATTAAAATTGTCGTGCAGGTGTACGTGAGCGCGTGCGACATGAAGGCGGCGAAGGCGGAGAAGCAGAGGGTGCTGCACGAGCAGCTGTCGGCCGTGGAGGAGCAGCTGACCGCCATCACGCGCCAGATGAAGGACAAGATCAGCCGCATGGTCGAGAGCGTGGAGCACAAGGTGACCTCCTCACAGTTGTACAGGGTCACCTGTAAAACACGACCCATCTCGCACCACTGGGTAGCTAACACCATAAGCGACAACTTTTGTTCTATGACTTTTGGTAATTTGTTCATTTTTTTTTTCTTACAAAAATATTTATTAATTTAATTTCCCGCTTGAATGATTCTAACTCAGCGCGCATCGCAAAGATTACGTTAATTAAGCCGTGTGAAGCGAAGGGGGGGTGGGGTGCAGCGCTACCGCCTTTGATGGAACTTGACTTATTCGCCTGCCGGTCGACCGTCGGTCATGCGAGAAACATACTTTTTCGCGATTCATGAATGAAACATACTTTCGTAGACTAACAAATGTCACGACAGTGCAACAAAAACTTGAACCATTTATTTTTAACGTATTCGAACTCATAGAACAAAAGTTGTTGCTTATGGTGTTAGCTACCTAGTGCTGCGAGGTTGCTAGTGTTTTACAGGTGTTCTCTGTTCTTTTTAAGTGTATTGACGTAAATTATTATTATGTACTAGCTGACCCGGCAGGCTTCGCTCTGCCAATTAATTTGACTAAATCTAGCAATAAATATAGCTTATATTACTCAGGGTGAATGTAGCTTTCCAAAGGTGAAAGAATTCTTAAAATCGGCCCAGTAGTTTTTGAGTTTATTCATTACAAACATACACACACACGAAAATACAAATTTTTCTTCAGAATATTAGTGACATAATTTTTGCGCAATTCCTTAATTAACCGACTTCAAAAAAAGGAGGAGGTTCTCAATTTGTCTGTATGTTTTTTTTATTTTTTTTTATTTTTGTTTTCTCGTCGCCAGGTATCTCTAACGTTGAGCCAAGAGATCCGGCGCCTCTCCGCGCTCGTGGACGAGTACGACACTCCGTTCCGAACGGACCGCGCGGCGCTGGAGCAGTACAAGCGACAGCTGCACCGGCACGTCGAGTCCGGACTGGGGTCGCGGCTCAAGAAGCGGCTCTCTGCGGACATCGGCCACGAGATGGACGAGGCGCAGAAGGAGATGGCTGGTGAGTGATGTCCCGCTACCGGTCATAGTCTCTCCCCACAGTAAATAAATAACGCTTCACACTCACAGCCCCACACTAGGATTCCCTGTGTCGTGGGCGCCATGGACACACACGAGACAACAACACAACACACCCAGACCAGAAATAGAAATTCAAATTCAAATAGGAGACAACTTTACAGCACAAGTGTACCTAATCCGTTATACGAATCATGACTGCCAATCGAATTCGTCTGATCGGATCAAACTTATGAAAATAAATGAACAATTCTTCAATGCAGATTGGTGGAATATGGGCTAATGGTCGACCTGCCTCCATATTATTCAAACCGTTCATCGGGCTTTCAACCACTATTGTATTCCGTGAAGCACAGAAATGTGCTAGTCTGCTAGTGACTAGTGGTTGCCCATCCTAGTATTGACCACTGACACTAACACGTCCAGTGCCTCCTATACGCTCAGCGAGTACTTGTAAAATTCGAAAGCGTCCAAGGACATTTACAAGGCACATAACGTGTTTTTTCGTTGTATCACTTGCGACCTACACAAATCGGTAGCGGCCGACGCGACTTACGCGCGCGACGGTCGCGGCAGTGGCGCCATACATTTCACAGTGTTTAGTATGGTCGCATCAGCCGCGGCGCGACCGTCCCGCGCGTACATCGCGTCGGCCGCTACCCACGCAACTGCAGCTGCTGCTTTACATGTAACATTGACATGTAAAACGTAACCCGGCGTGTATCGTTCGCAGAGCGGATGTACAACATCCTGCCGCTGCACAAGCGCGCGGCGGCCGCGAGCTACATCGTGCCGCACCAGCAGCCCTTCGAGGTGCTGTACCGCCTCAACTGCGACAACCTGTGCGCCGACTTCCACGAGGACCTCTCCTTCCGCTTCTCGTACGGCATCACGGCGCTCATCCAGCGCTTCCAGGGCCGGCACACCAACAAGATCGCCCTGCACAACCCCCCCGCCTATACCCAGGTGACTAGGACACCCAGGTCGTGGACACACACTAGACACACACACACACACACACACACACACACACACACACACACAGACCAGTAACAGAAATTCAAATTCATCATTCAAATCTCTGCTCGGCTGGGACTTCCACGCAGGACCTTCCACGCAGAGCGCACAGGTGTTTTAACCACTGCGCCACTTAGGGCGTTAAGGGCAGGCCCTTCCACGCAGAGCGCACAGGTGTTTTAACCACAGCGCCACTTAGGGCGTGAAGGGCAGGCCCTTCCACGCAGAGCGCACAGGTGTTTTAACCACAGCGCCACTTAGGGCGTGAAGGGCAGGCCCTTCCACGCAGAGCGCACAGGTGTTTTAACCACAGCGCCACTTAGGGCGTGAAGGGCAGGCCCTTCCACGCAGAGCGCACAGGTGTTTTAACCACAGCGCCACTTAGGGCGTGAAGGGCAGGCCCTTCCACGCAGAGCGCACAGGTGTTTTAACCACAGCGCCACTTAGGGCGTGAAGGGCAGGCCCTTCCACGCAGAGCGCACAGGTGTTTTAACCACAGCGCCACTTAGGGCGTTAAGGGCTGAAGCGATTCCAGAAAGAGAAGCATATGTAATTTTCGGTTCCAATTCCAGATCCCGCCGACGATAGCGGCCGCGCCCGCGCCGCCGTCGACGGGGGTGGCGCGCGCCAGCAACGGGCCCGCGGGCGGCCTGGGGCCCCTCAGCGCGGAGGAGTGGGGCATGATCTCCCAGTTCGCCCTGGGCGCGCTCACCTCGCAGGGCACCATGGGCGGCCTCCTGTTGTCTGGGCTGGTAAGCGATATTTTTAAAAAGCGGTTACATACATACACTCTAGATACATAATAGATTAGAATTCCTATCTCATAAGTCATAACTAACATGCTCGCTTAAAAAAAGCATGTCATGCTGAGCAATGAGCATGCAATGCATGTCAGATCCGAGTGTACTACTATTCACACCATTTTGGGAAATCGTCTACCATTGTCTAAATTAGTGTTTACTGTTTTTATTTAACCCCTAGAGAGTTAAAAATCTAACAATGATCTTAGACATTGCTCTCTCAAAAATTTCTCATGGTAGGAATTGTTTTTATACTTTAAAATTATATTTTAATTAGCAATTAATTTAGCTTCGCTAGTGTTCAAAACCACATAAGTAAGGCTTTGACATCCCCGTGAGGTCAATAGTAATTATCTTGGCCGGGACTCCACTGAAGCAGAGATGTGTGTGGTGTGCTCACATCTCTCGTCTCCACTACGCGTCGTCCGCGCACAGCTCACATCTCCGCTTCCATCGCGCCATACAAATATTACACATCGATCTCCACTAAAGCTGTGCGGAGAGGAGATGTGTCAATAACACAAATCTATTGGTTGTTTAAAAAACATGTCCTCTCCGCTCGTCTCGTCTCCGCTTTGGTGGAGTCCCGGCCTTATTAATTGGACGACACAGATCTGTGGGGCAATACAGTTTCGATAGTGAATCAGTGGTCTAAAAGGGAATCGTCCGTCCACACTTCCGTCTCCGCTTTGGTGGAGTCCCGGGCTTATTCATTGGACGACACAGATCTGTGGGGCAATACAGTTTCGATAGTGAATCAATCGTCTAAAAGGGAATTGTCCTTCCACAGCTGCTGAAGACGGTCGGCTGGCGCGTGGTGGTCGTGACGGGCGCGCTGTACGGCGCGCTGTACGCGTACGAGCGGCTGACGTGGACGGCGCGCGCGCAGGAGCGCGTGTTCAAGCGGCAGTACGTGCAGCACGCCGGCCGCAAGCTGCGGCTCATCGTCGACCTCACCTCCGCCAACTGCAGCCACCAAGTGCAGCAGTCAGTACGATACACGATACTACGATGCAGGCTACTACAATACCCCTCGAACATTACCAACCTCCCAGCTAGCTAACGCCATAAGCAACAATGCTCTATGAGTTCGAACATAACTCAATACAATGTATTTATTTGTTTCACATTCAGTCTGACCAATAGCGTTGCGTTTCAATTATGTACTTTGAATTTCCCGCTCGTTTTTTGTACTTTTATTAATTAATTTTCGTTATTAAAAAGATATTATGAGGAAAAATTTTGATATAAGCGTAATTCTAAAGCAACAAAGTTTATAAAAAAAAATAATTGACCCTTATTTAAATCACACGCATACTCCCTATTTATTGTTCATGAAACATGTGTTGCCGATGTTGCGTAGATCGTTTAGACCTGGGGCTCGGGTTACTACAAACTCTTAAAACCATCATAAAGCAATGACGTTTTGTTTTTATTGCTTTATTTAGGAGTTTGTAGTGACTCCCCCGATGGTAACTCGGCTGTAGCAGACACGTATCGAATATTGTATTCCAGGGAGCTGTCGACGATGTTCGCGCGGCTGTGCCGGCTGGTGGACGAGGCGACCACGGAGATGGACGCCGAGCTGTCGGAGGTGCGCGACGCGAGCCGCGCGCTGGACGAGGCGGCGGGCTCGGCCAAGCGGCTGCGCAACAAGGCCGGCTACCTGGCGCACGAGCTGGAGCTCTTCGACGACGCCTTCCTCAAGATGAACTAGCACGCAGCGCGGTTAGTGTTACGAGTGCCAGTAACCCGTTGATGACCCGCTACGGGGTCGGGTCTCCTTCTCGTAATGAGAGGGATGTAGGCCGCCGTCCACCACGCACCACTACTGCGGATTGGTGGACGAACATGCCTTTGAGAACATTTTTTTTGTGAACTCTCAGGCATGCAGATTTGTTGCAGTCACGATGTTTTCCTTCACCGTAACAGCAGGTGATATTTAATTTTATGAAGCGCACATAACTTTTTTACAAAGTCATTGGTGCGTGCCACTGCGATTCGAACCCGGACCCCTCGACTCGAGGTCGAATTCTAAGTCACTGGGCTATCACCGCTATATTACGAGTACGTGCCCATAAGCCGACTTTATGTGACGGCGCAGTCTCTCTATCGTCGGGTAAGATCACACCGAACGGTCACGACTGTTTGTTTACAATACAGTTGTCCCACAGTCCCGCGTCGCTATAGTTATTTATTTACATATTTCAATCGTTAGTACGACCTACCCAATT
This sequence comes from Erynnis tages, assembly GCA_905147235.1. NCBI lineage: Eukaryota > Metazoa > Arthropoda > Insecta > Lepidoptera > Hesperiidae > Erynnis > Erynnis tages. Next base: position 1,343,062 of record LR990074.1, on the reverse strand, counting down.
GCACTAATTTCATTAATTGTCAGTAACCCACTAGAGGGTCGGGTCTCCTCTCACAATAAGAGAGATGTAGACCTTAGTCCACCACGCTGGCCTACTGCGGGTTGGTGGACTTCACATATACCTTTGAGAAATTTTTTTTGTGACTCACTCGTGCAGATTTCCTCACGTTATTAATTAAATACAATAAAAATAAGAAAATTATAATGCAATTAATGCATCCACAGTGTTACCGTTTAGGCATGTGAATGCAGCCTTACCTAATATCCTGCGAGCGGCTGTGGAATAAGCAAAATCAGAACAAACATTGAAAAATCTATCATCAAATATGGATTGCCCAAACAAGACATGTTTAGGTAACACCTAGATCTATCCATTACACAGAAGACATGAAAAACACCTACATAAAAGTCCATTTGAATTTAAAACAAAACTTCTTTGTATCTTTCTATTTGTTTAATGTCATTCACAAGCTAAGCAATCCTTCCTTCCTTCCTTTCAGCCCTTAGAAGTCCACTGCTGGACATTAGCTAAGCAATACATAGAATGAAACCTTTTATTTCTTTTCAAGTATTTCAATAATTTGTTTGTCATCTTTCAGAGTGGGCGCGCGGACATGCACCGGAGACCCCGGCGGCGGCGGCGAACGGTCGAAGTACGTCTGGAAGTCTAGATAAGCTATTTATTCACTTGTTGTTATTCTTGTGGGGTCGCTGACAGAGCGTTATGAATGCACGCATTGGTCATGTTAATTTTCCGGCTAGGCTCCACCCTGGGTTATGGTCGATATCTGTTCATGTATCTTACCGCGTTAGCCTCCGCCGCGAAATCGAACTAGCGAAACCGCTGAGCTTTGCCACCGTTTGTCCGTTGTAATGCGGGCGAAACGTTCAAGCATTTCGCGATTTCGCGGCGGAGGTGTGCTACCGGCGTTACGTTGGAATTTTTTTGTTTTTGCCCTTGAGTGTGTTAAAGACAGCTGTTGTGTATTGATCCTATGAAATTGTCTGTACCAAAGGTAATTATGACACCGGAAAATTAAGCACGGTGTATCCCTCCGTAATTGTGAATATTTGTATTTTTTTTTTAAATATTACAATCGCTTACCTCGCGCGTGTATTTCTGAACAGTCAGACTATTTACCGTCTACCCAAAGCTCATACGAGTAACGATTATTCCTCATACCTACAAGAAGTGATCAAAAAATTTGATGACAAATTATTCGCGTTCAAATCGCTCTGTCGTACACTACGTGATATTGTTTTGTCTTTGTTCTAACCTCGTTGTCCAATTACGCCTTTAACACTTTGGATTAAGGATCAAATTGGCCTGGCCGATGGGTTAACATACGATAGGGGATTTGATAGATTTTCGTAGCGATGTCCTGTATATAATAAACGGCAGTTACGTTACTATAGGAATTGAGTGAAACTTCAATCGATTGCGTAAGCGCCGGTGTTGATACGACACGGTAAAGAAGACGGCAGACGTTTAGGACTAAAACGACTTGCGTCTTTATGTAATACCGTGTACAGACACTTTAACCTCTCTTGGCGCGTGACACTACGTGTGTGTGTTAAACTGGTTTTGGATAGAGTGTGTGTGTGTGCGTTGTGTGTGCGTAAGGCCTTGTCCTAATTGGTTGACAACCGACTGGCCAACAGAGACTACAAAACTTAAACACATTGGCTCTGTATAGATCTGGTCTTATTGAAATACTAGCTACTACTTTTGCTAGCGATATGGGAATTAGGACAGGAGGTCAGTGTAGTTTTTAAATAATTGTGTTTTGCTCTTTAAAAATCTGATGTGTTCACATTTAAAATAATAATATGGCTAAGTTAGTTAAATGTATTTTATTGAACATATTCTGGACCAATATAAAATCGAACGTTGTACTCGGTTTGGCTAAGAATAATAGGTACTTGCGCTAAAAACCTTTAAAATGTAGTATTATGCGGGCAAAGTCACCGCCACACAATGCCGTGTTGCATATCTACAAGCACACTCACACATAGCACCGCGCGCCAAGACGAGTTAAAGCGTCTACGCCTAGTATGAATTACCGAGATAAAATTAACGATAGTGATAATTACCGCTCGGGTCGAAACGAACCCTTTTCGATGAGAACGAATTATTTGCTTCGAAGGTAAAGGTTTACTTACACGTGCTACTTCGACCACATTTAAGAAGCGTGTATAAATAACACTACTTATATGATATTGGGTTATGATTAAGTCACTATTTTCAAATGCAAAGTACTAAAATCCGTCATAATGGCTGCTACGTGTAACGTTGCTGAATAATCAGCGGCTAAACTTTTTACTTTTACAAAAAGAACATTTAACACACAATATGTCTTTTTTATGTAAAAGTGGACTGTATAATAGAACACAGTGTTTATTTATTTTAGCGCTTTGTATAATGAAGTTAATGTGTAACTGCTGTAACGCTGACATTAGCTGCTACAGTAGAAAATCTTTAATATTTGTGGCTCAAATGTCGTTGAAGAGTCGTACGTGTGAGTAGCCGCAGCCAGCTACCATACTCTCAAATGTATAGTCAGAAATTAATAAATAATGTCTATGTAATGTAATGTACATTTTTGTTGTTATTTTATTATTATTCTATTTAACATTGTTCGTTGTCGTTTGTAGCGCAATGAGATCACGCTTGGACGAGCAGTCTCGAACACTTTGACTTTTACTTTGTTGATTATTTGAGTTTTTTTAGCTATTTCGTTCCCGCGTTGATACGTTCACCTTCCTCGCAAATATCGTGGTGCTAACGCACGTGTATAGTACTGTCATGGAGGCTGTTTCAGATGATGAGAGCTTTTCGTATGACCTAAATATTGGAGTGTTGCCTACACATTAGAGAGTAAACCTACTTTTTAGCTTATAGCCTAACTTGATTTTTGCGCACCATTCAGAACTAATGCGTGCGGCAAAAAAAACTGAATGTGGCGCCCACGTTGAAATTAATTTCCTGATGTGGAGTGTAAACAAAAAAATAGGTTTATATTATCGACAGATTCACTTTTTCTTTATCTTGTTCTGTCATTACCATTGTATTGTAAAATAGCACAAAAGCCATGTTATTTTATCATGACTCTTTTCACTTTTTTACAAAGGTTCGCCAGTGTAAATTCCTATTTTAAATGACGACATTGAATACGCATGTCAACTCGTTAAAATAATGATAATGATGAATGAATGAACGATATGAATTTCAAAATCTGACATACGGAAGTTAATTTTTTTAATTTTTAAAATCAAATTCGTCAAATTCGTTCTACGAACAGTTTTCAGCGTCTCAACAGTCTATCTCGTGTAAACCTATAATGTAACCAACTATAGGAGTTTATCTTGTAATTTATAATATAATTAATTGTTGATATCCTATAGGAATTCTACCATTCGGACATGTTGATATAATATAATATATAAATAAAATGTTACGTTGATGTTGTACTGTACTTTGTAACTTGTTGTGTGAACAGTGTGGATAAATTGCTGTATTTTTATAGTCCTAAGACTACATTGTTCTCTCGGATAATGTCGTTAATTGAAGCTGTACCAATACTTTCCATTCACAAAAAAAACATGCATTATTTAAACATATTAGTAGCTTGAAAACAGTTTAAATCGATGTTTTTACTTTTTACATCTTTTATTTGTATTTTGTTACAGAGATATCCGTCTAAGGTTGGATTGCTGAAAGCTCTATTGGAAATTTAGTAGTTTTTCAAGGTTTACTTTGTTTTCAAGACTTGGAGTGGTTCAAACCCACCCGACATGTTGCCTACTGGCCAGTACCTCTGGGAATGTACATACAATCAGAGTATTGGGCGTGTCTTTTTCTAATTGGCTCGCTTCCAGCATTAAGACATTAAAAAGAATTGCAGCAAAATTATTCATGCCAGTTGACAAGACATTATCTGAACGAACACCATACAGGCAGGCCTCATTAAATTTTATTTTATTCATACAGCGTGTTGCCTTTAAGAGATTAAGCACTAAATAAAGTGAATTGGCGGGAATAAATTGTTCATTTTATATTGATTGAAGCGGCATATCGTTTAACAACCGAGTTACCAACACCACATTATAATAAGATTACAATTCACACCATTGGCTATGTGTTTCAAGGGAGGTATAAAACTTGTATCAGTTACGTTAATGAATTATATAAATTTGGATAGTTTTATGCTTTATGTAGATCTACGATTTACTAAAGTAGACATAAAAAACGGGTATTATTTAAGTTATAAATTAAACTAAATAACATTAATATTAACAAGAAACACATAGTCCAATGGTGCTGGATAGTACAAAATTATAATGAAAAAAAAATACTATTTGTTTTTTTTTAAGTTTAATTTATTATTGTAACATAGCGACAGCGGAGTATGGTTCCGACATAATTATCACCTGGTTAATATTATAGTAATATGTATTGGATACTGACATTCTACGAATTAGTTAAAAATAAATTGCATAGTAAGCGTATTAGTTTTGTAATAATAAATTAGTGTTTGCAATCCGGAAGAAGTGTTATTGGCTCTCTTGTTTTGAGCAGTTAAAGTTGGGCGATAAAAGTATTATTTATCTTGGGTAAGTTAGTTTTGATATGCCAATGATTTATACAAAAAATATCTGTCTTATATTATCCTACAATATCCTATGTGTTACAAGGTATATATAAGATGGATAAATATTAAATGAGTGATCACATCATATGGAGACAACATACGCTAAAAAATTTTTTTGCAGTTTATTTCAAAAGTGCAAGTTGAGCTTGTAACTATTACCTCGTAACTATTACCTGATCAGGTATAATAATATTACACCTTGCCATGTTGCGAAAAATATATAAATTATTTTTTTACTGGCAATATAGTGGACATAGTCGGCGTCATGTTTGTGCAAGCCAATGAGCTTGAGAATTCTTCACATGAACATTAATTCGAGGTGTTTATGTCCCTGTTCAGGAATATGTTCAGTGTATTGTCCTTTTGTTATGGTTTAAATTTATAAAGAAACGAAATAAAAGTTTAGAGCTGTTTTGTTTGCAGTAATAGAGGCATATAATATTGACAAATTGATATATGTGTTGACAAGTTTTTATATAATTTTAAGGATTGGCCAGAGCATGCTGATATTGGATAGCATTTAGTAGCATGAAACATTACGATTATTGTGTAGAAAGAATTTGGTTTTAGTGGGATATGATTCTAGATTCAAACCGCCCTCATTGATATTATATTGTTAGAATGTTGGCTTTTTAAAAATGTATATTAACGAATTATTTTAAAGGAAATATTTAGCAATCATGATATTATGTAGGAAGGCGTGTACGGACGGACGAACGGCGTAAGCTTTTAGGTAGGATTTGAACGAGAATGGCGATTGTAAATCTGTTTAATGAATTTTTGTTGAAATCATGTTCATGGGCGTAGCAAGCGAAAAAACTAATGGGCTCGTAAGACGCTTCGTTATAAATTTGTTAGCCGCTGACGGCGGGAGTGTTTAGCTCTAGAACGCTGCAATGCTAATTGGCTGGTAATTTAGCTCTTTTGGACCAGAATATTACAGAATAAAATAGCAATTATAGTATAATTTAAAATTAAAGAGACCAGTATCTTCTTTTCTATTTATAACGCCGCTCGAAACAAACAAATAATTTAATCAACTATAATGTATAAATAGCACTATTGTATCTAATATTATTCATGTAATATTATTACTGCTCTGTTCATGTCTGTGTCGATGGGCTGCGACAGAGAAATTCGGCTAAATAGTTGATTTGCCGCCAGCGTGCATACCAACAGGGAAAAAACAAATTTCAACACAGCTTTAATGTACCAACATTATGTTAATAATATATTGTTTTATATCTCATTAATTCATCCAGCTACCTACTTTCAGGAATGACATTGTGATGACGTTGCGAGCCATACATCCGTTTGATATTAGATAGTTTTGTTGTCCAATGTAATTAGTCGTCATAAATAGGTGAATTTCTTATGTAAATAAAACAAATAAAGGATTCCTTTATAGTAACAAAATAGTTTTATTTAAATAACTCATTTACAGGACATTGAGATCAATACATTTAAGGTAAGTAACAGTAATATGAACCTCAACTTTACGAACAGAAAATACATATTTAAGTTGTATTTATATTTGTTTGCAACAATCCGCACACGTGGAACTTGTTTTGGTATGGACCCACCACCCTCCCTTATCTCTCTGAGTAGGTATATACCATAACAACTTATTACAATAGTACACGACACGTGTTTCGCCCCAACACGGAGCATCATCAGGTGATGTGGACTCTACAACGGTTGGTTGCTGAGATTGACTCAGAAAACAAGTTCCACGTGTGCGGATTGTTGCAAACAAATATAAATACAACTTAAATAACAATGGATTTCCGCAAAGTAACGCCTGATACAATATATTATAGAAAATACATATACTGTTAAGAATATAAAAAATAAAAATATTAATTATAATCCCATAAACTATGTTACACATCACATAGGAACACAAATACACAATGTTACAATACATAACTAATCTTCACTACCGGTTGTGTGGTGTGTAGGTCAGGATATAGTCTAAATTCATTTTTCCTTCTAAATGTTTTGCTTTCAACATCTTTGGTGTAAGCTGGAAAAGTTATAATAGTAAGAATTTCGCCTTAGATTGATCATTGTGTATTGTAAATATTCCTGACTTGCCAAAATTTGTGTGTTGAAGCAACTGTTGATTGGCCCAAATTTTAATCTGTCATTAGATAGATAGTCATTAGTTATAGTCCAGCGGCTCAGAATTAGGCCTCTTACTTGAGAGGTCCGGGTTTGAATCCCACTAGCACGCACCAATTACTTTCTTACAAAAAAGTTAAATGCTATTTATGTATAAAATTAAATATCACTTGTTATAACTTGAAGGAAAACATCGTGGGGAAACCTGCACACCTGAGAATGCACAAATAAAAGTTCTCAAAGGCATGTGTAGTCCAACAACCTCCACTAGCCCAGCGCGGTGGACGGCGGCCTACATCCCTCATTGTGAGTGGAGACCCGACCCGGTAGTGGGTCATTATAGGTCGGTGTCAGTAGCCCATTGTTACTGACACCTGTTGTGTGGTGTGTGAGACAGGATATAGTCTACATTCATCTTTCCCTCAAAACGTTCAAGTAATTATATGGTAAAACCGTTATTATCTATGGTCTGGATAGCATTACAATTGAAAGGAGGGTCCAAAGATCTGAACATGTTAACTCACCAAAGCCGCATCATGTTTGAAGGCTGCTGTCTGACATGCGATGTGACCGTCAACAGCTCGCAACCCGTAGTGGAGCAGTGTGGCGCTCGCGGTCACTTCGTCTAGTCGTAACCATGTGTTGAGGACATCTAGCGGCACCCTCAGGACCTTGCTGCTGTATGCTGTGTTTATTATTTGTAAACCGGACCTGGAAACCAAATTTATTTTTAGGCTACATTACATCCAACAAGTGAACTTGGGCCAGACCCCGAAACCAAACCAATGGAGTATAAGTATGTATTAGAAAATACATATCTTTCATAACATATTTTATGGCAAAAGTAACCAAAAGGTACCTTTGTATCCTTGGCAGGAACAGCGCAACTGCGCAGAACAGTAGCGGGCACAGGCTATCCATGGATCTGCATACTCTGACAAAATTATTTTGTAAACTCGCCACTGCAATTTTGTATGCTTGTAGCACTACTGGCAAACTGAAATTAAGTGTTCAGTATTTGTAAGCTATTTCATGTCACATCAATAATTCTTAATAATAATATATCTTGTATAGAAATTTCAAATTGAAATAAGCAGAACCTGTGTACCAATGTCTCTTGTATTTATTTTTATTGAATTGTGTGTTGTGTACAGAAATATTAAATAAATGAATAATATAAATACAAAAGTTTATGAAGATTGATGGATGGATGTTACTTACTCTTATAAAAAAAACCTGCTGGATTGGATGAAATTTTGCGTACAGATAGTTCTCAAAACATATAATTCTCTTACTAATATAGCAATAGTAAGTTCTCCTAATACAATCCTTTTTTTGGACCAAATTCTAGTCTATGGGGCCAGTCACAAATAGGTTTCTATTTGTCACTCTTCATAGACTAGAATTTAGTATGACATGATTATGTTCAAACACTTACCGTCTTATATTATCATTTAACTGTTGAAGCCGCCACATAGGGGATTCCTCAAACAAGTTTGTCAGCACATATAAAGCTTCCATCAGGCCCCTGTCAAGCCCCTGACCTCTATCCAAGTTACATGTGTACATACTACTGACGATGTCGTCCAAATCGCCAGTTTTTCTCCTATCCAGCTCATCATAGCAGAAGAGGCAGGTTTTGAGACACTCCAATAGAATATTTTTGTTAAGAGTCGGGGAATAGTCGTGCACTGATTCTTCACATAGTCTAAAATAAATTGAAGTCAGTTATGATGTGATTGTCTCTTGATGAACTTTAACATGCAGCTACTATAATGACAAGTTAGACAACAACTAATCCTGACACAGGTATAAGTCAAACAGAAACAGTATGAATAAATTTCTATTACTCCCAATAGTGTGAATGGTGACAATGTCATGTTTTTTTAAATAAATTAGCTTGCAGAAATTTAACATCAAAAACATTATAACATTAAAGATATTGGTGTGTGCTATATCATAGATTGATATGACACAGCAGCCATGGAAGGCTTTTATGTTTCTGTACTTACAAATATCCATAGTAAGTGTGGAACCTGATCATAGGTTCCAATAAAATAATTCTCAGCTTGGGGTAGAGATCCTGAATGATCATGTCTTGCCTCACTGCGCGGAGGCGGTCTGCCACAAAGTTGTATATCACTAGCTGGCTCACATCTGTTCTTAGTGCAACTCTAAAAATAATTTTAATACAATAAGTAATGACTGTTTGTAAACCTTTATTGACCCACAGTGTGACACAAAAGGAGTTTATTATAAGATGGCCTTAGACTAGTTTTTGATATTAATATTGTAAGACACGCATATAATTTGTGTGTGCCAGTGGTATTTGAACCTGGACATCTCGAGTAATAGATCATTCTAAGCCACTGGGAAAACACTGGGCTACATAGATATGAAAGATGCCTTAGAATTGAAATGTAATGGTTTGTGAACCTAAAGAATAACTACAGATTAAATTTGAAGCATTGCTTGTATTTTAATTGTTAATTTATGTTATTTATTGATATAATATTATAGCCACATTAATATCACAGATAACTTGTCCAATTTTTTAATACACCTTTTTAAGAAATTTTTCGGCCACTACAAATACAATAGAATACATATTTCATTACCAGAATAAATACTTACTCAAACAACAAATATTCCACAGTCTCCTTGAGTGCATGGAACGGGCGCAGGTTGCAGGCCACAGCCAAGTTGGTGTCGGCAGCCGGTCTGCTGTAGCTCTTCACCAGCTTGTGCTTCCCTTCCACCACTTCCAAGATGTGGACCATGTTTTCTTTTACCCGTCTGTTATAAGTAAAAGAAAATATAGATGTTAAAGCCAAGAGACTACCAAGACAAGAGAATACATGTTACTATTACATATCACATTCAAAAGATATGACTACTATCACTACAAAGTCACAGTCAAAAGCTTGCTTTAATTATCAGGTGCAATGTATGCACACTAAATGAAATTCAGTCATACAAATGAAAGCGTGCTGTGCTTCAATCTTTTAGGGTCTGATTGCACACATTTTTTTCTGATATCTTGGAGGTTGTAAGGAAATACCCTAAAGTAATAATTCAAATAAAAGGAAGTTTTTAAGAAACTACTTGCAATTTAACCTCTCCCTCAGGGCACATAGAATAACATGTCCCTTCGACAGCCGTACTAGTCTCTTCTGGACTGTTTTTACAGTTACTTCGGTAGAAATCTATGTATGATTTACTCTGCTTCACATTTTTCGCCATGGTTCTTACAGAAAAAGCCTTCTTAATAAATTTTAATAATATTTCTCACGTTTCTCTCTCAAAGTTTGTTTACAATTTATTTGTCCAATGTCCAGGAACCAGGAAGGAACACAAATAATAAATGTCAATGTCAACTGATTGTCAAAATTATCTCTTTCTTTTGCTATGGCATCATGGTCTATTAGCCAATTTTGACAGATTTAAAAAATCTCGCTCATATAAGCTGCGAGTTTGATGACGATTTACATTTAGAGTGTAGGTATTTTTTATGAAATTCGCGTGACGCTTGTAGACGCGATGCATATACAGCATTAGAGACTAGCAAATGAATTCGCGTGGCGAATTCGCTCGGACAAAGGTCTTGCTTGATTCTTTGGAAATAAATCAATAATAATAGTCAAAAGTATTTATTAAAGACAAAACAACTTTTAAATAGCAATAATTTTAGCTTTTAGTTCGTTGAGTTCTTTTGCGTGCATCCATTTGATTCCCGTCGCAGAAGCAGAACTAGATGGTCTTGAAATACACCTGCAAATTAGTGCAAATGAATGATAAATGCAAGTAGCAAATCCATAACATTCAATAATCATTATGACCGTCTTAATAGAACCGACAACTCCAATTTCAATTGCGTCGTATTTTATTTGTTGAGGCAATTTAGATAGGAATTTGAGTAAATTTCGATTCAAAAGTAATTTAACATTTTTCTTGCTACTATTTAAAATCTTATGCATACTTCTTGCTTTTCAAACAAATCTTAACTTTCGCCTAACCTATACCTACATTTGGTTAAGCTTTGCTTTGACGGAACTTACTCAATTTTCTTTCCAATCAGGTTCTCAATTCTGACTTTGGCAAAGAGCCAGGGCCCCTGGTTCTTGTGTTCCTCCTGACAGAAGGCGACCCTCGCCTTCTCATATCTGCAGAACTCCTTCAGCACCAAGTCGTAGGGGAACGGATACAGTTGCTCGATACGACACACCGCGATCTGGTCCTCAAGTTTCTTCTCCTTCCTCAGCTCGTCGATGGTGATGGCCACTTTGCCGGAGCAGAATATCAGTTTCTTTACAGAGTCCGGTTTTTTACACGCCGGCCCGCTCTCTCTGATCACTCTAGAACAAAAATATGTAAGTAGCTGTAACTACAAGTGGTGCAAAATCATTATTCGACAGAGATCTTTTTTTGATGATGGTCATGGTTTTTGGAGCTCCGGAGGCCTCTCTATGGAGCTATCCAAATACGCTCTGACATGCATACTTTTGCTCAGTGTCATCATAGACATGTCCGCCGCCGATACACTGATGACCTGAAGAAAGGCTTAGAGCCGGGCGGCATGGCGTCTATCCTAATAGACAATGGCGTAACTAAACCATCCGGGGCCCGTGGCTAATTCAATGGATGGCGCCTCAGTACTTTCTTAATTTCTTTTAGTTTTTAACTTTTCGGACTACTGGGCCCGCGGCCTCTCAGTCCGAGGGAGTCCCTTCAGCCCAGGGGCCCGTGGCATTTTGCCAGCCCTGCCACCCTATAGTTTGTCAGTAACCCATTAATGACCCACTACAGGTTCGGGTCTCCTCTCACAATGAGAGGGATGTAGGCCGCCGTCCACCACACTGGCCTACTGCGGGTTGGTGGACTTCACATGCCTTTGAGAACATTTTTTTGAACACAGGCATGCAGGTTTCCTCATGTTTTCCTTCACCGTAACAGCAGGTGATATTTAATTTTATAAAGCGCACATAACTTTTTTGCAGTCATTGGTGCGTGCCCACTGGAATTCGAACGAATTGAGAGGTCGAATTCTTAGCCACTGGGCTATCGCCGCTTCAGTTACGCCACTGCTAATAGACGAATATCCTAATGGTCGTCCCCTAGCAGGCCCACGTGAAGGAAACGACTATAAAGGAAAGACATGTAGAGAAGAATGATGATAAAATTAAATACCAGCTGTGCACAAACGTTACCAACCTCTGGAAGGAAGTCCCCGGCAGGAAGTCCTTGAACGGCGACCTGTAGAAGGGGTGCTTGAGGCCGATCTTGGGCGTCATCAGGATGACGGGCTTGCGGAAGGGCAGCGCGATCTGACGCCGCATCAGGTGGAAGTAGTTGGCGGGGGACGTCACGTTCGCCACTATCCAGTTCGCGGCTCGGAGCTGCTTCACTGTTGGTTGCAAATATGTATATAGATACTCGTAACGTTCTTTTATATCTACAGACGTGGAACGTGTCAGACATGCGCCGTGGCAGACAATGGTTTTAGGCAGTATTCAATTTACTCGAAGATGTTCGAGCAGACACGAGCCGCAGCAAAACTAGTGCGGTTTTGTTTGAGCGGGCGAGCGTTATGTTAATTTTTGTTTGGCTCGATTTTGTTTTCCTAGCGACGTCTTTCAAAGCCCAGCCTAACGATATCGGTGATGTGATTACTTTTATCTGTGTGGTGGCGTCACGTGCTAAGTGCTGCACACCCTAAGTGCTGGTAGATGTGAATAGAGCTTTATTAGTTAACCACACGAACACACTAGCTAAGGACCTACTTGGCTATATTTACTCACATGCCATATTTGGATCATCGAGATCGGGTAACTTGTCCTCGTCATCGTCAGCCTGTTGCAAGTATCTTTCTACGCGCGCCGACGAATGTTCTGGGCCCTTTGAATCAAAGAGAGCGATCAAATTCCAATACGAGTTTCGTGACCGTACCTACTCATGAATACTAAGGGCATCTGCTCATTATATTGTGAGCATCGGCTGCCTCGGAAATGGCCGATTTCCATTGCTGTCGGCCTGTCGTATATGCCTTCATCTTCGTCTTATCGACATTCAGGAGTCGCGCAGCTTACATGCAGTAGCGTGCAGCAAAAAACGGCACGCGCTGCTGCGTTTTTTGTAGTATGGAAGTCGGCTACGTCTGAGCAGCACGACCGGAAGATCGTTCCAAATGTTGGGTGTACGAGGCACGTGGTACAGGGCCTGATCTATGAGGGGAGGGAGCCGCCCTTGAGGACCTGGACTTCTCATGTCTTAACGTCAAGTTCAGGAAAAAAGTTGTTCTCAAAGGCATGTGAAATCCACCAACACTCACCAGGCTAGCGTGGTGAATTAAGGGCTGCATCCTTCTAATTGTGAGAGGAGACGCGACCCTGTAGTGGGTTACTAATGTGTTACTGACAAAAGCTATTAGAACTCACCGCTCCATCGATCCCGTGCGGCAGCTGGACCACCAAGCCGGACTGGCACACCCACTTGCTCTCGCCGTTCGCGATGAACGTGTCGAACACCGGTTGCGCGGTGTCCGCGAAGTCGCCGTACTGCGCCTCCCATATCGTCAACAAGTATGGGCTCGAGTAGGAGTAGCCCACTTCGAAGCCGAGTATACCTGCAAGTAGTGGGCATTTTAGAATGGGTTCCACGCAAGGGTACCACTACCAAACGGATTTCACAAACCACTTTAAGGCTTAAAATGAATATGGAAGGAGAACGCGTGAAAACGTCACAATGCGTGCTGAAACTTGGTGTATCCACGAGTACTAATCATATTATTATTGAAGACCAATCCACATCTCTTCACAAAACCACTTCCATGATACATGAAGTGTATTGGGGCATGAAGTGTAAATAAGAAGAATATTAAGTATAAAACATCTCAAATCTTAAAATAGCTAAAGGAAGAGATCAGGGAAACAGGTTTAGGATCTACGTCAAAAATGTCAATTCCACAACGAAATGAACTTATTAATATATTGATGTTATTTTGTGGTACGCAGACCACTAGCTGGATATACCTAAAGAAACATTATGTAGCCAATATACACAAATCCAACTGACCGAGACTACAGTCAGTACCCATTAATGATGATGATGATGAATGCAGCGGTGATAGCCCAGTGGCTTAGAATTCGACCTCGAATCGAGGATCCGGGTTCGAATCCCAGTGGCTTTGTAATAAAAGTTATGTGCGATTTATGAAATTAAATATCACCTGCTGTTACGGTGAAGGAAAACATCGTGAGGAAACCTGCATGCCTGAGAGTTCACAAAAAAAATGTTCTCAAAGGCATGCGAAGTCCACCAACCCGCAGTAGTGTAGCGTGGTGGACGGCGGCCTACATCCTTCTCATTGTGAGAGGAGACCCGACCCTGTAGTGGGTCATTAATGGGTAGACTACAGTAACTTACCAAATTCTGATAGCGAGCTGTTGTGTAGACTGTACTGTGCTTGGTCCGGGTACAGAGTGTCCAGCACCCTATACGTAGCGCCGTCGACACCCTGGTGGTGGTATACGTGATGCCTGCACATCAATGATTTCGTTGATTAAGTCCATCTGTTCCACAGATGCTGCCATTAACAGAAGGAGTGGAGAAGTTTGTTTTATCTACGAGTTTTGTCAAAGTAAACAACTGTACGATATAAAATTAAATTCCTATCACCTGCTGCTGTAACAGTGAAGGAAAACATCGCGGGGAAATCTGCTACACTAGGAATTTTCCATGTTCAAAAAGGTAAGTCAACTCTCGCACACGGCGACGTATCGTAGTTAATCGTAACGTGTAGGAGTTCTTTAGTCCTTTAGTCCTTTAGTCCACCAACCGGAATTAGGCCTGCGTGGTGGACTTAGACCTACATCCTTCTTATTGTGAGAGGAGACTCGTCTTGCAGTGGGTCACTAACTTGCTTTGATATTGATTTTTGGCTTACCTATGAGCCATGGTACCTCTCTCCACGTCTTCACCTGTGAAACGAATGTGAATCTTGTCACGCAACAGTGAGCCATACGCTAACGCCTCTCCCATCGCCCAATCTGCCATTCCTTCTTTCACCTGAATAATAGGATTGTGACCTCAGAAGGGAGATACCTACTTATATTGAACTGTCAAAATTGCAATATAACAATATTGCTTCGCTATTAAATAATAAATTTTTCATCTTTACGTTCCACATTGAGGTCCAGAGAAATCGAAAATATTTCGTAGACCAACAAAAGATTTCAATACGAAATTCAAATGACTGCCATTTCAAAAGGAGGGGGCCTCCAGTATTTGTCGGTGTGTTTAGTAGATGAAATTAGATCTATTTGATGACTCAAACTTATCGCTAATTCGAAACCAACCCCACCGTATCTAGCTTTTGTGCGAGTAACTACGAGTAATACGGTAATAAGGTATACTCGCCATTTTTTCTCTATTTGCCAATATTCTGTTCACACCCTTGTGGACCTCAAACGCCCACGGCTCTGGAGGCTTGCAGAAGTGCTTCGAGATCGTCGATATCGTTGTTTCGCTTATACCAGTGTCTTTTATCTGTGGAGAACAGCTATTTGTTATGAAGTACCCCAAAGAACCATCTCCCTGTTAGCAGCATGGGCAAGGAAATTGCGTGAAGCAATTTAAAACGCTTATTGTCTCCTCTGATCCTCCTCCTCCTCTGGTCCTCCTGCTGATCATAGGCTTTTCCCAAAGCGCGCCACTGAGTCCGATCTTTGGCTCCCATCTAGTTACTTCTAGTAGGCCTGGCCCACTCCCCGTGTAGGTATCAAAAATGTACCTACGTACAGCGGCACATCCGAGTTGGCTAGTGAGTGGGGGAAAGGAAAGTGGAATAGGTAAGATTAACGCGCTAGAAAGAGACGCATCAGGTAGCGGGAAAGTGGAAAAGGTAAGACTTATGCGCAAAACGGAGCATCATCAGGTGATGTGGACTCTACAACGGTTGGTTGCTGAGTATTTGGGGCGAAATACGTGTCGTGTACTATTGGAATAAGTTGTTATGGTATATACCTACTCAGAGAGATAAGTGAGGGTGGTGGGTCCATACCAAAACAAGTTCCACGTGTGCGGATTGTTGCAAACAAATATAAATACAACTTAAATATCTAACTAATCTTTATAAAATTAAATATCACCTGCTGTTACGGTGAAGGAAAACATCGTGAGGAAACCTGCATGCCTGAGAGTTCAAAAAAAAAAATGTTCTCAAAGGCATGCGAAGTCCACCAACCCGCAGTAGTGGTGCTTGGTGGACGGCGGCCTACATCCCTCTCATTGTGAGAGGAGACCCGACCCTGTAGTGGGTCATTAATGGGTTACTGACAAATAGCTACCTTGTTGGGGTCGGTGGCCTCGAAGAAGCCAGTCCAGGGCGTGTCGATCCAGTCCATGATGCTGAGCTTGGTGACCTTCTTGGCGAGCTCGAAGTGCTTGTTCAGCGTGTCCATGTACTCCTTCTCCCAGCCCTTGATGTCGGCGTCGGTGACCACGCCCTCGGCTTTCAGCTTCGCGCCGTATAACTGGTCGACTGTCGAGGTATTTCAAGTCAATTAAATGCCTGCTCGGTCGCTGAAAACCGAAGCGTCTGGTTTCGTCGTCAACGAAATTATAGGTGATCGAAAATGGCCTTAATTGCTTCGAGAAAATGATGGTACGGCTACTTTTCTGCTTGACTTGGCGGATTTAAAAGAGTGACTCTGTTTTGGGTGTGAAGGAAGTTTCGATAGCGATTGCGTACTCTATACGTAAAGAACGGTACAGACATGGCCTAATCCAGCTATTTTGTTGCTGCAGTTACTCTCGTATAGTCTCGTACTCTCATAAATGTTTATCATCACCTATTGATGCGAGCAACACCAGGGGAGTTGGCTCACTCAGTTGCACCACTCTGGAGTGAGGCTTTGAAGGAGAGTTCTTTGTTTGAACCTTCTCTTCTTGCCTATCTATCTTCAATCTTCATGCTTCGAATCTCCGTACCTACCGGTGTTGGTCTGTTCTGTGTTCCAATCTTACCACTCTTCATGCTCCAGCCAAAGTGTCCATATCAAAGGATTCGCTTTCTGACGCTGCTTTTGAAGGTGCATATAAATCCTGGTCAGGCTACACCACTAATACTTTGGGATACTACCTACCTACTTACGAACGCTTTTCAATTGGCGACCCAAGTGGCGCAGTGGTTAAGACACAGGTGCGCTGCGCGGAAGGTCCTGGGTTCGATTCCCAGCAGAGTAGAGATTTGAATGATGAATTTGAATTTCTGTTTCTGGTCTGGGTGTGTTGTGTTCCTGTCTTGTGTGTGTCCATGGCGCCCACGACACAGGGAATCCTAGTGTGGGGCTATGAGTGTGAAGCGTTATTTATTTATTATTTAGCGTTAATTTTGCAATTTTACCACCCCCCATCTTTGTCGTCGGTTTTCCGTTCTGAAAGATTCAGAACTTGTCTTCATGCTTCGAATCTCCGTACCTACTGGTGGTGGTGTCCGTGATGTCTGTTCTGTGTTCCAATCTCACCGGTGTTCATGCTGCGTATCTTCTTGTACATGAAGGGTTGCGTGAACATCGGCTCGTCCTCCTCGCTGTGGCCGAAGCGCCGGTAGCAGCACAGGTCCAGCACCACGTCCTTCTTGAACTTGCAGCGGTACTCGATCGCGATGCGGGCGACGTGCGCCACCGCTTCCGCGTCGTCGCCGTTCACGTGGAGGACGGGCGCGTCCACGCATTTCGCCACGTCTGGCGAGAGGAGGTACACAAAGAAAATAATAAATATGTAGTTGGCGCTGCCTGTACTACCTCTTCAGGTAAGTGTGGGTCTAATAGGTGAAATCAAGAATCGCTGACTGACTAACAGAATTTGTCTCTAGTGTAAAAAAGTTTGACGAGAATGTGAAGAGAACGTCAATTGGAACGAGTGCTAGACTCGTTCTTGATACAAATCCCTTGCTAAATAAATATGTAACGGGGAAACCATCTTTACCATATCATTTACATGCATACATCTTTAACTAGCCAATCTTACGATCAGTGCTAGATCTAGCCCTAGCTCTTTAAATAAAAAAACTATTCGCATTGCCAGGTTTGTGTTGCAAAGTGCACTCTGTACTGCATAAAAACACTAGCTCACGATCTTTCCTTTAAAACTCTGCGCCTTCTTGCCATGTTCGTGGTGTATAGTGAGTGACACACTGTACGGGACTCTGCAGAACAACCCTGACGATTTAAACATAGGAACGAACTATACCTACCTGAGCAATAAGGCGAGCTCCTGGCGAACCTTGGGTCGGTGGTGTAACCAATCTGGTTGTTGCACACGATGTGTATGGACCCGTGCGTGGTGAAGGCGGGCAGGTCGCCTAGGTGCATCGTCTCGTACACCACACCCTGGCCCGCGAATGCTGCGTCACCGTGCATGATAATTGCCATCACCTGATCAACATTAGGGAGATTTATTCACTGAGAAAGCGAGGATGATCATTACGAGAAAATTACTCTCTCAGCCTGGTTCCAAGTCTTTCGTTACGAAGCTGGCGTTATATAAATAAACCAGATTCTAGAGGACGTTGAATTCGAAACACGACGAATACGGAACAAACGTTTTTAAATAGTTTAGTTGGAGCCCTAGTTTATTCCTTGGGCCAGGGCCTTTGCTTACCTAGACACGCTACTGTTAAGAACAACACAACACAACACCGGTAAAGTTATGGGTGTTTTTTCAAATACCCTCATTTTAGCTCAGGCATGGTCCCAAACTCATGGTGCAAACTGTATCTGGATGTTTTGGGTCCCAAGGCTATGGGCGGGACTGGCTCTTTTTTATAGTAATTCTCGATCACCTTTAAAACAATTTCTAGAACATGCTGCTTTTACGACGGGATAAAAGGGATAAAAGCTTTAAGGTACCCCGGACTAATTACTCCATTAACTTTAAAACAAATTCTAGAACACAACACTTTACGGGTGGCTAAGAGACTGGCAGCAAGGTTCGAGAACCTTTCTTTTTCCATCAAGTTCACCTTATCACCATTGTTGTCTCCTTTCCAATGCTGTTCAGCGCGCGCCTTGCCGACCACGACGGGCGACACCACCTCCAGGTGGGAGGGGTTGCAGCTCATCGACACCTTGATGTATTTGTTCGTCTTCCTGATGAACCGGTGGATGTACGTGCCGAGATGGTACTTTATGTCTCCTGAACCCTGGTTCGAGAGAAGTAGAATACCATCTATAAATAAACATCTCTTGACACTCATAGCTGTACAATATGTGTGTGACCTGTGGGTGCGTCGAACACACATTCAGACGGAGAGCCAGACTAGAACAGAAACTCATCATTAACATTTCTGCTGTGCCGGGAATCGAACCCAGGACCCTATGAAAATCGCATCAGCCTGAAAACTTTCAACATTTTGATCAGACAGCACGCCTTGTGAATGTTTCTCGTTAGAGTACTCTAACGTCAGAGTCAGAGTAATTCGGCTTTTGGGTCAGTCAAACACAAAAAACAATCCTACTCGTAAAGTTAAAGAATTTCAAATATCTTAATTAGAGCTTGAAAGGGGCAAATTATCGTGGCTTTTTAGCCGTAGGCTATAGATTGAGGGGTTGGGATTTAGAATTGGATGGGTAAAGGAGATTGTTGAAATTACCGGTTCCTTGGGTTCCATGGGCTTGAATTGAGCGAAAATATCCGTCAGTTGTTTTCGGCAGACGTTCACCAACATGTTGAGACGCCCTGTTAAACAAAAATATATCTCAGCCATAACGTCAAGATAAACATCGGAATAAATATTACCTAATTCCTTAAGGACTTACGAATATGAATAGAAATTTTGATTACCTAACTAGAATTTAAGAATAAAATGAGGTCTTGTCGAAAATTTCAGGAAAAAGGAACTTCTTTCGCTTTCAATTAAACTATCGTAAGATAGTGATAGCCGTACTTAAATTAGCTTTGTTACCTGATAGCCAAACTACGGTAGGTTATCGTTGTATTTCGGCTGGGGAGGAACGGTCGCCGGAGATACTTATTGGATCTATTTGAGGCGATCATCTTAATCCTCGCGAGTAGCAAAGCACCCACATACAACCTCAAACAGGACTTCTCTCTTTGAGCTTGGCTGGAAATTTTCAATGGGTTCAACATCAGGTGGCATGCACTAGGCATTGATACTCATACAGTTATTTTATTTTTATTAATTCTGGTCATAGGCACTTAGGATTAAATCTGTCACCTCGATGCTGCATAGCCATGACGATGGACTCCACGCCGAGCTCGGTGCTGGTGTCCACGATCTCCTCCAGCATCACGATCATGGACTCGCCACCCTCCAGCCCGAACCGCTTCTCCGCCGGCCACTTGGTTGCGAAGTACTTCTCTAGACTGTTGCGACAATTTACAAGCGTGAACTTATCAAGCAATCAGATTCGCGGCGATGGAGCTATTTGCTACCAACAGTGTTCCTGAGGAGAGTAGGAGAGGCACTGTAGGGCGCCCGCTTCTTACCACCACAACCCTAACCCGTCGTGAAGCAGCATGTTCTTCATACCTACTGTTTCGGTTGGGGAGGCGTCATTGCCAGAGATACTTTAGATGAGCGAAGATCTTAGCCCTCATGACATCTGTTGACGTTAGTGTTCATAGGCTGTTCAACATCAAGTGCCCTGACGCTAGTAGCACACCTCCGCCACGAAATCGCGGCGAATTCACTAAAAAAACTGAAAACTTCACCAGCTCCTAGCATATTTTCCAACTTTAACCAAGTGCGTGCCTGAGAGTTCCCAAAAAAATGTTCTCAAAGGCTTGTGAAGTCTACCAACCCGCAGTAGGCCAGCGTGGTGGACGGCGGCCTACATCCCTCTCATCGTGAGAGGAGACCCGACCCTGTAGTGGGTCATTAATGGGTTACTGACCACCAAGTGCCTAAACCACTTACAACACAGCCTTCGTCAGCCGCCGCATGATGAGCCTCTTCTCCTCCGTCGACTTGTCCAACGCGCCCGGCGTCTCCATCCGCTCCCGTATGAACTGCACGCAGTCGAGGTCGTACAGATGCATGTATTCCACGCCGATAGAACCGCAGTACACCGTCTCCAGACGCTGGATGATCTCCCTGCAATTGACGAATTCACAGGGCAATAGTACACAGAGATCAATGTGGTTCCAGGGCACAATGCGCAAGGTGGGACCAGGGGGGCCACTCTCTAAGCACTAAACTCGAAGTTTCGGCCGAAGTTTCGGCATTTCCTACTCTGTATCACTTACGAATGCTCATTTCTGTATACCATTCACACTCGTAAGGCTTAAGTCAAATATCGTGACAGTCTATTGTGTGCCTTATAGAATAGACATTAAAGTTCCTTGTCCTGCCGAGTTCATAAAATGACATACGGTTTGATGACACACGATATCGGCACGAAAGAATGGTCATACAGAATCGGGGCCCAGTGCGTTTTTTCATTGTTTCCTTTGAAAATCCCAGAGCCTTGCTAAATGCGCTGGATGAATACCAGTGGGTTTTAGAAGGTAAGAATCCTTAAATTAAACTAACGCTGACGAAGTAACGGGCATAAGCTATAAAATAAAATTACCAGTAGGTATAGTATTACCTTAAAGACAACGATTCCTCCTTACCACCGATGAAGGTTCTGTCAGGTAATTTGAAGACCATGTCCATGTGTTTTTCACCTAGAATAGTGAACTCATCACAATGGGATGGAATTAACTAGATTTCCAAGCTTTAAGCATGAGGAATAACTAAAGCACCCTCTGATAGAGGAACCATTGGCTACATATGTATATCTGAAGATACTCCTTGGCGCTTGGCCAGTCGTAAAAGTAATTTACTGTAGAAAGGAGTTTGGAGCTCGTAGGCAGTTGCTGCAGATGGCTGAAGCTACGCCCTTCGCGGTCAATTTAAGAGCTAGGACTGGCTGGCGCAGAGAAGAAAACGAATAACACGGATGTTGATGATAAGAACTGTCATTATTGTAATGGACGTAATATAGAAAAGATTCATAAGTTGTTCCTATAATTTCGTTTCATTATCTTAAATTCCTCTTACCGTACCTATATTGCTGCCAAAGTACCGTACCTGGTCTATCTCTGACACGCTGAGAAGTCAACTTTACCTGGAGTGGAGTGTGGTTGCCAAATTATAGACAAAAGGCGACTATTACAGTCCTAGCATTATGTAGCGGTCCTCAGTTCGTTTGCACTCTTGCTTACGTCTATTTAGATAACTTTTTATTATCAAAGAAACTTGAATGTACGAGTATGTATGACATACACAGCACTGTGCCGAGTTCTCTGGCAACGATCCGACACTCCAGCCCCTTTAGATCCAGCGGTGCGTTCTGCTTCTTCAGCAGCCACCTGGCACCTATGGTCAGACTCAGCGGATCCGTCTTGGCTAGGAGGTGCGCTCGTGCCTGGAAATTATCATGAAATTCAAGGTATAGTTACCGTCATGAGTGGTGAGCAGAACTTTCATTGGTCGGTTTGACATTGACTGCGCTGCGGTGCACGCGATTGGTTCGACAAACGTCAGTTCGTCAGTGTGCGTCGTCTATTGGTCCAGCACGTTTTTTCGGCTGCTGTACAGTGGCCGAAAGTATACAATATCCCTACCACCGATAATCTGTGCTCACGACTCATGACGGTTACTATAGACGATCTAAGTGGCGCAGTATTTAAGCCGCTACACTGTTGCGCTGCACAGTGTTCTGGGTTCGTTTCCCAGCGGAACAGAGATTTCCAGAATCCTAATACTAAGCAAGTCAAAAGCTTTTACATTGAACGGATATTGCAGAACTAAATGAAATTGTGTCATTTCGTGGCAATCTTCTTAATGCCAAAGAATAATGCCAATTGCGTTCAAGAGTACCAAATCATGTGAATCATCGGAATTGAAATTGAGATTGTTTTCAAGAGTAAGGCCACAGATACGAGTATCTTCTTACCCCGGTAAATAAGCATGTTCTTCTGACTTGTGTTTCAGTCGGGGAGGAGTGGTTTCCGGAATGTGAGCTACTTTATTTGATACAAATATCTCAGTCCTTGTGAGTCACGCTGGATGTGTATGCGATGACCTATAAAATGCGTTTCTTCCCTATTTGTTGTGTTACATAGATGTCCATGGACTGCAGTAACCACAAAAATAGAAGAGAATAGAATAGAAGATTCTATATGCAATACTCGTGTAGAACTGTGACGTCACAGACCTGATAGCTTCTTATAAGATTCTGGACTGCGAGGTGCAACTTAATTTTCTCTCTTTCCTCTTTTTCGTCAGCTTTCTGTTTAGGCTTCGGTTCTGTAATTAATATTTTCAAAGTTGTTTCTTAAGGATAGGAAGGACGCCGCTTAAGAAACAGAATTATTTATCTTTATCTAGGAATTGATAGTACCTACCGATCTACTACATCGGAAATGTACAAAATTGTTCAAATGGATAACTAAGGGTGCGTCTAGTCTACTGACGTCCACTATTATCTATTCCTTGACTAGTTGGACACACTCACTGACTGTCGTTGGGCTGAATTCGTTCTCCATCTCTTCAATTTTCAGCACTGGACCATTGATGCTTTCGTACAGACCATCCCAAGACTGTTATTGATACAAAATTTTGTCAAATACATAATACCAAAGTTCATGAATTCTATGTCAAAAAACGCTAAAGCCTTAGCAATATCGTTAAGATAAGTTAACTTATAAGTATCAGTGAATGATGAAGCGAAGTATATCAGTGAAGTGAAGGTCTAGAATAGAGGAGTTTTGGACCTTATGTTTTCACGTGGACCATAGACATTAACATACAATCTTAACCAGGATCAAAGTACTGTATTGAGACGATATCTACTCTGGTAACTAAATTAGTTCTGACTATTTTCTTGAATGAATACGGCCTATTAGAGACGGACGTCTAATTTATCACTCGGAATAATGTTGCAAAAGGTTGAACAAATTGAATGGAACACTTGGTGCAATCTATAACTTGAAGAAAACTTTATCCTTACAGAATCTACTTGGCCTTTGGTCTTTGCCCAATCCAAGTACTGGGCTTCTAGAAAATTGGCATTCGTCCCGCTAAGAAAAGACTCCGCTCTCGAAGAGGAGGTCCTTATTATGAATTTATTTAGGCACTGTAACATGCAATCAATATTTGAAGTTAGTAAGTTTTTGAGGCCTGAAGATAAGTAGTGTGGCGATTTCCGCCACTAGTCAAGAGAGGGCGCTACGAGTAACCTGAATCACGCTATCGAAGTTTTCTACGTCACTGGCATTTACTATACAGAACTCCGAGATCAAGCAATCGGAACACGACTGCTAGTCAGATGGGAGATCTTTTTTCGTAAAATTAGACATATCAGGCTACTATTAAGAAGCAGAAAAAATATCCGTGGCAGACTCCTTCGAGCATTTACAAAAACATTATTTTAACATAAAAGAGATAATTAATCTTAAAGCTTATAAAGATTATAAGGGGTAGAATTTGGTACCCAGATAACTTATGATATTAACTAAAACTATTTACTAACTTAAGTCAAGACGGACGAAATAGCGGGTAAAAGTTTACTGGTGCAATATTCACTAATTGTTTAGCTACTTACAATTGCATTGCAAGTTCGAGCAAATTGAACAGTTTTGTAAAACTGGCGAGCTTTAAGTAAAGCCATCGTTACATCCCCTGAAAAATTTCACGCTGGTTAATAAACTTATGTTTAATTAATCAAAATATAATAGAATGATTTTTAAGTAAAATATTAATATAAATAATTTAAAATTGTAAAAATATCTAAGAAAATAATTGGATGACGAAAGTAATATATCAAAAATATTGACACGAAATTGTCAATGTAAAAAAGAAGATTCTTTTAAGATAGAATGAAAAAAGGTTTTATTTTGATATAGGAAAGATGCTAGTTATATAGGTTTTTTTATAGGGATGATGTAGGGCTCCATGGAAAATAGTTCACATGTCAGGTCACCTCAGTGTGAGAACCTCAAAAATAAGATTGAGTTTGTTTGTCTGTTTGAGTATGAGGGATGTTGCTACTCGTAACGAAAATAGCCGCAACAATATTATCTTGGGCTAGCGCCATTTTATCTACCACTATAAAGTAATAATAGTAATTAATTATGTTTTGGCATGAGCACATTTTTTCTATATCTCCTAAAATGAGATTTACTCACTGGAGTTAAAACAAAAAACTTGTTGGGAAAATAAAACAAAACAATTGTAAAAAAATCTTTATTGCAAATTTTACCATATCACAGCATAGATACTCGAACTGAATAGTGAATATTAAAAAATCATTAATAACAACGGAATGAATTATTACACAATAAGACTTGGGGGTATCACATAATATTTCTATCCATCTGTGGTAAGAAGGATGTAGTCCACCATGCTGGCCTAATGCGGGTTGGCGGACTTCACATGCCTTTGAGAGAATTTTTGTGGACCTTACCATATTTTCAAAAGTAAAATTTTACCTTTAAAGCAAGTGATATTTAATTTTATAAATATTTGTATCTACCTAACTAAAATCTCAGTAGGCAGGAAGCACTTTTACATATTTATGTACCGCGTACATAGGAAAACAATCAATATGTAAGATTTAAATCAATTTAAATAAGATAAAAATTATTCTTAATCGATTCGTATCGATTCTATTTGTTTCGTTACAGTTTCTTTCGTTATTTATTTTGTTACAGACAGACGACGCAAACAGGCACACAGGCCACCAGATTGTAATCACCGTCGCCTGTTAAAACGGGCAGTACCAGAGGAGTCGCCAGTGTGTGTTGCCGATTTAACAAATATTTAAGTGATTAAAAATACGAACATATTTTCAATAAATAGTGAAATAGTAAGTAATGAATTGCGTCCACCAACCCGCAGTAGGCCAGCGTGGTGGACTAAGGCCTACATCCCTCTCATTACGAGAAGGAGACCCGACCCTGTAGTGGGTCATTAATGGGTTACTGGCAAGTAATGAATTGATTCAATGAAAACCCTCAAGAAAAATGCATTATTTTGACTTTGTACTGTTAAAAAAATAGGAATGACCGTAATTTTATTCTTACTACAATGATATTGCTTTAAAACTTGATACAGTCACATAATAAAATATATTACATAAATATTTACAATTTATATGACACTAGTTATTAACTCGAGCGTATGAAAATATAAAGTGTTCTCTATAACCAATGTAATAAAGTAGGCAAAGGAGGTATAGGGTGACCCATCAAAAAATAACTTAAAAAAATGATCTTTTTACAAACTACTCGAATACCATTCAAATTGATGAATATCATTCGAATTATGTGGAACCCAAAACGAAATCACATATTGGATAAGCATGGCAAGTATTATACCATCATAATTATACTAAGTCATTATGGATTTTGACACAAATGAAAACCCATTTCTTTTACGGTGGATTTCCATAACATACCGCCAAATATGGATAAGCTCTACTGCTGTTGGTTACTAAGATATCTTTATCCTTTGTTTTGACAGTGTTGCCTGGTAACAAAACCGTAGTGGCACTGTCCACACCCATCGACGGGTGTGGACAGTGCTACTACGGACAGTGCTACTAGATAATAGAAACCGACGCAGGTTTCAATTATCTATCAATCATTCTCATTCAACACTAGCCTTCTTTAAAAATAAAATTAATGTAAGCAATAAAAATCCCGTCTATATTGAGCTTTAATAATATACTATTTCACTCTTACACTATGCTTTTATTGATCTAGTAAGGCATCTGAGAGTTCTTTAAAAGATAAAGTCTGACCAAGAAAATGGTAAACGACCTTTAATGAAACCTCTAAATTATTTTTAAATAGAAACACTTTTTTTTTAATATTGGCATTCACATCTCTTGTGAGTGCGACGTATTTGGCCAACTACGACGTTAATAGCAACACTGGCATCTTTGTTATTGCGTTATGTCAATGTCATTTTGCCAGGTAATGGATATTGACAGTTTTCAAAGTGTTGCTAGTAAAATAAATCAGTTCATGTATTTTCCTCAACAAAGCGAGGTATTTTCTTGGTCAAATATAAATATCATTTAATATCACTTTTAGAATTATATTAAAAAGTACTTGACTTATTAAAGAAGCTTATTAAAAATGCAGTCGACTTAATTGCCTTTTAAATTTTGCGTCTTATTTTATTGCTTTTCTTAATAATAATTTATTTCGACAATTGAATGTTTGCTATTGAATATTGAGAATAATATTGAATCTTCAGTGTTCAATGCGAGTCATTTATCAAGGAAAATAGTACTTACGTGAATTTAATTAACATCTGTGCTTTGAGTGTGAAACTATCGTAAAATTATTCGTACGGTAAAGGTGAGTCATTAGTCAGTCCGTCTGACATCTTCCCATACTAATAGCACACGTTAACTATACGAATACTTGTATTACGATAGTATTCATGCTCGGGGCTCTGTAATACTTAAGTATTGGGGTCCCTTTACACTTTTTTATAAAAAAATTCTCACTCGACACGTCACTTCATCTTAGTATAGATTTTCCAACATTTTGTCTAATCGGTTTTCTTGGCCTTCTTCGCTTTGTCCTTTCCTTTGGGCTTGGACGGGTACACCACGAACAGTGCCAACTGCACCGCACACAACAGGAATGCCACCACGTTTTGGATCTGAAAAGAAATAATAAAGTAATAACGACATAATGCTAACGTCACTGTGGCGAGTATCGGCAGTTGTCAACAGATGGTGCTTGTGTTCCTCTTTTTAATTTTAAATGTGAATTAGTGTAAAACTAGGGGTTGATTCTGTATGACCGTTCAGATTTCGTGCCGATATCGTGTGTCATCCAACCGTATGTCATTTCATGAACTCAAACAAGGAACTTTAATGTGTATTCTATAAGGCACACAATAGATCGTCACGATATTTGACTTTTAAGCCTTTTTTTACTTTTTATCACGGGTAATACACGACATTGCCGCGATACGAGTGTGAATGGTCATACAGAATCAGGACCCCTGAACGCAACACAATCCTTGAGACGGCGAATCCAGCTATAAATTGGTAACGATGGCAATCATTTTAAACGCTAAGTAATCGGTTAAGGTTTAATTGTATGGGAAAAAACGTATTTTGTTAAAAATGAGCTCTATCCTTAAGTTTGCCGTATGTCTTTAGTCATTACTTTCCGGAATTTGTTCGTTATTAGTGACATTATCGAATGGCGTAATAATACAGGATGTGATTTTTCAAAATCAACAGATTCAATTCCTGGCTAGGCATATTGATTTTTCATAAATCCGACGATGCAGTTTTAGATTTCATCAAAATTGGTCCCCAGACTCCTTTCGACAATAGGAGTTTCTGATTAAATAGATACGAAAAGACGATCTTAAGCTACATACACAATCCGATATCTAATCATAAACTGATAAATTTTATCAATTTATGAGCTGGCTAGATGTGTTGATCGATAAAATGATCTCACTCACTACGGGCGTTGGATAAAAATCGATTTTGATAAATTTACCCTAAGTTAATCGTTAAATCATCGAAGATAAATCAATCGTATTATGTGGCTCAAAATTAAGACAGAACATTGGCCTTAGACTGTAATTAAGTTCAGACGACACATTAACACGGCGAAGGCTTAAAAATTATCACAATTATGTAATCTTATCAAGACTTAGTTGCCGGGGAATTAACAATGATAGCATCTCATACTAAAATTGACATTCTGACCAAGAATTTCGCAGCTCACCACACAAAGGAAAATCAGTCAAATACTTTATTTAACCCGCTAGTTCGCATAGAATCGTCGTTGTCATGTTTGGCCATCTTGGCTATCCCATGAAAACACAATGTATATTCACAAGTAGTAGGTAATTAATATTAAATTAGATTATATTCTATTGCATGTTGCATGGTGGCATGCGAAGTCCACCAACCCGCAGTAGGCCAGCGTGGTGGACTAAGGCCTACATCCTTCTCATTGTGAGAGGAGACCCGACCCTGTAGTGGGT
The DNA here is from genome assembly GCA_905147235.1 of Erynnis tages. NCBI lineage: Eukaryota > Metazoa > Arthropoda > Insecta > Lepidoptera > Hesperiidae > Erynnis > Erynnis tages. The sequence continues at coordinate 1,314,245 of LR990074.1, read as the reverse complement.
CATTAATGGGTTACTGACATGACATGACTGCGATAACCAAGTCAAGCGTAAAAAGTTGCGACATCCATGTATGTATCCATATTGGTGTTGATGAGGTTTCCTCTGCCTCTTAATGAGGAAGTTACGCATTTTTTGATACTTTCCCATCCTCTTCCGCTTCCTCTTAATTAAGAGGAATTCATGAGGAATTTTCTTTTCGCATACTCGTAACTCGTAAGTCTCGTAACCAATAGCCGGCTGCAGCAAGCGAGCCGCCTCCTCCCCGCGCCACGTTACAGACAGGAATGAACGTGTCAGCCAACACTCAACAAATAGTTTTGTTTATGGGCCTATTTATTTATTTATATATAGTTTTTACTCTTTTCCCCTTACTCAAACAGTTCCTCTTCCTCTTCCTCATGAATATATCCTCATCCTCTTACTTTGTGCTTGATACTTCCTCATCCTCATAACTCCTTCCCCGCGCCACTTTACAGACAGGAATGAACGTGTCAGTCAACACTCAACAAATAGTTTTGTTTATGGGCCTATTTATTTATTTATATAGTTTTTACTCTTTTCCACTTACTCAAACAGTTCCTCATCCTCTTCCTCAGGAATATATCCTCATCCTCTTACTTTGTGCTTGATACTTCCTTTTCCTCTTCCTCATAACTCCTTCCTCATCAACCCTAAACCATATACGAGTACATATACATACATGGATGTCACAACATTTTACGCGACATGGCAACGAAGACACTGGGTTATAATTACTCACGACAAGGAACTTGTTCTTCAGGATGATGCCGTAGAGAAGCCACATGAAGGTGACGATGGTACCGGAGAAGATCAGCGGGAACGGCAGCCCCTCCGTGCTTTGGTTCTTGATTATGTGTTTCTGGAATGGAGAATATCATCTTTTGTTTACAAATACGTATACCTACCACGCATACATACGTAGACTACTAGAATACTTATAGTCCATTTTTATTCTCTTGTCATATTTGGTAGGCAATCTTAGCATTTCTTTATTTTAATTTGCGATTAAAAAATAATGTAGACACAAAATTATAAATAAATTGTCATTTAATACAGAAACAGATTTCTAGAAACTACAATTTATTTTTTTAAAGCAATTTTAAACTTTATTTCAATAAAAAGTAGTGCCAAGATTGTTTACCAAATAAGACAAGAGAATAAAAAGGACTTGTAGCAAGCAAGGCCACATCAAACTAATATTATTCGGACCAAGGAAAAATAAAATTTTAATTAAAAAAACTTTAATTGAATATATCGTACATAGGTCAGTGCATAAATAGACAAATAACAATCCGCTTTGGTGCAGAATGGTGAAATATGCTTTTCCCTTGTGCACACAAGGCGACATTCAAAAGTTGACGTATCCAATGGACGTATGTGTAGATTATGAAAACCAGTAAATTTTAGAGAGGCCCACTATTAAAAAAATTAAAAAACATTTTTTTTTCGCCACACAAACGCATGCCAATATTGAACCTTGCCGAACATTAGATAAAACGCTAATTAACTTAAAAAGTAAAATGATAAAATGCAGAAACGTTTGATAGAGATACAAATTAACTAAAAAGTACAATAGCGCCTTATACCGTAGTTATACCACACCAAATGCAAATATATTGATGACAATGCCTAACGTAAGATAAAACATTAAAATAAAAAACATACACGTGTGCTATCGAGTATTGACTCATCATCAAGCAACACCTTCAGTATAGCAACGGATAAAAACAACAGTAATAGCAAGAAAATAAATTATAAATTTAAATATTATGCTAATTGGAACAAGCTGAACAAATAAATATACAAAGATAAAATAGTAACTGGCAAAAAGTTAAACATGAACGTTAAAACTTTTAATTACCAATTATATTGTTAATAGAAAATCGCATTAGGGTAATGAGCAATGTAATTAGGATCAACAGGGATTCGTATGACAAGAATAATTGAGAGTTATTTACTTATAGGAATCTGAAAAAAAATTATGTAATGTCATGTGATGGAATATGAATGTCGTGACGTTTTGATTAAATAACTCGTTACAGATCATCAAAGAATATTAAAAATATTTTCAAATCTTTTTTTCTTAGTCTCTTTTCGGCGAAAGAAAAGAAAGTAACTCTCGCTAATACTTAACACGGTAACATGTTTCACTACTTCCTTTTGTAGCAATAAAGATTCCGTAACACAATGACCTTCACTTCGACCAGCCGATGAGTCGAATGTTGATCGTTATTGTCGATTGTCGATTGTTATTTCAAATCGTTGTATGTTTGTAGATCGTTTTCTACTCACCAGTCCGAACAGCGGGGAAGCGATCAGATAGAACATGAACGCCGTGATGATCAGTCCGAATCTGTTCTCAATGAGCGCCGGGTCCTCCATCTCGGCGTACGCTATCAGACCCGCCGAAGCCGCTCCCGCCACCCCGATCTGCGCCCAGACCTGCATCTTCTCCGACGTATAGTTGAAATACACCATCGTGTACAGTATGTTCAGGGCCAGACCGATGAAGTTCACTTGGATCATCTTATCGTCGCCGAGGATGAAGCCGAATTTCAAGTTGAGGATGCTCCTGTGGATCCATACGGTACTACTATTGGACTAGGTACAAAATTTGCAAATTAAAGTGGCAATGGGCTGGCCACATCGTTCGCAGGACTGACAACCGATGGGGAAAAAAGGTCCTCGAATGGCGACCACGTTTAGGCAAAAGGAGCGCAGGCCGCCCTCCGACCAGGTGGACTGATGACCTGAAGAAGACAGCGGCAAACCGTTGGATTCAGAGGGCCCAGGACCGGGCGGAGTGGCGTCGATTAGGGGAGGCCCATGTCCAGCAGTGGACTAAGGGCTGAAAGGAAGGAGGAAGGAAGGACATAATTATTAGAGGCGCATAACCCCGCGTAGTGATCGAAAAAGTTAACCAACTTCGGCTGGCACGTTAAGCCGCCAATCCCTGTTGTTATCGAAACGACAGCAGTCGTTAAACCTCGTCTTCGACAAACCGCCCACTGGGCCTTCGTACCCTATGGGCGGTTTGAAAACATCCGACATGGGTTTCTCCACCAATCGGCATAAGGGCAGCGTGGTGGAGTGGAGTATGCTCTAACATTAGGCTGTAAAAAGGTTGCAGCCAGTATGAGAGGCACATTAAAAGAATAAGCATCATTGCTGATGACTGTATTTACCTGAGACTGAAGCCTGCGGCCCCTGTAGTGGGTCACTAATGGGTTTAAGACTTAGTAACTTGTCAGTAACCCATTAATGACCCACTACAGGGTCGGGTCTCCTTCTCGTAATGAGAGGGATGTAGGCCGCCGTCCACCACGCTGGCCTACTGCGGGTTGGTGGACTTCACATACCTTTGAGAATATTTTTTTTTGTGAACTCTCAGGCATGCAGGTTTCCTCACGATGTTTTCCTTCACCGTAACAGCAGGTGATATTTAATTTTATAAAGCGCACATAACTTTTTTACAAAGTCATTGGTGCGCGCCACTGGGATTCGAACCCGGACCCCTCGATTTGAGGTCGAATTCTAAGCCACTGGGCTATCACCGCTATACTTAGTTGCTTACTGGAATAAAAATGAAAGGTGACATTCTAAGTAGAGTTGCCACGAATAGTGATTTAGCCGAATACCGAATGTTCGGCCACGCTATCGGCCGAAGCGCCGAATATTCGGCCGCCGAACATTCGGCACCATGAACATGCTTGTCGAACGTAAAATCGTGTCGCGACCTGTCTCACTCGAGCGCGGGCGGGCGTGACGCGTGCGGTCATTTGATGTTTGTTTCTGTTGCGAGTAGGCACGTCACGGCCCGCTCTGTCAGATCATTATAAAAAGTTCATTAGTTCTTTTTCAATTGGTTGTGGCAAATGAGATAGATTTTTATTTGAAAACTACTCGCCTTGATAGGAAAGCTGATCCTTACAAGTGGTGGGCAGCAAATGAAAAGCAATACCCAAACCTTTCAAAATTTGCTAAAGTTTATCTTTCTTCTCCCGGGAGTAGCGTGTATAGTGAGAGGTTGTTTTCTGAAGCTGGTATCATTTACGATGAAAAGCGTAATCGTTTGCTACCATCAAATGCTGAAAAGCTTGTTTTTATCCATCACAACTTACCGTTGATTAATTTTACTTATTAAAATATTGTAATTTGGTAATAAATACAACTCTTGAGTAATATGATGTGTCTTTTTTCTCCACAGTTTGGCCACTTTTTAGGTATTCGGTATTCGGCCGAATAGTACTTATTATTCGGCCGAATACCGAATACCAAAAAAAGTGGCCGAATAGGCCGAATACCGAATAGTAGCCGAATATTCGTGGCACCTCTAATTCTAAGTCTATATCCTTCGGTAGGTATAACTTGTGGTTGAATATAAGTGACCGAGGTTCATTAAATGCAGTAATCATTTGAGGTAAATTACTGCACGTTAATTTTCATTTGCATTGTTTGATAACGTGCTGTATATATTTTTTTAATTTCAAAACGTTTATTTGCACGAGTAGATAGTACGAGTATGAGTAAGTTATAGTTGTGCGAAGCAGAGACTACCTATTTAAGATCAAACCCGATTTATTATTCCTCATGACATAACAAGGACAATAAATATAAATTGTAATTAATTACAAAAAGATGAGAAGGAAGCATGTTTCCGACCGCGTCGTGACGTCACTGTACAATTGATAATAATATAGATAGATACCAGTTGGCTTGATTAGATAAACGAGATTGCTGGCGACGACGGCTTGAAATTGAACGCAACAAGAAGCCGATCTGTCTCTGAGGGGACCTATGACTAATAATATGGTTCAAAAACGACAGTTCCTCGTGGCGAAGGTAATAGACACTTACGTCAGGTCGGATGATTATGAGGTTATGCTACTTACATGATCATACCGCCGATGAAAGGCATCAGGGAGATGCCCCTGGTGCCGCCCTGCTTGTAGATGTCGTAACAGATGAAGGAGCCCGCGAACATCTGGCCGGTGGTCACCACCGCCGCCGTCGTGCCCACCAGCTCCTTGTACGGCTGCAGGATATCTGATAACGCTTCCATCTTGTGTACTGCAACGGAAATTTTTTTATGTTTGTAGCGGCGCGATACCTACACTAATATGAGCGCGCGCCTTGGTTTACTTATTGTAATAGAATAGGTAACCCATTGTTTATTACAATGGGTTACCTATTCCTGACCCACTGCAGGCCTGCAGGGTCGGGTCTTCTCTTACAATGAGAACGGCCTTGGTGCACCCAGACAAAAACACGCTTTTTTATAGTTATTCTGAGATCAAATTGAATATGCATATGAAAACCGGTCATAAGTGCGAACATACCGTCGCAGCGTGCAGCAGTGGTCGGTTCCAGGTAAATAAAGGTATAATCCTTTAAAATAGCGGTCATCGCTTCTGTGCGAGTGTGACGCACTGTATTTACGCGGGAGTGACAGAGATAGGTAGATAAGGGTCGATGTCTGGACCGCGACCGCGGTATAGTCACTCTACTATTTTGGTACACAAAGAACCCTCGACCTGGCCACCGATTATTTTGACCACTGTACACCGTAGATGCCACAAAAATATTTTTGCTTTATACTTTTAACCTAGGGCTCCTGGTTTGAATCTCAACGCAGACACCAATGGCTATGTAAAAAAGTTATGTGCGCTTTATAAAATTAAATGTCACCTGCACATTGAAGGAAAACATCGTGCATGCCTGAGAGTTAAAAAAATGTTCTCAAAGGCGTGTGAAGTCCACCAACCTGCATTAGGCCAGCGTGTGTGGACTAAAGCCTACATCCCTCTCAATGAGAGAGGAGACCCGACCCGTCAGTAACCCATTAATGACCCACTAGAGACAATTGTGAGAATAAACAAAATTTAAATTAAAAGTAGGGGGAATTACAATATTATACAATGCTGTGTGTGTACTTTGGTGTGTGCATTACAAAATTATATATGCTATGGCGCAGGGACTAAAAACAGCTCTTGAACTCTTGAATAAATTAGTTTGGTAGGAACAATATTCTGAAGCATATACAATCACATCCTTACACGTAATTGAAACAAATGAACTTCAATTGGCGTGCTTGCGTCACACACACACCCACCAGCGCGTCACGCGGGTAATGACAGGTAATGGATAATGACACAGATGATCAAAGTGGAGCCGATACTACAATATGTTTAACCAAAAAACACATGTTTAAAAGGAGTATTAACACTAAACTACAATATCTTTGACTAGAAAACACTTGTTATATCTTTGACTAGAAACACAGTTAGGTACTAGAAATTTATTTTAGCATTAAATGACAATTTGTTTTTTTTTCTTTACAATTTTACATCTGCATCACTTTTAAATTCCAAAGTATAATAAAGACATGCCAAGAGTGTTTACCAAATAGGATAAGTATATTAAATGGAGTTTACAGATGCTAACTCTTTTTCAAAATAATGACACACTAACTAATTATGAATACTTTAAGGACGAAGTTAATGCTTGTCAGTTTAGTATGACAAAAGAGCACTATTCGATAGAAAGTAAGTGTCAAAATTGTGTGACCTTGTTGAAAACGTAACAGAATGGAGGCCATTCCTATAATTAGTACCTACACGCTAATTATTATCTATGTTTAAACATCTGCTTAAAATGTTGATGACATTTTTATGTGTTACTTTGCTTCACATTTTAATTTTAGAAGGGGGGAAAGGTAGGGGGGGATCGTTGTTTTAAGTTGCAATCATGGAATTCACTACAAGCATTGTTATACTGAAGACTTCTCAATTTTAGCTAAGTAATTAAGTAAGCTAAGTAAGTGAATGAGTGATGAGTGAGTTAGTGATTTATTTAGCCTCTTTTGATTTTCAGACTTAGAAGATAGGTGAATGGAGTTGATGAAAGTTCGACATAACTATAGGCAGAAATTTAAATTATCTGAAGCCTTCATTCAATTGTAGAATTTTATATGCAATGAAATAAAGCCAAAGATCTGAAAAATATTCTAGGGTGAAAAGGAGAATTTTTTATTTAAAAAAAAGTCTGTAAATTACCTTGTTACCTGTTAGATACTTACTGAAGTTGTATTATAAGAGTAACAAGTAAATTATTGAGAAACTGCATAACGATAATTAGAAGTTCTTACAGCTAGGAATACTTGAGCCAGCGTTTGAAAAGGTGTTTAATGCTGACAAAGGATTTGCAAAGATTTAACATTATTTCATAAGCCGTAATACTTACTCTTTAATGAACTCTGCAACGAAAATAAATGGCACAAAAACAGGATGGTGTAGAATAGTGGAAATATGCACTTGTTGCTTCAATTAAAAGTTAGGTTAACACTTGTTTCAATTTATACAATTATTTACAGACACGACCGTATCGATTACGAGTTCATTATCAACAACTTGTTCTCATTGATTTTATTCATTTTCAATTTCAAAGTTTCTTCTTTAATCTTTCTGCCTCTGCTGCTGATGTAATGTCATTGTCAAATTGTCAATGCCTTGTAAATTGCCAATGCCATCATATGTCAAAGTCAGAATAGATGATGTTTAACATCTGCGACGCTCCACAGGAAGAATTTCAACGTATTTTTTTGACCGCTGTAAAATGTGGTTCGGGTTACCAAAAAATGCCAAACTAGTAGCTAATTTGAGTTGATTGTTTTAGTAAGTTTATCATTCAATGCTAAAATTAATATATTATGAAGAATATAATGCAGTTTTTCCACCTTTAAACTAAAAGGCTTGCATTATAATATAATTCGCTAAAAATTTATATCCAAGGTTAACTCACCGTTTAAGAAAACGTTTTTTTTTTCGTTATCTATCTATATTTATTAAATCAATTTGACGTTTAGTGAATGCTGAATTTTTCCGAGATTTTCCCGATTTTACGAATTTTTTTTGAGCCATCTCGGTCTATTTTAAGACAAATGAGTGATAAGACAAAGTGAAATTCTTAGTAAATTACTTGTTAATGTCGGATTTTGTTGCGGGCTAGGTCGTCGGTATGAAAGGTGTTCTGTAAATAGTGCGGAGCTTTTGTCGAGGGTTGCAGAGCTTTTAAGAATTATTGGTAATATGCAATGGAAATGCACAAGCTTGAGAGGACGATGGCTGTGTGTGTTGCTGGTGATGTTGTGGTGGTGCGTGGCGGAAGCGCAGAAGATTGGCGACCCGTACAAGATTCTCGGTATCCACCGTAGAGCCACTTTGCCCGACATACGCAAAGCTTATCGTCAGCTTGCGAAGGAATGGTGCGTTTGCTTTTGATAATACTGTTTTAGTTGATAAGTGCTCTAATTATAATAGTTTTAATAGATCAATTTATTTGTAATTGTGCTCATATACTACGGGTTAAAATGGCTTTGTCATAGAGCTTATAAAATCTTAAAAGTCTATGTGCAAAAATGTGCAATACATTCAAATACAACCACTACCCACTTTGGTGTGTCGTCCTGTTTAAACTATACTAAAATTTATGCAGATAAATACTACTATAGACTATATTCTTATTATTACCCCAAATCCAGTGATTTTCTTTGCCACGAGTTCATTATACCTGATACTGTTACCACAGGCACCCGGACAAGAACGAGGACCCCTCAGCAGAATCCCGCTTCGTGGAGATCAAGCAGGCGTATGAGCTGCTCTCGGACACGGAGAGACGGCAGGCGTATGACCTGTACGGCATCACCAATGAAGACGACCACATGTACAAGCCTCGCCATGACTACAGCCAGTACGCTCGGTTCAGGTTTGCTGCTGATGCTAATTAATTTATTGTCATACAATTGGATTTTATGTACATATTTCATAGTATAAATATATATATATATATAAACACATGGTATTGCAATAAAGCTTGCTTTGTATACAGAACTATGAATTTGCATACTGTAATGATTAAAAATTCAGTCCACATTCTATTAAAATTTTATCTTGTACACATATAAACTCGAAAACGCATAGTTGCCGCTAATGACTGATTCATGATGATATCAACAAAGAAGATACGAGTATACCAAATAGCCTAGGAGTCGGGCTAAAGAGCCTGAGTTCACTACCGAGTGTTGAGATGACACCAAACTATTAGTAGTTCACACAGTGGCGTAGTAAACGGAGGGCTGGGTGGAGTAATGTGCCTGGCCCCCAAACTCAGGGGCCCCTCGGTCTCTTGACTAACAAATTACAAAATGAATTAGTGAAAAATAAATCACTATGCTGCAAATAAGCATTAACCATAGGGGGCATCTAATAATTACCCAAATTTTTAGGATGGGATTGTATTAAGCTTAATACTTTCAGTGCATTTGACATGCCTCGCACGTTCAGAACATGCATATGTATTAATGTACAGATGGCATCTCTACAGTGTCCGGCAAAATTGAAACGGCATTGAATGTATTGACTGTACCCAATCATGTGGGGCAAGGAAGAATCATGTGATTTGTTTCTGCTAGAAACAGTATTAGTTTACATGTTTGTGCATACATAAAAACATGTCTGCAGGTAAACGATAAAGTGAATGTGGTGAATAGGGTTTTCTAAACCATTTCTAATCTTCCACAAAAACAAATTAATTAGCAACATTCAAAATACACATTTTCTGAAAGCTCACATGAGGGGTTGAAAACTACCCAAATTATGGCATATAATTAAAGGATGCCTCCTTACTTATGACTAAGCACACATAAGCACACATAAACACATAAGCACACATAAACCTTATTGCTTCTGTCCATCATCAGAGATAACAAGTTACTCTGTATGAGTTTTCCATCAGAGATTTTACTATTTCACTTAATGTCTTATGAAATAAAATAGTTTCAATTTTAAGTAAGTACATATTTATTATAATATAGCAAAAATGTTCTTCTGTTACAGTGGTGATCCATTTGAGTTCTTCAGTTCCCACTTCCGAACCCCCGACCAAGATATAACATCGTTCCATAAGCTGTCAGTTACAACTCGGTAAGTTGATTTTTTACCAATGCTCCCCGCTTTATATATGTAATTTAATATAAGAATAGCCTAGAAAACCAGCAATTTACCTGTTTACCTATCTTTGATAAAATATTTATTAGCGGTCACAGTAGACTTTACTGTGGTGGTCCTCAACAAAAGAGGGAGAGTAGAAAATGAAGTTTCACAATGTAATTATCAAGATATCAGAGACATCGGAACACATAATGATCCGAGATTTAACCCAACTAGATACACTTTCCGAAAAGTCACATTAATTTCTTCTGTTATTACCTATATATATACAATTAATTATATATTTTATCGTCCTTTATACTTAATATATAAATACTTATACAAATTAAATTTTATTTTTCATACTGGTTTATATACATATATATTAATATACATTATTAAATAAACACAATAATTATTTCACTTATACATATAATTATATTGTTATCGGTATCATGAAACTACTAAATATTTACTACCAAAATGTAAGAGGGTTACGTAGTAAATGTCGTGATGTTAGACTTAACATTTTGAACAATACTTTTGATCTGCTAATATTAACAGAAAGTTGGCTCAATGATAGTGTCTGTGATAGTGAGATCTTCGACAGTCGCTACACAATATACAGACGTGATAGGATAGATAAAAGCGGAGGAGGTGTGCTCATAGCAGTTAGTAATAATTTGGTATCATATCGTAAGTGTGACTGGGAAAGCAACTGTGAAGACCTTTGGATAAACATAGAAGTCAATAGACATGGTAGGTTGATGAATATTTCAGTGTGTGCTATCTATCTACCTCCACCTGTTAAAAAAGACAAGTTAGAGACCTTTATAACAAACACAAATAATATTGTAAACCTAAGCGATCATGTTCTGATAGCTGGAGATTTTAATCTTGCAACCCTAACTTGGTCAAAAATAAGCGATATTAATTATTTGCATCCATCAAGTAGCTCTAATCTGGACTTGCTGTTTATAGATTTTCTTAATGAAAATGGTCTTAAACAGTATAATCCTATTGTTAACGTCAACCAGAGAACACTAGACTTGGTTCTGTCTAATTCACTTGACTTGACTATTACCCATAATTTTAATCCAATCAGTGTTGTTGATAGTCACCATCCCCCACTAGATATAACCATATCAGTAACTAATACCAGCATAATCAAGGAAAACTCTTGTGTTAGGTATAACTTTTATAAAGCTGAGTATTGCAAGATAATGAAAGATCTCAACGATATACCTTGGCTACAACTCTTCTTTGACGTGAATGACGTTAACACTATGCTATCTATCTTTTATAAAAAACTTGATGAAATAATTAAAAAACATGTACCTACAACTAAGAATAGAAGTAACAAATACCCTATATGGTTTGATAAAAATCTGATTTTGTCTCTAAAAAATAAGAATAAATACAGACTAAAATATAAGAAGTATAAAAATCCTCTTGATGGACTAGAATTTGAAACGCTTCGTGATTATTGTGATAAATTAATAAAACATAACTATAAAACCTACATCGAAACAATAGAGGAAAACATTTCTAAAAACCCAAAATACTTTTGGACACATCTTAAAAACTTAAAAAAGGCTTCTAATACTTATCCTACTCACATGATACTGGACGGCGATGTGGCCTCTGATGGACCTAGCATTTGTAATCTTTTTGCGAAACATTTCTCCTCTGTATACGACGATCCCCAGAACCTACCCGGAATTAATATAACTAGATGTGTTTCCTGGGGATCGCTATGTTCATTACACTTTTCTAAATTTGAAATTTATAAAAAATTAAAAAGACTGGATTTACGAAAGGGGGCTGGCCCGGATAATCTGCCTGCGATATTTATAGCTAAATGTGCAAAACCTTTATCTTTACCAATATCATTAATTTATAATAAATCAATTAAAACGGGCATCTACCCTAAAATCTGGAAAAATACTAGAATAGTACCTATTTATAAAAACGGTGGTCTGAATAAAATAGTTAACTATAGACCTATCTCAATAATGTCAATTTTGCCTAAAATATTTGAGTCACTTTTACACCCTATTCTTTTTCGTCATGTTCAGCAAGCTATCTCACCACATCAACATGGTTTTATGCGCGGCAGGTCAACCACTACTAATCTATCTAACTTTGTAACCTTTGTTTCAAACTCCGTGGACTCGCGCACACAGGTAGATACTATATACACTGATTTCTCCAAGGCCTTCGATAAGGTCAATCACTATCTACTTCTGAAGAAACTGTCAAATCTAGGCTTTGGAGGATCATTACTCTCTTGGTTCTCATCATACTTGGAACTTAGGTCGTCACAGGTAGTATTAAAAGGGTACTCATCACTGCCCTACTATGCCACTTCGGGGGTGCCACAGGGATCGATTTTAGGACCTTTTCTTTTTAATATATTCTTGAATGACATCACAGATAGCATACAGAATTCAAGGTGCTTTATTTTTGCCGATGACCTTAAAATTGCCAAAGAAATAAAATGTGATGCGGATGCCAATGCGCTCCAGGACGATATTGATAATTTGTTGATGTGGTGCAGTAGTAATGGTATGGTGTTAAATCCGGACAAATGTTCCCTTGTTAAGTTTACACGCAATCAAAAAATTTTTAAGACGAACTATAGCATTAATGGTACAATTCTGCAGCAAAAAGATAGTGTTCGTGATCTAGGCATAACACTAGACTCTAAATTAACTTTTACAATCCATATAGATAATATTTGCAAAGCTGCACGAAGTATGTTGGGCTTTGTATTCAGGAACTCTAAAGAATTTAAGAAAATGAATACCAGAAAACTTTTATTCGTTACTCTGGTTAGAACTAGACTTGAATATTGTTCAGTTGTCTGGAATCCCTGCTACCAGGTCCATATGGACCGCATTGAGAGTATTCAGAGGCGATTTACTAAGTTTTACTCGTATGGATTGAACAAAAGGTTACCATACATCGACCGCCTTGAAAACTTCAACCTGACAATGCTCTCTGATAGACGGAAGATACAAGATATGATCTTTCTGTACAAACAACTTAACAACATGTTTGATAATCCCGAACTATTAAGCCACTTCTCTTTTGCAATTCCGGCTCGCATACCTAGGTATCCTAGACCCTTGCTCACCCACCAGATATGTAAATCAAACTTGGGACGGCATTCACTTATTCCACGCCTCTGCAAATTATTAAAAGAGTTTCAAAGTAAGGACAGCACATTAGATATCTTTCACGATTGTCTTTCAACATTTAAAAGAAAAATCTACAAGGTCATACACCCTATCTCCACCAGGAGTATAATAGCTGACTAATGTATTGTGAATATATTGCTACCCTTGATATACATAAATATATTATATATATATATTATTAGTATACATTCCATAATTATATACATACATTATTACTTTAGTATTAGTTACGTTTATACATCTATTTTAATCTATTTAGCAGTGTATGATAGGTATATGATAATTCTTTTGATGTTATTTGCTTCCACACGCATTAGGATTAGATAGTTTTTAGGATAACTATGCAATATTATGTTAATGCACTTATTACATAAGCATGCTGTGGTCATCTATAATTAAGAGTACTTGTTAGTTTTTGATTTATGTATTATCTCTGTAAGAGCCTTGTTACATGTACTGTTGTTGATGATCCTAAATAAATAAATAAATAAATAAAAAGATATTATTCTCAACATTGAAAATATTAATGATGATTTTAAATCTTTATCTCAAGTTAGATTGTGTCTGTCCATAATTCCTACAACACAGGAAATCTTAATGTAGCGTCCACTACTATTATAATGTCAGTGTTTACTTTTTATTTATACATAACCCATTACCCATTAATGATCCACTACAGGGTCGGGTCTCCTTCTCGTAATGAGAGGGATGTAAGCCTTAGTCCACCATGCTGGCCTACTGCGGGTTGGTGGACTTCACATACTAGGATTCGAACCTGGACCCCTCGATTCGAGGTCGAATTCTAAGCCACTGGGCTATCACCGCTATACATATATGTAATGTATATACAAATACATACGTAACCTAAATATATAATTATATAAATACAAATACATACATAACCTAAATATAATATAATATTTATACATATCTAAATGTATTTACAATACAGGCATTTCGAGAACAACATCCTGGAGAAGAGTGTGCACACCCCGGCTCTGATCCTGTTCTACACGGACTGGTGCTTCGACTGCGTGCGGTCGGCGCCCGCCTGGCGACGGCTGGTGGAAGCCCTCCAGCCGCTGGGGGTGACGGTGGCGACTGTACACGCCGGTCACGAGGCGAGTTTGGCGAGACGAGTGGGTATTCACGGCGTGCCCTGCCTGTCCTTCGTGCTGGACAGGCACAACTACCTGTATAAGGAGAGCCTGTCGTCGCTGCCCAAAATTTTAGGTTAGTGACTTTGCAGTTAAGAATGAGTGTAGACTAGTAGGCCAACTGCAGCGGTGATAGCCCAGTGGCTTAGAATTCGACCTCGAATCGAGGGGTCCGGGTTCGAATCCCAGTGGCACGCACCAATGACTTTGTAATAAAAGTTATGTGAATTTATGAAATTAAAAATCACCTGCTGTTACGGTGAAGGAAAACATCGTGAGGAAACCTGCATGCCTGAGAGTTCACAAAAAATCCGCAGTAGGCTAGCGTGGTGGACTAAGGCCTATATCCCTCTCATTGTGAGAGGAGACCCGGCCCTGTACTGGGTCATTAATGGGTACTGACAAGTAGGCTAACTTGGTGGACTAATTAATGCCTGCATCCTTCTCACTGTGAGAGTATACCTGAGCCAGCACTGTGTCACTGATGGGCTACAGTCATTGGATAATGAACTTTCTTATAGAGTCAGTGGTTACTCTGGATGCCAGGCTTCAGGTGAGATCTTGGGTGTGTAACTTTGGTGTATATTTGAAATCTTTATTTGAACTGATAGTTATAACTACCTAGATTGATGGCTAGTACCAAGGTATAAGTATAGGCTGGTAGGAGCCCTCCAGCCTCTGGGAGCGACGGTGGCGACTGATCACGCCGGTCACCGCCCATAACGCCTCTGAGAAGGTTTAACGGCTGCTATTGTATCGATAATAACTGACATCCACGGCTTAACGGGTCCTCCGAAGCCGCCACTAGCGGTCGTCTATCCAGGTGCTGACTGCGCCCGACGTTGCTTAACTTGCTCAAGCAGCAAGCTACGAGTATGCCATCAGCGGGGCATGTGGATAATACAAAATTTATACAAAATTTAATAGTATTTCCTTGAACAGAATTCATCCGCTGGAAGTTCCCGTACCGTCTGGTGACGCAGCTGAACGACGGCAACATGGACTCGTTCGTGGACGACTTCGAAGACAACCGTGTGAAGGCCATCATCTTCGAGGAGCGCCCCAGCATCCGCCTTCGTTATCTCATCGCCGCCTACCATTATAGGAGTCGCGTGGCGTTCGCGTGAGTACTGTTAGAATCTTATGTATTACGTGAAGCGAAAATAGGGTATTACGGCCTATGTCAAAAAGCTTTTTATATGCATTCGTAAGTCATAAAAACCCATAAAAAATTGGAAAAAAAAATTCTGCAAACAAATATTATGTAAAAAAAGACTTTTCAATTTAAATTTCAAAAATCCCCGCGAAAAAACGGCCTCGGCGCTGCCGCCGTGCTTGTGACGTCACTCGCAGTGTAAACAATACATCTCAGTAAAGGAAGAAAGTTATACTCCATTGTTTATTTACACTGTCACGTCACGTCACGCCGATAGCTTGCATGGCGTATAGCGTTTTTGACATTTGAAAAACAGATTAAAAAACCTGAATTTTAAAATTGAAATAATAAATGTATACTACATTTTTTTTAGAACAGAATTCACCTATTTTCACTTGCTTTTAACAAAATCGATCAATATTACATAATTTTGGATTTTTCCTTGCATGGTGCGAAATACCCTATTGTGGCTACACAGCGCAGCTTTACAGCGCACTACGCGAAAGTAATAAAGGTTATATGGAGGTTATATTTTAAAATAAAATGCATTAATTAGAAAAAAATGAAATTTATCAAAAAACACGTCACACACACTATCATAATTTTGAATATGTTGACATGCACACATAGACAAAGTACACGTACAAGTGACGTGTACATTCAGTTACGTGTCAAATTTAAATTTCAATAAATTATAGTCAAATTTCACGTACTTGGGGGATCTCTAATATGTTCATGGGTTGCACTGTGATGTGGCCACTACACATCAGGCCTGCTCAATTAAAAAAAGGACAACCTTTTTTTTCCTTTGTGTTTTTAACGTTAGTTGCTCGGGGGCTTGATAAACCTTTAATATAAAAATTTCACTTTTATTGCCTTGTCGTATTTGATTCTGAATCCTATTTTAACTCCTCTTATTTTGTCTTACTTAAAGTAGAGTTAAGAAGGCATATCTTTTGTCTATCATTGAAAACTCATGACGATGAACTTTCTAACCAGTTGTATCCAGTTGTATTAGTATGTAACCTGTTCCATGTCATATGTAACCATCCATGCTTCAGGTTCGTCGACCTGACGGCCGGCAACACGGTGAACATCTCCGCCCGCTACAAAGTGCAACGCAACATGGACACGATGGTGCTGTTGAAGGAAGACAGCGTGGAGCCCGCCACCACCGTCAGCACCACCGAGATACCCACGCAGACGCTCCGACAACTGATCGAGGCTAACCAAATGTTGACGTTGCCGAGGCTGTCTTCACAGGTAAGTTTCTTATGTCAGTCTGTCTGACATCTTTCCATACTAATGGCTAATGGCAGCTCAATGCGATTACTATACGAAGCTGCGTAAGTCCACAATGGAGGCACAGTTGCTACTACTACTTTTATAGTACTTTGGAATTTTAGGCAGTATAGATATATTTGAAGATTTATTTATGGTGTGGTCCGGGTTCGAATCACAGTGGCACGCACCAATGACTGTGAAAAAGTTATGTGCGCTTTATAAAATTAAAGATCACCCGCTGTTACGGTGAAGGAAAACATCGTGGGGAAACCTGCATGCCTGAGAGTTCACAAAAAAAAATGTTCTCAAAGGTATGTGAAGTCCACCAACCCGCAGTGGGCCAGTTTGGTGGACTAAGGCCTACATCCCTCTCATTACGAGAAGTAGACCCGACCCTGTAGTGGGTCATTAATGGGTTACTGACTGACCTCCTCTTTGAAATCCTAACATCCCATCTTAACATAATAATATATCTTTGTTAAATTCAATTTTAAAACTAAGTAAAGTTTTTAAGAATAATTACTGTAGTTATCTGACTGATATAGTAGACTAAGCCAGTAAGCCCCCTAATAATAAACTTGTGTTACTTAGTGTGTGTGTAAATTTCAACTGTTTATTTATCATTCGACAACTGGTTTCTCAATTTATTTATCCGTAATTCCAGAGCGTACTAGACACGGTGTGTCCCATCGAGTGGCGGGCGGCGCGACGTCGGCTCTGCTGCGTGCTCATAGCGAGGGACGTGCGCGCCCACAACGGCCACAGCCTCAGCGAACTGCGCACTATGGCGAAACGCGCCCCGGACCGTCTTAGATACGCGTATGTGTACGCGCACGCCCAACCCGACTTCGTCAACGCTCTGGCCAACGGATCCGGTGAGTATTGCACATAGATACTACAGAATACTGCAGCGGTGATAGCCCAGTGGCTTAGAATTCGACCTCGAATCGAGGGATCCGGGTTCGAATCCCAGTGGCACGCACCAATGACTTTGAAATAAAAGTTATGTGCGATTTATGAAATTAAATATCACCTGCTGTTACGGTGAAGGAAAACATCGTGAGGAAATCTGCATGCCTGAGAGTTCACAAAAAAAAATGTTCTCAAAGGCATGCGAAGTCCACCAACCCGCAGTAGGCCAGCGTGGTGGACGGCGGCCTACATCCTTCTCATTGTGAGAGGAGACCCGACCCTGTAGTGGGTCATTAATGGGTACTGACATGACTACAGAATATTTTGTCAGCTTGGCATATACGAAGCAACAATAGACAAAGGATCAGTGTACTGCGCACTATGGCGAAACGCGCCCCGGAGCGTCTAAGATATGCCTTTGTGTACGCATACGTCCAATCCGACTTCGTCAACGCTCTGGCCAACGAATCCGGTGAGTATTTTGTCTGTTTCCTTCCTACCAGCCTTTGGTAGCCTACTGCTTGTTGGACGTGGGCCTCCCCAAATGATCCATTGAAGCCTGGATACGGTGAGTATTCTGTCCCTTTTATAGTCCACTGCTGGACATGGGTTCCGCCTAATTAACTTACCTCCAACTGGTAGGAGACCTGTCGGATACAATAGCTTCTCGCTGTTTTATTCAGGTCGTCAGTACACCTGGAGGACAATTTTCAGTACACCTGGAGGACGATTTTGCTAGATGTGGTCGCCATTAAAGGACCGTTGGTAGTCAGTCCTTGAATTCGGCCAGCCGACCGCCGCTTGCATTTATGTATTTGCAAGCTTAAAGCTGTGGTTACTTTCTGTGTGTAGTGTGTACACGATTCTAAAACCCTGTCAAAACTCATATAAACTTCACCCCAATTCCCAAACATGATAGTAACGCAACAGCAATTCAACAGGCATAGACATCAACGAGGTGGAGCACCGCATCGTGGTGATATGGCGGCGCGAGGCCTCCCGCGTCCAGTACGAGTGGCTCAACCAGACCTGGCCCTCCGACCACGGCGGCCGTCCCGAGGAGCTCGGCAGGTACGGCCTGGTTTGGCTGCGCGAGTATACCCGGTTATCCCCACTTTCGGGCACTGGTCTCTCCCCACAACAGGGGACTCTCTATGACTCTCTGATTCTGTATGACCATTCACACTCGTATCGCGGCAATGTTGAGTATGACCCGTGATAAAACGTCAAAAACAGGCTAAAAAGTCAAATATCGTGGCAATCTATTGTGTGCCTTATATAATAGATATTAAGGTTCCTTGTAGTGCCGAATTCATGAAATGACGCACGGTTTGATGTTACACGATGTCGGCACGAAATCTTTTGGGACTTAGTGAATCAGAACCCTGGAGCATACTCCACCACGCAGCTCCAATACGTATTGGTGTATGGGTTGGTGTATGGGTTAGTGACTGGAAATTTCCTTAAATTCACTTAAATAAACAGCATTGCGATAATATCTTATTCGTATATTTTGTACTTGAGACAACTTGCAAATAAAAAATGAAGAAACATAAAAATAGGTATTAATAAAAAAAGTATACATATATAACAGTGGCCAACCGGTGTCGCATGTTTTTAAACCGCCCTTAGGGCCTCCGACAATGTTTAACGACTGCTATCGTATCGATAACAACCGGGGCCGACAGCTCAACTCGTTCGTTGCCCTCCGAAGCAAGGAAGCGTGAATTTAATTCCCCAACAGCCTTCCAGATAATGTTACTCGTTAATAATTCCGTCCCACAGTTACCACGAAAGGCTGAACGAAACCAAGAGAGCGCTGGAACAGCTGGTGAAGAGGCTGCTGAAGCCCACCGAAGTCGTGCCCTACGAAGCGCACGTTCAGGTACTTCAGCTTACGCTAACGTTAAACAATTAAAGCGGCGCAGCGGCGCAGCGGTGATAGCCCAGTGGCTTAGAATTAGACCTCGAATCGAGGGGTCCGGGTTCGAAACCCAGTGGCACGCACCAATGACTTTGTAATAAAAGTTATGTGCGATTTATGAAATTAAATATCACCTGCTGTTACGGTGAAGGAAAACATCGTGAGGAAATCTGCATGCCTGAGAGTTCACAGTTCACAGTTCACAGAGGAGACCCGACCCTGTAGTGGGTCATTAATGGGTACTGACATGACAAAGAATTAAAGAGTTTATTAATACACAAAAAATACAGTTTACAAAAGAATATGATCGTAAACAGCGGCAATAGTATAAAACTGTGTCGCCACTTTTTACGCCCACCTCGGAGATCACAATTGTCAGTAACCCATTCATGACCCACTACAGGGTCGGGTCTCCTCTCAGAATGAGAAGGATGTAGGCCTTAGTCCACCACTAGCCTAGTGCGGGTTGGTGGACATTGGATCACAATTAACAAACTTATGTTATGTATTATAATATTACAAAGAAAAAACATGCGAAATAACCTTAGTAAGTAATAGTGCGGGTGTGTGTGTGTGTGTTTCATATTGTGTGTATCGTGTTAATTTGTAACGTGTTTCCTTCTTAGTATATTGCGAGCTGGTTGTAGGTGGTAGGACCATAGTACCCCATCCTGGGAGTTTTTACCTGACCGCCGGCCGTTTTTAACCCGTGTTTTAAAATACATAACATTTTTTATTCTCACCTTTAAGGGACAGTCCATTAAGAACGTGATCTTTTTTAAACTTAAACCTCACCATATATCCCCCCCCTTGGTGATATATGGTGAGGTTTAAGACTACCCCCACCCCACCCCCCACCCAACATCACGTGTATTTTTAGTATATAAAAAAAATCTTAAATTTTTAGAATATTATCTTAAACACAGTATAATCTTATTTTATTCTGAAATTAAGGACCATGATAAAAATGATATAAAGACGCCGCTTTTCGATTAAAATTTCGCGTGTTTGAAAAATAATGAACAAATAAATACACATTTATTATTAATAATATTGATATTTAATGCAAAAAACTTAAAAAAACATTTTTTTAATTAATTATAAACAATTAAAAATTGGTGAAATTTAACTAAAGATAGCGTGACTATAAACGCGCCATGATTGGTCACCATAGTTGTGACGTCATAGTGTTATAGCTATTTAATAACAGTAGCGTTTACGGCTATTACACGTGACTAGACATTAGACATTACATAGTTTGTCATCTTGGGGAACATTTTTCTATCAACTGCAATGTATGAAAACTAACATTATGACGTCACACGCGCTCGGGTTTGTTCGGGAGTTGTCGGCGTGTCTTCGGTACTGGATCCAAAAATTAATTTTTATTAACAAATAATTTTCGAATTATTGCGAAACAAAATAAAATAAAAATAGTTTTGTCATAAAACTTCTACGTGATCTTTTCTTTTATCACAAAAAAATTGTCAAATATCCATTCGTCTAACGTTCGGCATTCGTCTAACACTCTGTCGTTAATACGTATAAATTAACGAAATCCGCAGGAGTTGCTCGACGAGGCGGCCCGCGGAGCGCTGTGGAGCGCGATCGCGACCGCGGGCGAGTGGGCGGAGCGCGCGGCGCTGTTCCTGCGCTCGCGGCGGGCGCTGTCCGCGGTGTCGGTCGCGGCCACCGTGGCGCTCGTGCTGGCCGTGGGGTACTTCATGGCTTACCTCGTGTGAGTACCGTCGTAACTAGCGTCGGTCTGGTCTGGGTCGACCACACATATAGATTTATATAGATCACGCAAATGCGATGCGACAATAGGCATGATGACTAATTTTCAAAAACTCTTCTATGATATTCAGAAGTTTCTATTATGTCTAAAATTTAAGTTTTAAGTTTCAAATTCATTCCAAAACGCTCGCCCGTGTCATGGCGTCTGTCATTGCGCCACGGCTCAGTAAAAAATGTCAGATCGCGTATAATATGCTTACGAAAAAAATGACGTTGACTAAGACGTGACGTAATTTGACGTAATTCGATCTGATGGGTGTTTAAGCTATCATGGCGGATTGTTGTATTTTGTAGATTTATTTTAACAAATAAATTATCAATCTCGACATTAATAAGAGAATAAATACATGTTTCGTAATCTTTGAATCCTATTTCATTAGATCAGATAAATATTTTGGCGATACTTGATTACTGTCATCATGCCTATTGTTGTGAAGTATTTTATGGCTTATCTCGTGTGAGTACCTTTATATTTACATCAGTCTGGTTTCAACCACAGATATAAATCAAAATAGATCGCACAAATATATGTACAATATATGAAAAGTTTGTGGAATGCACAAACATCGTTGCCGTTTCATTTAGTCTACAGTTGTTGCTCCACACGGGATGTCAGTATTATCGTTCCTCCAATCCAATAATATCCGCCGTGTCGGTCGTGGCCACCGTGGCCCTCGTGCTCGCCGTGGGGCACTTCATGGCTTATCTAGTGTGAGTACCTTAGTAACTCAGGCCTGGCCCGCTCCCTGTGTACGTATCAAAAATGTACCTACGCACAGCGGCCTATCCGAGTGGGGTGGTCCGTGGGGGAAAGGAAAGTGGAATAGGTAAGACTTACGCGCTAGAAAGAGGCGCAACATGTAGCAGGAAAGTCGAAAAGATATAGGTTACGCGCTAGAAAGAGACGCAACATGTAGCGGGAAAGTGGAAAAGATATAGGTTACGCGCTAGAAAGAGACGCAACATGTAGCGGGAAAGTGGAAAAGATATAGGTTACGCGCTAGAAAGAGACGCAACATGTAGCGGGAAAGTGGAAAAGATATAGGTTACGCGCTAGAAAGAGACGCAACATGTAGCGGGAAAGTGGAAAAGATATAGGTTACGCGCTAGAAAGAGACGCAACATGTAGCGGGAAAGTGGAAAAGATATAGGTTACGCGCTAGAAAGAGACGCAACATGTAGCGGGAAAGTGGAAAAGATATAGGTTACGCGCTAGAAAGAGACGCAACATATTATATCGTAGGTGATTAGGCGCTGCGCGTATCATAACTAGAGGCTATATTTCTTTAAAGGACTTTTCGAAGTGGGCCTTCTGTACAAGTGTACTATTATTGATTCTGTTCCTCAGATATAGATCAAAATAGATCATGCAAATCAAAGTAGGTACTTCTTATTTCAATTTTATTGAAAAGTTTGTGCGATGCACAAACATCGTTGCTGTTTCATTTAGTCCACACTCGGAACAACAATGTTATGGGGGAATTACCCATAACGTATTTTCTTCGGTTTCTGGGATGAGTATTATTTTTGTTACAGTCGAATCGAAGAAGAGAGCGTGCAGCGCGCCAAAGAGGAGCGCCGACGACAGAACGGCGCCGTAGGACCGACCGCCGCCCCCGCTAAGCCGCCGCCGCAGATGCGCTTGCACGAACTGCGAGCCGAGAAGTACAACGGACTGGTTAGGTTAGTACCTTCAGGTATTTCCTCTGCTGTTCCGTTGCAGACTGGTGAAGATACTGGCTAAGCCCAGGTTGATTCCATCACGGTCTAAGAACGGAAACAAGAGTGAACTAGGACTGTTATGGAAGCATGGAGACACGTAAATAATAAATAAATAACAAATAAATAACGCTTCACACTCACAGCCCCACACTAGGATTCCCTGTGTCGTGGGTGCCATGGACACACACAAGACAACAACACAACACACGCAGACCAGAAACAGAAATTCAAATTCATCATTCGAACCTCTGCTCTGCTGGGAATCGAACCCAAGACCCTCCGCGTAGCGTACCGGTGTCTTAAACACTGCGCCACTCGGGTCGTCAGTGATTTCCACGTGATTCGTGGAAACAACTGTTACAATAACAAAGTAACAATGTGGTAAACCGGGATTAACCGGGATAGCGACTGGCTCCGGCGTTCAGACGACACGAGTACCTCGATTAATGCGATTTGAGATCTATTGATGTGACACTAGGGCCCGAATTATATCCAATAAAAATCAAAGCGTGTTAGACGCGGGTGCTGTCGAGCGTGGCGTGCGCGTGCCGTCTGAACGCGCCTGTTTTGTATCTTAAGTAACAGGCTAATGATAGTAACATTATAGTAACCGTCGTGAGGCGTGAGCATTGATTATCGGTGGTAGGGATATTGTATACTTTCGCCCGATGTACAGCAGCCGAAACAACGGACCAATAGACGACGCACACTGACGAACTGACGTTTGTCGAACCAATCGTGTGCGCCGCGGCTCAGTCAATGTCAAACCGACCAATGATAGTTGTGCTCACCACTCGTGACGGCAACTATACATGCAAAATACACTTATACCTTAACAAATGAATTTTAATGAATGTCATAAAACACCATGTTTATATATCGTCCATCAGCCTATTTATACATACTCGTATTCACAAAGTTTATTATTCACAATATCAGTAGTATATATCAGTAGTATACATGGATTTATTCGTTCACCAGATTGCTGAAGCCGGGCTGTCGCACAATCGTCCTTCTTGTAGACATGCAGAGCAAGGTCCAGCTGCTGTCGAAGTTTCACAAGATTGTATGGCCATATCGCAAGTGAGTTGAACAAAATACAATTATTATTATGATAAGGTTGTCCCACTATATCACATACTAGCTGACCTCGCAGGCTTCGCTCTGCCAATTAATTTGACTAATATCCAAAGATACTCAGGCTGAATGTAGCTTTCCAATGGTGAAAGAATTCTTGAAATCGGCACAGTAGTTTTTGAGTTTATTCGTTACAAACATACACACAAAAATACAAATGTTTCCTCGTTATAATATTAGTGTAGTGTGGTGTAGATGGTCACACTATCAGATATACGGACATTGCCAGTAACCCATGAATGACCCACTACAGGGTCGGGTCTCCTTCTCGTAACGAGAGGGATGTAGGCCTTAGTCCACCACGCTGGCCTACTGCGGGTTGGTGGACTTCACATACCTTTGAGAACATTTTTTTTGTGTGAACTCTCAGGCATGTAGGTTTCCTCACGATGTTTTCCTTCACCGTAACAGCTGGTGATATTTTATTTTATAAAGCGCACATAACTTTTTAACGTGCCACTGGGATTCAAACCCCTCGATTCGAGGTCGAATTCTAAGCCACTGGGCTATCACCGCAATAATTATAATTTAATAATCATATAGTTTCTTTTTCACGAGACGTCATTTTGCATTTACATATGTACGACACGTGCGCACGCAACGGTTGCCGCTTCGAACTGCCCTAGCGCGGTTTACAACAAGCGTTTACACTGTGGAAATCGTGTTTACAACGGCGGCATCCACGAGCGGTTGGTGGGCCGCGTCCGTCCACAGAGGTTGTTGAGGGTCAAACGAATTTTTGTTGCAAACAAGCGTTTACACCGTTGCAAACCGCCGGTGGCGACCGATGTGGAGGGCTCGTTTACAACAGTGTGGCTCAGGTGTAACGCTAATGTCTCTGTTCGCCTAGAAACAAGACGCTGGTGTTCGCGTACCTGTGCGTGGAGCGCGGCGTGGAGTGGTTCCGGCGGGTGCTGCAGCTGTCGCTGGGCGGCGGCGAGCTGCGGGTGAACGCGCGCAACTGCGTGGGCACCGTGCTGGCGCTCAACCCGCACCGCAACTACTTCTGCATATACCACGCCAAGCATCCGGAGGGCGCTAAGCCGCAGAAGGTATGTGCATATGCTAGAAACTCAGTTGTCAATCGCCTGCAAAGAACCTACAACAAGCATTTTAATTCTACCGATATTTTTAATTCCGGCAAAAATGCATTTAAATCTAATATCATTAATATATTAAACAAAAAATAGCAAAAATTTTGTGGTGTGAGTAATGCAATTGTAATTATATACATATTATACATATTAATTATATATATTTTATATATGTATATTACACACATACACATACACACACACACACACACGCACGCGCACGCGCACACAGACACACACACACTAACACATGCATGTATACTTAACGACTGTAATTTGAATTTAAACTTAAATCTAAGTTTAAATTTAAATTTAAACTAGCTTAATTAATTAAAAGCTCTTGCAGTAAAAAGTAAATCCGTTTTTGGCTCTAGGAATTAGATGTAAGTATTGCTGTAAGTTAGTCTGTAAGCTGTGGATTTTGTTTTTAATTAATAAATAAATATATAAATAAATAAATAAATAAATAAATATCTCCTAACTAAAGGGCAATGGACTGTTGAAATTAAGGGTTCTTACAGGATGGCCGGTGATAGCCCAGTGGCTTAGAATTCGACCTCGAATCGAGGGGTCCGGGTTCGAATCCCAGTGGCACGCACCAATGACTTTGTAAAAAAGATATGTGCGATTTATAAAATTAAATATCACCTGTTGTTACGGTGAAGGAAAACATCGTGAGGAAACCTGAATGCCTGAGAGTTCACAAAAAAAAATGTTCTCAAAGGCATGCGAAGTCCACCAACCCGCAGTAGGCCAGCGTGATGGACTAAGGCCTACATCCCTCTCATTGTGAGAGGAGACCCGACCCTGCAGTGGGTCATTAATGGGTTACCGACGACAGGTTGGCAAAAGAAAAACGCGTGTGTTCTTATTTCAAACTGTATCGGCGACCGGCAGGGGACAGCTGTGTGTGCGTGCGTGTGTACGTGTGTGTGTCTCCAATGGTTCCGTAGTGATGGAACTACTCGATCTGCCAACCCGGTTCAAACCGATTTGGACGATCTGAGCAAACGTGTGGGTGAATTCCCATCAACGTATTTCCCATGAATAACAATGCGCTTGTTTATTTTTGACGTAGGTATCCATTGGTTACATCGTACATCAAAAGGTCTACCTGCTATTTATTTAGTTTTTTAAAGAAATTATTTTAAAAAAAATGAAGAAGAAGCCTTAAATATTAATAAGCTTATAAAATGTGAGTGTATTGTCGACAGCGCATCAACCGCATGACCAGATCCCTTCAGGGGGGAGGCCCGGGTTCAGCCGATCCCGAGGCGGGGGCCTTCATCGGCTTCCACACCGACCCCGACTCCTCCTCCGACGACAGCGCGGACCCGCCCGTGCTGCTGCAAGGTGACGTACCCCTCATCATCACCACATCATCACATCATCACCCAGTAGCAATGCCTTCACCAGCATGTCGGTGAACTTCAAACTTTCGACGGCTTTCATCATTTCAAACTTTTCACATCTGTTTGTAACCCATTGGTTACCTCTTCATACAATGGGAAGGATGTAGTCCATTACGCAGGCCTAATGTCGATTCGAGCAATTTTTATTTTATCTTATTTATTTTTTATTTCATTTTTATATTATATTTATTTTCTTTTAATAATCATATATTTATAAATTATTATAATTAATAATAATATATTTTTTAAATTATTATTATTATTAAAAGGCAAAAGGAGCACAGGCCGCCCGTCTACCAGGTGAACTGATGACCTGAATTGTTGGATTCAGAGGGCCCAGGACCGGGCGGAGTGGCGTCGATTAGGGGAGGCCCGTCCAGCAGTGGACTGCCAAGGGCTGAAAGGATGGAAGGAATGTAACAACTAATAATCTCATCAACAATTCCAGAGAACCTCCTAGACGGGCTCGAGAACTGGCTGGACCGCCTGTTCGAGGGCAGCACGCACCGCTACTACGTCAACTACTGGCCGGACATGACCGCCAAGTGAGCTCGCCGACACCGACACGCGCCGACCGACCGACCGACCGCCACCGCCCGTCACCGACGGCAGCTCAGTGGACCCACTTGTACGTAGATGACATTATGTTACGTGTAAGGTTTTTATATGGCCTGATGGAGTCTGTCTGTCTGTCGCCGACCGACCAACCAACCGACCGACCGCCACCGACCGTCACC
The DNA here is from genome assembly GCA_905147235.1 of Erynnis tages. Classification (NCBI taxonomy): domain Eukaryota; kingdom Metazoa; phylum Arthropoda; class Insecta; order Lepidoptera; family Hesperiidae; genus Erynnis; species Erynnis tages. The sequence goes on along the minus strand of LR990074.1, from coordinate 1,286,703 downwards.
GACCGACCAACCGACCGCCACCGACCATCACCGACGGCAGCTCACTGTGGACCCACTTGTACGTAGATGACATTATGTTACGTGTAAGGTTTTTATATGGCCTGATGGAGTCTGTCTGTCTGTCGCCGACCGACCAACCAACCGACCGACCGCCACCGACCTTCACATCTGGTGATATTGAGGGAAAATGTTATATGAATTAAATTCGAAAGATATCAGAATGCAATAATTTTCATAAATTCATGTCCAATCCATTGTTTAAAACACTTTGAATAATTAAATAGATATCTCTAGACATACCTTTTCAAGAGACTTTTAAGGAAAGAATTTTCAAATTGTAGGGATAGATATTTCGCAGGTTTCAGTAACCGATCTTTGGATATGGATAGATCTACTGTAGTTTGGTTATCAATCAACTGTTATTTAAAACAATAAGAATATCTCGGCAACCAAACTGTGGTATCTATCCATATCAGATGATAGGTTATTAAAACCCATCGTAAGAAATCCCTCCAGACTGCACCTGTATAGAGTACTCAATATTTAATTAAATATTAAATAACTAGCTTTGGCTGTCAGACATTATTGTATAGTCAGTTTCAATAACATACCGCAGGGTATGGATAGCCCTACTATAGTTTGGTGACCATGCAACTTCTCGAGGCTGAGTCTACTATTGAAATTAGTCAAAACGGCATCGTAATGGTTTCATTCTGACTTCATAATTGTTTTATTTGTTTTTGTGATGATTTAATGATTTTGTGATGGAGTTGCATTGGTGGCAACTGCCAAAATGATTGAAATTCTTCTTGCCAACTTCAAAAAAGGAGGTTATCAATTCGACACATATGTATGTAATATTCTCAGAACTACACAATTTTACATAATAATATATTATGTTGGTCTATTACGGCTTCCAAAAAAGGATTCCAAATTTCATGGGTGTATGTACGAATATTTATGTGTGTATGTTTGAAACTAATTGCCGGATCGTGTTTGTTCATCTAAGGCTTGAACCCCCGTTAATTCAAAGCAATTAATAAGTGTCTTGACATCAGAACTGTAGTACGGCTATACCGTGTTATGTTATTGAAACTGCCTTTAGCCAACTTAAGAATAGTGTTCAATATATTATCATAGTATATAATATTTTATGTACACTTTAATCCTATCTCACTTATACTCTCAGCAAACTATCAATGTATATCAGAATTTAATGACTTTACTGCCCAGATAAGATTTTATTCTAAGATTTACGAACATAATTTAGTGTTGGTTAATTCTGCAACTAATTATCAAAGATTTAGTGTCACTTTTTCTATTAGTGTAGTATTACAGAATTTATTCATAGTTCTATGATTATTTAATAGATATTGTTGTCGATTTGATACACTTTTTAGTAGAATTTGCCGGAAGGTTTAGGTGTTTCGTATTTTAAGATTTTTCACACTCTCAACAATGTGAGTTTAAAGTGTTACTGTGGTAACAATCAAGGTATAATTGATTATAATTTATGTTTGCATTTTGCAAGCTTATTGAATAACATTTATTTTTACTATGTAACTAAAAAAGTAGCTCAGCAAGATTTTGTTCTGGTCAAGCTGTATTATTAATTTCTATAATTTTGTTACATGTTCAATCAGGACAATAATTATAATTTTATTCAATTATATCAAAATATATGAAATGAAATGAAAATCATTTATTTGCACGAATATGGGTTAGTTATATGGGTTAGTTGGTTATAATAATCATAACAAAATTTTTAACAGTGAGCTTAGGAAAACTTTATTGCCAGTTTATTATATTATGTTTATTTTTTCACTCTTGACTGTATAATTAATTTTTATTGTAGAAACGGAAGTTAGATTTATTTTCAAGTTTATTTACGTAAACCAACTGTTTCATAAGTTTTTTTGATACTTTTTTCAAGTGTTCAAATCGGAATGTTACGAGTATTTTTTTAAAACACTTTTGTAGGTTTCTGATCATTATTTAAGTTTGTGTGTACAAGTATTTTTCAGAGGAATATTATAATTATTTTTGTTGTTGACAATTTTTCACGTATGTTTTATAGGTGACTATATTAGTACCCAAAAGTAGCTAGTTCAGCTTCAGGTAGGAATTAAATCACGCAACTAACAAATTAGAACTGTGATGGTCACTTCAAATATGTTTCTACGGCAACTATATCTTGGATTACCTAATTATGAAACTGATAGGTATTCAAAGTTAAAAAGAACATGTTGCTTCACTGTGAATTATAACAAAAGTGGTACATCAGTCCTTGTATTCAGTTATGATGTACGTTCCACATTTAGTATTGACACAACAGCCAGGGGATATTTTGGCCAAGGGTGATCTCACCAGGCTAGGTGATCATACCTAGAGAGCCGTACTCCGCTTACGTCATCGTGGAGTTTAGTATGTATGCCAGCGATTTAAAAAACTTCGATAGCGTGATTCAGGATTCCCGTGGCGCCATCTGTGGCGAGTGGCGGAAGCTGCCACAATTTGATGAAATTTCGTAAACCCGATGTCTTCTATTGATTCAAGCTCCCATAGTTGTAGACACTTTTGATTCTCAATCTCATATTATCTAGTCGTAACTGAGGACAGTATTATAATCGCGGCACCTTCGTAGCTAGAGGCAAACCCACTATGTTATATACTAGCCGCTGCGCGTGGCTTCGTCTGCGTGGTGATTAAGAAAAGAAAAGAAAAGAATGCGTTTATTGTTGACTGTTACACGAGAAAGATGTTACAAAAATTATAATAAGTTAAGAACAGTCTACCCTATGCGGGCATACAATAATTATAATTATCTTAAAAAACTAAAACTAAATTTTATATTATAATTATGTAAAAATAAGTTGTGATCGTTTAGCAGTCCAATTATTTATTTATTTTAATATTTTTCCTAATTAAACTAGGTTTAAAAGTAAAAGGTACCAGATGATATTTTTAATTGTTTTATTTTACGTACCAATGAGTTTACACAAATTGTTAATTAATAAAATACACACATACACACACATTCAATGATATTCATATAATTGTTTTTCTAGAGTGGATTGGGTATATGTTTTTAAATGGGTGACAACTATTTTTAATGATTCTGTTACGTACAAACATACCAAGCGTATGTAAAACGGCTTATTGAGTTCGTTTGATTTTGGTCTTTCCTACTGCTATTATAAATGTGAAACTCTGTGTGAAAATTATATTATATAAATGGCAAAACAGCTGTAAAGTTTGATTAAATGTGGCAGACAAAACACTTCCTTTTTGGACTCAATTATAATTGCCATGTAGACGAAGCCGCAGGCATAATCTAGTCGCAAGTTAACATTTTCACCTTCTTAGTATAATCTCGCTTAAAAATTGCTATAAATACCGCTGCTATATACATAGTCATAAGTTTAGATAATACTGTAGAATGTATGACATCAGTGCCTGAGCCGAAATTGGTGTGGTTATCGTGTATGTTGTGATTCATTTTTTATCTTTATACACAAGTGTCTGTAAGCTTATGCGTTTTAGATAAAATGTTATAGGAAGATGTGTTACATTTACTTCATGTTTTTGTGTTTTATTTGGATATACGATCAGATTGAAACTTTGAGCAATTCATTATAATTATAGTTACTTATTTATTTTCGAGATGCTGAGTACAGACCCTTTATAGCATAATACGTCATAGAAAATTAATTATAATACTGTAGTAAAATGAATAAGTATGGGTTTTATTATACTTTTCTATGATCTTAGTCGAATAATTTTCCTATTACTATTATGATGTTGAAATAATTGTATTTTTGTTCTTTCTGTCCTAAACAGCTATGCTGTGCTATGTTGAAAACTTGCCATTGATGCCAAATATGACAAATTTACATACATCAGCTCTCAAGTATTAATAAAGTTACAAACATATTGATGATGTGTTATTGTACAAACTTTGTATGTATTATTTATTAATAATAACGTTTTAAAATACATTAAAAAATCAATAATATTTTTTGTTAATACCCAATTGTGACTGATATTAACATACACTAGTCACTACTATGTTACCAAAATGTTAGTTGAATATTTTATTGTTATGAAATTAGTCGTAATTTTGTATTCTAAGAGAATTGTTTGTCGATAATGTTAAGTATGTATTCTTCGTTTAAAAACTTCAATATCTTCACTGGTCTTGTGTTCCTGTATTGTTCGAATATTATGTTACATAGGTTACAAAAACAGAGATTATAAATAATTATTCATCTTATTTAACTATAAATAACAATATTTTTTAGAGAGTTTGACATCTCTGTGGAAATGTTATCTTATTATTATAAGATATCGGACTCAGGTGTATATGCAGGAAAACAGGTGTATATGTGTTGTACAAAGAGTTCCTTCTGTGGCCTGTAACACACCACAACCCTTCTGTGCAATGAGCATGCGCTCGTCGAAACATTTGTATAGGTAGCATGTGAAATGTGACATTAGTATGTCATAGATAGCATCTGTACACCTTCCCGTAGTTATGACACACGTTACTTATACGACTTCTTTGAGGATAATGTTCATGCTTTGAGCACTGATTATCCATAAGGACAATAGGGTCCAATATCTTATAAGAAAGAGAAAGAAACATAAAAATGTTGTTGTATATTCATGTAATGCAAATGGAGCTGAATAACTTGAGTCCTTTAGTGACAATAGACGTTCTACTGTCCCTAATTATTATCGGTATTAAGTTTCTCTCTCCTTCACAGCCGGCAACGCACTGGCGACCCCTGGTGTTGCACGCGTCAGTAGGCGACGGTGACCACTTACCATCAGGTGGCCCGTCTGTCTGTTTGCTTGCTCTATTTATAAAAAAAAAAAAGTGAAGGGAAGTGACAAAAAAGAAGGGATCACTGTAAAGGGTCACAATTTAAAATGTAATGTAATTAGACCAGTGTAACGTAGGTATTTAAGTTCAGTTTTACGAATTTTTTTTCAGACTAGTGAAAGCTCGATTTTTACTTGTGTGCTCAGCTACCTGAGTCGTATGGCAACTATATAAGTGCACCTATATGTTCTTTTACACAAATTTGCACCTAGCAACAGCTATTAATACTTTATTAGGTTTCTATTGTTGAAAGAATTATTAGATATTAATTATTATTAATCCTGACCAAGAACATTAAAATTGTAAATGTAAATCTTACAAATATAAATATTTGCACTCAAATAGAATGGTTGATAAATGATGTGAACAATGTGAAATGTTATATAATATATTTCAATAAATTGACCAAAAATAAAATTGTCAATAAAATGACTAATGTAGAATGTGGCACTTTTAGATTTTTATTATCCTGGTCAGGTTGTATTATATTACGTTTTTATATAATCATGTCTTAAGTAAAATTTAAAATATTAAGTGTTTATTATTGTAATCTTTTAATGTGTTGTGTTGACGTTAATTTTCCACCGAGTTTGGTGTCTAGTGTCTGTATATGGGATGTTGAATGTTGACAGAGCTTTTCTCTCTATATTAAATTTACTGTTATTCTTAAATTTATTTATATTGTTAAGAATTATGTAAACCTAAATTATCTCTTTATTCCAGTATCAATTTGTATAATAAAGTATTGAATATTGGTACTGATTTCTTTGTTTTATTTTTTAGATATTTCCTTTGTGTTATTTCTGAATGCCTTTGATATTAAAAAAATGTTGCACTTATTGTTAATTCCATAATTAAATGTGAAATGACTAAATATGTGAATTGATAAATTAAAACAATTTCTGTAATAATAAATAATTATATTTGTACAACAACACAAAATTACATTATACTAAATAAGTGGTCTACTGGAGTCAACCAAAACAATTGCAGCTCAGTGTTTTGCACATGATTTTACTGTCTTACCTGAAAATGTAATGAACACAAGCAGGTTTATTAAATTTATTGAAATATTATATAATATTTTTAGTATATTTCAGCATAATAATATTAACTGTTTGACCATAAATGAAATCAGGATCTCTTTGAAGCACACTAAAGGAATTAATGACTAACCCTTCAATGACTACAGACATAAATATAAAATCATAAGTGTATGTAGCTAGCTTAGTGATTTTAGTAGTGGTAATTGGCATCCCTGTAGCTCAGTGATCTGCCGAAAAACCACAGAATAAACTAGTTAATAACTAAAAGTAATAAAACATAGATACCTCATCATTTAGACTATTAACAAACTGAACTAGGCAGTGCTTTTCTTTTTAGGATTGAGCTCATATTCGCAGTTTGCATACGCAAGCCCTATGCCAATACCCATGCCGGCTATGACAGGCCATCTCCGCCTCTTCAGGAATAACACAGACGTTAGAGCCCCCAGGACAATTCCGCTACCTGAAAATGTCAGTCAGTAACCCATTAATGACCCACTAGAGGGTCGGGTCTCTTCTCACAATGTGAGGGATGTAGGCCACCGTCCACCAGGCTGGCCTAATGCGGGTTGGTGGACTTCACATGCCTTTGAGAACATTTTTTTGAACTCTCAGGCATGCTCATCGTGAGGCAGGTTTCCTCACATTGGTGCATGCCACTGGGATTCGAACTCGGACCCCTCGATTCGAGGTCGAATTCTAAGCCACTGGGCTATCACCTGAAAATGACTGAAGATTAAGTTGGATGTAAGCGACACTTTCGAAGTACAGCTCTTAAGATTTTTAAGCAGTGTATCAGTTAGAAAATGCAGTTGATCAACTTTTTACGGAAATATACCCTAACTCCTTCTGTGTAAAAGTCTACAAATAACAGTAAAAAAGGTCAGATTTGGGTAAAACTACGTCATGCCTAATTTTGAAGGTCCTCCTTGACCTATCCAAACAGATTAACACATTTTCAATGAAAATGAAGAAGTAAACAAAAACTTGATCTATTTCTGAGATACTCTTTCGTATCACCTTTTCGTCCGTTCTCAATTTCAACGTTAGATTTAAGAAGAAACATGAAAAATCACCTGTTTTTATAATTCCATCGGTAAGACACATGTCCAACTTTGCTGAATATTCATCTTCTACATCGCCTTTCTTTCCTCTAGCCATTTCGTGTTCTTACGTTCGTTTTTTGAAGTAAATGCAATAAACTATACTTCAAGCTTTGCGAAATTGCTAAATTTTAAGTAAATACTAAGCGATATCAACTCGCTTTTACATAATTCGGCGCTAGAAGAAAATCCATCCACTTTATTTCTTCCTTGGATGACACATGACATTGACTTGACAATACTTGACATGACATGTGATTGTGATGTTTAGTGAAGTGCCGTTATTGTACCGCATACAGTTCAGGTAGGTACAAATTATATTTTTTGCGCTCCACTGTTCTATAATTTCTGCATGACTTGACACGACTATTCACGAAAAATTAAAACGAAACAAACGTGTGAAACTTGATTAATGAACCACGAACAGCTGACTTTGACATTTGTAGGTGTTTTATTTTTGGATAAGTCAAAATTTGACAGTATTGTCAAAGTTATTCTGTGATTTTGAATAAATATTTTTTATTTAAATTTATTTTAATCGATTATTGAAGATAATGTTAGAAGCTTTTAACTCAAAATGTCTCAACGAATTTTTATGACTCGACGACTTGAAATGCTAGTGTTCATTCGACAAATGAGCAACACACCAGACCCCAAATCAGTGCAACCTCCGAACCCCCATAAGATAACAAGTGACATGGTAGGCCCTCCAGATCCCGTGTCTAACTTACGAAGGGTAATATTTAAACGACCAAAGGACGAGAGTGAATTGGAGAAGAAGTATAGAGAAATGAGAAGCGAAGTCCAAGATTGGAATCAAAAGTTCTGGACGCAACACAACTCAAGGTTCTTTCAGGTAATTTTATGTAACCCTTAAATTCCTCTGTTTATTATGTTGTTATGATTGTTTTCTTACAAGATTAAGTCCATGGGCAGCTTCGACTGACCTGCTCATTTGTCTTTGTATTGACTTCTGATCTTTTGATTTATACAATGAAAAATAAAATATGTATTGTGTTGAATCGAGAATATGATCACTAACTCTTGCAACTTTGTCTGACTGGACAAGTTACAGATTTGGTCAGAACAAAATTAAATTATCTTACATCAAAATTACAAGCTGTACAGCCATTGCACTTTTTAGAGTAGCAAACATACTAAGACCTAAATTTAATGTAGGCAAAATACATTTCGTGATCGCCTCTTATTTCTGGTATGAAGATCGATAGATCGATAGGCAGAGGCCTACACAGCCCATGCTTTATGCTACCTCTGGTTACTCTGTGATACAGCTTACTCTTTTTCACAATGAAGATATTTTTATAAGATCATACATTTAATTTCAGGAAAGAGAAGAATATTTGAAGAATAACCTACCAGAAGGAAAATCAAATTTAACAGCAGATGAGATGAGTGTGTTTTATAAAGCTTTCTTAGATAAAAATTGGAAAACGCACATCAACTATAATATAGAATGGTATAAGAAAAATGTTAAGTTATTAGGTCTATCTTTACAAGTTAAGTTTAGGAAATTATTTAAATTAAAAGATTCCAAAAAATAGAATTGCTCTTTTATTTACAATTTTCTATTTCATAGTACACAACCAACACAATAGTTTTTTTGAATAATTTGGTATAGCCTGATTTGTTTGAACTTGAACTTTTGTGGCATCTAGGTAAAAGCAAAGACTGCTGGTAGTGGCAAACAAACACAGTGCTGTGGCAGCTATGACCTGGCAGTGAATCCTCTGCCAATGTAATATGGCTTATACAAAACTTTTAACATCCTCCTTACAAATAGAAATATTACAGGTAATTGCTACTGGCCTCTTATAAAATATTAAATCATGATACTGAAATGTCATTTATTGTCAAATTTTACTATTTAATACACTTTCAATATGATGTTGAAAATTCATGGTACAAGGTGCAAGGTTTAGTATTTAGTAAGTGAACAGCACTGAATGTATAAAGCTTCATTATGTATATAGCATTCAGATGGCTCATTGGTCTATCTTTAGCCATGTGGGTGGCTGTATGTTATATTGACTTTACCAGTGAGGCAAGTAAAAAACAATATAAAGGTTGGTAATCAAGACACTTATTGAATATATTAGTATTTATCTATGCTTATTGATTTATGTGTTGTTAAGCAATCTGATGATGAATATTTATTTGATGTTAAGCAATCTGTGAACTGAACTCCAATGTCCAACATAAAATAGCATAGAATTTTTATCGGAGGTCCTTAGTCTGTACATTAATTTATACTCATGAGCACTTCAATGAGCCTTACATGGACCCAAAGTGAGAACTCGCGAGAACTATCATAATCACCTCAAATAAGTGAAATATGCAACCAGTAACAACTTATTGACCTAAATACTCAATATGAAGGACATGCAGCTTCATGACCATTAGGAGGGCGGTGGTAGGCTCACGGGGCAGTCTATTGTTTTCTAATACCTTTGCAACGATTTTTTGGCATTAAAGTATTCAGACAAAGTTTCCATAGTACGAGTACTTGTATCTTAAAATTAATCATCTGTGTAAGGCAGTGATTTTGACGTTAATGCGCTGGATCCTCCATCCTGGGTTCGATTCCCAACAAAGCAGAGATTTTGAAGAATTTCAGAATTTTTGTCTGAGGCTGAGTGTGGAATTAAAAAGAATCTGTAACCTGTCGCCAAAGTTCAAGTCTGTTCATCTGTTGCATAACAACTTTAATTTTTAACTTTCAACTAATGATATTTCAGGTTACAACGTAAACCAATATAAATCCGAAAATATTACGAAAACAACTGGAAGACAGGGTAAAGATGTAAAAATGGGACAAACTATTACCCCAAGTGATTTGCCAGAGACGGTGCTTTTCCACTATGCAATGTTTTTCGCTGGTGCGCTAGCGGTATCTTTATTTAACAGGAAAAAGGAAATTATATTATACACAAGAAGAAACATTTTATACATAAATATTTGTGCGATGAACTTTCTAAGGGACGCTGATTTAAAAAGAACCGCCGTTTTCATCAGTGTTGCAATTAGAAAGTATGCAACAACATTTTGGGAAAATTTTAAAGAAATGACAAAAAGCTATTTATCGAAAAGAAAAGCATTTCAAAATCATTACAAAATCCATTTAGAATTGGTAAAGAAAATGAAAGAATACGTAGAAGAACGCAAAAATTTAGGCCAACTTCTTATATCTGCGATTCGGGAGAATAAAAATATTAGATTGCAATATCAAATGGAAACTATGGCTAAGAATAGGCTTTTGCGATATGTTGAAGATACCCAAAAGCAAATAAAAGAGAATCACTCCAAGTATGTAAGTTTTCAACATCTTTATTTGGTTACACATCAAGAGAATGTCTTTCTCAAAGCGCGTTTGAAAAAAGTATGTCAAGAAAAGGGAGAGACTGAAAAGAATCTAATCAACTTAGTAAACAAAGTGTATCAGTCAACGAATAATGAATTGAAAGCTTATTGCAGTCATTTCATCGTTCGCACCAGAGATAATTTGTTGAACGCTGACGTAAATAAAGAAATACAAAAATTCTTACATAAATCATCCACAGCTTCGTCATCTTACCAAGATTCGTTTGATTATGGCAATTTAGAGACAAGTTCTAGAATATCAGAAATTCTCTCAGATGACGAAACACTCGTGCCTATAGTTTCTGAGGCGCCAAAATTGAAGGGTCTTCCCGGTGAATGCATTTGGACGATAAAAGATAAAGATGGAATTATAGAAAAATTGTATGAATACGATTACACAAATGACTTTGATAACGGCGATACCGTAAGAAGAATAAGAAAATATTCTGTTTATCACGACAAAGATTGCTTATTAGATTTTGCAACGTAATTATTTTTTCATTCTTCATTCATTGTTGAAGGATTTTTTATGTTTGCTTATAATAATAATTATACTCTTTCTTATAGGTCAAGGACGACTCTTTGTGATTTACATTCTACAAGTTTTACGTTACAACAGCAGCAATATATCAAAGTGGACTATCCATTAATTAATCATAGGTTCCTAACTGGATCGCAGGCATTTCAAAATTTTTTACAAGATAATCAAAACTTAAATATCGTCCAAACATCTCATAGGCCGGCGTTGCTTTGTGAATGATTTATATCAGTATTTATATTTTTTGTAAACAATTGTGACTTGAGAAATAAAGTTTATTTTGTATCGAAATCGAAACTATTTATTTTAGAGCTAGTCCATATTTTAATGTAGGTGTCTGTCAACACTGAAATGTCAGAGAGACAGTGCATGATTCAAATACCGCATAAAGTGATTTTTACTTGAATTCATCTTTCGTATAGGTACCTCATATTCTCTAATTAAAAAGCAAAGTGCAGTGATATTGACTTTTAATATTTTTATGGCAATAACACGTCGTAAAATCCGGTTAAATTTAATACGCACCCCATTTTTTTTAAAAAGAGCATACGGCTGTCAAGTTCCTGAAGAGTTGCCAGTACACAAGACTTGGTTACCCAAAAATATGAACAACAATGTCTGCTAATCTACAAAATATTGATTTAAGTTTGCATACTTGGACTCATATACAAAAGGAAGGACTGGATCTTGATTATTCAGTATCAAGATCCAGTATCCCTTACCTCGTCAACAAGTGGCTTACGGTGACCCTGGCATCACCTACACCTACTCCGGCATCACGGTCCCGGCATTGCCCTGGCCTGCGCCAGTGTTGGCTCTACGAGACTTTCTTTTTAGGCTGAAGGGCATAAAATATGACTTTGTGTTAGTAAACAAGTAAGATAAAATGGTTCTGAATTCTCAAAATTGTAAAGTATAAGTCATAAGTGACTTATTTATTTATTACTGAATTGCTTGATTGCTACTAAATCAATTTTCAAATAAAGAATGCTTCCGTTGCTCATCTGTAGGGTAAGTTATATAAATTACACCTCAATGCTTACGTGAGAATAATAACGTCACTTAATCCAATGCCATTCGATAAAAAACGATTAACTGATACTAAAACAATCTAATCTTGATTTAATATCAGATACAGAAATGGTAACGACCACATGGGGGAACACAGAGACAATGAACCAGAATTAGATCCGGATTACCCCATAGCATCCGTTTCTTTAGGCCAAGAAAGGCCATTTGTGTTGAAACACAAGGACGCGAGAAAACCAGGCCCAAATAAGAAAGACATACCCACAGGTAGTTGATATTTATTACTTTAAATCTTCATACTTATTTATAGTAACAGAGTCGTCAATATTGCGTAACTTATAAAACATGTAACGCAGTAATCGAGCTTCGTACGTGACCGTCTGTTTCGCTTTGACGTTCACATCTTCCTCTTGAAAAGGATTTTCAATGACAGTGCTCACGCGCCTCCCGTAAGTCTCACAGCCTTCAAGAAATTGTAAGCAATCCTTTATGGTGTTATCTTTAACAACTATCAAGTGCTTCGCGAGATTCTCCAAAAAAGATAAGAAACATCGTTTAGCATAGAACCACGTGTCGGTGCCCAGCCGTTTGTTGAACGGCTCAAGAGATTTTATCACCCTCGAAATTCCAAACTCAAAGTTTCCCTTAGCACAATAGAGTGTGCCAATTACGAGATTCACGATACATAAATGATAGAATTTCTTTTGCGGATCCTCAAATATTTGTTGCTCCTCTTCTTTTTCTATTTTACGCATGATATCTTCAGCTTCTTCGTTCTGTGACGTCATTATGTATGATACGCATAAATTGGCTAAAACGACTGCGCTTATATCTAAAATATTATCGTACTGTTTCTTAACAATGGGCTCGTAAAAACTAGCGGCTTCTTTATATTTGTTTTCTTGCATGAATAATACATGTGCGACGTTGAGACGCCAGACATCTGACTCGTTGCAGAACTCTACTGACTTACGAAATATTTTCTCAACCTGTCCATAATTTTCCATGTCCCAGTATATTTTTGCTTGGGCCATAACTACTGGAATATATCTTTCTAATGCCTCTTCGTATTCTACGACAGCTTTCTTAACCTGATCATTGTCGCCTTGGGAACGACTTTCTTGAACAACTTTTGTTAGCTTCCTTAGCTGCTCTGCATGTTTGGATGCTATATCTTCATATTTCTGAAAGGCCTCTTCTGGGGAAGTCTGGCTAGTTATTAGGGCATCCAGAAAATCATACAAATATGGTGTAAGATATTTGTACGTGAATTGAGCGTTTTCAGCGAGTACGTCTGCTGCGAGATCGTAGTATTCAAATTTGCAATACAGAAGCAGGAGATTTGCAAACGTCTCAGTCGGGAAAAGTTCTTGCTGGAGCAGGAAATGTAACTTTTCGAATCCATCCGTGGGTTTGATATCAATCGAGGTGAGGGCTAAGTTGTGCAACGTAACAGCATCTAGTTCGTGCTCGTGTCTAGGAGGCATGTCGGCTAAAGCTTCTCTGGCAGCTTCTATATTTTTTAGCTGATATTCAATAGCAGCTTTCAGATTAAACACTTCAGTTAACGCCGTTTCGTGTAACGTTAGAGTGTTGCCTACCGATTTGACTTCAGACGTTTCAGCTTGCATACCGACTGCGAGTTCTGGGTGGTCACGAATTCCTCTTTCGATTACAAGAGTAATATGCTTCAAAGCTTGAGGATATTCTTTGAGCCGAAAGTAACAAAGTGCCACGTTATAATGCAAATGAGCGTTAAATCCCAAAATGTTCAGACTTCTTGAAAATTTTTGTAGAGCTTCTTCGTATTGATTTTCTTTGTACAGTAAGCACCCCATATTAATATCTTTATCGGGATCGTCTTGGGAATAGGAATCTAACAAGCCTTTTGCAGTAATTATGTCTTCTTCGCCATATTTGATCGCTGATTGTAGTTTTATGACTTTTCTTTCCAACTCTGGAGCTGTTATTTGCATAGTAACTTTATAAGCCTCATCGAACATTGATGCTTCATATAACGCTTGAGCAAAGTAGAGTTTGTACTCAGGAACGTCAGGATGCATTGCAGAGAGCTGTTCGTAACAATTAGCCGCTTCTACGAAGGATTGAGTCCTAAAATAGCAATATCCGAGAAGAGACAATCCAGCTCGATTTGGGTTCAAGTTTATAGCATCATTTAAAACTTTAATCGCATCTTCATATCTCAATTCCTTAATCTGAAAATAGAGAGGGAGGTAAAATACATAAAAATGATGATTTTTAGTTTGCGAAGTAGGTAAATTAATATTTGTATATCTCTAAAACAATGTTACTATTGACGTTACGTGTTGATGTTCATTATCAGGTTTTAAATCTAATGAAAAAAGGTGTCGCCATAAAAATGTTTTGACCACACGGACAAGATAATCTGAATTGATTGTTAGATTATTCAAATAAGTGGAACGAACAGACGTCATAGAAGTAACGTGTAAATAACGAGTGTCGCAATTAACGTTATCTTTTGAGGAATACATTGTTATAACATTAATTAACCTTAACTTTAACTTACATACCAGCTCTTGTTGTATATACCTAGTTTGTTGCGTTTAATCCTAAAAATGAACCCGTCTTTACTTTTTAACAACTCAAGCAATCTTTATGTTCATCTCTGTTCGTTTAGAAAGTTCAGATTTTATCGTAACTAAATACTTTGGTTTAACTTTGCGATAGACGTATTATTTGCAAAACTACAGCATCAAAATAGAACAAAAGGGCTTAAAAAGAAAAAGAACATTCGAGAAGCATTATTAACACACAAAGTATATCAGTGTAAGCTCAATTAAAGATGACCATAAAATAATTTTATTCAGACACGGCTTAGTAATCTTGGTTGAATTAACATGTCATGAAAAAATTGTAAATCGTAAATCGTTATTATTGCATTATTTCTAGTCGCCGTTAATCTTATCTAGCTTGTCCTCGCTTACGAACGCGCAATACTCGATAACTTTCGTTCGCTTATCGATATTGCAAATTCTATCTAGTCGCGAAAAATATTTCCGCATATGGGTTTGGCCGTTGAATCTTATGGATTACGGCAATGAAGGTAGGGTTATTGTATAACATTTAGATCTTATCGCTCAGTTATGCAATGTTTTATAACGGTATATTTACTTAAAAACAAATTCCAAAATGAGTCATTCACCATTGAATTATAAGAACTAACACCTCATTGAAACGAAGAAAAATCCCCGTTGAATTTTCACTCCGCTTGGTCTGAATGGGTGTGAACGTTTACGTAGGTAACTGCTAAAACTTAAAATCTCACTTTTTCTTACCATAGTATAAATTGTTTTTGTATACTGTCCATCAGATATTTGCATGTAATCCATTTTATTTTAATTCCATGAAATTTCTTAGAATTATATTAACTGCAAGACAAGATGTTAGCGGATGTTTTGCTTTCGTTGTCATGGTAACCCGGTTGGGGTTATAGAGTGCTTAAACACTGGTGATCTTTCTATGGAGCCTTTCTATGGAGCCTATCATAAGAGTGGGTTCTCATGACCGTGTCGAAGCGCTCTTCGCCGCTTTTCATGGACTTCTGAAAAAGTCAGGTGAATGTATGCAACGCGCATTACCGCGCGTTTATTGAAACCTGACCTAAAATAACCCAATAATAAAATTCTATTGTTTCTTTTTCAGTTATTTTATAGTATATTGTTTCGTATTGTATTCAATATTTAATATTGTAATGTTTCGCTTTTTTCAGTGAGTGTACAACTGGAACATGGTAGTGTTTTACTGATGAACCCACCCACAAATGATGTTTGGTATCACAGTTTGCCTACTCGCAAGAAGTTACTTGGTGCTAGGATTAATTTAACTTTTCGAAAAATGCGCACTAAAGTGAACAGTAAATAAAAGATAAATTATTGAAATTGTTTTATTTTTCATGATCATTTATTAAGTAATCTACTTGATAGATAACAGTTAATACATTTTAAATACTTTAAAACTAAATAGTGCACCATATTATGAACCAAACATTCTAGTTTAGCATGCTCTCAAAATCAAAATACACAATCATAGTGTTGCCATGTTCGTCTAAGTTTTTTCTACGAGCCTAGTCAGTCCCTAGTCTGAACAGTGTAAAAAACAAAGCGGAATTTCTGAAAGAAAAAGATAGCTTTTGGCTTGACAGTTGATAGTGACATACGTTGTCAAAATAAAAGTTATAAAAAGATCAGTCAGTGCTTCATTTAAATCATTATATTTTCATTGTGTGAAAATAAAATGTTTATTGTTATTTCATGTTTTTCCATTACCTAATTGCACTGAAATATCTTAAGTAGATGAGCTGGCTGTAAGAACTAACAATTCGTTAGCTGCTAAAAGCAAGGTATGTATAAATAGACCTAATCAAACTTACGCTTTTCCCAAAAAGATTTTTATCGACATTTATATGGTTTTGTTAAGTTATCGCCGACATTCTCAATTCTCAAGTACGGCGATAAGCGTAGCCTATATAACGGCGGCGGCCGTTGTGCGGCTGCCGTTACAATAGTGCAATGAGCCAAGATTATCAGCGCAGGATTGCAGTCGTTACACTTTACGTTAGTTTGAGATTATGGGCTGACAGTACGCCCGAATCTTACTACGGACGGCTTTTCGAGTGCAGAGTCTTAAAAGTGACATGAAAACAAAGGAAAACTTCGAAAGTTGAAAACTTTTCAGTGCAATTTGCAGTACAATTACTTGTTAATTGGACATTTTAAAAGAGAAAAAAGAGATTTTTAGTTCATATTTTTAGTTCATCTTCAGCTCGTAACTTTTTAAAAATGTTTTATGGTCCAAACCTGCAAAGGTCTTACAAATACATGATTGCCTCCAAGATGCCGTCGCTGAGGATCGACCAGAGCGACCTGAAGTGCAAGAATGGGTGTGACTACTTCGGCAACCCCCAGTGGCAGGGCTACTGCTCCAAGTGCCACCGGGAACAGCTGCACCGACAGAGACGGGCTGGTGAGTTCTTTATAAAATTTCTTTAAAGAATGAGTTATCATCTTTATTGTCCAAGAAATTTTATCTTAAACATACCATACTATCTCTCTAGATTGGTCTCTCTAGATAGTATGGTATGGTAGTGTATGGTAGTATGGTAGTTATGGTATGTACTTGGGTACTAAAATCCATGTGGAGAAATCATGCCCAATGCATAGTTTTCTATACAATCAGGTGCCTGTTAAAGAATTCCAGGATCCATTTGTTTATAATTTATTGTATCAGGTGTTATTTTGCAGAAATCTATTGTTATTTGATTTTAATTTATATTTCTTTGCAACAATCCGCACACGTGGAATGTGTTTTGGTATGGACCCACAACCCTCCCTTATTTCCAGATAGGTGTACCATCACAAATTATTCGAGTACTTGACAACCAACCATTGTTGTACCACATGTGTGCTGCTGGAATAAGTTGTGATGGTTTTTACCTACCTGGAGATAAGGTGGGGGATGAGGGGTGAGGAGGGGAAGTCTAAGTGTGCAGATTCTTGCAAAGAAATATAAATACAAATTAAATTCCATTTGTTTGCTTTGCTTTCTATTATGTTTGATTCTTACTATAACACACTTGGTTAGGAGTAATATCGAACATTCAGCTAGGAAGCTGCCTAACAAGTGAAGTTGTCACATTACCTATTAATATACCCACATTAGTATACATCACTATAAAAGAATAAAGTATAGAAGCAGGTAGACAAACATTACTAATATTTGTATATGACACTTTCAAACTTCTTAGTTGGGATCTTAATGATACTCTTGACAAGCCATTCCAACACACAAGCTGGTGTTCAATACCACCTTAATCGTGATTAACTGAACTTCACCTTGGCTCACCATGCTTTTATCACCTTCACTGTTCGTGATGATAATTTTGACATAACAATGATAATGTTACTAGCTGTTATGTTGCCAAGGTTATTAATTAGAAGCTTGATTGATAATGCAGGATTTGTATTAGGCTTAAAAATATCAAATAAAATTGCTGTTTTAAATAAACTTTCATTGTAACGTGTATGCCTCAGAATTCTTCATAATGTTCTCAAGGGCATGTGAAGTCCACCAACCTACATGAGCCCAGCGTGGTGAACCAAGGCCTACATCCTTCTAATTGTGAGACTTGACCCTGCGTCAATGGGTTATAGACTCATGCAGCAGGTAGTAATGGTGGAGACCACTATCTACCTCCCTGGCAAAATAAAATGGGTTTGAAACATACAAAATACGATCAAGTACAATTTTATAATAAAACAAATGCTTAATATAGTTGTAATCTCACAATATCACATTGTTAAAATAACCAGTACATTTTCCTTATTGTGATCCTATTATGGTGTTGTATAAATTACAGTATCAGTTTGGTAGCTATGAAGCCCATGGCAAATAAAAAAGCCCCAACAAAAAAACTTCATAATAATAATAATAATATGTTATTTTATTTTACTATTTAAATCACAGAAGTATCCAACTGTTTCTTTTAAATTTATTTGATTTTGTATAACTATGTGGTTTTCTTGTTTATGGTTACACTACTATAAATGATGCAGGTGACTCAATGTCAAGTAGTTAGTGCATTGTGGGTGAACTCAAGTTTGTTACCAACTTATATATTATGTTCCTTTCTTATGGCTTTCTCATGGCACGGCAGTAAATCAATAATATCTGTCTCACCACCAGAAAAAGAAAAAGCGGAAAAGGCGTCATCAGGCACGCTGCCCAAGCCGGAACAGAAGAAACCCGACCGTGGCGTGAAGCTGGCTTCCAACTCCTCGTTCTCCAAGTTCGAGGAGAAACGGCTGCGGCAGAGCGAGACCCTGAAAAAGGCTAACCTTCTCAAGTTCACTGTGTTCAAGAAGAGCAACACAGGTAAAATAAATAATAGTATTTTTATATAATATATTCCATACCAAAACGAGTTCCACGTGTGTGGATTGTTGTAAAGAAATATAAATACAACTTAAATAATAGTATTTTTAATTGTGTAAACATCCGACACGGTTTGGCCACTAGCCCATGGAGGATAGAGCTAAGGAGGAACATCTGTATACATGAAAAAGTGTCCGTCGAAATACACTAAACGAGGGTGGCGCCACTTCAGCTCGAGATATAAATTTTAAAGGAAGCACCAAATTTTAAATATCTCAACATTTATGTAATTATATTAATCGAATAATACCTTTTTAGTTTATATTTACTACATTATTTTGTACTACGCAAGTAGTTGAAATTTTCAATAAGTAACTACTTTAGTGGTCAATAATATTTTTTTAACTCGGCGTACTTCAATTCGTTACTACATTCATTGCATATCTACCAATAAATTGCTACATTCATACCATATCTCTTGTCTGGCCAACGCCATTCTGGAAGGTTTTGGAACTATTGTTTACAACTTACAGCGGGACACTTTTTCAATTTTCTAATATGTGAGATAACACTCCTTCTTATCTATTCTCCATGCACTCGCCCTAAATTTGCCTAAAGGCTAATAAATTCACCTTGATGTATTTTCTTTGTATGTGTATGTACTTTGTATGTTTATGTCTCCTAATCTTTCTAAAATGTATTTTAATTCTCTGCCTATGTTCCTTGTTATTGATAATTACAGTGCCAATGCCATGTCACCTGTACGGATTTATTTATTGTAGTCTATTGTCACAGATGAACAAGAACAGTCGGCGGAGCGCAGGCCGCCGCAGTTCAAGGTCCCCTCACAAGTACACGACGCCATGAAGACGGATTTCCGCGCCCGCTTCAATCACTTGCCCCACGCTCAGATCCTGGAGAGGGATGCTAGAGCGTTCGTTCACGGGTTCATCACCGATGTGATCGGATGTTGCCATCTGCTGACAGTGGATGAGCTGTCTGAGAGAGTTCAGAGACAGTATCAGGTAAGATAGTTGAGAGAGAATGCAATAGGGTATTACAGCCTATGTCAAAAAGCTTTTTATATGAATTCGTAAGTCATAAAAACCCATAAAAATTTGGAAAAAATTTTTTGCAAACAAATATAAATGTAAAAAAAGACTTTTCAATTTAAATTTCAAAAATCCCCGCGAAAACACGGTCTCGGCCGTCTCGGCGCTGCCGCCATGCTTGTGATGTCACTCGCAGTGTAAACAATACATGTCAGTAAAGGAAGAAAGTTATACTCCATTGTTTATTTACACTGCTAATTACGTCACGCCGATAGCTTTCATGGCATATAGCGTTTTTGACGTTTGAAAAACAGATTAACAAACCTGAATTTTAAAATTGAAATAATAAATATATACTAAATTTTTTTTAACAGAAATCACCATTTTTCTCTTGCTTTTAACAAAATCGATCAATATTACACAATTTTGGATTTTTTTATTGCATGGTGCGAAATACCCTATTGCAATCTCATAGCCCGACTAGGAGTCCCTGTGTCGTGGGTGCCATGTACACATATAAGACAAGAAAACAATAATATATCAATTATGATGATATGAGTTGATATTTCTGTTCCTTGTCTGATTCTGTGTGTTCTGGTTTTATGTGTGTCCATGACATCAGAAACATAGTTTAATCCTAGTTTTCTTCATCTGTTCTGAAGAACCATAGGAATCTGTTGACGGGAGTCTTTAAAGTTGCATGTCTTTTATAAATGAATTTTATTAATAAAATTAAGCATAATAATTATAATAGTGTAGTTAAGCATATTTATTTATTTATTTTAGGACACCCAACACAGGTTACATTAAAACATTAATTATAATAAAACATAAAGTCTTTGGTTAACAAATGTACCCATAATTAAAGGATGCCACAGCATTCAATATAATGCAGCTAGACAACAAAGATAAACATTACAAAAAGGAAGTAGTAAATAGTATACATATAATAATATATTATATTGTAAAGTGGTGTAATTATATAAAAGTAAATAGTATATAATTATGGTAGTAGTATAAAATTGGAGATAAATATGAAGACGTTCTTGTTGATCCTTACAGTGAATCTACATAACAATGAAAATTGAAAGATACTGATAAAATAAGTACAGTAAGGTACATTATACAATGTTGTTATTGTTGAGAGCATTATAAGTATCAATAATATCCAGCAGTATGACATACCTGAATGTATTGTTTCAGCGCTTCATGAAATACATGGAAACGTCACCGAACTACGCGACAATAGACGCAGAGACCCGGGAGAGGCTGGTGGACTTCGTCGAGAGGCATGCCATGTCGTATTTGCACGAGTGAGTATTCGAAATACGATACTTTTTGCGTATAGCAACAAGCAAAAGCAAATTAAAAAAGTAAGTTTATACTCGAAGCACTCTACAGTAAAGATAGTTGTACTAGATATTCTTGCGGTGTGAATGTGGTACAGACGGTGTGAAAAAGCGTAAAGGTTTGGCCACTGCATAATAATTTTGATATGAGTTAGTTGCTCATATTTTAGATCTTTTTTGTATGATTTGGTAGCAAATTGTATCCATGAATTTGCGAGCATATTATTATGTGGCTGACACTGCACGGACAAAAGTATCAACGTTACCGAAAAGCACGCTCAAAATAAAGCTTTTCTTAAAACAATATGAGTGATGTTTCGATAGAATATGATATATTGTATCAGGCGTTACTTTGCGGAAATCCATTGTTATTTAAGTTGTATTTATATTTGTTTGCAACAATCCGCACACGTGGACCTTGTTTTGGTATGGACCCACCACCCTCCCTTATCTCTCTGAGTAGGTATATATATACCATAACAACTGATTCCAATAGTACACGACACGTGTTACGCCCCAAAACGGAGCATCATCAGGTGATGTGGACTCTACAACGGTTGGTTGCTGAGTGAATCAGTTGTTATGGTATATACCTACTCAGAGAGATGGTCCATACCAAAACAAGTTCCACGTGTGCGGATTGTTGCAAACAAATATAAATACAACTTAAATGATAGAATATGAATAATTAAGTGTTAGCTATGTAAGCCATAGTCATTGTATGCCCGCATACGGTAGACTGGTCTAAACGTGTTATAATCTTTGCACCATCTCTCTCGTGTAACATTCAGTCCAATGAACGCATTCTTTTCTTTCCAGCTTGCCGTCCATAGTGTTCTCGCCGTGCGGCACGGACGACGAACGTCTGGACCGGGCCATGTTCGAGCGCATCCAGCAGTTGAGCTGGGTGGGCGAGCGCCACCTGGAGTGCAAGCTGGATAGGACCAGCGCGGATTGTAGGCAGCTGCTTTACAAGGCTATCAGTGGTGAGTTTAGTCGTTTTGAGACTGGGGATGGGGATTCTTTCGGAAAAAGATCGATTTTTAATCGATTCGAATCCTAACTTGATGAATCGATTCGAATCGTAACTTGATGACGATTCATAACAAAATCGAGGTCTAAAAGATCGATCTCTAGAAAATCGATACCGCAGATTCAAAAAGGTCAAAGACTGCGAACGTAACTTTTTTTTATGTATTAAAGAGGCGAAGGCGAAAAAATATTCAGGAAACTAAGCACACAGCTATCTCGTGAATAGAAAAAATCGAATGTCGATTCTCTAGTGTCACATATCAATTTATTTGGCCCGAAAAATCGATTCTTCGATTAATCGATCTCAGATCCATTATTCCTATTTAAGACACTTAATTGAAAATACCACCAACCCGTAGTAGGGCAGCGTGGTGGACGGCGGCCTACATCCCTCTCGTTGTGAGAGGAGACCCGACCCTGTAGTGGGTCATTAATGGGTTAGCGACATGACGTGTCGAATTGATAACCTCCTATTTTAATTTTGAAGTCGGCAATAATGACGCAATCAACTTGCAGAGCTCCTGGGCATGGACAGCGCGGTGTCTCCGGGCGGCAAGCTGCAGAGGGTGCGTCGCGCGTGCAAACACGTGTTGGCGCTGTGCGGCGGCTGCAAAGCGCCCGCGTCCGCCGACGATCTGTTGCCCGCGCTTATATTCACTGTGAGTTATATCGTCTACACTTCTACATCTACACTAATATTATGAAGAGGAAAAATTTGTATTTTCGTGTGTGTGTGTGTGTGTGTGTGTTTGTAATGAATAAACTCAAAAACTACTGTGCCGATTTCAAGAATTCTTTCACCGTTGGGAAGCTACATTCAGCCTGAGTAACACAGGCTATATTTATGTGTGTGTGTTTTTAATGAATAAACTCAAAAACTACTGTGCCGATTTCAAGAATTCTTTCACCGCTGGGAAGCTACATTCAGCCTGAGTAACACAGGCTATATTTATGTGTGTGTGTTTGTAATGAATAAACTCAAAAACTACTGTGCCGATTTCAAGAATTCTTTCACCGTTGGGAAGCTACATTCAGCCTGAGTAACACAGGCTATATTTATGTGTGTGTGTTTTTAATGAATAAACTCAAAAACTACTGTGCCGATTTCAAGAATTCTTTCACCGTTGGGAGCTACATTCAGCCTGAGTAACACAGGATATATTTATCGCTAGAAAAGATTAGGGTCCTTACTAAAACTTAAGTAACGTAACCCAAGGTGTCAAAAAAGTGCCCTGAAACGTCTGTCGTCGCTTGTGCTGCGGAAACTATTGATGATAGAACAAAAGTATGTTAAATATTAAAGAACATATCAATATCTCAAAAAAACTGCGCGATATTCGTCAAATTAATTGGCAGAGCGAAGCCTGCCGGATCAGCTAGCTAATATAAAAATGACCGCTTTTTATTACCGACTTCAAAAAAGGTGATCAATTCGACACGTATGTATGTAATATTAACGGAACAGCACAATATTTACATAATAGGGTATTACGGCCTATGTCAAAAAGCTTTTTTTATATGAATTCGTAAGTCATAAAAGCCCATAAAAAATTGGAAAAAAATTTTTGCAAACAAATATTATGTAAAAAAAGACTTTTCAATTTAAATTTCAAAAATCCTCGCGAAAACACGGTCTCGGCCGTCTCGGCGCTGCCGCCATGCTTGTGACGTCACTCGTAGTGTAAACAATACATCTCAGTAAAGGAAGAAAGTTATACTCCATTGTTTATTTACACTGCTAATGACGTCACGCCGATAGCTTGCATGGCGTATAGCGTTTTTGACATTTGAAAAACAGATTAACAAACCTGAATTTTAAAATTGAAATAATAAATGTATACTAAATTTTTTAGAATAGAAATCACCATTTTTCACTTGCTTTTAACAAAATCTATCAATATTACATAATTTTGGAGTTTTCCTTGCATGGTGCGAAATACCCTATTATGTTGATCTATTACGGCTTCCAAACAAGTATACCAAATTTCATGAGTGGGGCATGATAGATAGGGTTGCAGCCATATTTTATAATATTATGTGTGTTTTGAATATGTTTCCAACCTGTTCGTTTGTGTGCTCGCCCAGGTGCTGAAGGCGAATCCGCCGCGACTAGTCAGCAACATCAACTTCGTGACGCGCTTCTGCAACGCGCAGCGCCTCATGACCGGCGAGGCGGGGTACTACTTCACTAATCTGGTCAGTCACCTTCCTCCTTCCTTCCTTTCAGCCATTGGCAGTCCACTGCTGGACATGGGCCTCCCCTAATCGACGCCGCTCCGCCCGGTCCTGGGCCCTCAGAATCCAACGGTTTCCCGCTGTCTTCTTCAGGTCATCAGTCCACCTGGTCGGGGGGCGGCCTGTGCTCCTTTTGCCTAAACGTGGTCGCCATTCGAGGACCTTTTTTCCCCATCGGTTGTCAGTCCTGCGAACGATGTGGCCAGCCCATTGCCACTTTAATTTGCAAACTTTGAGAGCTATGTGGGTCACCTTCGTTCTTCTACGGATTTCATCATTTCTGACTCTGTCGTGTAGAGAAATACCGAGCATAGCTCTCTCCATCGCCCTCTGAGCTTGTGGATTTGGATCACAGTAAAGGAGCACGTCTCGGCACCGTAAGTCATCATATGACAATGATGATGATAGATTGTCATATTACTGACCAGTCATAGCACAGCAACAGCATCTGACGCAACACTGAAATTCATGGATGTCGTGTTTCACGCCACGTGTTTCGCCCCAAAACGGAGCATCATCAGGTGATGTGGACTCTACAACGGTTGGTTGCTGAGGTTGTTGCAAAGAATTATAAATACAACTTAATAACAATAGATTTCCGCAGAGTGACGCCTGATACAATATATTACATGACATAGTTGTTCAAAGTTCAATCGCTTCTCATTTCGCATTTGAATATTCACGATGAAGTTAATTGTTTTAATTGTTGGTTTTTGTTACAGTGTTGCGCAGTGTCGTTCATCGAGAATCTATCAGCTGAGTCGCTGAGTATGGACAAGAAGGAATTCGACTGTTATATGGCCATGCCCGCTTCCATCGGCGGCAGCGCTTGGGTTAGTACGTAGTAGCCAATTCAATGTTCTAACAAACAATCAATAGGGTATTTCGCACCATGCAAGAAAAAATCCAAAATTATGTAATATTGATAGATTTTGTTAAAAGCAAGTGAAAAATGGTGATTTCTGTTATTCTTGATAGCCCAGTGGCTTAGAATTCGACCTCGAATCGAGGGGTCCGGGTTCGAATCCCGGTGGCACGCACCAATGACTTTGTAAAAAAAGTTATGTGCGATTTATAAAATTAAATATCACCTGCTGTTACGGTGAAGGAAAACATCGTGAGGAAACCTGCATGCCTGAGAGTTCACAAAAAAAATGTTCTCAAAAGCATGTTCGTCCAGCAACGGGCAGTAGTGTAGCGTGGTGGACGGCGGCCTACATCCCTCTCATTGTGAGAGGAGACCCGACCCTGCAGTGGGTCATTAATGGGTTAAAACAAATGTTAATTGAAATGTGACGCTGTTCAGGCGGCGGCGTTGTCGTTGTGCGGGGCGGCGCGCGAGGCGGACGAGCAGAGACTACAAGCGGAACAACTGCAGGACGAGCTCGTACAGCTGCGAGCCCGCGCCGACCAACTGGCGGCCAACGCTCAAACGTTCGAGGCAAGTCCTGACTCCTGGGGGTTGATTCTGTATGACCATTCAGATTTCGTGTCGATATCGTGTGTCATCCAACCGTATGTCATGTCATGAACTCGGCACGACAAGGAACCTTAATGTCTTTTCTATAAGGCACATAACAGATAGTCACGATATTTGACTTTTAAGCCTTTTTTACTTTTTATCACGCGTAAGACACGACATTGCCGCGATACGAGTGTGAATGGTCATACAGAATCGGGCCCCTGTACCCTTTCGCAGTCTGACTTTTAGCAGTTCCGAAACGAAACGCACACATACACAGCTCACCAGACGTAAATGCACAGTGTAATAACCGACAGAGGACAAAGATTTTTAGAAGAGTTATAAAATTAATAAAGCATTAGATAGATCATCACAAAAATTGCTTTATTTTTAAGTTGTATTTATATTTCTTTGCAACAATCCGCACACGTGGAACTTGTTTTGGTATGGACCCACCACCCTCCCTTATCTCTCTGAGTAGGTATATACCATAACAACTTATTCCAGTAGTACACGACACGTGTTACGCCCCAAAACGGAGCATCATCAGGTGATGTGGACTCTACAACGGTTGGTTGCTGAGTTTTTAATTTTAATTAACACTCTTTATTTTTAATTAACACTCTTTATTTTTAATTAACACTCTTTCAATGTTCAATAATATTAATGAAACTTAATAACCGTGAATTGGCCGTAATGTACTGTAAAATTTCGAACTCATATTATCCCGTAGGTATTAAATATTATTTGTTAGTATTATAATGTTTAGCGATAAGTATTCATATCTTACACTCCATATAAAAATTTGATTTTAAATTTTCTAACTCCTCTAAAAATCTTTTACCTCTATTTGTTATTACACTGTGGACTCCTGTGTAGTAAGCTGTGTATGATTTACGTATCTATGAATGTGTGCGTTTCGTTTCGGTATCGCTAAAACTCAGACTAAGGGTACTGTTTCTGATTCACCGTTCGCCCTAAAGCCTTGCAAGATTCAAATCTTTTATCTATACTCGTATGCAAATAAAATTGGAGTGTCTGTTTGAGTAATACATATAAAAATAACCGTTATTTTTGCCGCAATGCATATATATGTTTACAAGGTACATTACCAACATAACATTTTTTGCAAATTTTTGCCTGTCTGTCTTTGTCGGTCCGTTTTTTTACCAAAAGGTCTTTTTATTCCTAATTATGCATTTTTGTCTGTCTGTGTGTCAGTTAGTTCCGGCTAATCACTGAAACGGCTGGACCTATTTTAACGGGACTTTCACTGGAAGATAGCTGATGTAACAAGGACTAACTTGGGCTACTTTGAGCCCCACACTATCCCCGTGTTGTGTCGCCACAGCACACACACACCAATACCAGTAAAAGAATTATATGACTCAATTGTACTCTGATTAAGTATGTAGTTTTTTAAGATATAATTATTGTATGCCCGCATAGGGTAGACTGTTCTTAACTTATTATAATTTTTGTAACATCTTTTCGTGTAAAAAAAACTAATCGTCAACAGCAAGAGATAGACAAGAAGGTGCAGGACGTGCTAGCGAAGACGCCGCTGCGGATGCTGCCGAGGAGGGAGGTGCCTCGCCTGGCGCCGGCACGCGCGCCCGCGCCGCTCGTCGACCTCGCCTCGCCGCCGCCCCCGCAGCCTGTACCCGAGCCCGATGATAGTGTACAGGTAACGTCGGTATCTTTGGTTGTAAACCTTTTGTGGTCCACTGTTGGGCATGAGTCTCCCCACAACAGGGGTTGTAAACCTTTTTATGGTTGCTGGGCACGAGCCTTTCCACAACAGGGGTTGTAAACCTTTTTATGGCTGTTGGGCATGAATCTCTCCGCAACAGGGGTTGTAAACCTTTTTATGGCTGTTGGGCATAAATCTCTCCACAACAGGGGTTGTAAACCTTTTTATGGCTGTTGGGCATGAATCTCTCCACAACAGGGGTTGTAAACCTTTTTATGGCTGTTGGGCATGAGTCTCCCCACAACAGGGGTTGTAAACCTTTTTATGGTTGTTGGGCATGAATCTCTCCACAACAGGGATTGTACACCTTTTTATGGCCGTTGGGCATGAATCTCTCCACAACAGGGGTTGTAAACCTTTTTATGGCTGCTGGGCACGAGCTTTTCCACAACAGGGGTTGTAAACCTTTTTATGGCTGTTGGGCATGAATCTCTCCACAACAGGGGTTGTAAACCTTTTTATGGCTGATGGGCATGAATCTCTCCACAACAGGGGTTGTAAACCTTTTTATGGCTGATGGGCATGAGTCTCATCCCACAACAAAGGGAGGCTCGGAGCATACTCCATTACGCTGCTCCAATGGTGGAGAAACGGGGCTAGTGGTCAACCCGTGTCGGATAATTTTAAACCGCCAAGGTTTACCGTCCTACAAAGTTTACCGAATATTACCTTTTCGACAACAACCGGGATCAACGGCTTAACCGAAGTGTAGAGGTTCACTTTTATATAAGATGAAGAAGAAGAAAATTGGTGCCTTATAATTATACATTCTTCTAAATTACAGTCATTAACTTAAATATGTCTTCAACAGGCCACAACCACAACAGTTCCGGAGATCACAAAAGCGGAAGAGGAACCCATAATTCTCAGCTTCGAGTCCACCGAGTCAGAGGAGAAAAAGGACGCTCACCAATCCGACACACCGAAGCTGTCGCCTTCGAAATCGCCTCTTCTAGATCAACCGTGGGCGTTGAAGCAGGCCAACTCGCTGGAACTCCTCACACCGTCGCCACTGGGCTTCGCCCCCTTCGACAGGTCCATCGATGAGCTCCTGACCCCGGACGATTTCGTCTCGGATCACCTAGCACCCGGCTTGAGCAATATCAACTATGACATCGATCTGTCCGACTTCAGCGGGGACAACAGCTTAGCAGAAGACGCGCCGAAATCAGAAGCAAAGGATCCGTTCAGTCCCGACGGGCTGAAGAAGGTATTTGATCCCTTTGTTCCACAACCATCCAAGGAGGGCGCCGGTGCAATACTAGATAAGTTCAAAGAGTTCAGTCTCATGGATTCAAGGAATCCAGCCGCGGACGTGTTTGATGCCGTTCAGAACGGGCTGAAAAAGGTCTTCGATCCGTTCGCACCTCAGCCGTCGAGAGCACAGAGTGCAGTCTTGGAGAAGTTTGACGAGTTCAGTCTGGTCGATTCCAGGAATCCGGCATCTGAAGCGTTTGAAGTCATTCACAGGTCTGATGACCCCTTCCTGGATAAGAACGATCCCTTTGAAGTAGCGGGACCGAGGGATCCCTTCAGTCCCGAGATCGGGCATTCCGAGGATCCATTCAGCCCTGAACACAAGTCGTCGATCATGGACGATAGCAGCTCACCGACCTCGGCGTGTCTCCTCCCGTCCCCGTTGCAACCTCAAACCAGTAAACCCTCTTAATTCAAATGATTGGTGCTGTCATTGTTGTAGCCAAAACCTGTTACCTGGTGCCAGCAGTTTGCTTTTTGTTTGTGTTATTTATTTATTCATTCATAAAGATACAATGCAAGTTAATCATATTACATTTTAGGTTTTCACATTCTCACAAAAAAATTTGAAGTGAAACCTTTTAGCGCGGTACGCATATTTTTTAGATGAGATAAAATCTCTGCACTCGCGACACCGTTACGAGACGCAGCTATAGAAGCATATAGAAAGTAAAAAAAACTATGGAAACTGTCAAAAGGAAACGTTCATAAATATATGTGTATTTTGTTATAGAAAAAGCTAAATATTATAATTATTGTGATTTTGGATTCGACATTGCGATTATTAAACGACATTCAAAATGTCGTTTCTTTTCTTACAGAGAAACTTAATTGTGTTTTAATTGAACTGTCGTCCAAATCACCAAGAAAACACGTCTTATAAGTTTTCACTTCTGCCGGCACTCGTGGAGTGCAACCCGTTTTTTTAGTCTATCAGTCAAAAATTGAGCTGTGATATTTTCTACTTCAATAGTAACCAATTGGATTAGAACGGTGGATGCTTTAGACCCTTCTTTATTTCTCTCTGTAGAAAAACAAAGTATTGTAAAGGATGTACTTTTAGTTTGAAACATTTTCAAATTCTGAGGAATTAAGTGAGACTAGTTGTCTCACTTGTTTAATTACTACATGATTCTGTTTAATAAAATGTATTGTTATTTGATGAATTGATATACTTTATTTGCTTTGAAAAACATTGAAATCATTGTATTCACCGTAAAGAAGCCATCCAGGTTTCTCGAATTTTAAATTTAGTTAGTGTACCATCTAATAATAATAAAAAATAAAATACATAAAACTTATTATTGAACCATTGAATGGTTCAATAATTCTAGTTTTATGTGTTGATTCTGATGGTGATTGTTGGTAGGTAGAATCTATTCTAAATATCAGTATTGGTAATACTTAAATTACAGTGTAAATTTCTTTATCATCTGTAACGTTCAACTAGGGTAACTTAGATAGTTTAGAAGTTGTTTAATTCATTTCTTTATGCTGTGGTTCAAAGTAAGCATACAGATGCAAAGTTAAATAAACTGACTAATCAAAAGAGAAGTAATGGTTTACATAGAATGGAACTAATCATTTACAGGTATCTTGGTTTACTATTTTCTGAGATTAATTATAAAGAGTTTACAGTGGTTTACTTTAATTAATATTAATTTTCAGGGGATAATTAAATAAGGCATAATAATGTATTTATTATAATACTTTATTATTTAAGATGTCTGTGTCAAAAATATAATGCACATTACAACTATTATGTATCACCAGTAATAAACGACATACATAATTCGTTTGTTCTCTCCTTTACTGAAACCACATTGAAATATATTACAAAAATTCATTACCAACATATTATTATTATTCAAGAAGTGATTAACTCAAGATATAAATCAGAGTTTCTCAAACATAAAAGTAACATATATTTGACACAATACTTTTTTTTAACAATACTGTTATTAAAATCCAGTTATTATTAAACAGCAACTGGAGAGTGGCAAGCAAAGTCATCTAAGCAGTGACATGACACAAATTTTACTATGTACCACTTTAAATCTTCAGGCATACCCAAGAGGTGTGCCTACCCCGGTTTGAGAACCCCTGATATAAATAATACCTAAATAATAATGAAATATATTAATAAAGTAAATTACACTTTTTGAGTAATGGCAATTGTTTCACTCACGCTTTTAAACGATTGTTTAAAATTGGGCTTTTAGTGGAATAAAATTGGATATACAGGTTAAAATTTAATATATCGTTAGAATAAATATAGAACTAAAGAAATCAAACTACTTAAATACAATTTGTTTTTTCATAATCTTAAAAAGTACCGACCCATCACAACATTTACAACACATAGCTATTTGGCTTCTTTATTTCATTACAGTGTATGAAAAACACCTCATAAGTCTGTGTTTCTTATTTTTTATAAACAAAGAAATCATATCACTGTCAAGTGAGTCTTATTTCGAAATTTCATAGAGATTGTCATAATAGGTATAGCTTTACGGAGGCTTTGTACACCTCGTCATGTTTCAGAAAACTTGTAAACTAACTTTTGCTGAGCCAAGGAGGTTGCAAGAACTTGATTCGGACACTGTCGTAAACAACAGATCTTTGTGTGGTTACATCAAAGATGCTAATGAAATGTGGTGCTACCTTTGAAGGATTTAGTTTTTTTGGTAAAGCAACATAATTATCAACATCTAAGCAGAGCTTGCTTTGATAAAACTGTTTGAGCTTGTTCACTCTTGTTTACAAAATTTCATAAAGCAACAACTTTTATGTTCACTAAAAGTCATATCGTGTTTAAATTAGGTTTGGGTTTTATTCAAAAACAAGTGTTACTGTAACACTTGATAAAACTGGTAAAAGAATGGGCCTTTAAGGACAGTGTTGTAGGTGACATCTTTAATTTTAAAATGTAATAACCCCTTATCAACTTTAGTACCAAACAACTTTAGTGAAATTTCTTGTAAGATTCATAATCCTATTCGAGCCTTAAGAGATTGGTGTTGGGATTTTTCAAGTTTTATTTTACTTTTTTATCCACAGACAAAAATAAACATGAATTTCATCATATAAATAAAGTATTTATTAAATCTAATAAGCAATTTAAGTTGATTGAATTACTTTAGATAAGGTAATTTAGACAAATAAAATGGTAAGGATAATGTTGTTGATATATTATTCTACTATTAAATTATTATCCAACATAGGTGTAGAACTAGCACTATGCTAGTCAAAGATTGAATACTAAGGCGTTCATTCAATTAAGGAGGGGTGAATTTAAAATTATAAACATAAAAATTAATTTGAAAATTGTTTTCTTACACTGAATTTAGAAAATAGTTTTCTGTAGTATTCCATACATACATTCTTAAAAAATGTTGATTAATATGTCATTTAATTATGTCAAATAGTATTAAATTTTATTTTCAAACATTACAGTCAATCTTATATTATCTTATATATGGCAATTTAAACGGGTTTTTCCTTCCCCCTCCTATTGCAACAAATTTTCAAGTGATTGCCAGCCAGCTAGCAAAAATGTATCTTATCACTAGAATTTTCCAATATAATTCACTTACAATAATTGAAATTAAAAATCAGTCCTAAGAATACACACTATGAGCTACAGTAAGCATTCTAATATTGCTTATTCATAGTGTAACTATCACCAACCGGGTGAGTTGAGATCTTAGATGTGCCAATCTTATAATGGATGCAGAAACTGTAAAATATATGTAGGTATATTAATTGTCAATTTGTCATTGAATAAGCGAGTTGTAATACACATTGTGAGTTACTCATGCTTTTTTTTACAAACACATCTCCTCTTCCAATGCAAGACATAAAAACATGCAGTTACATAAAATGGTAAGTAGGTCTCCTCAATGAATTGCAATATTGAAAATTAACTTTATTTAATTTTAATTTAACAACAATTCTGTGACTTGGCACACCTAGTTACAACCTCTTCCTTGATTTAGAAAAGTCAACTTATGTTGTTCAATAGAAGCTGCCCTGAGAACACAAATTAACATGCAACAATATAAATTGCTCAAACCCTTAACAAATCTTACTGGAAGCATATATACAAATTATCAAAAATTTAGTACAAATAAATTTGTTCACTGTTTGGAATAAAATAATCACTTAGTCATGAGAGGCCATTGATCCATTTCAATTAAGCCTTTCCTACGTTCCAAACTCTTCTCGATACTTAATACTACAGAGTTGAACACACATTTACATACCATGAAAAAAGGAAATATTTTTGGCTTACATTGATGTTGATTGCTCAGGTAATTCATAGCAAAAGTTGCGATCTAGTGGGTAATCCACAAATGCCACATGCATAGACATTTGAAATTAAACAATTGAAATAGTGACATTAATCCCAAGATTGCCATTATCTGCAAACAGCTGGGCCAACGACGTGTCAAAGACGAGACAGTCGGAATTCATTATAGCAGATGAGACACCTTCATGAATGGACCGAGGCATGGCTTCCCAGGTGAGTCTTCTGCGATGCCCGTTCAGCTCTAACCTGTAAGCAAAGTTCTCTGCCTCCTTTCTGGAACCTATAAGTTGGACGATGGCAAAGAATTGCTGGTGGCCATCAAACTTTTCTTGCTTTTCGAGGACTAACATGAAATGGTGATTGAAGCAGGACTGCATCATGACCCAGTCCACGGCACCGGGCAGGTTTATATCGGTAGCCAAGAAAACTATGTCCTCACCTTGCAGAGTGGTTATGCTCTTGTGTGACATCATGAGGTGGGGCATCACCTGGTCGAGGCCGCCCTGCCACTTGCAGGAGGCGCCGGGGCACGGGCAAGAATACGGTCTGAACTCGCACGCCTCCTCGTGTTCGGCCTTCTCCGTGTGCACGAGGGTGACGGTGCAGCCGGTGTTGGAGTGCTTGCAGGGGAACATGACGTTGCTGGCCACCTTCTCCATCGCCAGGTTGCGGATGTTGCCGAGCGGGCCGCGGCATGTCGGGCAGCAGTTCAGCTTGGGCCGGCAGCTGGAGCACACCAGGTGCCCGCTCTGGCACTGCAGGATCGGTGGCAGCACATAGTCGAAGCACACGGGGCACTCGAACAGCGAGGCGAGGTCGGCGGACATGGCTGTGGGCACGTTCACGAGCGCTGACGATCCGGACGCAGAACAACTGGCACCGCTAGCTCCGCGCCGCTGTTTGTTTGTGCTCATGTC
The DNA here is from genome assembly GCA_905147235.1 of Erynnis tages. Lineage (NCBI taxonomy): Eukaryota > Metazoa > Arthropoda > Insecta > Lepidoptera > Hesperiidae > Erynnis > Erynnis tages. Next base: position 1,252,443 of record LR990074.1, on the reverse strand, counting down.
ACTGTCATAAGCGCGTAGAATACTCTTTCACCTCCGATCAGCTGCCTTTATCACCGTAGAGTTACTTAATCATTTGTAGCCTTCCTCGGTTGATGTTTTCCGTCTTGAAGCAGCGTTGAAGTGAGATTCCATCACAACTCCGAAGGCCAGTGTTTAATTTTTCAATGATAAATGTGAGTGAACTGTGTCACCGATACATGAGGAATTATTAAGTTATTTGAGCGTATTTATAAACGTGTAAACAGTTATTTAGGAATGGCAGTTATGAAGCACGAAAACGAAATAAATATTGCGAATGTTCTAGCTCACAATAGGAAGGATTACAGATATTATCTTTGACAGACAATCGACGTATTAATTATTTGATGAACCATTCCAACATTTCCATTTTATTTTCCAACTTCTACCAAGTCTACCAACATGAATGAACCTGCATGAACCAATCGACAATCAAGTGACAGATGACAAATGGCAAGCAGAGCTACATGTCTTATGCAAAATTAGTTTATGGTTATCTATGGCAAGCATTGACAAAGTTCAATAATTTTTGAACTCTAGATTATATCAGACATTAAAACCAGCAAAAGTTAGTAAATAAAAATAATTGTTATTTATAAATGTTTTTTATTTCATTAATTAATAAATAGCAGTGTAAATTTAAAAAAAAAACTATAAATTCACGGCTGCCATCACTCTGTTTCCGTTTCCTTTTGGTTACGAAATTTTGGCGGTATTGTATCCTAGAAGAGATCTTTATAAAGGAGATTGCTTAATTTTATTGTTTGACATCTTTTAATAAGTTGCTTTTCTTTGACTAGTTTTGTAAATGGGTGCAAGAATAAAAAGTTCATTTAAAATTTTAAAAATTTACTCTGAATAAACTTCATTTAATTTTTTCTTTATCGAAGAGTGTAATTTAGAGAAGTAGTGTAATTTCATGCCCCCTACAACTCCGCTATGTCAAAAAAATAGATAAAAACTCGAGAATCTTTAAAACAATTCGTTTAGTAAAAAGCAGAAGCCTTGTGAAACACGACAAGTGGCATTTTAACGGGTCAGAGGCTATCCAGTTTTGAGGAAGGTAATTAGGTAATTGATATAAAGAAAGGTTTAAAAATTCACTCAGATTTCTGACTCTACACTACCTACTACTATTACTTATAAATGTAAAAGTTTGTGAGGATGGATGGATGGACGATTGTTACACTTTCACTTCACACAAAACGGCTGGACAGATTGCATGATATTTAGTAGACATATCTGGATCTTTTGCTTTAAACATCTTCTTTCTTTATCTTAGTCTTGATCTTTGTATTAGTAAGTAAGTTGACTCCACTTGTTTATAACTCATCGAAGTTTTCATGTTTTAAAAGCTCTCGGTCCAATAAGAAGCAATAAAGAAGAAAATATCAAGAAAAACACCGAATGAAATAATAAAATGTCCGATAGGTATATTTAAAAGGATAGCATTTATATCAACTCAGTTAACTAGAATACAATACGTTATCTGTGACGTCTTGGACAGTTTGCTTACCCGACGTTGTTAAAACAAACGCAAATTCATCTAATTATTTTGTAATCACACGCATACAGCATTGTTCGTAACTCATCAATACAAACAAACGCTAGGTTGAATACGATTTGGTCGGTTTATATTTACACCGCCTTCGCCTTGTGACGAAATGAAAGTGAGTTTTTCTTCGTTTAGTTTAGTCTGTGGTCTGAAACCGTTGGTAATAGACGCAAGTTGTATGGCAGTTTTTGCGCGGGAATTTCGACAGTATACGGAATTACGATTTTTTTAATTTGTGTGAAGTACAATTCGTGTTTTGTGGGATCACGCAATTTTCCATCGATTGTGTTAATTTTTCCTGAAAAGTTTAGCACTTGGATCCAATAACGGAGGTACGAGATATTTTATTGTTTACCGGTGAGACAGATTTGGTATTGTTTGCTTTTAATTTGGAACTTCGGTCAAATTACTATAAGTATTCAAAGTAATTCGTGGTCTGGTGGTTAGTAAGAAAATATTTTATTTTTATATGAACATAGTACCACGGTAAAATAAGAAATCCTAAGAAGAATTTCCCAGAGCGAATCACATTGGTTTTTACATATAATTAGCACTGAAACAATTAAGCCACTTCTAGTAACAATAGTACTTAGGTACTTAGTTAAAAAAGTAGTACTCAAGTTGTACATATATTATGTAAAAATCGTGTTCTGGTGAGTGGGCCCTTGGAAAAGGTATTAGTAATGCGGATAATGCCGCATTACCCGGAGGCTCCGGGTAATGCGGCATTACCCGCTTACTTTGTTTGTCTATAGCTCCGGAGCTATTCGTGGTCTGGTGGTTAGTAAGAAAATATTTTATTTTTATATGAACATAGTACCACGGTAAAATAAGAAATCCTAAGAAGAATTTCCCAGAGCGAATCACATTGGTTTTTACATATAATTAGCACTGAAACAATTAAGCCACTTCTAGTAACAATAGTACTTAGGTACTTAGTTAAAAAAGTAGTACTCAAGTTGTACATATATTATGTAAAAATCGTGTTCTGGTGAGTGGGCCCTTGGAAAAGGTATTAGTAATGCGGATAATGCCGCATTACCCGGAGGCTCCGGGTAATGCGGCATTACCCGCTTACTTTGTTTGTCTATAGCTCCGGAGCTATTGACAAAACAAAGTAATAAACAGTATCTCTCGAAGTAGGGAACGGACATCTATGAAAGAAAAAAACTTTACTTCTCTCGTATTTTGTTACTAAAATAAAGTAAAGAACTTTTTATTGTTCCATCTATAGTTGATATCATAAATAAAATCACCGCTGTTTCGACATACATTATATAGGTACCTAATATGGTTGCCTGAAATTAAAAATGTGTTTGAAAGCGTGAGGTTGAGAGGCTTCACTTTAGTTTCATCTATATTTCCAAATAACTGTCTAACGTGAATTGAGTAATTATACCTAATATGTAACCTAACTTAGTTTCTTTTTATCGTGCTGAAAAGATGTATTCGTAATTGTGTAGGCAGGCTTGTGCTAAATCAAGGTGATAATAGTAGTAGTCCCTAAAATTAACAATTTTTTCATACCTGGCTTCAGAAATTGGTCGTTAACTTGGGTAATAATAGAAGTTCTTCTGTTAATCTAGAAATTAAGAACTTAAATACCTACCTGCCATCATCGTTAAACCATCAAAAATTTAAATATTATAAAAATTATAAAAATGTTATGATTTAATGATAATATAACTAGTAACAATAGCGAGCCAGTAGACCGTAAAAATAAAACAACACCCATTTAATAAAAATTTAGAAAGCAAATAAGGGATTTGCTAGGAAAAGATATATTTACAAATAAACTAAAAAAAACTATTAACTAACTAACTAATAGCTGTAAAATAGATACCTGTAAATACTAACGATATACTTAGTTATTATTATTAATTTTAACGAAGAGAAAGTTATTGTTAACTACTGTAAATAAAATTTTGCTTCTATTGGTCATTGCATCTTTATCGTGCAAAAAGTGCATTCGGTTTTATGCGTAATTGGCGCGTGCGTTTTTCTATAGTAACTAATTGAGTAGCAAACGGGCATGAAGGCCACGTGATGTTAAGTGGTCACTGCAGCAACCAAGATGTCCGCCTCAAACGAACTATCCCCGGCAACCACACCTCCCCAGCCAAAACACAAGACATGAAGAACATGCTGCTTTAAGACGGGTTAAGAGGGTTGCTTTACGTCCTTTAGGCTGCGCTCATTTTAGGTCGAGGCGGTGGACAGAGTAGTTCACCGCCGTAAACAGGCTTCGAGTACTCGCGCGCGGTGTTCTCGCGCGCCACTGAAAGTAGAAGGGATGGAGAAACTCCAGCTCCAAAACGAGGAGTGCCCCCCCTGAGTGTCATCGCTGTCAGGGTCGCGGAAGAATGCGAAAATGTACCCGTAGCCCCGACTACAAGCGGCGGAGAGCGGAACACCGTGGGGTTAGCCGGTAGGAGTCCGGCATAACCCTCAGCCCCGATCCGATACAGAGTATCAATGATGGATTTCCTCGCGTAAAAAAAAGGCTGCGCTCATTTTCGTACGAACTTAACTCGTGTGTACTGTGTATACGTACGTCCACGCACGAACAATCCCGTTAGAAGTATTGTGGTAGCGCTTACACTGCGTGCGAGTTAGTCGTAACGTCAACTATACTTGGGCCATTACAAACGTGCGAACTGAGTCATAAAACGTTACGTCAAAGGAATGTGACAATGCTGGGCAACTCGTTATCGATAAAGGGATGCCGCTCGGGTTCAGGTAGTCAGATGACGTGGTCGTTGATAAGTACTGGTACATGCAAATTGTAGGTTGTAGGTGTATGTAAAAATAGTGTTAGTTATCATTAGACCTTCCTACGCGAACCATGGAAGCATTATTCGATAACTTAACTTTGTTAAAATTAAAGGGCGATATTAACGCCCAAACTCGTTCGGTTATTCATAATGTGTTAACAGTGTTTAACGAATTAAAAAATGACCCGGAAAAAATATCTTTTTTAAATTTAAATAAACCACGAGATATTACGGCGCTTCTTTGTGGAGTTAGTACGTTAGTAGAGGAGTTATTCCCTTATTACCTGCTACTAACTATCGACAAATTCCTGTTTATTGTTACACACAACACTAGAAGTGTGAGCGAGAGATCCGATATGCCTGTAAGTGTGAGCGAGAGGTCTGATTAAAATGATTTATGACTCAGTTCGCTTCGCACGTTTGTAATGGCCCAAGTATAGTCGCGCGCAGTGTGAGCGCTCCCATAGTATTTTTCATTGGTCGGGATTGTTCGTGCGTGAACGTACGTGTAACACGAGTTGAATTCGTATGGATCGCGTATGAACTGAACGCGGCCCTACTGTTTAAAAATTCCGTGTCATTGGGCGATGTTTGTGTTAGCGATGCTCGAACGCGCACTCTATGAAGCTTGACTGTACTCTTGGGATTAAGTAAGAATAAAGTTTTTGCTCACACAGCCTTTTGTCAATGACCACTATGGAGAGGTCAGGAAAAAAGTGTTACCGTAACAAAAAGCAAGTCAACTGAACCCGTAGTTTTATATAAACTGTTCAAGTTACTGAGTTGTGTGTTTTCTTATAACGAATGTGTTTTTTTGTAATAACTATCCGTAGGCCCTAAAATGGTGGTGATGATTCGTGAGTGATTGAGAATAAAAAAAATTGTTATGTTTCGTTTTCATTGGTTGATTTGCATTAAATCTAGATGAGCTAAAATCGTCGAAAATGGGACCAAAAACAATAACTTCCAATTTTCCCAAAATTCCAACTTTCAAGCAAACAAAAAATAGATAGTTACTATCACTTCATGTAAGTACAATCGTTTAGAATTTCACAATTGTCACACGATATATCTAAGATAAATCTCCACTATCGCGAAAACAACACCAAGAGGAGCACGGTATCGCTTATCAGTAAGTCAATGCAATGATAACTTTATGTTATAAATGCTGTTATCAATCGGTCATAAACTCGAACCGAAATTCCGCCTGTTTGTCACGAGGACTGAATAGAAGTTTATTTTAAAATGACTACTAGCCATTACTATTCGGTTGATGTGTATAGTTTAGCAGCGAATGACACTTTCACAAATCTGTTAAATTACTTAAAAGTCATGCTAACACGTAGCAATCTACATATGAATTGCAACATCAATAGTGAATTTAATGCAAAATTTCGAAAAGCATCAAGGTTTTTTCTTTACTTAAATCATATTCGTATGAAGGTATTCGGAAAGAGTTCGGAAGTCTTCCTTGGAACCTAATGTTTTGAATGTACCAGCGATCAATTAAAGAATAAAATTAATTTGTTCTATAAGGAAATTTACCCGATATGATATTGTTCATAGAGCCTGCGGTATTGAACAAATATGTAACTACGAGACTGCCTTTTGTGGTTATTTGAATTTTAAACGTATAGATCGTTTATAGGAAGACGCCCATTGAAGGTGTCCAATTCCAGAGATTACAGATTTTTAATAAATGTTACCTATCTACAGATAAGTTGAGCTCAGTGGCCTAACTAAAGGCCGGCAAAATGCCACGGGCCCCGAGGCCGAAGGGGCTCCGGACTAAGAGGCTGCTGGCCCAGAAGTAGCTCTAAAAGTTAAAAACTAAAAGAAATGAAGAAAGTACTGGGGCCCCAACCAACGAATTAGCCACGGGCCCCAGATGGTTTAGTTACGCTACGGTTTGAGCTACTACAAAGTCTAACGGTATTCACCTAAAAATCCTTAGTCGGAACCCGGAACTATTGTACTTTTACCTTACTTTATATTCATTCATTTATTAAGTAATAATGATGCATCAGTCAACAGAAGATATTTACCTACTCTAATATAGAACCTGTTTTGTGCTAGTAGGCAGATATGAATGACTATACAAAATAATAATTTGTAAAGCAGCTTGATTACTTTTATGGTTTTTGTGCTAATTCCATTTGAGAATAGATTAGCGGAATATTTTCCAGTTTTCATAGTTCCAATGGCGCTGATAATCCGTAAGGCCTTGTAGAATTTTGTTGTGATTAACTGCTTATTAAACTTTTTTCTAAAACGGGACATTTTTGTATCCCCAGAATGTTTTTGGGGACACCGGGACAGAGTAGGTCAAAACGGGACTGTCCCGTTCAAAACGGGATGTATGGTCACGTTAGGTAAGATACACAAGATAAGAGCTATTGTTGCATATTCTTCATTTGTTTTGCTCGGAGGTGTGGTTGCCGCAGTTACTTTATTCAAGGTGACTTGGGGTCTTAGTGAATATACCCTTGGTAACATACAAACGACGTCCCAAGGGTTGCAATGCTGTTACTGCAACTAACAGGTTACTGCCTCTGCTACTCATGCTATAGAAAAAAATCTGTGATGTAGTGGTTTCCTCCGCACGTGCCCTGTGTTCGATCACCAGCAAAACAGATATGAATGATGGATTTGAATTTTTGGTCAATTTTATTTATTTGCTATTGGTATTGGTATCACTATTGGTATCGTATTATAAAATCAGTTTTGGAATGGAAATTGAGTTTAGGCAGGTACCTTGTACACGAATGTACTGGTTAAGTAAACAAACAACACGGCAAAAAAGAACGCGACTGTAAAAAACCTCAAATTTGACCTAAACGTCGAAAAATCCACGTGGTTCCGTTATTTTAATTCAATAAATTACAACTTTTGTTGTAGTTTATACATTTCTATAGCTCATTCATAATTATAATTATGTGCATACTAATTATGTACCTATGTTAAAAGTTCTCGCTAGTTAGTAAGCGAAGGAAAGATACGCCAAAAACTTCGAAATTCTCCTTTAATTTGTAGTTTCTTTTTTTTACTTGTTTCTTTTCACATTTCAAAGAGTACGGCTCAAATGGACTTGTGACAGATATTGTAGTGGAATAGCTGTAGAAATAGGGTTCGATTGGAACCATTTGAACCACGGATCCCTTAAAATGGCTACTCTTCTCTTGTTTATTATAATAATAATGTTTATCGATATTTTGGTTTTTATTAACTGTACAAAAACAGCCAACACTTAAAATACACGTCATACCCCAGCCACGTATGAGTTTATTGAGGTTTATTAAGTAACGGTACTAGTTACTCAATAAACTGTTATCAGGTTTATTAAAACCATTATGGTTTAAAGGTCTGGTGCCATGATCGAGTGTTTACACAGCGTTTTACGTACATATGAGTATATTCACCGTTTCTATAAACTCAACAAAGTTTTATTTCATCCTAAAGTGGCAATAATAAGATTATCATTTATTACAAATAATTTTATTGAGAGAAATTATAAATCCATACAAACGTGACCCACCGTAATGAACACATCTGGACACACAAACAGGAGACTACTTACGACTACGGTTCTGCTATCTATCTATATCAGGGTTTCTCAATCTTTCGGCTCCACGTACCCCTGTTTAAGTTTCTAGGTAACCGCGAACCCCTGTTCGTGAAAGTGAGAAAAGAAATATATTTTTGTTAATAATAATGTGATGGGTGTACTTGCTTCTTGTCATAAATGGAGTCAAGTTTAGGAGTAATTTTGGACAATTTTAACCGCAATTCTGATTCGGCATCAAGTCGATTTCTGTATTTACTTTTTATCAAGATCAAGTGTCGCCATTACGTAAGTCTTGTTGTGAACCCCCTGCCGTCGAGTGGCGAACCCCTGGGGGTTCGCGTACCCCACTTTCGAAACCACGATCTATATAAATAAGTTATAGGTTAAAAACTTAAAAAAAAAACTTTTATTTTACAAGTTACTCTTAACAAACGCTTTCATTTGATATCCATATTGTAGAAATGTATTAAAAATAACTATTCCGATATCTTGGATGGTTCGCCATATTGGATTTAGAATGACGTCACAAACCATATCGTACATTGTCATCCAAACTAAACGTGTATACAAAATTTCAGCTCAATCGGTTGAAGATAACTATTTTACTTTTAAAATAACTATTTTTATACCTTCATTACATTGGGATAGTGGTTTACTGGCTACTGTAGCTCTCTATGACTCATAGACCGTACACGCCATCTCTACATTCACCCCGCAGTTATTATGTCAGCTCTATTCATAAACAACTTAATTTGTAAAAGCATTTTTAAAAGTTATTTATAGTAGCCTCATCGTCGTATTAAACCGGAATTTATTATTTAGTTTTTACAGCACCTTTTGTATGTTTTTCTATATAATCGTTCAGTGACAAACTTACGTTTGTTTACATCTTCATTTTTGGTTCCTTTTAATCAACCATTGCGGAATGTAAATTGCGGATTAATTAAAAGTGCAATCCTGATGTCTTTCATCACAGAAGCAGCTGTTTGGAATTTTGCGGAACATTATCATTTTTTTTTGTAAAATAACAAAAAATCGGTACGATAATGATCCGTCAATAAGTATCGGAGACATTCGAGGACAAACATAAGGACTTACATAACCGAGGACTTACATAATGTAAGTATGCATGTATGTAGATAACATACATGCATACTTACAAACACAAGCCTATGAAATTTCGTATACTTACTTGTTTATAAGCCGTAATAGACCAACGTACTCGTATGTTCATAAATATTGAAAAGAAAAGAAAAAGAAAAGAATACGTTTATTGTTGACTGTTACATGAGAAAGATGTTACAAAAATTATAATAAGTTAAGAACAGTCTACCCTATGCGGGCATACAATAATTATATCTTAAAAAACTAAAACTAAATTTTATATTATAATTATATTAAAATAAGTTGTGATCGTTTTGCAGTCCAATCATTTATTTATTTTAATATTTTTCCTAATCGAACTCATGAGCAGTTGATAACCTCCTTTTTTGAAGTTGGTTAAAAATATGTATAGGTAAAGAATATTTCAATAAAAAGTAAAAGTTAAATAAAAGTATAAAACAATAACCGATGAGCTAAATACTACGGTTATTATTATAATCCTTCATTCATAGCGTACTTTACATTAAATAACTGATAAAGAATTCACGGCTTGTAAACCAGCAAAAGTTCATTAACACCTGTTTAATTGTTTCCGCGTTCGTGTGAAGATCGGTTACGGTGTGAAAATACTATCATTTGCTTATACCAGGGGAACTTTTATTACGTAGCCTTAACCGTGGGAGAAAAACCGGGCTTTGAAGATCAATCCATCCGCCAAAACTACGTCGGAAGCCTTACGTAGTTAGGTTTTGCTGGAGGCTCTTCTTCATTTCCCAACTTCATTAACCAACTTCAAAAAAGGAGGTTATCAACGGCTCAATAGTTATTGAGGCGAACATCTTAGTGGTTCCTCATGAGTAGCAAAACACCCGCATATGTTCAATCTCAGATAAAAGTTCTTTTTTATTTGAGGTACGTCTTTGATCAACGTACATTCCGTTACGTGTCAAATTCAAATAAATTATAGTCGAATTTTGACGACTTAGCCATGTCTACTCTTATTAAAAAAAGAAAATAAAAGTCAACTTTTCCCAAAATATTGTTCCCTACTTGACTGAACTACCGTAACTACCATTGAAATTTTTGTCAAATTATAAAAGCGAATCAAATTATAAAACTAGTCGAACGCAAGCTACCTATGATAAGGAAAATTGCTTCAGATGACGTAGGCCTATTGTGGTTGAGAAGCATCAGAATCTGTAATAACAGACAATACGATTGTTCTACTTACGCAATAGTAAGAACCAAGACTATATACATACGAGTACATACACACACAATGCAAAAGTTGTATTCGGTGCAATAAGCACGACTCATGACGGTAAAAACTATAAGTCGCTAACTTTACGGTACCTCCGAGGGCGAGCGACTATAGCTATACCACCTAGTAAACGCTTACTAGGCAGTATCCATATACTGCCTTTCAATGGTAGTTACTAGGCAGTATCCATATACTGCCTAGGTGCCATCACCTATTGGCTATATCTGTTAATAAATAACTACTACAAACAAAGGCACGAGAAAAGTTAATGCATCATTAAAAGAAAGTTATGTGAGAATGCGTCGTGACATGCCTGCGCGCATGACTGGGTTTGGCGCAAGAAAAGTGGAGTCATCTCACCATTGCCGATATTTTTTTTGTTATTTTTTTTTCTAACAGACAACCAGTCTCAATGATTTAATGCGTGTTGTGCTTTAAAGGGATTTGTGAAGGTACTGACTGAGAGAAAACGTAGAAATGTTATTTTAATTTCTTTCGTACAAACTAAGGAGTCGCCCCTATAAATAATACTATAGGAAACTAGATTTATACGCGTGTATAGATTACCAAAATATAAGGGACATTTTTTATGAAATCTTTTTTAATATGAGGTGTGCTTTTCATTTTTCGAGAAACCGAAACAAAACGAAGAACCGAAAAAATATTTTCGATCCTAAAATCCTGAACACTATGTTCACCATAAACATAGGTAGGTACTACTGCATTATTAATAACTAGAAAAAAAATGAAGATAAAAAAGAATTTCCGCAAAATGTACATTGCTAGCTGAAAAAAACTGTAGGTAAAAAAAAGGTTTCGTTAAAACAAAACACACTTTATTAACATCTGATTCAGTATCGAGGTGTAATAAATATTTTTTTATTACACACAACGTAACGACTTGACGACTAAATAACACTTTTATTGGTTGTTAAGTGCGTTTACCTACAGTTTTCCTACTTACAACAATTACGAGATGAGAAGATTACAGGTTATCTACATTAGACTACATTTAACTAACTACTGTAGATAATGGGAATTCTGCGTACAAACTAGATCCGTGTTTGTAATTTGTGCTATGAAGATTTTTTGCGACTTTTTTTTTATAGAAATAGGATAGCGTATTAATAAAATTCAAATAAAGCATTGTTCATGTGTGATATTTTGTTTGTTGCAATATCAAGTATCTTTTTTAAATACCGCTAATGGGTAATACGTGGTAAAATACAATTTTCTAAATGTAGTATTTGAGTTTTTGAACCAATTTACTGATGACATGATAAAATTGGAACGAGTATTCCATCTGACTTGATTTCATCTCTTTCTGTCAGATAGTAAAGACATGTCCTTCAACTCCAGTTTAACAGTAGGTATAGAAAAATAAAATTAATCGTTATCCAATTAAAATGTTATTTATCATCAGTCATCACCTCTTCACGAGATTTTTTCAGACAACTGCTGTCACGTGTTAAAAAAGCATTTTACTTTTTTGCCCACTGCAATTGAGACTGCAACTGCAACTGTACTGCAATGCAGTGAGTAACTGCGAGAACATATTACGGGTAGAAAAATAGTATGAAAACCAAAATATTTTGTATTAATTAATTCTAAGGTAGTATTACGATATTTTGACATTTTATGACGTATTATCTAAGTTGGTAGAAGGAAATTCAAATTAACTTTAAAATTTAAATACATACTGTGAGATGGCAGCTTGGAGCTAGTAAGCGGTTGCAGCGGATGGCTGAAGCTACGGCCCTCATGGTCAGTTCAAGAGCTAGGAGCGGCCACGCAGAGGAAGAAAAAGAACACGATATTTAAAACAAGAACTGTCATTATTGTAACGGACGTAATATAGAAAAGATTCATAAGTTCTATATTTTCTTTTTATTATTCCAGATTTCCCTAAAACTAAGTGTTTATAGAAAATTGAATTTACGTCATTAGTAGAATATTGATATTATTTTTTCTTCGTCCTTCCTTTATTAGCAATGCAAAGCAACCACAAATTATTTCAGACAGGACTTCTGCCCTATTTCAGGTCCTCTTTTTGATGTTGACTACTTAACATCAAAAACTTACATGCTACTCATTAACTATAAAAACATAAAATAGGCACCACCAAAAAATAAGATCTCACGGCAATATGGTTGTAGTTAATTACAAATTAAGTACATTACGTGAGAACAAGTACAACCTTGCTCTTGCTCTATTGTTTAACGAAAAACTTGCAATTAAGGCTGTGATAAACAGAACTGATAATATAACAATAAGCGGTTGTTGTTACATAGAAGCTACGAGTACGTACGGTACATAATTACCTATATATTGCTGTAGTTTCAGCCATTGTCAGCGTTTTAAGTGCTCGAAAAAACAGCAAAGCTAGAGCTCTTAGTAGTAAGAGCTACAATAAATTTGTACAGTACCTACATCTTTCTTCTTACTATTAAGTATTATAAGTAATAAGGGCTACCTACTATTAGTTAATCTGTTCTATCTTCTTCCTATTTACAATTTTATGATTGGGTCGTGTTATCGGCTACTTTGTGCACTTGATAAATATTGATCAGGAACAAATATTTGATGTAAATTTTGTTGAAAAGTTTTTCTGATTTTAGAGTCTACGAGAATTTCGTATAAACCTGGCATCAAAAAAAGTTGCATTTAAAACAAAATTATAATTATGTTGGCAAACTTGACATTCAAATAGCTATTCAAATGCGCCAAATTAAGTAATCAGTGCAAACTCAAATAGGATATTTAGATAACACCATCGAAAATGGACGTCATAATAAATCATCCTCCTCTCCTCAATCAACATCAATCCCAAACCCCAAACAATACCGTCGTTGTGGGTAAAAAGGCGACTTTCAGTTTGTATCACGCACCTGAACCAAACTTTTCGCGGTGCAAAAATTATCGCCATTGTTTGCTTTAAATAGCTGATGACTAGCACTTCCCGAGTCTGGTTCATCGTAACGTGCCAATAAAACGCGTTAACGCACCGCGCTTCGCATTAAGGACTCGTAAACTGTTAACGAGGGAGACTCATTATGCCGACAGCGCCTATTGGGCAGTGACGTGTTTAAACGTCAAGATTGTTCAAAATATATGCCATATTTCGGATTGTTCCAAACGTACTTTTGATCTGAAGACAGTAGGTGCTTAGATATTTCCATATCAAAAATCGCCTATGGCATCACGTACAATTTTAGAATGATATATGTAACTATAGGAAATTATAAAGCCACTGAATAAAAAAAAACATCTCCCTTAAATTTTCTTAGGTCCTTGAAAATTCACTGTGAAATGTTTATAAATGGAGCGCTTTTGAATCTGAATGAAAGATTTAAGTTGTCCAATTGACTTTGGACATGGATATGAGATTTTTAAACGTATTCAAGAGAACTTCTAGAAAAATTGCAACAAATATAGAAATGCCGTGTTCTTATCAAAACAATGTGAAGTGGATGTCACGTAGTATTGAAACTGATAAGTGAGAAAACAAGGTGACGAGACTAAGAATGATATCCGACCGAATTGTTGCTCGCTGAGTCAAACAAGGTTGAAAAAAATAAGTACAAACAATGAACTATCAAATAAAGGAAATAAACGATTGCAAATTGTGCAACTGTGTTGTGTTTGATGTTTTCTCGCAGGCGGAACTCTACCAAAAATCTATTAAAAAGTAACGCACTGGCAGTTTTGTTTCTCTGATATCCCGTATATGTATATAAATAAATTAAAACTATGTCGAGACCTTTTTGACGAGTGTGTCGCCAACTTTTTTCTCTTTACCCAGTAATGGCCACATAGCCGATGAGTTCGATTAGGTAAAATATTAAAATAAACTAATTGGACTGCTGGAAAAGAGGTAGAGGTCGGTCGCCGTAAGCGCGGCTCTATCATGGTTTGCGGAGTGCGGGAGGGGAACGAAATTGACCAATAAGCGAGTCTCCTGCCGGCCACTGACGCAGTGTATGAAATAAGAACATCTTTCTGCCGGTCGTCGGCAGGGGACTCGCTTATTGGTCAGTTCCTTTCCCCTCCCGCACCCCGCACGCAAGAGAGAGCCGCGCTTATGGCAGTCAACCTGTGAGTATTTATCTTCAAAGGTCACTGTGCGAGTATACTTTCTGGTGGCCAATCTGGATGTGAAAATGTGGATTTTTACTTCCAAGAAAGCTTAAGGCGCACTCAAAGCGTATGTACTAGTACTACCAAGTATGTATGACATCCAAGTTGATAATGAACCAAAAAAATCTTAATTTCTATTTTAAGATATAATTATATATTACAAATATTGTAGTTATACATCATAATATGAGTTTGATTTTACTACACCTGCTACCACGAGGTAAACAGAAGGTCTAATCTCGCGTGACTCATTCTGAGTTGCTAACGGCTGTCAAATGTGGGTTTGACTGATTATAATTTCACTGAGTCAACGCAATAGTCACCTAACAAAACTCAGTGAAAAGAAATCTTGTAAATAGCGGGAATGTAACATTCCTCTGTAGCTAGTGTATTTGTTGTTTTAACGCATGCGGAACTATGTTGTATGTAGGTGCGTGCGTAACAGCTACGATAGTCTCCTTAAATTAGTTTTTCCGACACTAACAGACAACGTTAGGCTTAGAATTTGACCTCGGATCGAGGGATCCGAATCCCAGTGGCACGCACCAATGTCTTTGTAAAAAGTTATGTGCGCTTTATAAAATTAAATATCACCTGCTGTTACGGTGAAGGAAAACATCGTGAAACCTGCATGCCTGAGAGTTCACAAAAATGTTCTCAAAGTGATGTGAAGTCCACAAACCCGCAGTAGGCCAGCGTGGTGGACGGCGGCCTACATCCCTCTCATTGTGAGAGGAGACCCGACCCTGTAGTGGGTTGGGGTTACGATCGTATCTTTTATTTTATATCTTTTATCTATATTGCAAGACGATGCCATATAGCTACGCACGTCGCTTGTACCTAACATCGCTATTGGTATTGGGCACAGCGTGGTACTAAGCGTAAATAAGTTTATGGGGTGTTTCCGTCGGAACTCGGGTGTTCTCTGATAAACGCACAAAATGCCTTCAGTAATGACAGTGTATTGAACGACGTTGTAATTGGAACAATGTGTGACGAGAAATTTATCGGAATTACGATATCTCCAGTGCCAAAGATCCAGGTTAATGCCCTTTCTATGAAATGCTTGTGTCACTTTATACCACAATAAACAATCTTCTTCTTACACAGGGTGAATTTTTAAAGTGTATGTGGATGGGGATATCCGAAACTATGAGGCATAGCGAAAAATACTGAAAGGAGTCTGGGGCCCGATTTTGATGAAAACTAAAACTGTATCATTGGATTTTTGAAAAATCAATATGCCTAGCGAGGATCGAACCCATTGATTAAAAAAAAAATCACATCCTATATTATTACACCATTGGATAGTTTTACTAATAAGGAACGAATTCTGTATAGTAATGACATATGGCAAACTTAAGGATAGAGATAATTTTTAACAAAATACGTTTTTTTCCATACAAAATTTTAACTGATTACTTAGCGTTTGAAATTATTGCCATTATTCCCAATTCTTAGCAGGATTCGACGTCCGACGTGAAAAAATTATAAAACAACATACTATAAGATTAACCACTTAGAATCTGTCAGGCACTCGTCACATCACATTAAAGTTTCCGCTAATAATAATAAGACATAGATCCCGATTTATCAATTTTGCGTTGAGTATCGCTTCCGTCGTGTGTTTATCAATCAATTTTATCCAATCAATCGTAGGATACGAAGGAAACTCTTTGAAGTCAATGGAATCACATCAGCTTGTTGCCAAAAATTTAATAGCCCACGCGTTCCTTGATACATTGATATTTTTAGAAGTTGGTTTTAGAAACATATTTAACGCTAATGTAGCGGAATTTCGCTTTTAGTGGAATGTCGTCATGAAAAGATAAAAACTCTGAAATTAAAATGAGCCTTATTATTCATGTGGTAAGGTTGAATTTATGTTATTTTAAATGATTTTTGAAAATTTATCTCTTGAAGAGTTAATCGGAAAAGTATCGGAAAAGATGATATATTGGACAGGACACCTATAAATTGGACAGATTTCAAGCTATTTAGATTTTCATAACATACATATTTGTAGCCTAGATAGTAATAACTAACTCCAAAATATTCTTGGAGTAATGATCAAAATAAAGGGCGAAAGATATTTTTGACGACCTGAGTTGCGCAGTGGTTATGACATCGGTGCGCGGAGGGTCCTGGGTTCGATTCCCAGCAGAGCAGAGATTTAAATGAGGAGTTTAAATTTCTGTTTCTGGTCTGGGTGTGTGTGTTCTTGTCTTGTGTGTGTCCATGGCGCCCACGACACAGGGAATCCTAGTGTGGGGCTATGAGTGTGAAGCGTTATTTATTATTATTATTATTATCTACCAAATGGAAATGAGGAAGAATCTAAATAAAGGAAATTTCTAAATAAGTCAAAACATCTCCATAGTTTCAGGAGGGCGTGTCTAACAATGAATCTCTCACCGATAGATCCAAACGTAGTGCGTGACGAAAGAAATCACAACAATTCAATCGGTGTTGCTCCCAAAGAAAACAGCAACAAAGTACCGTTGAAGGTTAATAAGTCAGTCTTCAAGGTGGCCGATAAATGATCAAATTGGTGAAATAAAACCGCCTTCAGTCAATCCAAGTAATGGAAACAGCAGACCAGTCGTTGTTTAGATTAATTGTGCTAAATCACGCCACCGCATAAATTATGGCTATCATAGCTGATTTTTTGGTCATTTGCCGGAATTTCATGCATGATACGCTCATAATTAAAAATACATTATGTTACTTGGTAAGGTCAAAGGTCAAGCCACCCTTAAATATTTATTTAATAGGTGCTTCATGCTCTATGTTCAAATGGGGTCCGGGTTCGATACCCATTGGCACGCCAGACCAATGACTTTGTAAAAAATTTATATGCGCTTTATAAAATTAAATATCACCTGTTGTTCTGGTGCAGTAAAACATCGTGAGGAAACCTGAATGCCTGAGAGTTCACAAAAAAACTGTTATCAAAAGCATGTGAATTCCACTAACCTGCAATAGGCCAGCCAGCGTGGTGGACTATGGCCTACATCCCTCTCGTTATGAGAGGATACCCCACCATGTAGTAGGTCATTAATTGGTTAATGACACAAGAGTGATAGTCAGGGGCATCTTATCCGAGGCGACCATTTCAGTCCCCATGAATGGGAATAAACCCGTAAAAGATTCCATGTGGATTCCATCCAGGAGTCCATGGGAGGTTCACTGGGATGTTCAAAGATCCACCACTAAACATCAGGTGGCTAGAAATGCAAGGAAAAATCCAAAATTATGTAATATTGATAGATTTTGTTAAACGCAAGTGAAAAATGGTGATTTCTGTTCTAAAAAATGTAGTATACATTTATTATTTCAATTTTAAAATTCAGGTTTGTTAATCTGTTTTTCAAATGTCAAAAACGCTATACGCCATGAAAGCTATCGGCGTGACGTCATTAGCAGTGTAATAAACAGTGGAGTATAACTTTCTTCCTTTACTGAGATGTATTGTTTATAAAAATTTAGGCCGGGTTCGTTTATAACCAAGATGATCAAAAGTGGGTCATCTACAATTAGTTAGGGGAACTTTAATTTTGAAGTCGCTTTTATCTCTGTTAATTGTTTTTTAATTTTTAACTTTTTCTCTAGTAGGTACGAGTAGGTAGCGTATCACTCTTCTGGTCATGAAAAATATTTGATTATAAGTATAAAGGTGTGTTAAATTTTATTTTTCATAAAGGTATCTTTTTGTTGACAGACATCAATTTTGGAGCAGTCAGCAAGTGTGGTCAGCATCTGAGGAGATCCCGCAGTTAATGGGAGGAGGCTTATAAAATGACTGGCAACGGTGGTCAGTTCCGCTGGCACGACCAAATAATATAGTGAAGGTTAGTATAGAAGCACACACATCATTATGATGTAATAGTTCACCAAAGACATATCGCCCAAAAATAGTAGGCCTAAAGTATGTAACAAATTTTATTTCATACTTTTTTGATGTCGGTTTAATTTTTTTTCTATTTTTTTCTATTCTCATTCTGACGGGTTCAGTTCCTCGGTTTTAGACACATTTTTTATTAATTAAATGAATTGAATTTTATTATGAATTCATTTATTAATCTCTAAAACGTGAAAGAAAACCAGTAGGGTGCAAGATTTTTTTTGAGTTTCACAGGCAAATAAAGTAAGGCATATAATGCTTTCGCCGCTCTGTAACTATGAAACTGTCCTAATAGGGTATTTCGCACCATGCAAGGAAAAATCCAAAATTATGTAATATTGATAGATTTTGTTAAAAGCAAGTGAAAATGGTGATTTCTGTTCTAAAAAATGTAGTATACATTTATTATTTCAATTTTAAAATTCAGGTTTTTTAATCTGTTTTTCAAATGTCAAAAACGCTATACGCCATGCAGGCTATCGGAGTGACGTCATTAGCAGTGTAAATAAACAATGGAGTATAACTTTCTTCCTTTACTGACATGTATTGTTTACACTGCGAGTGACGTCACAAACACGGCGGCAGCGCCGAGACGGCCGAGACCGTGTTTTCGCGGGGATTTTTGAATTTTAAATGGAAAAGTCTTTTTTTACATAATATTTGTTTGCAAAAATTTTTTTTCCAATTTTTTATGGGCTTTTATGACTTACGAATTCATATAAAAAGCTTTTTGACATAGGCCGTAATACCCTATTACAATACGCAACGACATGAGAGAAATGTACGCAACGAACCACAATGCTTCCAAGTATTGAACATGAACATGTTTAACTGGAGTATGTACGTATGCGTGGGCGAAGTCAATAACAATAGCTAAAGAAATGTGACGTAGGCGGACAGTAAAAGTACAACTTTATCGTTCCCAATACATGTCATTACATAGCCAAGTGTTGGGATGTGGATTCCAATGACACAACGACATCATTACTTAACAGAGGAGGCGTGGCACACATGTGGTCCAGGCGTTCTTGGGGATTAAATAGATTTCTCATCCCATCTATATCGAAAAGTAGGTACGACTTTGCTGCCCTTTAAATGCGCCCAAAGTTTGTGTTTTCTATAAGAAACTTTTTAGCGGGCAGGAATGAGTTTTTCCTCCCTCTTCATAAGTTCCAAATTCAAAATGTGCGCGGCAATGAACTTTTCGAATTTGGAATATCTTAGTGTTCAGCGCCAAAGAAATCGAACGCAAGTGCAACTCAGCTCATGGACTACCGCATCCAACTTCGAATAACAAACAAAAAACAAGCTAAGAGCTATTGTTGCTTATCCAGGTGCCTTACCACCCTTTTAACTCGCCGTGAAGGTTCTTTTCATGGAAAGGGAATTTTCATGTCTTCTGTTTCGGTTGGGGAGGTCTGGGCGCCGGAGTTAATTTATCCGAGACGAACGTCTTACTATATTATTATGTCTTGACAACGCATCGGTCTAAATCAGCATTAAGATTTGTACAATAATGTCATTGTGTGCGTTGGTCGCATGTCATTTTGTACTGCCAGTTAGAACACCTCCATTGAGACCGGAGTTTGAACTTTGTCGTGTTCGTTGGTCGGTCAGTTGTGTCCTTTTATGACAGCCAATTGGCAGGCATTGGTCCTCATGGGCAGCATCAAACATACATACAAACTCATACCTACCTATCAGAGCTTATACTTACTCGTACATTGTACTATCAGAGCTGAATTGTATGACTTAAATCGTTCAGCTAAACGTGAAAGACTGAATGAATATAAATAGTCCCTTAGTTCTAAATAAGTGTTTTAAAAGGCCTTACCCCAGTTAAGATAATTACACAAAGTAGGGCCTATTTGGTGTTGTATAATAATCTTTATGAGTGTTAATGACCACTCAATATCACCTGATATTGAGTGGTTGAACTTGCGCGCTCTTTTGCACTTGACACACCTGGCAATTTTATAAAATTACATGGCTGGCTTATACAAAACTCGGATATGACTTTATATCTACCTTTAATGGAATATCTTCCCTTGCCAAAGTCGTAAATTACAAAAAAAAAAAAAAATTGGAAATAAAGACAAAAACATAAGAGCATAAATAACTGTAATAAAAATATTTGAAAAAGTGTAAAAATAGATTTTTTTATTTCAAAGCAAAGAAAGGTTTAGTGAAAAAAATATGACAAAAACAGTTTGCATAATATATTGTATCAGGCGTTACTTTGCGGAAATCCATTGTTATTTAAGTTGTATTTATATAACGGTTGGTAACGGTTGGTTGCTCAGCAACCAACCGTTGTAGAGTCCACATCACCTGATGATGCTCCGTTGTGGGGCGAAACACGTGTCGTGTACTATTGGAATAAGTTGTTATGGTATATACCTACTCAGAGAGATAAGGGAGGGTGGTGGGTCCATACCAAAACAAGTTCCACGTGTGCGGATTGTTGCAAAGAAATATAAATACAACTTAAATAAAAACAGTTTGCTTTACGGTGGGTTATAACTGCCTTGGTATGATGGTATATATATTATGGTGTTAGGACCTTATGTGGTCTTCCAAGCCTTGTCCGGAACCATGTCGATCCTGTTTGCCACTCAGTGGATAATTTCTGAATACCGGTAATAAACGTCGAGTGGGCGATTGGCGATATCTCGATTTTAGCTAATCGATTAGATAACACCACGGATCGTCCGAGCGGCACAATCAAAACAAATTACAATCGGTAGGTAGGTACTAACGTTTTTACGTATCCACATTTAGAAATCACCTTATAATAGTGTTCGGAATTACTGCAGTTTCTCTCAAGTATCTTCACACAATTAGAAGGAATATTTAAACCCAAAAAGATAAGGAAAGACAAAGAAAAAAATATAGAGTACTGACCAAATATTAAGTTTGGATTCATAGTCCAGTAAATAACAGTCGCTTGTGTCCCAAACATACGTGTGTCTAAACATACGGTCCTAAGACCACTTACGTGTGTTCTAAGTTAAAATAACAATTCAAGTCAAAACAACTCATGTTATAGTTATTACATTTTAGTCCACATACTAAAGAGAGTATACATTAGAGATGTAGAGTATACATTATTGACAGTTAAGTACAGACTACACGGGATCATTTAAATATTATCATAATTTCACCGAATTTATTTTTTTCCTTTGTATCAACCCACTACATTGTCTCTATGTATCTATATGTATCACAATATGTATATGTAGCTAATAAGAACCTAACCAATTTAAATATAATATTCTTTTATTAATCCTGTACAAAAACATACGAAGGACGTTAGGCGGGATTTATGATCTATATTACTTTCTTATCTTTGATTTTATTAAGATTTTTATAAAATCTATTCGGTATAACTTTCTTCTTTTGGCTCAGAATTTTAATAGTACCTTCCTATTACCTTAATTTAAGAATGTACTAGTAGGTACATACTTAATGGCAACATTACTGACTGATGTTAATTTCCCAAATACTTTAAATAAATAATACAGATAGTTAATTCGTTTTCTATTTATAGATGTTCCTGCAACACAGATCTATCATAGTCCACGTAGCTGCTCTCTTAGTATGGGCCCACACGTCAGACGTAGCAGGAAGCGACGCCCGATGCCCAGTCGGTTTCACGTTCGCTTACGAAAAATCACTATGCTACCGAAAAAAAGGCCCCGAGGTCTTCTCCGACTTTTACAAAGACTGCGTAAATAATCGTTTCTCGTTGGAGCTTTTCAATGAGCTGAACATTAGCGAATCCAACGCAGTGTGGACCGAATACAGAAACGCTTACCCCGGAGGTCCGTTCCTCGACATGGCGTTCACGAAACACGTCAGTTCCAAGCTAGATTCTGACTACAAAGTGAGGTATCAGAACTACAGCCTCGAGCTGGATGAGGATCTTTGTCTCGTGAAAGACCCGCTCCAGAGTTACATGGCGGTCCGCTGCGACGAAAAGCATTACAGATACTGCTTCGTGGAGCCGTACGATTCGCGAATCGTTTCGGATGAAGGGTGCGAGGACTTGGACGAGTCGGTCGCGTTCTCCAGCCCCATAGCTACGTGTTTGACTGTCATATCCGGTACCACGGAGAAGAATACAACTAGTGTTGCCCCTGTCAGGGCGACGTGGAACCAGGCTCAGCATTTGTGCGCTCGAAGGGGAAACTCGTCGCTACTGAACAGAGGCTGGAGATACATCAACTATGATAGAGTCCGTCGGTCTGAGAGGAATAGAGCGTATCCGTTGGGCGTTATTATGACTTCCGATCACTCGTTGCTGAGGTACGACGCTACTGGTGATCATGCGGAGGTAAGCGTGTATTGTATTAGATATTTTGAATTCAATTCGAAACAAACCGACTTGTATAATATATTGTATCAGGCGTTACTTTGCGGAAATCCATTGTTATTTAAGTTGTATTTATATTTCTTTTCAAGTCACTCAGCAACCAATCGTTGTAGAGTCCACATCACCTGATGATGCTCCGTTTTGGGGCTAAACACGTGTCGTGTACTATTGGAATAAGTTGTTATGGTATACACCTACTCAGAGAGATAAGGGAGGGTGGTGGGTCCATACCAAAACAAGTTCCACGTGTGCGGATTGTTGCCAAGAAATATAAATACAACTTAAATAAACCGACTTGTGCAAACTGCCTAACGTTAAGTGGTTACTTAAATTGCTTCCTTAACGCTTTTTTGTCGCAGATACCGAAGTCGGATTGGAACTTTTACGGCCCCTTCAACGAGACAGGTCTCCTCGGGGCGTGGAATGGCAGCAAGTGGCGGCTGGTCGACTCTTCTTACATCTTCTTCGACGTGATCTGCGAACGCACGATTAAACCAAAATACGTCAGCATTCACCTGGACGTCGATGAGTAAGTTCGAAATTTTATTAAGCCTCTGAACTGGATATCTATTTTGGGTTGTCATTTGACATCAAGTGGCTTCATTGCAACTCAAATACTAAAAAGTGTTTACGATAGGTAGTTATATTCGCTCGATCATAACCTGCTTGGGAGTCATTGATGCTATATAATTATTTTATTTATTTATTTATTTATTTAATCTTTATTATACCAAAAAGTTACATAATGGTACATAAGGTGGACTTAATGATAATATCAAAGCAATGATGTGCATTCAAAGATATCAGAGAATCAGAGAATGATATTTCTTTCTAGAAACTAGTCAACGCATTCACTGACTTTTCTCAGTGGTTTGGAGTTTGTTTAGAATTACACATTAATACATTGAACTGTTAAGTTTGTTGTTTTGTCACTGTCTAAGTTTGAAACTATCTCTTTGTGTTGTTATATTCTTTATTGTTATATTCTATATCAATATTTTAGAGAGAATAAATTGGTGCTAAACGCATCGCAGGGCGTTACTGCAGACAATCTGTACTGTTTTACCGACGCAGTCCTGAAGTTTCCGAACAGAGTCGACATCCATCAGCAATCAGAGACGACCTTCATACTAACACCAAAATCCGAAGACGGCTACTACTGGTGCGTCCACATCGACCCCGTCACGAATAAAACCATTGAAACAAGCAAAACCCTCTTTATAAGGGAGAAAGATTCTTTACTGAACGTTTATGCAGTCAAGTTGAGAAGTAGCAAAAACTACAACGATGACAATATGGAATCGAAACGCAAGAAATGGGAGAAACATCTAAAGGAATACATTTATTACACAACCAAATATGTGCAGAATATGGGCAGGTTTCCCGACGGGAATAATACTGAGAAGGTAATACACACAAAATGAAAAATTAATTCGAAATTTAGTAAATTTTATTAAAGCTATACAAATTGTTGTTAAATTGACGGTATGTTAAAAGTGTGCTTAAAAACTTGATAATCAAAATTATTGGGGACCGTTAAAAATTTTTGGGCAACTTTGAACAATCCTTAAACGTAGTTCACGTTTTTTCATTGACTTAAATAGGGTCAACTTACTTGTAGGTAACTTTGAATCGGTATGGTAACTTAAACCATAGCCTAAAGAAATGAATTAAGTGTTTGTTGTGAGATGACGTTACACAATGTGTAAAGTTACTAGGATTAACCCTGCATCTTTTTTCAACTTAAGTTTCTCAGAGTCAATAACAAAGGTAATTGTAAACAATGCTATAAGGTTATCCAATGTTACCAGGTGCTTGGAGTTACCCGAGCTATAATTTCTTTTTTTCATATCGTAACATGTATACTTGAATGAATGAATATAATTGATCAAAACGCCCTATAAAATCATAAACTAACCTTAATACGCTCAAACGTTTTCGTCACCAATACTTTTCAGGTATTGAAGGAATTCAAAAGAGGCTTAGACGATAAAGACGTGAAGTTGATACGCAACATCGAAGTGAAACGCACCTACTACGACGAGAGAACGGTTCTGTTGCACGTGGACCTGTACCCGGGCATGGAGGCTGCGGTCCCGGGGCGCTGGGAGAGCATCGCAGTGCTGTATATGAAGCCGGTGTACTACTGCGGGGAACACCTCACGGACTACGGGGAGACCGTGCCTTCCATGCCGATGGGTGAGTAGACAATACAAGAACTAAACACAAACCACTTAAAAAACTGCGAATTAAAATATTAATGTCAGTACAAATATTGTTAGCGCGTTTTAATGAGTAGGTTATATTTGTTACCTCTAAATACCAAGAAAACGTAATTAAACGACAAACACAGAAAACTAGGGGACAATCCCTTGTGCTTAGGGAGAGGAAACTTACAACGATAATAACGTAGAATAGAATGGAAATAATGGGAGAAATAAAAGAACACTTAAAGGAATACATTTCCTAAACAACCAAAGTCGTAGAAAATATCAGTAGGTTTACTGGTGGGAATAACACTGAGGAGGTATTGAAGGAACTCGAAAGGAATTTAAAGGGGACAATCTTATGAGTAGCATCAAATTTGAACGAATTTTATGGACCCAATTGGGCCTTTGGTCGACCAAGTCGATTTAGAGACCTAATGAACGGTCAAAACGCAGAAAACAACGGGCTACATCAAGAATAATTGGTTCAAAACAAATACAAACTCGGCAAAACTTACAACGATAAAAGGAAGCGACAAAACTTGCAGCGATGAAAAAACATGGAATGTCGACCCAGCATCCTTGAGAATAATTAATTTTTCAAGCTCCTCCATCGTTACTAAGTAGGTCTGACAATGATCTAATTGTCAAGCGCAAGGGTCACATTAAAGCAATCATTAAAGCGACTGGTGATATGAACGGGCTATTTACATTTATTCACCTAGGTTCGGCGATAGTTTTAGGGTAACATTCACGATACGTACGTAGTATGATACGTACTTTTGAAGTTTACTACTGGATATAGGCCTCTACCAATTCAGTATCGCACCTGGTCCTGTACTTCTTAATACAATAGCTGTCATCTTTACCTCCTCAGTCAACTGATTTTTAACCGACTTCAAAAAAAGAGGAGGTTCTCAATTCGTCTGTATGTTTTTTATTTTTTTGTGACACTGAATAACTCATGACGCCGAGACCAGACTTTATGTTACTTTTGAGACAACTTTTACCAAAATGAAGATGTATAAGGTACAGCCTGTTATCTGATCATTTTGGAGAGAAACCTTTACTTAACCTTTACTATTTAGTGATTCTTAGCTGAAATAAGCTGATCGTAATAATATGTAAACAAAGTCTCGTCTATGTACAACCAAATAAGGTCGAATAAATGTAGTAAGTCCCAGCGGCCGACCGTGATAATTATACTGTCATTCATCTGTGAACCGGTGTTTTTGTTGCCTTTTATAAGGTGAAAAGTCACGTGTTTGACAATTTCATCATTCCATGTTGTGCCAACCGAGACGCTTCTGAAAATCGTCTTTTAATAAGTTACTTTTTTACTAGATTTACATCAAATTGCATCCATACACACGGCTGATCAAGCTCTAATGGAAAAACGTGAAATTTGGATTTTTGAAATTGGGTCAAAAATCAAAATTGATTTTTCAACACAACCTTTTATATTTTTGGGCAGAAAGTTAGAAAAGAATTTTGAAAATCGAACGCCAAAGAATTACAGATTTTTAAACTTAACAAAGCAAAGAGAACACTTTTTTGTCTTCCTACTCCGTTTTTCAACTAGCTGCTAAAAGGATTTTGAATTCTGCTAAAAAGTAACAACGGTAATTTAGTAACATTCAACCTACTGGATAATGCCTGTTGACCTTAATCTGGGATAATTAAAATCATGCGATGTTTCACAATGTCGATAATTAGTACTGTCACATTCCTGCCTATTATAACTACATCTAATTATGGCAATGAGGTCCAATTAGCCTAAGATCTTTATAAATCAACGATTGAATCTTAAAAGTACAATCTACAATTATTTTTATGTAACTTTGCTTACATTGATGGTATTTTACGCCATTTCATCAGAAGGAACCCATCATGTCGGAGTTTTTTTAATATGCTGACGATGTAGAAAACATTGATAGCGTGATTCAGGATACTTGTGGCGCCCTCTCTTGTCGAGTGGCAGAAATCGCCACTTGTAAAGGAGTCATTGGACTTCGAGAAGTATTCTACCGCCGCTTTACTAGACCTGAAGCAGCATGTCTTGTATTTCGGATTGAGGTATAGTTACCAGAATTCATCTTATTTTTCATACCTTTTTCATACCTGCTCGTTTTTAGAAGACACCTGAATTCACAGATATACATACATCATCATTGCGAATATAATGCAACCAATCTTAGGAACAAAAATCGCTATAGACATTGTTACTAGGATAGATACGTAAATAAGTTTGTCTAGGTATGACTCAATACACATAACCAGCAATGCAGTAACAAATGCAAATAAGATAACCGAGCTAGCTGATAACCCAGCTCGATTCTAAAACAATAATAAATTATAGCACAAATAAAGGTGGTAAAACGGTATTAGTTTGACTTGAAATGTACACATAATGTAGGATTTGGGTTTTTCTTGAAAATAGTGCTTATTTATGCTTGTTTGCTACTCATTTTCTTAAGTTATAAAATTAATAAGAAAGCATTCTCTGACTGCCTTCCTTCGACATGAGATCAGTCGGACGGGATCGTAAGATCGTATCTTTAAAGTGTATCTTAACAACGATTCAACGTGCGCTGATTTTAACAGTTAATAGTCTGGCAAAACCCCTGTCCTCCTCCATTTGAAGGTGGGCATTAAGGTGGATTTCCACGTCAAATGGGTGTCTATGGCGCGAAAATTGTAGTCTCCCAATGCTGGTCAATTCAGGTCAACTCTCAGAATAAGAAGACAACTGCTACCTGCAACGCCCCAATGCTGGCTCAAGTCTCCTCTTAGAACGAGGCCTTATTCCCCCTTATTTAGCAGAACCCTACCGTTAACTCCAGGCGAGGTGACCACAGTGGGGTGCGTGACGTACAAGTGCGTGGGCGACTTCAACGCGGGCGTGCAGTGGTCGATGACCGCTCGGGAGGGCTGCCTCAGGTCCACCACTGAGAAGCTACTGTTGCACTTCGTGGAGCCCGTCACTATGCTCATGCCTACGTTGGAGCCTGGGAGCGTGAGTGTCTTTTGTCTTTATGTGTCGTCATGCTATATACTAAGTCAGCATCATCCAGTCACGCTTTGTTGTGGCTAATTCTTAATCATGGCAAAATTCATGCATTGATTTGTACGAAAATGATTAAAACATTTAGGGAAGCCCAAATGGTGTTTAATGTCTATACGAGTAACATAACCCGCGACAGACAAAAATAGTATCTTGGAATATCTCGAGGACACTTCAGGTCTAAACTGAGCGCGCTGACTGTAGAAGATTCAAAGTTTCATGTTTTTGGAACATAATGATACTCGTATTATAATAACGAAGTTGCTTTTTACACATAGGGAAGATGCAATAGTGAACGAATATGCATGTTACCGGATTGGTCCATGGCGTCCTAACCGAAGAACCCATGAGATTACAAGTGTACTTTAGAAATTACGATGTTCACCTGTTTTACGAAAAACATGCATGTTTCTTTACATCTTGTGTCACGGTTACTGAAAGTGGCACAGCTTCAATAGTTCTATCACATATTAATAAATAATCTCTACAGCTTAACGCTTAACGAGCACTGTGACTAACCTCCCACTAACTGCATAGACTGCGAGGCTGGAGACCCAACAACGCGATAACGACAGCTCAGAAGAGTCGTCCGAGAAGCGACCGCAGAAGACCACCACCTCGACCACTCCTTGCGAGGAAGCAACCACTGAGACTGTAGTGACGGCATCCACGCCCATAGAATTCTCCACCATCTACACCACTGAGGGGGTGGTCACAGCTTCTACGCCGATCTTCCCTGAGACGACTGCGTTACCAACGGAGCCTACACCGTTGCCAGTAAGTGGAACACTTTATCTACCATTTAAAAATATCCTTGACAGTTGATCGTTCCACTCTTCGAGATGATGCTTTTGATTATAAGTCTGCGGTGTTAGTTTAGGCCCCATATGTATAGGTTTCGCCAGCATTAGTACCATCGTTGGGGTTGTCTGATGGGAGTGTCGCAGAATGCACGCTTATTTTCATTGAAAAGACCGGTTCTGGACTGGTAAGTGAAGAACTTTACAAAATAAACTCATCACTTTCACTTAACATTCGCCAATAAATTGAAGTTTTGTGAACCGAGAAATGCGACTATTCTTTCAACCGGGCCTACAACTTTGCCAGTAAGTAGAGAACTCTACATACAAACTCATGTTTCTGCCTAAGCCTGCCGCCTATGTGGCGGGTACTAGATTCACACCCATGGATTCCACTACACCACTAATGTCAACGTGTTCACAGCATCCGCTTCGATCTTGTCCGAGACCAGTTCGTCAACCGACAAATAAGTCTGACAGTGGATTTGCCTTATGGCGTAGTAGTTATAGATTCAGATGGCGAGCCAAGTGGAGCAGAAATTGGGAAGATGATTTAAATTTTAAATCAATTTGGGATATTTTGTGTGTGTCCTAACTTCGTTTGTTTTAACCTACTTGTGTGGCCTAATTGGTGTTGGCCAGTTGCTAAGAATTCGTCTCTTAAACTTCACTAAGTACTGTTGCTTTGTAAAATTTCAATGATATCTGTTGTATCGGTGAAGGAAACCATCGTAAGGGAACCTGCATGTCTCAGAGTCCATAATGTACTTAAAGGCATGTGAAGTCCTTCGCAATAAACCAGTGTCATGGACTGAAGCCTATATTCTTCTCTTTGTCAGAGGACCTGTTCCTGCAAGTAACATCAAATTTGTCAGGGAATAATTTGGATTTTCCGATGATAGCCCAGTGGCTTAGAATTCGACCTCGAATCGAGGGGTCCGGGTTCGAATCCCAGTGGCACGCACCAATGACTATGTAAAAACAGTTATGTGCGCTTTATAAAAAACAATTAAATATCACCTGCTGTTACGGTGAAGGAAAACATCGTGAGGAAACCTGCATGCCTGAGAGTTCAGAAAAAAATAAAAAATAGTTCTCAAAGGCATGTGAAGTCCACCAACCCGCATTAGGCCAGCGTGGTGGACGGCGGCCTTCATCCCTCTTATTGTGACAGGAGACCCGACCCTGTAGTGGGTCATTAATGGGTTACCGACAATTTGGATTTGCTTCGAAAATACTTAATTTTCATGTTTATCTTTCCAGCCCGAAGAGCAACTATTGCAAGTGATGGAAGACCTTGACCGGTTGGTCAACGAGACGGTAGTGATGGAGAATATCACCACCGTTTTCGATCAGGTTAGAGCTGGTGAAAATGTTTTTTTCAGTACTTTTAATATGACAACAGAAGCTGATTAATTATGTCAACAAGCATGCATGGGTAGTCATCGAGCTGGTCCAGCGAGGTATATTACCGCCTTTTCTATAGCTCGACGTGAAGCAGCATGTTCTTCAAGTCTTGCGTTTCGATTGGGAAGGTATGGTTGCTTTAGATATTATGTTTGAGGCGACAATTTTAGTCCTCATGTGTATATCTATAATATAAAAATGAGTCGCTGAATGTGTTGCTAAGCGCAAATCTCGGGAACGGTTGGACTGATTTCGCTAATTCTTTTTTAAAATATTCCTTGAAGTACGAGGATGGTTCTTACGGAGAGAAAATTTGAAAACAATGTAAAGAAAATAATAAAAACAACAATTTCATTTTCCTATATAAACTGTTCTACCCATGTTCTACCTGTCAAACATCATTTCATATTGAATACTTCATAAGTTCATATGGCAATGTCATGCATTTAGAAACGTCAAGATTTTTCTTTATGGATGCCACTTCTATTATGCAAACTGCAATGATATAATATACATATTTTATAATGGCAAAACGAAGTGTGCCGGGTCAGCTAGTCAGCAATAAATTCATAAACTAAGTATCATAGATAGGATTTCTGCACAAAATTAGTACTATAGGATTTTCATTAAGAAGGTAGGATGTAGGTGGTCATGGGTTGTAGAGACCACTTAACATCAGGTGCACGCTTGCTTCCTTTTATTCATTTATTTAAAAGAAATATTTCTAACTTAACTTTGTGAGGACAGAATGTGGTATAGAAACGGCGACAGTCACCCATCTAGGCTTAAAGAATGTAGACAAGCAAAAAATACAGCGGGAAACCTTTGGATTCAATGGTCCCGGACTGGGCGATCCCGATCACAAAGGACTTAAGGAAAGGAGGAATGTAGAGTTTTTGAAAGTCCAGTTATCACTTCTAGGTGAACACCGTCCTCGAATTGGACGAAGCGCTAGAGATCCCCAGTCGTCTCCTCCACCTGCTCGACCAGCTGGGCGGGGCGGTGGAGCTGAACGGCTCGCACACCGCGGCCGCCGTCGCCAGCAACGTGGCGCTGCTCGTGGCCGACGCGGACAGCCACCGCCCCGTGCAGGGGCTCAGGATCGCCACCCGATCCGGCGACCTCTTCACCAATGACTCGTTTGAGATTCTGACACGTGAGTAGACTCTATAGAAAGAAGTATTTAACTCTTAGGAATCAGAGGAAGTTCACTCCTTCGAAATTCTCACACAAGTCTGCTGTTACGGTGAAGGAAAACATCGTGAGGAAACCTGCATGCCTGAGAGTTCACAAAAAAAAATGTTCTCAAAGGCATGTGAAGTCCACCAACCCGCAGTAGGCCAGCGTGGTGGACTAAGGCCTACATCCCTCTCATTGTGAGAGGAGACCCGACCCTGTAGTGGGTCATTAATGGGTTACTGACAAGTCGACTCGTCAGTGAAAAATAATGTAATCCTCTCTTAGGATTTAGAGTAAGTTTAATGGACAATAAAAAAGACAGAAAATTCGGCTACCATTACCGAAACACAAAAAACTGCTAAAATCACACGTTTCAGGAATCGAACTCCCAAAGAACAGAATACTCGTATCTCATTGGTCAGTGCGCGCGGCGACAGACAAGTGAGCCAATAAGAAAAGCGAGAGCGAATGAGGGTCACGCGTATTAGCCAATGGGCACGCGCTGATAATTTTATCTGGGAGCTCGTTTCGTGGAGTGAGTTTTGGCTTCATGAGAGCGAAAGCGGTTTTCTATATCGGCGAAAAAAGGAGTAGACAAAAAACTTTCATAGCGTGATAGATTTTACTCGTGGCGCCACCTCTTGATCACTGGCGGAAGTCCAAATGACTAATACTTATTAATTTGCTTTTTCTCTACTCCCCAGACCCCGCCAACGCCACCAGCCTGGACGCCGAGACCAGCGAAGCTGTGGTCCAGTTGCCAGCGTCCGTGGCCTCCTCGTCCCGGCGCATCAGCTTCGTGGTGTTCCGCAACGACCGCGCCTTCCGACCCGCCACGCTGGACCAGCGGTTCAGTGTCAACAGTCGGATCCTGGCTGTTAATGTCCATAACCTGACCAGTTTCCCCAAAGGAGAGGT
This sequence comes from Erynnis tages, assembly GCA_905147235.1. NCBI lineage: Eukaryota > Metazoa > Arthropoda > Insecta > Lepidoptera > Hesperiidae > Erynnis > Erynnis tages. Next base: position 1,220,175 of record LR990074.1, on the reverse strand, counting down.
ATGTATGGTTATTTACTCAGTATCTCAGTATGTTAGGATTTCCACCAATCCGCATTGGAGCAGCGTGGTGGAGTATGCTCCAGGCCCCTCCTTGTACCAGCGGTTCAGTGTCAACAGTCGGATCCTGGCTGTTAATGTCCATAACCTGACCAGTTTCCCCAAAGGAGAGGTATGTATGGTTATTTACTCAGTATCTCAGTATGTTAGGATTTCCACCAATCCGCATTGGAGCAGCGTGGTGGAGTATGCTCCAGGCCCCCTCCTTGTACCAGCGGTTCAGTGTCAACAGTCGGATCCTGGCTGTCAATGTCCATAACCTGACCAGTTTTCCGAAAGGAGAAGTATGTAGCTGCTTGTTTAACCAGTATTATGTCAGGGTCTCATGCGGCCATGGTCCAGTTACCAGCGTCCGTGGCCTCTTCATCACCAGCGGTTCAAAGTAACAGTCGGAGTGCCGTTCAAAAGTTCGCACGTATGAAGCAGAAATGTGCGTCCAACTTAGATCGTTCAGGATGGTAAAAAATCATAATTTCAGGCTCAGCACAATGTCAGATGTGTGACGATATGAATACGCATTCACAGCTATTTCAGTATTGTTTTATGTAGAACCATGTTCCATAAATCCCGTTCACTATATCCGCCCCGTAAGCAGGCCTGGCCCACTCCCCGTGTAGGTATCAAAAATGTACCTACGGACAACATCGAATAGTGGAATAGGTAACAGTTACGCGCTAGAAAGAGACGCAACAGATAGCGCGAAAGTAGAAAAGGTAAGACTTGCGCGCTAGAAAGAGACGCAAGATAATGTAGGTGATAAGCGCTGCGCGATCTGAATTGAACTTAGTCGTATCGTAGCTAGAGTCTATATTTCTTTATCTGACTTTTCGAAGTGGGCCTTCTGTACAAGTGTACTATTATGTATTATATTATTCTGTGCCGTAACCAAAAAAAATCTCCGACAGGTAATCGACATCCACATCAGCCCGATAAACACGAACATCACGCGAGCCGAGCGCCGAGCGTGCGCGTATTGGCACTTCGATGGGTCCGACAACAGCGGCTACTGGTCCACCGCGGGCTGCGCCTTCATCCCCGCCAGCCCCGGCCTCCTCGACACTTGCAGGTGCGACCATCTCACTCACTTCGCGGAGATCCTCGTCCCTAGATCCGTGTTCTCGGAGCGCAACGAAACCACCCTCGAACTGATCTCGGTTATCGGCTGCTGTCTCTCCATCCTCGGGTTGAGCCTCGTCGGCGTAACCGCTGCGCTGTTCAGGACTTGGCGACGCGACTTCAGCAACAAGATCTGGCTTCAACTCTGCGTTTCCATCCTCATTATGTCCACTTGCTTCCTCATCATCGTATTCTCCAGATTCGATCATTACAACATAGGTTGCATGCTCGTCGGTATACTCCTGCACTATTCGGTGCTGACGTCATTCTGTTGGATGTTGGTCGCCGCCGTTCTGTCTTATAGGCGGCTAGTCTTGGTTTTCACAGTCGAAGCCTCTCATAAGCTGCTTCGGGCGTCTGCGTTCTCTTACGGGCTTCCGTGCGCGATCGTGGGCATACTTCTATCGGTCGCCCCGCACTCTTACGCGGGACGTTTCGATGAGATGACCCCTTCTGGCTCCTTCTGCTATCCGTCTGGTGTAGCGCTCTGGCTGTCCGTGTACGCTCCAATAGCGGTTATGCTGCTAGCGAACTGGGTACTATTCGGTCTGATAGTTCGTTCCGTGTTCGCGTCGAAGCGTATTCAGAGGCACGGGGATAAGAACGAAGCGCTTCGGTGTGCTTCGGTGAGCTGTTTGCTCGTGTTCTTGTTCGGTCTCCCCTGGATTTTCGGGCTTTTCGCCTTTAATATTGCAGCGGCGTATCTTTTCACGATAACCACGACGTTTCAAGGCTTCGTGTTGTTCGTTTTCTTCGTCCTCGGCAATAAAAAGACGAGGGACCTGTGGCTTAACAAGCTCAAGATCAAACAGACTCGCAAGGTTCCTGTGACGTCATCGACGTATACTAACAGAAGTACGGGGTACAGAGGAGCGATCCCACCGTCCTCGATCGAGGCTAAGGAGTCCAAGCCGAGGTCTCTGACGTCATCTGACGATACCAAGTTCTCTTGACGAACGCCGAAGGTCTCGAGTTGGTATTTGGATAGTGAGTTCTTCCACTTATAGTATTATCTAGTTCCTGTTCGTCGGCTGTCTAGTCCACTTTGAATGAGCAATTTTTGAGAGCAATGTAGGGTTTAGTTTTCGGTTACAGGCGGTAGTTTGGCAACTTCGCGACTGGTTAACAGATGGCGCCACGGGGGTCCTGAATCACGCCAGCGAAGTTTTCTAATATCAGATTTCTAATATCTTTTGAAAACAATCTCAATTTCAATTCCGATGCCGATCCAATCTGAACTGTCACATGATTTGGTACTCTTGAACGCAGTTGGCATTATTCTTTGGCATTAAGAAGATTGCAACGAAATTACACAATTTCATTTAGTTCTGCAATATCCGTTCAATATTGGACAATAAGGCGCTAGTGTGCAACTATTCCAATGACGATAGATCGGAATTGATTTCAAGAGTAACAAGATTCTTGCTGGATGTAATTTCGTATTGCCTGCCGTATCTACAAATAATGTCTATCTATAACTATCAAATAATGTCTGAACGGTATTTTTTCGATTCTTATTAAATAAGTCTGATTCCTATTCAAAGAAGTTTTACGACAGAGTTAGGCGATTAACACACTGCCCGCATCACGCAGCGTAGCGCGGGAATGCGTGATCTAGCGTTGTATGTAAGTAATTCCATTTGTATAGAAATCACGCACAGTCCAACACAGAACACGCATCTGCATGTACGCGCGTGGCTGCGTTTTCTATACAAATCGACGCGTATCCCCGCACTACGCTCCGAGGTGCGTGGCACTGTGTTTATCGCTTTAAATAACTATAATTTATTGTTATTGTTAGAATGATACCGCTTGATTCGAATGCAAACTAGTATAAGTAACAATTGCTTTTAAAATATCGTAATGATGCTTATGAAATGTGTGGGTTGAATATTGGAATTAAATGAAATTCTATTTATAAAGTGTTGATCATAGTTTAAACCAGTTACCAAATATTATTTCTGTAAGAAAATCTTTAAATGACCCTGATAAAATATGAGTAATGTCTTTAACCCATTAATCACTGCAGGCTCCTCTCACAGTGAGAAGGATGTAGGCCTAGTCCATCACGATGGCCTAATGCGGGTTGACACTATGCGATTATCTTATTAAAACTAGATGGCGTTACTGAGTCGAAGTATTTAACGGTCTATTTTTATCAAAATGCGATTTGTATTGATAAAAATAGATCGTAAGTAGGTTTTTACGAACATTGAATTAATAAGTCAATGTAAAGGAAGCATAATTAGTTCTTGCGTTATTTGTTTGTTGATTGGGGAGGTGTGTTTATTGGAGAAAAATCGAGGCAACTTTCTTAATCGTCCAGAATTAGTGAAACGATTTAGTAGTAAAACGCTTCCGCTTGCTACTTTAAACGGTCCTCTAGTCGTTAGAGATTGGATATAATGAACCATGTCCTGTGGATATGGATTTATGGATATCCTTATGATAATAAGATCATGGATGGATGGATGTGGATAGCCGCATGGTGCAATGGGCTGCAGTGACCATTTCACATCAGAAAGCCTGATCTATTGCTTTCATACTTTAAATATACTGTAGGTATATGTTTGTCCTGTAAAAGATTAACGTAAGAAAAAATAATTATGTACAGAACAAAATAGATTAAATTGTATAACTTATTACTGTATAGTATTGTTTTCTTTATTGCAGCATTTATTACTATTATAGATATTTAACTCAATGAAGTAGGTACATAATATGTTATTATTATTAAAAATATATTTATTATATCGTCTTTTATTTTATTTCACCTCCATTGTTTGTAGGTCAAAATCCTTAAAAAATACGTCCATCTATATTTTTGTGGGTATTTTCTTGTTTTTTTAATTAGCATTTTAAGTTTATGGGCTACGTTATTCAGCCGAGCACATAATAATACGTTTATAATATGAAAAAATCTGGAGTAAAATTGTGAATAATCCTGATTAGTTACATTTACAAGCTTTCATGGTATATTTTACTTTTAAACCTATTCCTATAATATGATTCGCCAAACGCGCGTTTAAGTTGATAAAGGATTGCAACTAATAATACAGCCTCTTGTTACGGCAGAATATTAAAAGAATAAGATATTTTAAAATATAACAAGGGTAACTATTTTACGATGGTCCTACAATTCAGCCTTGTAGAGCATATAAGACAGTTATTTTCAAAGTCTTAGGCCCAAGGCTATACTATTATATCGCAAGCGATCAACTAGCAGTTGTTTGCTTTTTATATTTTGTTTCTGTTCTAAAATTTTGGCACCAACTTCAAAAATAATTTTATTTCAGTTTTAACTCCATGTCTCTGAAACTACTGGACCGATAACAAACAAAAAAAAAAATCGATCACGATTCGTCAATTATTTTCGGAGATAACTATGCGAGGACAAACATATCTACATACATACATACAACCATGAAAATTGATATACTTGGTTTGAACCCGTAATAGACCAACATATGTGAATATGGTGCGGTTCCGTTAATAATACATACATACGTTTACATGTACATACTCCTTTTTTGAAGTCGTTAATAAAAAGTAGGTAGGTATAGTATGCATATTAGCTCTATAAAGTGTTAGTATTATTGCCACTTGACCGGTTATCTAGAACCAGTGGCTTGTAGGTAATTAAACACGTGGCCCAGGACAGTGGACGATACGATATACAGGGGGACAAACATTAAAAAAACGACTTTTTGACGTGTAAAAATACACTCCCTTACTGATTATTTAGTCAAAAACGACTTACGCCGCAAATTAATAACCGATCTTCAGATAAAATAGAAATGAGAGTTGTCAAGGGACACCCGGAAGGAACGAAGTTTATGACGTAAATGACAATGTCATTTACGACACTTTTTGCTGTCATGACGTAACTGAAGTTCATGACGTAACTGACGTAGTCATGAACTTCAGTCATTGTCATTTACGTCATGACAGCAAAAAGTGCCGTGACAACTTTTCGTAAGAATTTTTTCCGTCTAGCCCCCTTTCACAACGCGCGATAAGGAACTTCGTTCCAATGATGGATAAATGATGTTTGGCTGCCAGGCAACATTAGTTTTTTCAAAGAAATTACGTGGAGTATTTTAGATTACCCTGGCAATCTAACAATATCAATCTCAATTCATATTTGAAGATCATTTATTAACTTTGGGCGTTAGACGCGCATAGGCGTGCAGTAGACGTTGGCAACGAACGGATTTTGCAAAATCCAACCCCAACAAGAAACCCTTAAAAAGTGAAATTGAGAGTAGTAGTACCTTTTTATTAGTCTAAAAGGTACCACCTATTTAATGTTTCGGTCAATTTTAACATTTCGAACGCGTGGGCAGCAGTGACCAAAAGGCAGTGTGCACGTTTGTCTGCCACTTCTGGGGCACAAAAAAAAGCTTAACCCGTTCGTGTTATACGACCTTAAAAATAAGTGGCCATCCCTGTACATAAAAAAGGATACAGCATAAATAGATGGTTGCCTAGCAACGCCCCTGTCACCGCGCTCCATCGCCCACTTGTTTACGTCTCCATGATACAAACATCGCCTTCATATCGCGGAATATCGCCTTTCCTTGGTTGTCAGTCGCTGAAACAACACGCGCAAAATGTTTTGGGGCGTCAGTCCTGCGTTGGATTTGCAAAAAGAGTACCTGAGACACGGGGATGAAGGTGCTTATGAGCTCAACTTTCTGGTGATCGGCGGCTGCGACGCGCGACACCTCATCAAGACCCTCGCTCAAGCCTACCGCCACAGCAGACGATACATGAACATATTCGTCGTCGATGGGTGCTCCGAACTCGTTGCTCGACAGCTTCTACTACTGTCCTTAGCACTCGAGAGAACCACGCGATGCGGTCTGCTAGAGAAGACGAGACGACTCCTCGAGGTGTACGGAAACCTCCTTCTCCGCCCGCCAACATCGAGGTATCTAATCGCCAAAGCTCGTCAGCTGGTCGGTATGATAACCAACCTGGAATACATGAGTTGCCTGCTCCCGTGCATCTCCTTGGAGCAGATGAAATACCGCGAACGGGATTACATGGAAAACCTTTTCAATTTCTGGACCACGGGAAACACTAACCAGTTCAACGCGTGCGAGTTGTGGGAGTACAGACTCAGACATAGCCTCGGAGTCAGATATGACAACAGAGTTGGGGTCTACGACTGGGATTTTCACATGCGCATGAAGGAAGTCGGAAGCCAGATAGGCTTTCAAGAGTACAAGCATTTTCGGGAACATGGCGTCGCCTTCACGTGGCTGGAAACTGAAGTAGCCCGACCTAACGTCTCTTTCGCCGCTGGCGTTTACAAGTGTGGGGACAGATACCTCCATCGAGGGTATCTCGGAGACATCGTGACGTCGCCGTACATAGCTTACGGGTTGAAGTGTGACGACAAAGATATGTTGAAGTCCTCGCATGGTGTGAACTACAAACGTGCCACGGATGTCTCTGAGAGGAACGTGATGCGGTTGCTTTATGAGTTAGAGAACCGTCGCAGATTCGACGTCAACTCTTTCAACTTGGACACTCAGCAAAACCTAGGGATGGTGGTGATGAGTGAGCTCGATGCGAAGATTTCTGAGTCGGGACCCGAAGCACCTTTACTTTTACGGGAAGACCGCGATACTTACATAGACGTGGACTACGGGAAGGTCCATTTCTTGTCGCTATCAGCGTTAGAGCATTATCCCTGCAAGCCTCAGTTTCAAGGCTTATTTCATGGCGTTTTTGTGGGTCAAAATATGCTGCCGCGGATCAAACCTAGCGTGTGGTCGATGGCACGCGATGACGCCTTTGTTATCATGGAATCGAGGAAGTACATGGTGGAGCTGAAGAGAGACGATGTGAAGGCTTTCGGGGATCAGATCCAGCAAGCGGCGACGGCAGCTCAGTGTGAGAAAACATCGCCGTTCAATCCCGAGAAAGATGATTTTGCCAAGTTTCTTATTAGGAGACGAAGTGAGAGTACTGACGTGTCTGCATAAGTACCTATATTTTGTTGTCATTATTATGTTAAACTCATATTTAACTATAAAGATTTAAACAGCTCTACGGTATGCGAATAGTGTATAACTTACTTATTCTTGTTGTAATATGATAAGATGTTTAAAAATTGATATTGATTTTTTATTTTATGCTAACATTAAATAGAACATTTCCTCAATATTTAGCGCTTTAAATGAAAAAATGAATGATAATTTCTTTCATCATCGATAATGCAGTTAATTTGATGATGAACCAGCTTTAGAATTAGTGAACCAAAATCAGGTCAATCAAGGTCAGTACAGCCCACTCTATCCTTGCCCTTGTGATGACATGACATTCGAATTTTTTTGTAACGTAGAAGTTCTCATTAACTTCTCATTAACTACGTAGGTAATATGTAATCATGAAAAAGCACATTCAACCTTAAATAGGACCTGAGTACCTCTTTAAGAGTCTACTTTTTAAAAAGTATTCTAAAAAGTATTAGATTTGATGTTTATTTTCCTCAATTTTCTCTTTTATTCATATTCTGTGTACCCCACAATTCTATTTTTCTGTTTCTTTAAACTACCCAAAGATTGTTCGGTAAAAGTCGCGATAAGGGATTTTGTATACTTTTATGTTTTGTGAATTATATTTGTTTTACTGTTGTATGTTGTGGTGTACAATAAAGAGTTATTACAATAACTGATAGCCTGTTACGGTGATAGCCCAGTGGCTTAGAATTCGACCTCGAATCGGGTCCGGGTTCGAATCCCAGTGGCACGCACCAATGAATGTGTAAAAAAGTTACGTGCGATTTATAAAATTAAATATCACCTGCTGTTACGGTGAAGGAAAACATCGTGAGGAAACCTGGATGCCTGAAGTTCACAAAAAAAAATGTTCTCAAAGGCCATGAGTCCACCAAGCCGCAGTAGGCCAGCGTGGTGGACTAAGGCCTACATCCCTCTCATTGTGAGAGGAGACCCGACCCTGTAGTGGGTCATTAATGGGTTACTGACTGACAATAACTGAAAGTTACATTATACAATGTATTGTATAATGCAGTATAGTTAAGGTATTAAATGAAACAAAGAAGAAAATTGTGTCATCTATTTTCTTTCATTAATAATATGTTACATTCATTTAATAAATCATATAGCAAATATATTTACAAGGTCAAAATCAAACAGAAAATGACAACGTCTCAACGTTTTTCGTTTAAAATTCGTATTTTATATTACAATAATAATATCACTTAATTTAACACTTCTAATTTAGTAAGGGCGGTAGTGGTGTTGAGAGGCGCGGTTCATCGTAACTGTGAAGTTATTCATTTTAATCGGTTTTATACCTACAATATTGAGCTCTAGGAGGGGTTCCGACACATACTCGTATAGGTCCGTTTGGATTACAAAATATTTCAATCCTCTCGAAGCATCCTACTCTCTACTAAACATTTGTAAATGTTGAAACAAGTAACACAACTCTAGGTCATCTACTATTTTTTATGTATGGATTGAATGCATGATAAAAGATTGGTACTGTTTTTACGTTATACAGTACCTATTATACAACGACTTTTTATGTGTACTAATGCATAAAAAAATTTAGTTAGATTTGATAATAACTTAAAAAATCTTTGTTTAAAAACATACACGTCAAGTAAGAGGGTTTCGTTCAGAAATATGGATGAATATGAAACGTTTTATGCTGTGACAATAATTAACATCAAAGTTTTTATTTTAACAATTAAACAAGGCTCTAAATGCATTCTTTCATGACTAAATTCTGAAAATAATATCTAACTGAAAGAGAATAGGATGCTTTTTGATTATAAGGAATGAAATACACTCAATTATAAAAAAACAGGATTTACAGATGTGACTTACTTAACCTACAATTAAACCTCCGCTATGTATAGATATTATTATCTACATGTGTTTTTTCTAAACATTTACTACAATATCCCAGAAGATTTTTTCTAACACAGAATAGCTTTATAGGGAACATGCCATGTAAAGAATAGATGTACAACTTTGTTTAAATAAAGATATAGTAACCATCGTAAGTCGTGAGCACAGATCATATTGTACACTTTCGGCCAATGTACAGCAGCCGAAAAAACGCGTTGGACCAATAGAGGACGTACACTGACGAACTGACGGCTGACGCACCAATCGCGTGAACCGCAGCGCAGTCAATGTATTTCATAGTACATTTTTTTCGTCTAAATTTTCATGACTAATCACAATATAAACTAAGTGTTCAGCGAGAAAAAGTTTATGTGTAAGTAACAAGGGTTTGTAACAAAGTGGCATTTTCTTTTCTTGTATCACTGGACTCAAATTGAGTTTAACGAAAATTACACAATCGAAATATTTCAATAATATATTCACGACGATTATATAATTTATTATATAGGGTATTTATATAATAGTATTTATAAAATATAGGGTAAAGCCCTTTTTTTAAATTACCTATTATTACGATAAGAGATGGCAGTGTTCAAAATTTTGTAGTGCTAAGGAGATTTGTTAGTAGGGCGTTCAAATAATTTTCTTGCTACGTACTAGTGAATCTAAGTACGGTATCTATATAATGTCAGTGTCAGTGGTAATAGATGTTATTACCGTACGTACAGGGTGCCATAAATACAGGGTGCTAGCAACATAGCCAAGTAGACGTCAGAATGGCGAACGTTTACAGACAACACGTTAGACTTATAAGTTTTAATCGGGAAAAAAATGGCGATTTTGAATGAACTAATCACTGGTCTGTTTATCTAAACATTAATTTAATGACCCGTGACATTAACTACCTATTACGATATATCCCGTTTCATTATATGGGTGTTCGTTTATCTTACACCTAAATGACTACCTATATTATTAATTACGTTACAATTGGATACATTAAGATTAATATTGTAAAGACATCTTACCCTGGTAGTGTCTAATGGTAAGTGACAGTATAATCATTGCCGTAAGTTTTTCATTCATTACCTAGCTAATATCGAACTAGCAACTAATATAATTCGTGTTACACTGCACAAATGAAAAAAAAGAATAATAAAAGAGTTTTAAGAAGAAACAAAAGAAGAAGAAACAAAAAATGTGTTTTAAAACAAGACAGACTATGTAGAAAAAAGTTTTCAAACATATTTGGTATAAAGTAAAATTTTAAAAAATCGTTTACGCCCCCATGAGTTAAAACAATGTTTATGATTAATTGCATTTATAGATTAACAGATCAAATTATAAAATGTGTCTATTGTAGCAAATCAATAATAAAAAGCCTTACAATACTAAAACTGCTTTTTAAGTGCGTAAGAATAATAATATGTTACACGAGAGGGGGCGTCTGCTTACTCTGAAGGGGGCTTAAGTATTATAACTCATATTCGATTTTGCATATATTTTCTACTTATAGTTATTGTTAGCGGTTTGTTGATATTTATAAAACTACCTACAGTGGAGTTCGCTTAGAGTTTAACATTAGGTCGCGTTCAGTGTGCGTAGTGCGAGTTGCACAAAATTGTTCGAGTAACTTCACCGTCGCGTTAATCGAGCGCGAATACGTCGATTTCTATGGGATTGAAGCAGCGCCATCTTGTGGCTAAGATGACAAACGGAATTGGCGCTTAGCGTATAGTCGATTAACGCGACGGTGAAGTTACTCGAACAATTTTGTGCAACTCGCACTACGCACACAGTTCGGAGCGATTTCATACGATTCAACTCGTGCGTGTACGTACGTATACCGTAACGATACCGACCTTCGAAATACTATGTGGGCGCTCACACTGCGCGCGACTAAGTTCACGTACGACTAACTCGCACGTAGTGTGAGCGCTCCCATAGTACTTCTTAAATAATGTCGGGATTGTACCCTTAGTCTGAGTTTTAGCAGTTCCGAAACGAAACGCACACATACACAGCTTACCAGACGAAAATGCACAGTGTAATAACCAACAGAGGAAAAGATTTTTAGAAGAGTTAAAAAAATAATAAAGCATTCGATAAGTCATCACAAAATTGCTTTATTTTTAATCAACACTCTTTCAATGTTTAATAATATTAATGAAACATAATAACCGTGAATTGGTCGTAATGCACTGTAAAATTTCGAACTGACATTATCCCGTAGGTATTTGTTAGTATTATAATGTCTAACGATAAGTATACATATCTTTCACTCCATACAAAAATTTGATTTTAAATTTTTTAACTCCTCTAAAAATCTTTTACCTCTATTTGTTATTACACCGTGGACTCCTGTGTAGTAAGCTGTGTATGAATTACGTATCTATCCGAAACGAAACGCACGTATCTATCCGAAACGAAACGCACAAACGTTTCGTCTCTGTATCGCTAAAACTCAGACTAAGGGTACTGTTCGTGCGTGAACGCACGTGTACGCACGAGTTGAACTCGTACGAAAGCGTCCAAACCGAGCGCTTACGTTTATGGATTCCGTATGTTTTGCTCGAATGAGAACATTTAGTAGTTGCGATGAACCGCGCAGAACAGAGCACTACCGTGAGCAATGGCGATATCGGCGCCGTTCGCAATTGACGTGTTAGGCCTACGCGCACAAACGAGTATGCGCGTCCGCGGTCTACGATATACACATAGGCGGTTAACACTGCCCCGCATCACGCAGCGTAGCGCGGGGATGCGTGATCTATCGTTGTATGTAAGTGTTTCTATTTGTATAGACAACACGCACAGTCCAACACACAGAAAAGTATTCGCTTGTACGCGCGTGGCTGCGTTTTCTATACAAATGGATGCGCATCCCCGCATTACGCTACGTGATGCGGGGCAGTGTGTTAATCGCTTAAAACAAAAAGACTACAGTTCGAGTGTGAACGCTATCATCAAAGTATGCGTATAATTAACATTAGCCTTTAGTGTGGGACCATGTCAAACAGACTGACATAATAATATAATTATGACTGACGTTTATCGTAATACATTGACGTCACTGTTAATGCTCACGAAATAGATGCCAAGTAAAACAAAGAGCGCGCGAAATCACACGAATACTTCGCCAACTGAGCCGTGTGCATGAACGCTATGAAAGTATACTGGACAGCAAATAAACCGAGCCACCCGCCACCTTGTAACATTAATCCGATTTTCTCAGGAAGTAGAAAATGTACACCCATCAAACTCATACCTACAGAAAGGGTATTTAATAATAATTAAAATAACCATAAATTTAATCTAAAGTACTGGCAACTGACACTGTAATCAAGCAACAAACAAAATGTTAATGATTTGCTCTGTTTTGACTAGAGTTGTGATATTGAAGGTGGTCAAATTTTCTAATTATTTCTTTAGATCATTTGCTCAAACGCGTGTTCTTATGCCACCTTTATCGATTAAAAATGGATACAACACCTCAGGAGGCAGCTCAAGCTTACATTACTTCAAGCAGGCTTCGAACGCGAGGTCGCTCGCGGACTTCGAATCAGCAGATCTTCGGTGCAACGAGTTTACAGGCGATAATTAGCAT